>OX243820.1:4969277-5019277 GCA_945859605.1 Lumbricus rubellus | reverse complement strand
CTCGAGTCAGACACTTTTACAATCTTACAACTGGGTGCCAATTTTAGGTACCTGGTAGCCTAATACAATGTTTCAATGTTGCCTGGTGAAACTGAATCACACAATGGCCAAGTCTCAAAATAACTGGCCACCACATGCCAAAAACTGATGAAACTTTTATATGCATGCCTGTTTTGCGAAAGCATGTTGTCTTTCAATGCTCTTTCCATACAACCTGCATGGGTCCCACGTATAGGCCTAGGTCTATTTTTATTGTTGTCTTTTTCAGTGACAATTTTGCTGGTCTTTCTTTCTCCTTCTTTTCTTATGTTTTGTTCCATGATGGTGGAGTCTTCCCATTGTGGTGCAAATAAATTTATAGCTGAACTTCAAAAATGGATTTTTCGATAATAAAATTATTAGGCCTACTAGCATTAATTTGCTTACAATGTGGGCTGATTTTTATGTAGTCATAAGTAATATCCAATTTAGGCCTATCTATAATTCATTTACCAGGCTATTAGCCTATCAGATAAAGTGAACCAGTGGTTCACTTTAGTTGGACTTTTGTGGTTCACTTTACCAATGTGTGCAAGCAAAGTGGACCGCATGATTAAACTGGCACAAACGGCTCGCGGAATCGTTCAATCAGACATTTAAACTGCTTTTTTAATTCATTCACATGCCCGAATTCATACAGAGAAAAATTCCCTGCATAGGTTAATGCATTTAGCCGTAAAACCGACTTTTGTTATACCCCATCTAAAAAGTAGGACACTTCAATTTGGGGAATTTTCGTCGGCGTCCGACATTTCTCTATCGATCATAACATGAGGTTGCTAGGTATGTTTCAAATAACCCGCTGACTTGGTAGCCAAGAGGCAGCGCAATCTAAAAATAGCCACCGCGTGAATTTGACATTAATAGTTTGGTGCACAGGCAATTTCTAGCAGAATTGGTTCACTCAACCTGATGGTTCACTTTATCTGAAACGACCCTATATATAGATGTTTTGTTTATACATGTAGGCCTATTTAGGCTATGCATGGCCTATGTTGTGTTGAAAAATTGGACGATAATCTGTATTCTGTAATTAATTATAGGCCTACTCTATACGGTCATGAAGGGTTAGATCTGCGCTGTCCTGAAATTGTTCTATTTCCTTTTTACTTATTTTAGGGCCTATACCTTGCAACTGTGCTACCATACTTTGGTGGGTAAAAGCTTGACATGCATGTATAAATATATATGTCACAGACTTTATAGCCTATATATATATATATAACACATTGGGTGCTATAGGGTAGAAAACTTTAAGTGGCATAACCTCATAATATTATACATGTAGTCTCAAGGGCATCTATAGAATGCACGTCTGTACACTTACTTTAGCAGTGTCAAGCGGATGGCCAACCACAAGTCCAGCGATACCTATACAAGACATAATTTATAAGCATGAATTATGTAGACAGACAGATAGATACATGTAGACTTGTAGAGTGTAGATAGATAGACAAACAGGCTTCAGCAAATTTGCAAAGGCTCCATAGAAATTAGGCCTAGCCTATGTTATGAATGGGTATGCAATGGATGTATGAATGCATAAATATAATGTCTGAATGTATACTCAGTAATTATAGGTGTACTGTAACAGTACGAGCGACTTGGTGGCGGACCAGTAACGCGTCCGCTCACGGAGCGGAAGGTTGCGAGTTCGACTCCGGGTAACGACCTTGGGCAAGTTGTTCACGCACACGTGCCTCTGTCACCAAGCAGTATAATTTGGTACCGGCGAAAGCTGGGAAGTAAACAGCAAGTCCTGCGATACACTAGCCCCGTGTCCAGGACCTTGGGATTCGTCCATTGCTGGCTCAGGGCTATGGAAAAGGAGATGAGCGCCTCCCTGTGTTCCTCATGGAACGGGATGGGACTTTACTTTTTTTTACTGTAACAGTACACGTTATATGCAAAGATGATTATATTTTAATATTAGCACAACTTACAAGTCTCAACACCTCCTCCCCACACACACACGCGCGCGCGCGCACACACACACACACACGCATGCACACACGGACACGGACACACGCGCGCGCGCAAACACCTAAACTCCTACAGGGAATAACAATTATTGCATAAACCAAATTAATATTAGTCTCCATGCAATTACGGGCTTATAATAATGTAATAATTACACTGTGTCCCAATAAATCTGGCACCCTTTTGATATTGTGAATAAAACAAGCAAATCTTAATCGATTTTCAAAATTTCAAAACTGTTTTGATCCTGAGATAATTATCTTCCACTGATTTAAATATGAAATTTCTGGCATGAATATTGACGTCACAATTACGTCATTTGCATCAGAGAATTCAAATGTTAAGTACCAAACACAACGATTTTTGTTGACATTTGGTTTCGATATGTAAATTAACGACGTCATTATGACGTAAATTTTTAGTGATGGCCGTTCATAAATTACCATTTGTAGATAATTATCTCAGGATAAAAACAGTTTTGAAATTTTGAAAATCGATGAATATTTGCCAGTTTTATTCACATTATAAAAAAGGGTGCCCGATTTATTGGGACACAATGTATATTACTTGTTCTTACCTGCAACTGCACCTGCAACATAGTCGTGAATTAAGTCATTTTCCATTTTAGTCAATAGCCTATAATATTATATTTTGCCTAAACGGTGATCAACTATATGGCCTAGTAATAATCATTTCAGTTGGCAGAGCACAGCGCCTTGGATACGGATCATGAATTCGATCCCAGCTTCGCTAATTGCTCGTCAAAATTGTTGTAGGCCTATATTTCGGGAAGTTTAGGCTACTCCATCATAAAACCAGAAGTTTTAAATGCCGAAGCTCGAAACATGCGGTTGGGCCTATAACGCGTACGTAGATCTTTCGTTACGTTTTAGAATCTCCGTCCAACACATCTGAGTCGGGATAGGCCTAGGTCTGCATCGGCCTATTTACCACTATAATAGGCATACAGAATCACAGACCATGTAGAACGGCCTGTTACACTTACATTCTTATGTATAGGCCTATGATCGTATAGATGGTGACCTTTGACTTTTCTTATTATCTTGCATGAAAAGCTAGGCATATATATATATATATATATATATATATATATATATATATATATATATACATAATATGGGCCTACAGAAAAACAGGTTCTGTGAATAATATTGACTTCGTAAATGGCATTGCATAGGCCTAGTCTGCTGGTTTTTGACATAGCCTATGTTGGCGGTGGGCCTAAGTCAAAAGTAGGCTACAGACATGGACAGGGTCCCATGGATTGTGCCTATAGGCCTATGGCTCAGTCTTAAATTAGGTCATGTCTCAATAGGCCTGTGAAACGCCAGTTAAATTTAGCGTAAATGTTTTTTCCTATAGCCTAGTCCTAGTGTTTTCTTACAAAGTCTCGCACAAAGTGGTCGAGAGTTTAACAAAACACAGGCCTAAGGTTGACTCCTATTCAGACGTCAGAACCAAGAATGAGGTAGAGTTTTAACTCTGTAGGCCTACTCCCCGGTAATATAATTATAGCCTAGGGCCTACCGTAATCGACGCTGGTACAGCCTATGTAGACCTAGGCCTACATGTAGGCCTACATACTTTCAATAGTATTCATATTTAGCTTTTTCACAGTTTGGTCTCAGTCACTAAAGTTGCTGATCCTATTGACATTCCCAGTAGCCTATAGAACTAAGTAAAAGGTAGTAGGCTATAATAGTAGCAGAGATTCGGCAAACTGCTGTCAGAACTTTGATTCCTTCTTTCTTGCTCACCTATATACTTCGACATAAAATAGGCCTACGATGGCAGAAGCGACAATTAAAGTTGAGAACAGTGCAGAAAGACACGACTCAGAAAATACAAATAATTTGAAATACATGTATAGGCCTAGGCTAGCAGTCGATTTATTACAAATTCCATCATCCCATAGGCCTACTGTTAATCGATTGCATTAGCAAAAACTGTTTCAGTTTCGAATAATTAGCCTAAATTTTGAGATACTTTGTTGAAATCATGGCCTAAAATGTTTCCATTACAGTGTGGAAATTTCAAAGATTTTAAAACTTAAGGGAAGTTTTGAAGTCTTGAACTAGCACTATTAGGCCTAGCACTGAAATGATGAACAATTCGTTAGAATGACAGTCCAAAATGCTACCATTGCAGTGTGAAAATTTAAAAAAATTGCATGGAGCGGACACTTCGAAGAAGCTTAGACCAGGACTTTTGGCACTGAACTGATGGGCAATTTTGACATAGGCCTAGATGGAGGAACACTCTTGGATTCTTAGACCAGGACTATTAGCACCGAAATGAACAATTTTTTAAAATGTCAGTCTAATATTCTACCGTTGCAGACAGTGTGGAAATTAAATTTGTTTCGATATCTGGAGAAGGGGCACAAAGCGCCTCGGGGATCGTCCTTCGGCCGCTCGTTCGTCCCCCCAAAGTTCGGGCCAAGTCTCGTTGATCACTAAGTCTTAACCAGAGCCACAGTGTAAATAACCAAATTTGACATCATTCTCTCGTACGTAATAAATACTCCGTGTTAATGTCAGGAAATATAAGATGACGTCATTAGTACTATCGTGGTATTTTCCTATACGATTTCAAATCTTCCTTTAGCAAAATTATTGATAGTCAATCAATCGATTATAGTATCAGTTTTTACAGATCGATCGACTTTTTAAATTTTCTCATTGAATAATGTCCTTAATGTTTTAGTGAGACGTCTCGAAACTTACAAACGGGCCGTATGACTTTGAAATTTGGACTTCACGTTTGAACCCTTCTAATAATTGACCATGCAAGATGACTATAGGCCTAGGCTATAAGTTCATCTCTCGAGTATACTCTTTGTGACTGTTTGCAGTAAAGTGTTAGTTCTAGCCATAGAACCATTTTCTTGCCAAGAATTTTGCAGAAACAGCTAGGCCGAATTTAATCCATTTTTAAAAAGATGTAAACTTAATTTTCTCTTTCAAACGAAATAATCTGTACAATGTGAAACAGGAAGTCGTGATGCAATTGGTTTTTTTTTAAACCCCCGACCCCAAAATTCCACAATCACACGTGTATACGATGTGGGACTCGAAGCGGCATCGCAAGTGGTCAACCCAGTAGGCCTACTACTAGTTTTGGTGTTCAAATGTCGTTGCTAACCATTTTGCATCAATCCGGCACTCCGGCAGCTTCTTTCTAAGCAAAAAATTCAGCAACTCAGCTGCTACTTTATTCAAACGTTATTTTCATCTATTTAGGTAAAATATTATTTATTGTTGCACTTATAGTTCTCTGATACTTTTACATTAATGTTTCATATAAATGTACATGGATGTTATATTTCACAAAACTAAATAAATTAATAAATGATTGCAACAAAAGTTAATGAATGTACTGTTTTAGTTTATAATAACTGAAGTTAATAATTGGTGAACTGCTCAGAACAAGGGAAACAACTGACAATTCAAATTCTATAATGATTCCAAACAACAGTATCATGCCAGACAATCAGTGTATTCAGCTTGGCTTTGATGAGAATTTGATCAGAAAACACGGTTAGAAAATCCAAAAATCCATGATCTTTAGTGATGTCGAAAGGCATTTCTTCCATTGGGTCATTTGGGGACTCCACCGGAATTACATCACAAGAAAATATGCACAATTTACAGGTTTCTCACAAATCACATGTGCTGGAGGACACAAATGTAATAGAAAAATGTCGCACCAAAGAAAAAACACACGAATGTGAGCTCTGCAAGAAAACATTTCAGTTCACTTATCACCTAACGAGGCATATGAGACTACATACTGAAGGAAACGCGTACCTCTGTCAGATTTGTCAGAAAACACTCTCCTGTACTTCAGATCTGAGAAGTCACGAAAAAACTCACTCCAGAGATAAAATCTTTCTGTGTCAGTTTTGCACAGAAATATTTTCAAGATCTTCTGAACTACAAAGTCATCATTTTAGATTCCATACCAGAGTGCAACCTTACCAATGCAAGTTATGCTCAAGGGTGTTTATTCGCAAATTTAATATTAATAATCATATTAGACTCCACACTGGAGAGAAACCATACCAATGCAACATATGCTCGAAAGCATTTACACGCAATTCTACTGTCAAGATTCATCTACGACTCCACACTGGAGAGAAGCCATACCAATGTCAGATATGTAAGCAAAGCTTTAACCAATCTTCTAATTTGCGAAGTCATATTAATACCCATACTCGAGAGAATTCCTTCGAATGCCAGATATGTCAAAAGAGTTTTTACCACCATTCTAGCATGACAGAACATGTTAGAATCCATACTGGAAAGAAGCTGCACCAATGTCAGTTGTGCAAGAAATCATTCACAATTTTTTCTCAACTGCAAGAGCACAGCATAACCCATAACGGAGAAAAGTCATGTCAGTGTGAGGTATGTGGAAAGAAATTTGGTCAGCGTGTTGCACAGTTGCAGATTCATTTCAGAATCCATACTGGAGAAAAACCATACCAATGTCAAATATGTAAGCGCAGATTTTCCAGATCAGGTTACCTAAAAAAGCATTTTGCAAGACACACTGAGGATAAATCCTATCAGTGCTTCCTATGCCGGAAAATTTTCAAACGACATTCCGTTCTGCAGAATCATGAGAGAACCCATACTGGAGAGAAACCATTTCAATGTGAGATATGTAAAAAATTATTTCCTCGTTCTTCCGGTCTACGAAACCATGCTATAGTCCATACTGGAGAGAAGCCATTTCAATGTGAGATATGTAAAAAAGCATTTCCTCGTTCTTCCAGTCTACGAAACCATGTTAGAGCCCATACCGGAGAGAAACTATTTCAATGCGAGATATGTAAAAAAATGTTTCCTCATTCTTACAGTCTACGAAAACATGTTAGAGCCCATACCGGAGAGAAGCCATATCTATGCCAGCTTTGTCCGAAAAGATTCTCCTTTTTATCTCATCTACAAGTGCATGTTAGGACCCACACTGGAGAGAAACCATTCCAGTGCAGGTTTTGCCAAAAAGGATTCTCACAGCATTGTAGTCACCAGTTCCATGAGAGAATCCATACTAGAGAGAAACCGTACCAATGCCACTTATGTGTGTTTCAGGCACGTGCTAAAAGTTGTTTAAACCTGCACATTATAAGAACACATGGTGAGAAACCATACATTTGCCAGTTTTGCCTGAAATCATTTTCACAGAGTTGTGGTCTGAAAAATCACACAAAGATTCATACTGGGCATACTATTGAGAAACAATACCAATGTCTGCTATGTCCGAAAACATGTGCAAGCAATTTTGCATTAACGATTCACATAAGAACTCACACTGGAGAGAAACCCTTCGAATGCTACCTATGTGAATTTAAAACTAATACTAAAAGTTATCTAAACAGGCACATCAGAACACACTCTGGAGAGAAACGATACCTTTGTCAGCTATGTCTGAAAGCATTCCATTTCATTTCCGCTCTGAGAATGCATGAAAAAACTCACTCTGGAGAGAAACCATATGACTGCCAAGTTTGTCAGAAAAAATTTACACACACTTCTGCTCTGAGAAAACACGAAACAACCCACCTGGCAAGCAGCTCATTTCTGTGCCAGACTTGTCAAAAAACATTTTCCACATCTTCCAAACTGCAACTTCATGTTACAAACCATACGCGTACTGGAGAGAAGCTATACCAATGCAACGTATGCTCGAAAACTTTTGGAGGCAATTCTAATCTCAAGATTCATGTGAAGATCCACACTGGAGAAAAACCATACCAATGTCAGATATGTAAGCACAGCTTTTTAAGATCTTCTGCTCTACAAAATCATATTAATACTCATACTCGCGAGATTTATTTTGAATGTCACTTCTGTCAAAAGAGATTTTTCCAACGTTCCAACTTGCAACATCATGTTAGAATCCATACCGGAGAGAAGCCATATACATGCCAGCTGTGCCACAAAAAGTTTTCTATGTCATGTAATCTGCAAATGCATGCAAGGACCCATACTGGAGAGAAACCATACCTTTGTCCTGTATGTCAGAAAACATTCCAAGAGGCTTCTGGCTTGAGGAGACATAAACAAACTCATTCTGGAGACAGACCATACAATTGCGATGTGTGTCTGAAAAAATTCGTGCACTCATCTGGGCTTAGAAGCCACAAAACAGTCCACCTGGTAGTGAGACCCTTTCTATGCCATATTTGTCAACAAACGTTTTCCAGAGCTTCCGAACTACGAATTCATGCTAGAATCCATACTGGAGAGGAGCCATACCAATGCAACTTTTGTGAGAAAACATTTTCACACAGACTTCGTCTCAAGACTCATCTGAGAATCCACAATGAAGACAAATCATACCAATGTCAGATATGTAAGCATAAGTTTTCAAAATCTTATGATCTGGACGGTCATTTTAGAATCCATTCAGTAGATGAATCATCTTCTGGTTCTCTGGCGCCTATTCAAGTTTTACTATCCAACGTCGCCATTCCTTTAGATTTACGTCCTCTTCCTTGAATTTCCATTTCCATCTATAAGCATGCTGTCAGATAAACCATATCTATGTCAGTTATGCAAAAAAGGGTTTGCACAGTCTGACACTTTGGCAAACTTATCATCTTATATTCCATACTTAAGAGAAATCTGACCCGTGCAGGGTGTATGCAGAAAGATTTGTTCAAGCAACCGTTTAAAAATTTTATTCAATAATTTCATTCAATAATTAATATTGTACAGAAACTATTCCAATAAAAAGCTACTTGAACTGAAAATTATGGAAAGGTCACCTTTACCAAGAATCTAAGGAAAAAGCACAGTGGTATTGAAAATCACAGAAAACAATCTGGGAGATACCTCTAGCTTGTGTCATATTGTAAAAGTGTTAACTTTCTCCAAATCTTAAAGTTATAAAAATGTTTTGGTAATAAAGTTTTCGTTCTACATATACCTAAAGTTCAGAATACTATCGGTTGCTTTTTCACTGTGTTTCCTGCCTTCACATCCATATTGTTCTCATTTGCAGAAATGAATAATTTGTGGATTTAGTTCTATTTGATACAATTTGCTTTATTAAACAACGCTTTCTATTATATAATTAGATACGGGTATACGTAATCCTGTTACATAGGCCTATTGTATGTACATGTATGTAGGGCTTGTAGGCCTAAGTATATGAGCACACGCTATAGTGCCCTTTACGAGTCTTACTCAGAGGAGCTCCCGACTACAGCGCGGACACTGATCGAATGGAGTTTTACACCGAAGCGCATGAGCAATTGCGAGTGAAGGAATCGCTCGCACTTCTTCCCAAAGTCGCTAAAGCTCCGATGGGAGGAAGGATGTAGATATGCATTCATATTCACTTCTTAGAACATTGCAACAAGTTCATTTTAATTGATGTTTTACGATATTTCTTTAGTTAGGATAGTGATCGATTATTTTCGATCCTTGAAATGACGGTGAAAAAGTCGCTCACATAGGCTACGTAGGGTAGAGTGGGGCAAAAGGCCCACTTTTCAGGTCAATTGTCATATCTCAAAAAGTTATTACACTATAACTATGAAATATGTGCAGGTAGATACATCATTCATTTTGCTGTATAAAAGTACCATAATAATGTCTATCTACAGCATCAGTAATGTGTGGGGATGATTTTCTTTCGACACCCAAAAAGGGCGTCTTGCCCCGTGGGTGGGGTAAAAGGCCCACACGTGTGAGGCAAAAAGCCCATGGGTGGGCGTTTTACCCCGCACTGTGTAACTTTAGTTATAATGCTGAAAAATGAGAACACATAAGATTTATTAGACAGTCCAATAGGCCTACACATGCACTGAAAGTGACCTAAGCACAGCCGAATACGTGCAGAATGTCCCAGGCCTATTAAAAAATACAAAAACTGTCAATAATGTCCATTAGATCTCTCGTAGCAAGTCCCAGCTCACAAGACACAGCTCACTCGATAGACTATCACAGCAGCCGCAGCAGTCAGAATTAAAAAACACTTGGCAACAAGAATCAGGTGAATCGAGTAACCAAGATCAGGAATGGACATGCATCATATACCAACTACAGTTATAAAATGCAGTAGGCCTAGTCTAGTCAGACTCGCAGTTTGGGCAGGTGAAATAGGAACAACCATCTGTGCAAGCCTCGTGTGCCCACTTCGCACACTGTTGGCACTGGACCCATTTCTCACGGGACATGCTGTTAGCGAAAGGTTCGCCGCATATCAGGCATGGCCATTCCTCGTCTTCACTGCTGGTATCATCGTGTGTCGCTTTGCGCTTCTTACTTCTCACCGCTGCGGTTTTGGTTTTAGGAAGAAGTTTCGCTCTTTTCTTCCGTCCGGTTGTTGACGTCGAAGGCTGTGGGTCGTCGTTTGAACTGCGTTTCCTTTGTTTCGCTGCGGTTTTGGTTTTAGGAAGAAGTTTCGCTCTTTTCTTCCGTCCGGTTGTTGACGTCGAAGGCTGTGGGTCGTCGTTTGAACTGCGTTTCCTTTGTTTCGTTGACTCCAGGGTCTTAATGAGAGCGGCACTCTTCGCAGCGGCCTTGGAAGCAATGGCGGAAGAACGTGCTTCCGCGACTTTCAACTTGTCTTCCAATTCATTCTTGTATGGCGATCCTGTTAAAAGCGTTGCAGATTCAGCTTTACGTGTTCGAGAGCGTACACCAGAGATCTTCGGACGAGGTGATATTGCCAAGATCAGTCTCCGAGCTGCAATTGCACACATCCACAAAACCATTTATGTAGAAGGCCAGAGTACATCAAGTTCAATATAAAAAGTAGGCCTATGGCCTACTTAGAAACTTAAAATTAAAAGGAAAATGTTCACCAGGCCCAAACTTATATTCACTGTGTTTCTCATAATTTAATTCTAACTTGACTAACTACCAATCATCAACTGCATTGATGTAAATGTAGGCGCGGGTTCTCGTCACATTCTACTAATAAACGAATACAATAGGCCTAATAATCAAATGGCTAAGCAACACTAAATGTAATAAGTTACCTACCTCGTTCAGCATCACTCAGTTGAGCAGAAGCCTGTGCATCAGCAGTCACCGGCTGAACGACGGTGGGAGTCGGAGGGACCGACGGTGCATCAGCAGTCACCGGCTGAACGACGGTGGGAGTCGGAGGGACCGACGGTGCATCAGCAGTCACCGGCTGAACGACGGTGGGAGTCGGAGGGACCGACGGTGCATCAGCAGTCACCGGCTGAACGACGGTGGGAGTCGGAGGGACCGACGGTGCATCAGCAGTCACCGGCTGGACGACGGTGGGAGTCGGAGGGACCGACGGTGCATCAGCAGTCACCGGCTGAACGACGGTGGGAGTCGGAGGGACCGACGGTGCATCAGCAGTCACCGGCTGAACGACGGTGGGAGTCGGAGGGACCGACGGTGCATCAGCAGTCACCGGCTGGACGACGGTGGGAGTCGGAGGGACCGGCAGTGCCTCTTCGGTAACTGTTGCTGCCTGGAAGTCGTCGTCAGTGAACACCTCAGGATCGAATGGCCACAGTCCACTGCACTTAAATCCATTGACGGCCTTTTCGGGTGTAGCCGTTCGCAAATATGCAGTGCCAAATATGCCTGCCATGTCGTAGAATGAAATACGTTTTCCCGGATGGGAGACCATCCAGGAATCGGCAGCAACATTGTAACCGCTCTTGAGCGACTTGAAATAGCTTCTATCAAGCGGCTGCATCTTGTGGGTGGAGTGCGGTGGAAGAGTGAGAAGATGCAGACCATTCTCACGTGCAAAAGTGATAGCGCTCAGAGTCTTGTGGCTGTGATGACCATCAAGTATTATAATTTGCGGATTGTCTGTGGATGCACGAGTGAAATCGACAAAATGCTGAAGCCATTTAATGAATAGCTCTGAATCTGTCCATCCGCTTGTACTTGTGTATCCCACAGATTGTGGTGGTGCACCATTGAGCAGAGCTGGAATCATCCTTTTTCGTGGATAGATGAACATTGGTGGCAAAAATGCACCAATCGCACTCATTGCGCATATCACTGTAACGGTTGCGCCTCGCTCGCCACTTGTCACTTTACCAACGGTTCTCTGCCCCTTAGTAGCGATGATTTTCCCTGGACGTTGCACGTTGGTGATTCCAGTTTCATCCATGTTCCAGATTCTTGATGGTGTGCATGGAACATCAACAAGTAGTTGCCTGTAGACGTCAAAGAATTGCTTGACTTTAGGTCTGTTGAAAGCCACTGCACGCGATAGATTTGTTCCCTGTGGCGCACGTATTGAAAGATCTGGATATCTTGAGAAGAACCCAGAGAGCCAGTCCTTCCCAGCCATCTGACTTTTCATACAGAACCTATGATTGATGCCTGCTGCCTCGGCCATGTCAAAAGCAAGACGTCTGACATCTCTTGGAGTGAGACCGTACAAAGCCTTTTCCATATATTTTATATGATTGCAAAGTTCAGATTCAAGGGCAACAGATAGTACTGGCGTATAGCATCCCAACTTCAACACACCTGGCATCGTGGTATGGTGGTCACGATGTCGGCGCAAGGTTCGCGCGGGTATGCCCATCTCCCTACTCGCTTGAATGAGAGGCATGCCCTGACTAAGGGCTTCCAATGCTGTAGCAAGTCTCTCTTCACCATACTCTCCTCTTTCCGACTTTCGCTTGTAGACACGTACCATGATGTAATCTAAAAACAATTCATTGCAGACTCATTTACCATACCCTACCAAAACGATTATCACAATAGCAAGCAAGCGAACAAGAATTTAGCAACAAGCCTACTTTACACGTGGGTCGTTGCGGGGTAAAACGCCCACCATGGGCGTTTCACCCCATATAGAGGGTGGGCGTGTTACCCCAAAAGCCCCGATTTATCTAAAATATTTACAGTGTCGTTATCCTGCAATATCGCTAATACATCAAGATATCATTGAAAACGTCGTTGCGAGCTCTGTCTGTCTGCCCATAACTATATCGAATCGCATACCACTTGCTTTCGCAAATCGTCAAACTGTGAGGTCACAACATTTAGCAAAAGTGTGCAAATAATTAAGAAATGAAATATTTTCACTTACCGCGAACCGAAATAAACAAACTCGATATCAGAAGGTAACTTCAGATGGCGCCAGCATATTATGTATAATTTTATAGCGCTTAAATACTGCAGAGGCTCTACGAAGGCCCTAGGCGTTTCACCCCACCTAGGCCTTTTGCCCCACTCCACCCTACATCACGAATGATTTCTTTTTCACTTCGACAATCGACTGCCACTCAGTTGTACGTGGAACAGTGTAGGCTACGTTGGTCTAATCGTTTTCTTCTTTTCCCCAACCATCTTTGTCGTTTAGTTTGTTGTCGTTTTAATCGTTTTCGTCGTCGTGTTCTCAGGCATCTTCACCGTCCTCGACAGAAATGAACAACTATCCCGAGGGTCTACGACTCTAATATCTTTGATAACACCTAACATTCTATTTTCATTTAATTATAACAATTTTACATGTATAATATGCTCTTAGTTAATTAAATTTTAGCCTTGTGGCCCCCAAATGTTCTTCAATTAAGAAAAAGTGGCCCTCGCGTCCTCCAACTTAGAAAAAGTGGCCCTAAAGTCACAAAAGGTTGGGAACCACTGCTTTAAGCCCTTCTTCAGTGACAGCAGTAATTAATGTGCGTGGAGATGTTGCATTGACTTATAATTCACTGCGATCACTTGCTGATCATTGATCAAAGGACATCATCAACTGTAATATAGGCCTATGTAACATAACAACATTTTTATTCAGCAACCGATTCATTCATTACAGATAGTGTAATTGTAGGCAGGCCCGGATTAACCCCTCGGGGGGCCCGCCGCCATATTTTCAGGGGGGCCCCTAATTTACCATTACCTTCCGTCACCACACTCCACGGGCCCATTGAGACAAACAAATAGCAGGGAAGCCATAATATTAATGATCTGCACTGCAGCCATACCTTTATATAGGCCTACGTGATTCGATTGTAGGCCTACATGATTCGATTGACTCAGGAGAGCTCGCCATCTTTTCGCAGCAGCTGAAGGTGTTTCTTACTGCTTGCTCATCATCACAAATGCCGACATTTCCGGTATCGGAATTTTTTATATACGCATTCATGTTGAGAAACCAAACTGAAGAAGGCTCAGCTTTTAACCACCTCGACAACTTACATTTATTTGAGGCCTTCCCTATAGCAGACGCCTAGCATAATCAGAGTTTCGCGTTTATTAAATCCTCTGTAGACTTGTACACTCGGGTCGTGGACACCAACACCACCGCTGACCGCAATAGAAGCCCCACGCTCGGGTCTCCATGTAGCCTAAACTGATCTAGACTTCCACTCTGACACACTATGTAGCATTATATATTATATTTCACAGCTGTCGTAGGCTATAGGTTGATATTATGATATACTGCAGGACCGGTATGTACATAGCCAGGTATAGGCTACCTAAGACGTAGACCTTCCTCCAGACGTAACTAGGTCAGACGTAGTCGGTGGAATGTAGCGGTATGCATTAAGATAGAATTAGAAGTGAACAACTAATCTACACATTCCTTGCACCCGACGATGCATGACGCTTGTTCTACCCCCCCCCCCCCAATTCAATAGGTTAGAGCTGAGCGCGCATGCGTGAAAGATATTTATATGCGGTCGTTGCCAGCGTGGGGTGAACAGATCAAGACCTATAGACGGTCCACAGGGAAATCTCAACGGCCGCCTATTGTTCACGCGGTCCAGCAAAGTCGGCTGTCTATTGTTGACCTTCGGAGTAGCGGGCTTGTACCTGCCTCCGAGTTCGAATAACGTTATACCTATCGTAATTCGCTAATCACACGCCATGCATACGGAAATTACCCACTACTCCCGTATAGGCCACATTTGAGCAAAGAGTATGAGTTATACCCTCTTGTGCATCTCGGTCCTGGGCAGGTCTACGAGTTTGGCAAAATATAATCTGTTATTGACCAGTTTACAGTAGTTGTGATTTGCAGTGGAATGCAAGCCCGTATGCATAGAGTATGGTCTCGGGCATCCATGATTCGCCCAATTTATCATCCTACAAGTCAGAGCCAGCTTTGGTCGGCTTTAGACAGAGAAACATAATTTCAATTGGCGCTATTTTGATACTATTAGCGGTTCTTTCCTAAAGGTAGGGTGACTACGCCTCTGCCTTGGCTGCACAACTTTCAGCGATAATTTCCTCTCCCCTCTTCAGGATCGTCCCTCCCTGGTGTCAAATGAGTCACCGTGGCATGCAGGGAGTGCGTGAAACATATAGGCCTAATACGGAGTTCTAGTTATACGAAAGTGGGTGAGAAGTTCAGAGGCACTGACAAGTGACAATTTACAGTTCACTCTTCCCCTCTCTGCATCCACACTCAATTGAGATGGCTGTGATCCACGCATCCATGTAGTCTAATAGCATTCCTCTTCGACATAATTATTATAGATTGCCTTTGTAAGACTGAGGCAAAGATAACATGATACACCTTGCGCATGAATGTGCAGACCAATTACAGAGTTCAACCGAATCTTTACTTTGTGTACGTCTGTCTGTTCGTCTACATGTATGTCTGACTCTTCTTAGAAGGCCGATCTCTCCCTCTCTATCCGCCTGTCTGTAACTCTGGCCTAGGCCAAATGGAATACCGAAAAAATCATAAATCAGAGCTGGCACAAACATAGAGGCCAACATAAATAAAATTGTTTTTCGCCCTAAGAAGAAAACAATGACCAATGGACGCAAATTTACACACTGTTCTTGAAGCAAATTTGAATAAATGGGAAAATGCACAATAAAAATGCAGACGCGGGGGGGGCCCTCTGACGACGGGGGGCCCGCCGCCATGGCAGACATGGCATACTGGTTAATCCGGCCCTGATTGTAGGCCTACAGCAATTATCTAACATGTCGGCTTGTCCATGAGACCCAAAAGGGGCCAAAGGTCCCGCTAGCCAGGGCCACCTGAGAGAAACGAATTAGAAAATGCAGCACGGCCGACTGGAAAATAAAGCAGTTTCATGAACAATAAATTCTTAACTAGCATACTATAGGCTAATATACAAAAACAAAACGTGAGTTAGGAAAGTGGAATAAAGTCAGTGCAGTCACATACACGAAAACAAGGTGAATTAGGCTAACAGTATTTCCCCAATGTGCATGTTTAAAAGAGTAGGCCTACGTAGGCCTATGCCTTTCAAATGGTGATATTTTACTTATTTCAAAATGATGCTCTTAGTTTAAAGTGGCTAAATTTAACTTCTGTTGACTCGAATTAATCCAACAAGCTGGGTTTCATCGCAATAGGATAATATTCAATTGGTTCCACCAAAAATTCCGATATTAACCAACGAGTTTCACGAGCAACTTGCACAGTCGGCTACGAGGTGTCGCCACAATTTAATTTAAGAATAGCGCTACAAAACATGGAGTTTGCGTAGTCTGCTGATTGTGCTGAACATGGACGATATGTAGTCCTTGGTGTACGATTTTCCAGCGACACTGTTTATTACACATCTGTAATTTATTACCATTTTATTTGACGATCGCTTCTAAAAATTGCAATGAATGCTGCAATGCAGTCCCAGCAGTATTTGGGCCATATTGCGGAAACCCTGTTAGATTTCCAGCAAAACGGCACGCTGTGTGACATCGTCATCCAGATACAGGGTTGTCAGATCACAGCGCACAGTGTCATCCTTGCCGCTGCCAGTCCTAGTCTCCGGGAATTGTTGCCCTCTAAGGATACGAGTTCAGAGTCGGCAGCGTCTAAGAAGCCGGTTATTCAGTTAGAAGGCTACGACTTGGGTGTGGCTCGGCTGTGGCTCGAGTTTCTCTACACGGGACGATGTTCGGGTCGGCCGGAGTCGATGAAGCAATTCACCGATGTCGTTTCGTTGTGCGAAGCTTTGCAGATGCCGAAGCCAGACTGGGATCTGCATTTCACCGATGGGAGGTCGGTGAATAGACACAGAGATTGGTGTTGTGAACATAGACATTTTTTCATCTGTTGATCACTTTTCACTGTTGTTTGCGCAGAAACTTGTCAATCGTTTAGTCAGTCAGTTCTTGAATCAGTTTGATTTCCATCTGCATTAGATGATGATTGCTGTGAAGGGTTCAGTTGGTCATCATCATCATCACATTCATCATCGTTATCTTAATCGATGTCACTCTGTGGCTTGTTTGATTAACTACGAAATTTAAAATAACAATTAAATGAAAGTCGTGTGCACAGCGGTGCTAAAGAAGCTTGAAAGGTGTTTTGTAAATGTTCTGGCGTACTATTGTATTCCATGAGAAAAATATGTTAGAAGTCTGAATTTAATCTACGGTGCAATTCTGTGCTGCTTTCGTGTTGTTATTGTTTGTCTATTGCTGTTTAAATTGATTATAATTATGTTCTAAAAAATAATGCATTCATTTTCAGTCTTGGAAGCCAAGAATCTGACATTGGGTCCCTTCTGGCTGGCGTTGACAACTCGCTATCCGCTGAAAACCTGAATCAATTTGACGTAAAAGCTGGAGGTTTGAAAATTATGAAACATTTTTGTGTCCTGACCTTTTTTTGTGCTGTGACCTTGTTTATTGGCTCTGATCTTTGGTTTGTGCCCTGCCCTTTTGTGCTATATAGCCTTGTTCTTTCCTTTGTGTGGTCTGATTAGGAGAGTGCATAATGCATATAATTTTATGTAGTTTTTAAATTGTGAGTTTAAGGCTTCTAAATTGCAGAACTTAACTAACTGTTACTGGTATTAGTTTAAGGTCTCTCCCGCAGTTAGCTGTTTGTGAGGCGCCTTCTTAGCTGTATGGCCACGTTACAGTGCCATATAAATTGTCGTTATCATAGTATTATTTTTTAATAGTGAAGAGTACGTTTTATATGTTTTCAGGGGACCAGTCCAGAAACACGAAACCAGTGCAATCAGCCGACAATGGTTTTCCGTTCGATAATCTCTCGTTTTCAGTCAAGAACGAAGACATATTGTTCGACGCTACCGACGAAGTGTTGCATCACGGTTCGCTGACAAACGACGGCAAATTACGGAAAGCGGCCGAAGTAAAAACTGAAGCTGTCGAGAGTTTGATGGCGAACGTCGTCGCAAAAAACAATGCGACGCGTGGCGGGTGTACGGCCCAGGAAGGCACGAGTTTCTGCCGAAGAACTAGCAGTCGCAGGGCTTCGAAAGCACTTTTAAACAACGGGTGCGATGATGTTCGTGTTTCGTCCGGTGTCTCACATCCACTGCTTTCCCCCGAAACGTCCAAGAGTTCAAACAGCGGTGGCTCTGTGACGGTGACCGTGCAGAGCTACTGTAAGGATTCCGCCGATATGGCTCTCCTGAAGGGGAATACGCTGAAATGCAAGTCATGCGGCGGCACACGGTTCATCGACGTGAGAACGGACAAAACGGGGGAGCTGCAGACGTTTCCCGTCAGCTACAAATGTCTTGAGTGCAGCGATCTCATTCTCACCGCGGAGGGCGTGGAGCTTGATCGCCTGCAGAGGAAGAACTCGCTAAAGGCGTCGCAGCGGAACATTCACACGTGTAAGCTGTGCAGCAGGGCATTTGGCACGCACTCCGGGCTCTTTGGACATCTCGCCAAACATCCGCTGTTGTTGTTTAACGAGACTTCGTGTGGAATTTGCAAGAGTTCGTTTGCCGACGCGAACGAATTTCTGAATCACGTCGTCGTTTATGGCGGCAGCAACCGGAACCAGCGCAGCGCTGGAAGCAGCAGCCTCAAGTTTCCCGAAATCAAGGCGGAAATCTCCCTGGATGCCAAGAAATTGGATGGCGACGTTAGGGGAGGGAGGCCATCACCGGGAAAATCCGACGGTGATGTTACCGGTGTTGTCAGACATGACTTGAAGATGGGTTCGCACAAATGTCTGGTGTGCAAGGAAAGCTTTTGGACGCACGCAAGCCTGTATCGTCACGGTTCGCTGCACGAGTTTCTCCACATCGTTGAGGGTGCTTCACCGTCTTGCGGCGTGTGTCAGTCAGTTTTTGAAAACGTCGCTCAACTTCAGGAGCATGTTACTTCGAAGGCTGGGCTCGCCGTGTTCGCACAGGGCGATTCGAAGGTGTCTGTCGCCAGCAAGAAGAAAATTGTGGCCACTCGAAAGGTCTTCGAGTGCAGCCACTGCGGCCGATCGTTCGGAAACAAAGGTGGTCTGCAGTCGCACGTGAAGATGCATTTGGACGGACGCCCGCACAAGTGTCCGTCGTGCGGAGACAGCTTTCGGTTCAGCAAGCATCTGTCGTCGCATGCGAGGATGTACCACAACGTCTTCATCTGCAGCAGATGCGGCCTCGACTGCTTGTGCACCGTGGAGGAGGCGAAGGCATTGGAGTCGGCCGACCAGAAACTGAAAGCTACGGTTAAACGGTTTTCCTGCGTCGAATGTCAGAAGATGTTCTGCACGCAGAAGGGTCTGCTCAACCACAAGCTGACGCACGACAACACAAAGAACTTCATCTGCGAAATCTGCGGGCTCGGCTTTCGCCGCCCCGACCGGCTCGCGAGCCACAAGTTCATGCACGACGCGAAGCCGTACCCGTGCCGGTTCTGCAGCAAATGCTTCCTCACGGCCATACGGCTCGAGGAGCACACGCGAACGCACACGGGGGAGAGTCCGCTCGTCTGCAGTCACTGCGGACAGCACTTCAAGGCGAGGAGCGCACTGCGAGTGCACCTCGTGCGAAAACACTCGACGCTTCATCAACTCAAGGTCGTCGCGCACAAGTGCACCATCTGCGAACGACAGTTCTCGTCGAAGGCGTACCTGCTGCTGCACATCAAGTGGCACGGCGGGAAGTTTCGAGCGTACCGGTGCCACGTCTGCAACCGTGCGTTCTACGACCCGTACGCCGTGCGCAAGCACATGGTCGTGCACGCGGAGCTGCGGGAACGCCCGTTCCTGTGCTACTCGTGCGGGAAGGGCTTCACGACGCGCGGGAACCTCAAGACGCACGCGGCGTCGCACAAGAACGAGAAGCTGTTCTTCTGCGTCTACTGCAGCAAGGGATTCAAGTTCAAGTCGAACCTCAACAAGCATCTCAAGGTTCATCAGAAGTTCAACGACGCCAGCAGAGACAGAGACGCCGCGGTGGCAGAAGATGTGGATGGATTTGCGAGGAACGATGATGATCTTGAGTACACGTGCGAAGAGGAGGTTGTCCTGAATGCCGAATGATGACCACCATGTCCGATTAATGATAAAGTCTCTCTCTCCATTCTTTTGCCTCGATCAGTTTGCGAGCGTGGCTGCGCAAATGCTAGCCATTTAACTGATCAGAGTCTAACCACCGGGTTCGCACCCTTGGCATTCGAACTGTAGAGGAGCTCTGTAGGCTCTGAGAATTAACCTATCTGGCCGAATGCGTTCTGCGCATGATTTACATGGCCCGTGCTAGCAGACACCATCCTTAAGTGAAAGCGTCGAATTGAAGCCAAGCTTTACAGCATGGCGCAGTGAGCAGTGTTGGACTATTTTTGAGTTTTCCTTGCGAGGTACATGCACGTTGTGCAATCATCACAAAACTATCTTCGTGAGTTGTGGTTGTAATGTGATGCCATCCAGTGCTTGGTCTTTCTCGTAGCAATGTTAAACTTGCATTGCCTTCTGTGGTACTGGTCCGTGGTACTTTCAGGTCGACTACTGTACCTGTTTAGTGTTTACCTCCAATGCATTGCTACACATTACGCTCTTCTACACGTTTTGCAACTTGTGTAGTAATATATCAGCAGCAGGACCTTATTCACTGGATATTGATTCGAGTCCTTGCAGATACATTGTACACTGCGGTTGGCCAACAAGACAGCTGGCTATGTTGTATTGCATGTGAGAAAATAAATTAATGTATGTATGGTATTAAATGAAAATGAATGTACATCTGTGCTAACCATTTTCCACATTCAAGCACCATGTATGAATTCTGATTGTACAACAGATTTATGTAGTTTTACGTAATGAACAATTCTTTGAAGTGCTTGCCTTGCAATCCATAGCATGCAGGTTCGAATCTCCATTGGCCGATTTAATTGTGTATTTACCTAGCCCAAGTCCTTCTCTCACAGTTGCTTCGTGCCATAGATTCATTGCTCTGTTAGTGGTTGCTGCAGTGTTGCTGTTAATAACTGCACTAATAATTATGAAATCTAAATCCCATGAAGGTAGAAATGCTGAAAATGAATTCCACCTCTTTTCCGCTGTGGTCAATCCAGTGCTTGTAAGCATGCAGTGCAAGCATAGTTAGAAATAAACCAGCTAGAATCTCAGTTATTGACTTTAGAGGTGAATTCCGAGCTTAGTCTGCATGTGCATCTGCAGATCAAACAGTTTTAGTCTGATGACATTGTCGGATTATTTTGCTATTGAGCACAGTGAGCAGCACCTTTGAGAGATTATCTTGCTATTGAGCACAGTGAGCAGAGCATTTGAGAGGCTCTGTGGAGATGCTTCAGCAATGTTGCTTCATTGTCATTCATGAGACTGCTGTGACACACCTGTGCCATGTATTCTGATAATGATCTTTCAATGATTATGTAGAGTTATGTGACGACTACTTGCATATTAAATTGATGAAAAGTGTGTATAAATATAATTTATTTGTGTGTGTGTGCAGATTTCTTTCTGATCTGGATTTCTGATTTTTTTAGAATTGAATCAACTTCTACGCATACAATCATGGGTGGAGTTTATCAGGGATAAGCCCCGTTTCCCCCAAAACTCATAGACTGATAGTGCATCATTAAGGATCCCCAAGGGTCTGGACTCTGGAGGTACTTGGTGGGGCAACAGGAAAGTAGAGCAATCGTTAAATTTGGTGCCATATCAGATCATGTCTACATGAGCCAAGGTTATGGAGGTCAAAGTCGGTTCAAGGTCAGCATTTGCCGTTCAAGCCTTGGGCAACATCAAGGTGCTTGCTTTAGCTGAAGATGACAATTGTTGACAGTAGAGAAGCAGAAATGCGATATAAAATTGAACACCTTGTAAAGTCCCGTCATTACATCTACGTCGCTGTATAATATGAAAAAACCCAAATAATTAAGTTTCATTGATATAATATCAAGTCTCTGAAGCCTGTTTCTCATACTACACATCATTAACGAAGAAAAATCATATATAATTATCAATCATTAGCCATAATTAATAGTTTCATGATTCATGATCTTGCCTGAGTTTATCTTGTACATGATTTCCTAACTTTGGAAAATGATTTTGATGTAAACTTACCAATTCACCCGTAAACACAACAGTCACACCAGTCACCATTGAAAAAATTAGCTTAAGGAAAAATGTAAATTAAAATGTACAATTCTACATCACAAGTACCGATAAACACATATAAGAACACAAAAATGCTGAATATTATTCATGATCCATCAGTGGGAGCACATCGAGCATTCTCGCCAGCGACTCTTAAGATTCGAATGTCGACAGGTCGTCCAAGGTCGTGCTCATTGAAAACCTGCCCCACGTGATCGTAGCCGTACCGCACGATCGGAAACGGGTGGGAATTCGGCCAACGGTCGCAGGAAACGCTATCCGAGCAGTAAGCGTGATGCTGGACGCGTGGCCATACGACGCCGTTCAGAAAGTTCATATCCTCAAGATAATTACTCGACGTACCACGCATGAGATCGATCCAAGACCTGCGGAGAATGTCGCGCAAATCCTTTGTCCTGCCGCCCCACAGCCCCCCGGAGACGGCGTAACTGGCGTGGCTCGGGTGGTCGCGAATGCTGTGGAACGGTTTCCCGGACCGGATCCACGCCGAGACCGCCGCAGCGTCACGCTCCGTCAAGCGCGAATCGGAATCCCGGATGATGAAGCAGTCGACGGATAGGTCGTCCGCGACAAGGAATCGCCACATCATCGGCGGAATGAAGTCCTGCTCCGGCACGATGTAATGGATGTCGGCTCCCAGGCTCCGCAGCTTCTCGACGATGTTTCTTGGGACGGGTCCGAAGCGCGGAGCGGACGACGCTGGCGATTCCATGTAGATGCGCAGCGTCCATCCGGGAAAATTCTCCTTGACGAGCTCCGCATTTCGTATCGCTCCCATCGTGTAGCGAGGCTCGGACCCGTAAAGAGACATGGAAACCGTTTTCACGACATCGCTGGTGCCAAAACTGCCCGAGGAGTTGCTTAAGTTTTGACGGGCGAATTTTATCCCCGAATCAAATTCATCGTTTGAACTGGAACCCGCCCTCAAACCGTCGCCATCTGTTTTTGGAAATGCAGATTTTGTAGGAAGTGGAATGTCGGCGTTCTGATTTGCATCGGCAGCAAAATCGTTCTGGTTCATTTCGTTCTTCACGCCATCAAAAAATGAATCCTGGTCAAATTCATTCCCCTCTTTCTCATAACCTTTTTCAAGCTGAAAAGTTGAGTTCTGGAAATATCTCTCCTCATCATGGACCTGATCAAATAAGTCATGATTTAGACTAGTTCCTATATTCTGTCTTATCATTGGTACTGAATCTGGACGTTTTACGTCTCTTGGTACTGAATCCGGATGGTTTACGTCTCTTGGTACTGAATCCGGATGGTTTACGTCTCTTGGTACTGAATCTGGATGGTTTACGTCTCTTGGTACTGAATCCGGATGGTTTACATCTCTTGGTACTGAATCCGGATGGTTTACGTCTCTTGGTACTGAATCCGGATGGTTTACGTCTCTTGGTACTGAATCCGGATGCTTTAAGTCTCTTGGTACTGAATCTGGTTGGAATGTATCCTCGAGTACTGCAGGTTTGTTGTTGCCTAGTTGTGCAGCATTAGTTTTGTTTTCCTCCTCAGGTAGGGATTCATTCGGACTTTTGTCATCTAATTGCACTCCATCAGAATGCCTATCCTCCAGTCGGTCGGCTGTTTTGTTGTCGTCTGGAGGTACTGCATCTGGCCGATTGTCATCCGGTTGATTATCATCTGGATGATTGCCACCTTGTGGTTTGTCTCGTGGTACTGCAGCTGGTTGGTTGTCATCTAACGGTACTGTATTTTTGTTGTCTATCAACGGTACTGCATTTTTGTCATCTTGTGCTATTGGAGTTTCGTTTTCATCATGTTGCGTTGCAACTGGCTGATTGTTGTCATGCCTTCCGCTGTTGTGTCCTGGGTCTGCATGATCATTGTTGTTACGTAGTGGTATTCCGTCAGCACTGAGATAATCTTGATGCAACAGGTCCTTCTGGCCACCAGGTGTAGAGGTCCAGAGATGTGACAAAAGAGACAAAGTTCCAACAAGGACCAGGACCACAAGACCAAGACTCAGTCGTCTCCACTTTCTATAACGACTTACGACCATAGCCGTTCTGGTCACCTCGATCCTGGCAATTCAGTCTGTCGATCATCGCGTCTCACTTGCTTCAACCCCTTTCTGTTCACACAAATATATAATATCAAAAAGTCATAAAAATGATGCCATTTATTTCAGTTGCGGCTAATGTGATCACTTCTTATAATAAAAAAATACTAATTATAGCTCAGAAATTAATTATAATATATAATACAATCAAATCGTGACATTCAGTCGTGGTGTAGCCTTAGATGTGCAAATATCAAGACTATGAAAGTTACGGTAAGAAAGTTAAGAGAGATAATTTCAGGACGTAGGCCTACGCTTGTATTTACATGAATATCGATATCAATGAGACTACAGTATGCCACCCAGAAATGTATTTGTCGCATAGAGTGATTCAGTATGTCGAATATATTACATTTTCACAAGCATTTATCGCCTTTACGCTCCGGCATCTAATCTTTGTAAACAATAAAATGAAAAATAATAATATTATTTATTTTCCTTTATTTTGCAAATCTCTACTCTCGAAGACACTTCCGGCACAGGCATAGATAACGTACACGAAACGTCAAAGTAAATAAGAAAGTAAATATTTAATTTACTGCATCACCAGTAGAATAAAATTAGGCCTACGGCTACTGCTCGTAGGCCTACTTTGGGAGTGCCAGTTCCAAGCGGACCAAGGCGTCACCAAGCAACACTAATTATCCTTGATATGGGTTGGGTACAGGGGCGGATCCAGGGGGGGGCCAATCCGGCCATGGCCCCCCCCCATTTCAAATCCCCATGGGACGTGGCCCCCCCCATCCATGGCGCCCGAAATTTTTTTGGCAGGGGTCAGTCATGGCCAGGAGAATTAATATTATATAAATGAAAAAAGACTATAGTCTATTAGTCAATTACATCGCACACAATTACATTGTCTTAATATGACGCAAAGAAAAGAAACAATCTTTCAACAGTATCCGACTATCATGCATGGCATGCAATGTATGCTGTACATGCATAGCCTATATGATATATCCATAGTAAGATGCATAAGCGCGAAAGCGCGAAAACGCGAAGCGCCGAGATGGGAATGTGCAGAGTTTCGCTAAACAATAACCAAATAGATAAACAATGACGACTATTATAGGTATACCAATTTTTGTCTATGATGTCATAAAAGTCTTTAACCTGATTGAATTCCAATGTCCCGCGGATCTCTAAAAAAGTCTAATCAACTACAAGACAGCAGGTCGTTGATAACACTGGATTCAAAATGATGTCCTTAGACACCCGAAAAAATTGTTGATTTAACTGGAATCAAAATGATGTCTTTACACCCCAGAAAATCGTTTATAGAACTAAAATAAAAATTACGTCCTTAGACACCCGAAAATCGTTGATATAGTAATGGAATCAAAATGATGTTCTTAAACACCCGAAAATCGCTGATTATACTAAAATCAAAATGATGTTCTTAGACACCCGAATATCGCTGATATTATTGGAATCAATACGATGTCCTTAGACACTCAAATATCGCTGATAATATTGGAATCAATAAGATGTCCTTAGACACCCGAAAATCATTGATAAGACTTGAACCAAAATGATGTCCTTAGACACCCGAATATCGCTGATAATACTGAAATTAAAATGATGTTCTTAAACACCCGAAAATCGCTGATTATACTAAAATCAAAATGATGTTCTTAGACACCCGAATATCGCTGATATTATTGGAATAAATACGACGTTCTTAGACACCCAAAATCATTGATAATACTAAAATCAAAATGATGTTTTAGACACCTGAAAATCGTTGATAATACTGGAATCAAAATTATGTCCTTGAATACCCGAAATTCGTTGATAATACTGGAATCAAAAAGATGCCTTAGACACCCGAATATCGCTGATAATACTGAAATCAAAAAATTGATGTTCTTAAACACCCGAAAATCGCTGCTTATACTAAAATCAAAATGATGTTCTTAGACACCCGAAAATCGATGATAATACTTCACAGATCATTAGTCGCAGGCCAGGTCTCTTTATTAGTGATACAACATCACTAGGCTACTAAATGGCTTCCCAATTCTGATGATTTGGTAGTTCTTGCTTGGTTTGTCAGCATTTAAGTAGCATAGCAATTTCATTAAGATGACAGCTTAAAATGCTGCCATTTTAGTGCGGGAATTAAAAAAAATTCTGGTTGGGGAGGGGGTACAACCCCCTCCCCAAGCCCCTCCCCCTTTCCCCCACCCTCTCGGCGCTACGCGCCTCGGCGATCGGCCTTCGGCCGCTCGTCCTCCGGTCCTCATTTGGCCCCCCCCATTTAAACCGTCTGGATCCGCCACTGGTTGGGTAGCGCAATGGACAACACAGGGAACACACTGGCGTAGAGAAGTAGCCTAACGAGTTCGCGCCCGGCCGTATGGCTGACATGAATTTGTAGGCTGCTTTAATTTAATTTAGCACCGTGTAGGCTATTAGGCATATAGCCTGTTCTGTTAGACTGTTAGTAATTACGATTAATGTTTTCTGTAATTTGCGTTCTTGTGAATTGTCTAAATTGCATAATGTACACTAGCCTAACCGGTTGCGGTTTGTCAACCGGATTGCTAAATAAACGAAATATTATTAAGCCTAGGCTAGGCTATAATTTGTCAGATCTGAAGAGAATATAATTTTAATGTAGGCCTATCTAGTCAAATGCCATTGGAATTCGGACGACTAGGTCTAGGCTATAATATGTTAATAGTCTACAGAGTTTGAAATAGGTTAATGGGGAAGTCATAACCATGCAGACATTTTATTTTTTGTGGGCTACGTAGGCTGCATTTTGCCGTTACCTCCCCCCCCCCATATGCACCCGTAGCCTACACAATGTCATGTCACCTAAATCCCCGAGCCTTGGCCCCTGTGCTACGTATAGGCCTAATAATATCCGCAGACCTTGGCCTGCAATAACTGGCATACGGTAGGCCTATAGGCTACTCCTACGAATAGGCTGCGTGTAGAACTGCAGATCCACAATATAATAATTATATAGGCCTACTGTATTACGTACACACTCGAGTTTCGTAAATTACTTTTTGAACACTCCAGCCGTCTGCAGTGGCGTAGCTAGGATATTTCGCGCCTGGGGCGGGGACAAACTACGAAATTGGCGCCCCCCCCCCCGTTTAGTTTTTCCAACTGCTTTATTGTCTGCAGGCAACCTCTTTGAAGTGCTTTTAGGCCTCAGAAGTCACAAAGGTTATCAGAAAATATAAATGGGCGACAAGGGGCGTTTTGTTTATCAAAACACAGTAGTAGGCCTACTGTATTTAGGATATTCAGCACTAGACCTTTTACAATAATTTCACTCTCGAAATGCCATTACTCACGCAGTGGCGGCGCCAGGAGTTCAGTTTTGGGACGGGGCTGAATCGTGGCCGAAATGTTTTCCATTTTCGTCGCCCAAATTTCTGGCGACTTTTTTTAGTCATCAGGTCGAAATTTCATTGGAATTGTCAGGTTTTTGGGGGGGCCTAAACGTCGAAATATTTAATCTTCACATGGGAAAAAGCGAACGACTTATGGGGGGGGGGGGGGGCTTAGCCTCTGGCCCCTAGCGCCGATACTGTACTCACGTTGTAAATAAGAAGAAAAAACCTTTACAGGGGCGTTTCCCCACCCTCTGCCTTAATCCTTTACGCCTTTTCCCCGAGAATATCCGCTGAAAACGGGCTTAAAATTTAAAAGTGAACCGGTAAACTTGGGGTAAAGGGTTAATGTGGTGGTGATGGCGCACGACTAGAATCATAATATGATCGGTTGAAGAGTTCGGTTTTCAGTCGAGAGTTCCACCAAGTGGCAACCGGCAAGTGGCAGAAGTGAGTGTAAGTGAATGAGGCGAAATTAAAAGGCAAGATAGGATTAGATGATCAAACTGACGGATGTCATTTGGGAGTTCGTTCTAAAGAGTAGGCTAATATTATCTTACTTCTGTAAGTAGGCCTAAAACATTTTTATAATTTGTATTTAGCCTTGTAACAATACCATATTATGATGCGGTTTTTATGCAAACAGAACAACAAAATAATATTAAACTAAAAACTATGTAATAATGTATGGCCTATCATTCGAAATGTATTTTATCATGCATAAAATTATATCATAGGAAATAGGCCTACCTGCTGTCGATGAAAGAATAAAATTGAATAGCTACGAACCGGTAGTTCATTATTTTGTACGAAGTTATATAACGTAAAACTAATAAAAAATTTAAAAATTAAATAGTAGGCTAGGCCTAATTATTTGCATTCAAACAAAATAACAGCACAAGACAGCACATAATGTCATTTGTTCATTTTATCTAATACTGCTTCAGAATTAAATCCAAGGTCAATGCGGTGTCTGCCTCTACGAATGCCCTCTTGAAAGACCGCTTGAACGTTCATATTGACCTCTTGACCCAGAAGCAGACAAATATCCATCTGGGACCCACCCCTGCTATCAGGCATCAGATTCAGAGACAAGAACCAAGCCAGACTAATCCACTAGCAGCCCACAAATGGACAGATGCTACCTCTACTCGCGCCAGCATAACCCAGTAACCCACCCTAAAAAGGTTCTTGCCCACCCTCCTTCTAATCGGCCATAGGGCAATGGATGCAGCAGAATCCAGATTCGTTCCGGCCCAAGATTCCTTCACAGCCAGGTTCACCGCGGGAGCTTGTACTACGATCATTAACTGGGGTGGGGAATTTCTGAGGGGAAATATTTTGGGTGCAGACAAACTGTGTCTGGCCTAACAACCTTGCGTTGTGGTTTGATCAGGTACAATGAGTATGAGGCGCCCGCCGCCCGTTAATGCTTAATGGGGCGCCAAAATCATGTCTGACAAGCGGTTTGTAGCCTAAGTAATATGAATCTAACTGGATGTTTTGGGGTGCCAAAATTCGATCTGACAAATTTACATGGGATAAATTAGCTAAAATACAAAAATACAAGCGTAAAATTTTTACTTTTAGACCTCATTTTGGCGCCCCCTTCCCTCGGCGCCCGGGGACACATGTCCCCTCTGCCCCCCCCCCCCCTAGCCACGCCACTGGCCGTCTGGCCTTGCTTGTCCCAGATATTGAACAATCATGCAGCAGGTAGAGCTAGTTTTAAGCGTCACGGTCGACACTACACGCCAGCTTCTTTGCATGGAGCCGCGAATAATATTATGTGAAATCTACATGTAGGTGAGACCCGATGCAAATACGTAGCCTACGTGCTAGGTGTAGCCTATAATATTATATCTTACTTATATACAAGGTAGGCAGCCTATAATATAAAAGACATGCTCGGCATATAAATTTGACGAAAACGGGTCAGAACTTAACTCGCTATATTTTCAGTTGAACGATAGGGCCTAGTGCATGCTCTATAGGCCCTGTATAATTATAATTAATTATATATTATGTTGCCTATAGGACTACGTGTGATAAGTTGATAACAACGGTGAAATAGGCCTATAGCGTTGCCCTCCTCTTTGTTCCACGAACTAGCCTGGGCTTGGGACTATAGCTGGCACTGTCAGAGTACGTATACGAACAGTGGCGAAGTTCAACCTTATTCAGAAATCTGTCTAACTATAGGTAAGTTGAGTAGGCCTATCACAGATTGAGTGCGCTATTCTGGTTTGCGAAATATCGTCAAGTAGGCTATAATTATAAGCCTACATGTGCACGTATTATACTATTGGCTATACCAAGCAATAGGCCTACATCGAAAGTAGCCTGGCCCCTGTTTCATTTCATATGCTTGTAGGTCTATAATAGGCCTGCATGTAACCTATGATGAAGGTGTACCAACTGCAAAAGGTGTAGGCCTACTCAAATCCGTAGCCAAACCAAATGTATGCGGCGCGCGTTACTAATGCCCATCGTTTCTTCATGTCGGCTTAGGTATAGTCTATAGGCCTATATATGACATGGAGCTGATTTCCCCCGTAATCATGGAGGGACTCTTCCGTAATTGCTGAAAGACCTTCCGTAATTGCTGAACGACCTTCCGTTATTGCTGAACGGCCTCCAGTAACATATTTTGAACAACTGTATGACCCTATAGGACCTATAGGTTACTAAGCATACCAGCCTCAAAAGCTGTGAGGACATGGTGTCATGTGCAAGATATATATACAATAAATCTAAATCCACAATTTTTCAATCATTCAACTTTAAATAGGAATTGAGAAGGCAGCCACTTCAGCGATGTCTTGCGACGCTGCGTGTGTTCTTGGTCTCTTCGTGTCTCTCTTCGTCCTCTACAAGATCGTCGATCGACTTGTACGTCTACCTCGCATTGGGGGACGCTATAGCGATCGCTTCGTCCTCGTGACGGGATGTGGACAGGGATTCGGCTTTGAAGCAGTCAAGCGACTCGACAGACTCGGATATCACGTCTTCGCCGGATGCAGACGACAGGAAAGCGTTGAGAAGCTGAAATCATTAGAGACTTTTTCCGATCGTGTTCATCCGATTCTCATGGATGTCTCGAATCGGGACAGTGTTCGAAAGGCGTTTGAATACGTTTCCTCTCAACTTCCACCAAATACAGGTAGCCTAAGTCAATAATAGCGTCGATTTGCAGGCATTATGTGCAACATATATATATTTGTGATATAGGCCCAGTGGCGTCTAACCCCCCCACTTGGCGTGGGAGAACAAACCCCCCCACTTTGGCCGACTTGTATTTCTAATACACTTTGCTCTTCAGAAACACACAAAACTACATTAATAGGCCTACAGTATATACTGTAGGCCTATTAATGTACAGTTTTGTGTGTTTCTGAATATATATATATACATATATATATATATATATATGCTAGCCTATAATATTATGCACAGAGTTCATAATAAAAGTGATTGTAAGCAAATAAAATTAAATAACTTAATATATTACACAACAAAGATCCATTAATTCACACACATTGTGTTTATAATTTATTGGCTTGGTGGCACAATTTAAATTTTCTATTCCAACAGACAGACAAAAAATTAATGTTAGGCCCTGGTCTACAGATAAGTCTGTGACCATTAGGCTACAAACAATTTTATTCTGATTTCAATCTTGTGTAGTAATGCAAATTTAAAATTGTAACTACCAAGTTGTAGCTTATAATTATCTTAACGTTTGGCATAGGTGCCAACATAAATTTTTGCAGGAGACTGACAAATCCTTCTGCTAAAAAGTCGTAGGTGCCCACATCATAAATCATAGATCAACAATTCAACAGATGTCACTTAATTTTGGGAACAAATGGGCTGCAAAACCTATCAACCGAGTAAAAAATTGCAACCATCCCAAATGTTTACATTTTCAGCCTGTTTACTCACACAATTGTTTTAAGTGACCATAGGTCGCAGCTGACCTGGGGAAAATTCTTTGGAATTTTAAAGTAGGCTATTCCTTGCATAATAATTATTTTCTTCAGCGTACTGAATAACTCCCATTACCCTCAGGCGGCCTGTTGAAATTGATTGTTCACAAGGCCGAGGCTACGTGTTTGAACACCCCCCCCCCCATATGAAATAATGCTCCATGAAATAATGCATTTACTAACACAATCAATACGGACTAAGAGGATTACATTTTGAAGCGCTCATTTCTATGTGACATTTTAAGCAGGGCACGTATATAGAATAATTCCCCCCTCCATAAAAAGTATATAATGCAACATTGACCCCCCCCCCCATATAAATTTGACAGGTTTATACAAATTAAGTGCAGTTATCCCGTCAGTAGAAGAATTTGACTGCAAAGCATCGAAGTAGGCCCACTAAAAATAAGGTCATGCATCAGCATTTTGGGGAAGTAAATGTATGTTTCAAGGAGGAAAATTAGGCGATAGAGTAAAAATGTCAGAAAAATTCTGTCTGAGTGGTTTCCGTTCCCCCAAAACCCCTCCCCAAAACCTAAATTCCCCAGAGCAGTGTGACTAGGTAACACACTGATTAAACACTTAACTAAATGGCTTATCTCCAGTGTTATCTTTCAAATTTCAGACTGTAAAATTTCAAAATATTTTGTTCCTTGAACACTTAGAAAAACAACATCATTATTATGTAGGCCCACATTGTAGGCCTATTCTATTGCATTGCAGAAATTGCAATGCGGAAATTGCAAAAATTTCTAATGGGGGGAAGGGACGCATATCACACCTAAACCCCTCCCCGTCTTGGCGCTACGTGTTTCGGTGATCGTCTGCTGGATGCTTGTTTGTCTCTACCCCCAGAAACCTTCAGTCTCTATAGTTAGGGGACAAGATTACATATTGCCGGGAGAGTAGGTTGGCCCAATAAAGGGGCGGAAGAATATTGCGCCCGGCTGCTTAGGGGGGATAGCAGCCCCTGGACTCATCACATCCTATTCAATAGGAAACTGCATATAGGTGTCCATTTTTTGGACAAATTTGCTAGCAACATTTTGCTAATCATGAATTGAAGAAGCAGGTTAGGCCTATATAGAGTTTGGCGATATTCAATCAAGTAGGTCTACAGCCGACTATCTCCTAGCCTATTTACCATTAAACTTACGATTAAGTTTCTTGACCCAAAAGAGTAACAGAGCTACATGTATATTGCAGCTATTGCTGACAATTTCAATTCTGTTATGAAATATCTGCGTTGAGTATTTCAACGCAGATATTTCATAACAGAACAGAAGTACGGGTTTAAAGAAATTTTAATTTGAACTAAAGTTAAGTCAATGCGCTGTGCTCGGGCTTCGGCCTACCTGCAACTAAATAAGCAGGCGAATTTAGAATAGTAGAGAATTGTGCAGTTCTAAATAATTATTGTTATAAACTCACCCGCGGGAAAATTCCATGTTGCTGGTACTTGCGAATATTGTGCCTAATAGCAAGAAACTTAGGCCTATTATAGTCTGAATTCTCCACCCCAAGGATTGTCAGCAGGCTATATCCATCTGGCTATAAAGAATTTTCCGTTGATGTTCATGCTTAATTAGTACATCTCTCTGCGAGAAACAGTGAAAGTTCCTGTAGTCTACACTCTATAGCATAAGGAATACCTTCAGAAACCAGTTGCCCCTCATACTTTCGAGCGCATCATTATTTGATATTGAAAGGAATGTGTTTATATCCTACATGTAGCCTACATGTAGCTGATCTTATTCATTAAGCCTGCAGAGAGAGTTGGTCGGGTATCTAATTCGAAACATCTGTTTAACCCTTTAATGCCGGAGGGTATAGGATTTCCCATACCATTTACTACCATCTCGGCATTAAAGGGTTAATATCATTAGCTTCACAAAGGGAACCACTGTGGCACTCTCCGAAGACGGGTATACAAGCACAGCAAGACGTCTAATGACCCTTGGCCATCCTGGTCATTTGTGGTCCCCTCCATCACCTGCCACGGACGGCATCGGCTTGACTTCGTCAGTAGGTGTGAACTGAAGCGATAAGAAGTCCACCCCTAGTCATAGACTACTATATATATATTATATAGATGTATCTCTATGTCCTAGTCCATGTGTTCCACCACTGATGTCCCAATGAGTTGGCAGTTACATCAAGCGAACCTTGGATTCTGGGGGGGGTTTGCGATTTCTTGGTCCGAAATATCACATTAGAAATTACAAACCCCCCCAGTTTGCGTCCAAAAACGTCAAACCCCCCCATTTCTGAAAGCCGTGGGAGAACGTTCTCCCAACCCCCCCATTGGTAGACGCCACTGTATAGGCCTATAGGCAACATGATACCCTATAGCCTATATTCTATATATTATTAGGCCTATAAACATATAATAGGCCTAGTCCTATTTATTCTCTAATTTATGAAGCTTCTACGAAAAGTATAAATTCTATTAACTACATGTAAAGGTTAATTTTGTGCTATCTTTCTTTTAGTCCGTAGGCCTTGTAGCGATTGCATTCTATTTTAAGGTCTGTGGGGATTGGTGAACAACGCCGCAGTGGCTGTTTTCCTTCCCATGGAGCTGCTCACATTGGAGAAGTACCAAGAGATTATGGCCACCAATCTCTACGGCGTCATTGACGTCACGATGACGTTTCTTCCTCTGGTTAAAAAAGCTCGAGGTCGAGTGGTGAACGTGTCGTCAATGGGTGGACGTGTCACTCTGCCATTAGCCGTATCCTACAATGTATCGAAGCACGGACTGGAGTCGTTTTCGGATGGACTAAGGTCAGTGGAAAATTATAATTATTAGGCCTGTCAAAGCAAAACTCCATTATTTGAAAATGCAAAGCAGATCTTCGGCAGATGACTAACATTATCGATACCAAATATATAATAACAAGCTGAAGACTAACTATACTATACTTACAGGTAGGCCTAGATATAACTATATTATACTTACAGGTAGATATATCTTCGGTATATGCTGGGCCTAAATGAATCAATGATGGGTTAATTTAAGCTAACCCTGTGACGTAGCAGATTGCTATTACTATCTATATTACTATCTATAGTTCGGTGGGCCTACTTAATACTTATAGTGTTGTTTTAGCACCAGTACTAATTTACAAAGTAAAATGTAGGCTAAGGTTTTGATGTAGGCCTATCTGCTGGCGATTGACGTTATAGATGACTGGTGCAGTCAGCAGGTTAATTTATACTGTGGAAGTGGCTTTCCTACTACAGTGGACTGGACTATGTGCTCTTTCTGTGTTTACCCTTTGGTGCCTATTCAGTGTTCGCCCATTGTGTCTTACAGCTTGTTCAATATAAATTATTATTTGGTATCTGTAAACGGCTTTGAACTGAATTGAATTAATTGCATGGCCAATGCGCTTGATGAATGTCATTTTCCCATATTTTTCTTGTCTCTGTCTACTTAATTGTCTAAATTAATGTAAACTAATGTATTTGTAATATTTTTAATTTTACGTCTTTTTATCTTTGCAGACGATCTCTTCGTGCATTTGGTTGTAAGGTTCTTATAATTGAACCAGGATCCGTATATACTCACATCAATGAGAAAGAGAAATGCTTGAAAGATTTCGAAGTCGTCTGGAGACAGACACAATCTGAGGGAAGGATTCACTCATCCGAAGAAGATGTTGCTTTATTTCAGAAAGGTTAGAATTCACATTAACGGTTCGTGATGCTTCCCTCACATTAATTTATGGGCAGACTTGGTAATATTATAGGTCCAACAGTTTTTGGTAATAGGTCTATTGTACTATTTAGGCTATGCATAATTGCATTGAGATTCTCTGCTAAGAATAGTGATCAAGGGAGAATGGAGAGGAAAGAACAAGAGGAAGACCGAGACAGATGATGCTAGACTGGATGATGGAGGACGGATACCAAAAACTCAAGGAGAAAGCACAACGGAGGATAGAGTGGCGGCATTTTGCATTCGAACCTGCATATAGGCCTAGGAGCTGAGAACCTGAAGAAGAAGACATATCGCATTGGCATATATCTCGCAGAAAGTAAATGCATTAATACAACGGCGAAACCAGGTGGGGAAAAGGGTGGAGATCTATCCACGGTCCTTGCAATTGTTAAATGTGCACTGAACTCGATAGGCCATTATCTTTGTGGATGTTTGTGTAAGCCTATGTAGGCTATATATAGGCCTATATATAATTTATTCACACATAGGCCTAATTAATTTATATACATGAATGTGTGAATTTTGTTTTTCCTAAATTCAGAACACGAGAAGTTGTCAGGACAATTCTCTAGTTTTCAGGCTTTTGCCAGCATCGATGACGTTGTAGACACCTACGAGCACGCCTTGTTCGGAGTCTTTCCAAGAGCCAGATACATAATCGGAACGGATGCGGTGATCCTCAGATATATCCAGTTGTTGCCGGAATGGTTTTCCGACGCTGTTGTGTCCCTTTTGCTCCCTTCTTCCGTGTCATACGAAGTTCGATATCTGAAGGGAACTTAGATGGTTCGTGCTTCATCAGTAGTAACAATTTCTGTGCGGCTTTTATGGACAAACGCCAATTATATCTTTACAGAATGTTCGAACTATATTATACTTAACTTATAGATTAGAAGCAGATGCGGGTCGTAATCGTAATCATAATCTCCAATTTCTAAAGTGCCACTAATATAGGTCAAGCGTAGGGCACCAGCTTATTCACGAGTGCTGACAGACAGACGGATTTTCAGCAATTGTTTAATGGTTTTTCTTTTAGAAAAAGTGTTTAATCTACTTGTTGAAAATGTGACAACTGTCTTTGTTCTGATATTTGTCCGGTGTGTTTTATATGTTCTTTTGAAAAGAAGTGCTGCTATGAACGGCATATACGCTACTAAATGGATTTATAAACAAGCTATTGCCCAACTGTGTCGTTGTGATGGATTTTGTTTAAAAAATGGACTCAATTTAGACCACTAGCTGCTTCGAAATGTTACCGAATTTGATACCGTTATAGGCCTATCGTATCTCAAAAACTTGGATGGACAACGTCAGAGAAGACATGAAAGAGATGAATATTGACATGTCAAGAGCAAAGGATCTCATCAGAAACAGAGGAATTTGGAGAAGTCATGTGGAAGCCTCATCGTCGTCACTCGACTGACGGAAGAGAATAAGGAAGAAGAAGAAGAAGAAGAAGAAGAAGAAGAAGAAGAAGAAGAAGAAGAAGAAGAAGAAGAAGAAGAAGAAGAAGAAGAAGAAGAAGAGGAAGAGGAAGAGGAAGAGAAAGAGGAAGAGGAAGAGGAAGAGGAAGAGGAAGAGGAAGAGGAAGAGGAAGAGGAAGAGGAAGAGGAAGAGGGAGAGGGAGAGGGAGAGGGAGAGGGAGAGGGAGAGGGAGAGGGAGAGGGAGAGGGAGAGGGAGAGGGAGAGGGTTAGGGAGAGGGAGAGGGAGAGGAAGAGGAAGAGGAAGAGGAAGAGGAAGAGGAAGACACCTGTTGTGTCTGAATAGATCATTGGAACTGTGTTTTATTTACAGCGAGCAAGTAGGCTAATTAAGCTCCTGCTTAGAGTCAATGTCGCTCTTTTGACTGAATGTCACAGTATTATAGCTAAGCTTATACAGTGGGAGGTCAACTTCTAGACGATCTTAAGTCAATCGCCATGGTAAATTAATTACTACGAATCGGAATTCAATTAAAAAATTGAACTATTTGTAACTGCACATGCAGAAGTGCTTCTACGACTGCCAAAGTCCATTTTCACATTAAATCTTGTGTAGGCCTAGATCTGTATTCTAAAAAAGCCCTGACGAGAATAAAAAAAATGCAAATATATAAATCCTGCAATCACGTAAACAGCATGAGAATTATAGAAAAAATGGGGGGGGGAAGGGGAGGTTAGACGTTGACTTACGCAGACTTTGGCTGTGCAATGAGGACTTTATTATGGGGTCTAAGGAAAGATTTGGGAGTTGAACTCCCACACCCCGGCAATTCCTATCTTGCACGCCGACAGCTGACAACTACAGTCAGCTGACTGTAAAACTATGGCCTGAAGATAGGCCTAGTGACACAGCAAACAACCAGGCCTAGGCCCACTAGTCTGCAACCCGACCCTCGCATAATACTGATTTCGTTGAACAACACTATATATAAGTCTATAAGTCTAACCACATTACATGACCCAGATAAACTTGACTGCATGCAGTCGACAGTACTTGAGAGTTAGGCCTACTATACCCACAACTCAACACCATGCAGCTTCGCATGGAGTAGGGCCAGTAGGCTATAGAGCATTGGAAGTTTCGGGAGCATCGCTGATTCGCTGTAAATACGGGTCTGTAGAACTTGTCTATAACTGTATATAGGGCCTAACAAAATACACAATTACACATATTATTATTGTAATTATTCCTCCTGTAAGCCTCTCATGTAGCCTACGTGCTTGCGATTATAGCAGCACTAGCCATGCAATTAGGCTAATCTATTGTAGGTCAGCGCGACTATTTTTAGTCCTCGATACACTGTAAATCCCGAGTTATGGGAATTTTAAATTTCGATGTAGAAATTAACGCGAAGTTAAGTTCGTATGCATTATTAGTCTATGAAACAAGCAGTTCTACACAGCCATGACAATTTTGACAAAGACCATAGCCTACAGACCAATCACAGGCGACGTCTTATAGGCTACCGGTCAATCACAGACTCTGGCAACATCAGTGTTTCAAATTACCACGCATCCGTGGACGATTCGTGGTAAAAGCCGAAATCACTAACCAAGTATGAATACGGGGTAGGGTGGGGGGCGGGATCGGTGGTGCGAGGGGCGGGGTGGGGTCGGAATGAGGGGTGGGGCAGGGTGGGGCAGGGTGGAGCAGGGTGGAGATGGGTGACAATGCGAAATTTGCCGGGAACACTGGGTGAAGCTGGGTGGAGCAAAAACACAATCTTTGGTTTAATTTTTGGCAACGCCGGGTACCACAGCTAGTCATGATATAAATTGTGTATTGCCGACAGAAAGTAGCCTGGTGTTTCCCTTCGATGATTGCAGAAAGATTATTCCGTAGCGTTAGGCCTAACGGAGAGAGTTCAGAATTTGTTACTGAACACTGAACAGTCTCTCCGAGAGACTATTCAGTAACAAATTTGGAACAATCCATAGTAGGGTTTATAGGTCTACTTATATCGATATGAATGTAGAACAAATGCCAGTAATAAAATTGATTAGGCCTACCGGGTACTCAAAATATTGATCAAATAGTAGAAATTACGTTGGGATAGGCTAATCAACGGCATAAGGCGCCGAAATCTTAATAGTAGGCCTACAAGAAAACCCTTAACTTCATTCAACCACAGAAAGTCAATTCTCGTAGAGTACTTGGCTGCAGGATTTCATCTGTTGAATTTTGACTCAATAGACCTACATGTAATTAAGCCAGTTTAAGGAGTAACTCTAATAATCCTATGAAGTGTCAAGATGTAAAAATCAAGATAGGCCTAAGTCAATTAATCTACAACGTTTTTGTAACCTTTGAACCATAGGAATCAAAATCCAGAATCCTCAACGATGTCTTGTGACAGTGCAGCGTGTATTCTCGGTCTCTTCGTGTCTCTCTTCGTCCTCTACAAGATCGTCGATCGACTTGTACGTCTACCTCGCATTGGGGGACGCTATAGCGATCGCTTCGTCCTCGTGACTGGATGTGGACAGGGATTCGGCTTTGAAGCAGTCAAGCGACTCGACAGACTCGGATGTCACGTCTTCGCCGGATGCAGACGACAGGAAAGCGTTGAGAAGCTGAAATCATTAGAGACTTTTTCCGATCGTGTTCATCCGATTCTCATGGATGTCTCGAATCGGGACAGTGTTCGAAAGGCCTTTGAATACGTTTCCTCTCAACTTCCACCAAACACGGGTAATGTTAACTGGCGACTTTCGACAAATGAAGTTGTCTTACTCTATGTGGCCAAGTTGTCTTAAAGAGGCTAAGGATAGGAACTTTTATATCCTTTGTCTCCTTAGGGTACAAATGAAATGATAACTGCTGAGTGATGGTGCTTATGCTGTCTTCACAGATTTTATTGTTTGAACCTAACTGTTCGCCTTGCACCTGCACTGTAGGCCTATAGAGTTTTGAAAATACTTTAGCTATTGTAGACTTGATTTTACATAGCACCGCTGAGTAAGCCGGTATGTCCGACGTGGCTTTTTGTGGGCGCTGAGAAATTCTCGAGATTTATCTTGCATTACATTACATTATAATTATTACATTACTTTACATTACTACTAGGCCTACATATGGACGGCATTCTGTTTGTAGGTCTATGGGGACTAGTTAATAACGCTGGGATTGCGAGCTTCATTCCAATGGATCTGCTGACGATGGAGCTTTACGAAGAGATGATGGCCACCAATCTTTACGGCGTTATTGACGTCACGATGACGTTTCTGCCTCTAATTAAGAAGGCTCGAGGTCGAGTGGTGAACGTGTCATCGTTGGGAGGACGTTTTACTCCACCATTAATTGTACACTACTGTGTTGCGAAGTACGGACTGGAGGCATTCTCGGACGGACTAAGGTCAGTGCAAAATAAGGAAAACAAAACTTAAGTTACCGTAATCGAGAATGGCGCAGCAGAACTCGTTTGCTTAAAATTCCTTGTCTCAGATGCGGTGACGTTATTTCATTTTTCTAGGGGCAGAGCTGTCTAGGCTTAGTCGGTGTCCGGACAATTTGGAACCGGACAATTTGGAACAAACAGTTAGGATCGGATGACTCGGAGCGGACAATTCGGACCCGCTCAATTCGGATCCGGACAATTCAGAACGGACAAATCGGAGAGGACAATTCGGAGACTGACAATTCGGATCCGGACAATTCAGAACGGACAAATCGGAGAGGACAATTCGAAGACTGACAATTCGGAGTGCTTGTAAAAATCTCGTACTCCTAAGGAGCGCTTATCGATTACTAGCTGGTGTACCCGGTGTTGCTCGGGAAGTTTAGGTTTTAAGCTCCCACCCCTCCCAACGGGGTGGGTTCGCCACATCTCTGGGGTACCATGCTTTCCTTGGGGGAGCAACTCGTGGAGAGCACATAGCTGTCTTAGCGACCCATGTGATATTTTAATTGGCTAATGTCTTGTCATCTTTACAGGCGATCTCTTCGTGCATTTGGTTGCAAGGTTCTTATCGTTGAACCAGGAGCCTTCAGAACTCGCATTAATGAAGTTGAGAAATGCTTGAAAGAGTTCGAAGTCGTCTGGAGACAGGCCCAGTCTGAGGGACGGATTTCTTCAACCGAAGACATTGATGTTGTATTTCAGAGAGGTCAGTGTTGGCAGTTAGCAGTGCATAATGATTTCTTCTGTCTGCTGAGAAAGTTCACATAATGTATTACTGTCCCAATCGTAGCTTGATTTTCCAGAAATACATTTAGGACTTTCTCTACCGCACTGAAAGTGAGAAATTGATTGAATTGAGCACAGCGTCGAATCCAGAGGGTGGAACCTTTCCTCCGTCCCTTCATTTCATCGCTTTCCTATTTTGTAGATCTCTTATTTTGCCCCAAAGTGAGATCTTGAGATCAGATAACTGCTGTGGCATGTTCAGGCACTATGATTGGTGTGGGATAAAGACTGCGTTTCCTTCATTACTTTCTCTTCTCAAGACTGTCTTATTCGACCGGGGTTGGACTGGGAGCGCTCCTGAGTAGACCTTGAAGGAGAGCTATATCAAATTCTCAGTAAAATAAACAATTATATGCGCAAATTTTCAACGCTATGGATGCCACAGAATTCTGATCCTTTATTTATTTATTTATCCTTTTGTGCGCATCTGCCACTGGGGGTTGTCTAATTAAATTAGAGATTAGATTTTGTAATTTCTGAAAAGTATAACTTAGAATAACGAAAACATGCTGTACCGAAGTTCTTATAAGTCTTGTAGGAGCTCGAATAACTTGCAATGTTCATCTTAACGCTGTAGCGTGGAGCGCATAGTGGAGGTAGGCTACAGGTTAGATGAGATTAGACCTTACTGGGGTGTGAGTGAAAAAGTGAAATTTCTAGAATCTTAATGGAACAGTGAGAATTCGTTGCCTTCTCGTAAGAATATCACAGTTTTAGCACCACTCAGAATCTTGCAATCGAGAAATGTATGTCAACTGGAAAACAGAATAGGCCTACGTCAATTGTCTATTAAAGAATTTTTCTGAAAAAATTATCATATCAATCGGATTGATTGGTAATAATGTAAAAGCTACACAACCACATAGTCATTTCCACATCTTTCAAATTTCACCATGAAAAAGTTAACGCCATTACTATTGACATAACAATAGCGATCTTGATTTGCAGAAAGTCACCGCAATCAAGTAGTCAAATTTTCAGTGTACTTAATTGATTGGATCATAATTATGAATAGTCTTAATCATTTGAAGTTTTTCTTGAATTTAGAACAAGCAAAGTTATCTAAAGGGCTGTCTGCTATATCGACTTTTGCGAGCATTGATGACGTCACAGCAGCATACGAACACGCCTTGTTCGGAGTCTTTCCAAGAGCCAGATTCGTCGTCGGATCTGACGCTAAGATGATGATGCTTCTCCAGATGTGTCCGGAATGGTTTTCCGACTGGATCATGTCCTTCTCGTCTCCTTCTTCCGTGTCATATGAGGCTCGATATCTGAAGGGGACTTAGATGGTTTCCTGTTTGCTTCATCAGTAGCCTATATTTCGGTGCGGCGTTTTGAAAGCAAATCAAATCAGATAAAATTTATTGATCCCAACAATGTACAAAATACTATGATCGCAGAATATAATAGCAAGTTACATACACGGCTCATTCAGTTAAGCTTATAAAATAATGAAACCTTTAAGAAATTAAGGTAGGTCTGTGTGAGCCAGTAAATTTATCAAGCCAGAAGCAATCACAGCAGAAAAGTCACATTGAGTGATTTGGAGCAACAGGCCCACAAAAGGTACCAGTGGCGTAGCCAGGATTGGCCCAGGAATATCTTATGGAAGGGGGTCTGTTGTTGACGCCTATTACGACTTTTTTGTTCGGTAAGGAATACTAGCGTAATCGTAAATTGTAAATTACCAGAGCAAGCACTTGAAAAGCTACGGGCGTCAGTTTATTTACGAGCCCAATCAGCTTATTGACGTCGAAATTCTCACGATCATTTTAGGCCAAGGTCTATGTCTGTACATGCATCTAGAAATAGAATTTCTATCTTAGTAAAAACAACAGGAAATTTTTAAAAAGTAGACTGAATTTTGCTTTCAATAATATTTATTAGCCTACGTGTGCTGTGTCACCTCAAGTGTTATTTTTCTCACTTGTGACAACTGCTTCAGTGCTGCACCCAAGCGACTGCCCAATATGTATGCACTGGCTTCCTACCCGGCAGCACATTGAATATAGGATCGCTGATCTGTTTCGTCAATGTTAACGTCTTATTGCCTCGGTCTACCTGCAAGAGCTCTGTATTGCATCACAGACTACCAAGGCTTATACCCCTCCTCTGCATGGGGAGGAGTGCTCTCTGTTCCATTCGCACGAACTGCAAAATTCAGAATAGAATCTTCTCTGTGGTGGGCCCAGGTGTACGGAATGGGCTCCCACAGTAGCTACGTCTGCCTTATTGGGCTCTTACGGAAGTCTTTAAAAAAAATTAAACTCGAAACAGTGCGCTTTTGTCGTGCTAGAGCCGGGAGCGCTTCTGAGTAGCCACTTTTAAGAGGCGCTATGTAAATTCTGGAATGAATGAATTTGTATAGGGCCCTATGCCAAAAGGATCAGCATTCATCGCTATAGAGTATAATATCCAAGCTTTTAGCCTAATGAATAAGAAACGTCAGCTTGTCATATCTGTGGTTACCGGTATAGCTAAACTGGTTAAAACGTGAGCCAAGCTAGGTACCTCAAGTCGTTGCACTAATCTTGTTGAGAATGGCTGCAGTAGGCTAGGCTCTACTCAGAGAAAAATTTCGGCCAATATTTTCACTAAAGATCTTAACTAGGTCAATGACATAATTAATATGGTGGCTACAGAACGGATGTACAGTTGGAAAAGCCAACTCGCGGGCCACGCCTGGCCTGACCTGGCAGGTCGACGATGTTTTTCTGACCCACAAAGTATTACCCAGGGGCTGCTGTGATGTTTGTGAACGATAATAATGGAGATAATAGGCCTAATTAAGCGTTCTAAGCCTAAATTGACTCACCAAACCCCCACCCCGACCCCAGCATACCTCCTTCCTATTTTGCTCAGGCACCTTCGGTAAGAATGTCTGCCACTTGCTGTATGGAAAATATTGTCAATGCCTTCCCCCTTGACAAAATTAATGTTTGACACCCCGCCCCTGAAAAAAGAGCAACGTTCGTGTGCATGTGCGTATCGCACGTGAAGTTAGGCCAGTGCCCAAAGTGTAAAAAGGAAGTGTCTGGACGCTCCTCAACTTTCCAGTAAATGCTGGCCATATAAATATAGGACGGCGTTAAGATTTTAAAATGGCATGAACACCGTCCATGACCCTCCAGCCAGTTATAGGCATACACGTGGTGACTAAGCAAGAATGGGGGATAACTTCAGCTATTTTTCACTGCGCAATCGATTATATCTGAAAATTAAAAAATTTACAAATTAACTTGAACGTAGCTTTATCTCATTACTATTGCTGGAAAATCTGGCACAGGTCTGCCATTCGTCCAGTGGAACTCAACTGTCTTATGATGTAGCCTACAATTCAGCAACGTGTAAACTGATCCAGGTTCATACATAGGCTAAGCTTGTCAAAGGCGTAGTCCAACAGTCCAACTGAAATCAAAATGGGCCTATCCATTATTATTTGCCAATGGCGAATAAGTGCAGCTATTGCAAATAGGGTTACCAGGGTTTTTCAACGGAATTTCTATAACTGCACAACATACAGTACAGTAACTCTATCCCTTCCCATCCGCCATGGTAAATTACTTCCAATCGGAAGCAATAAAGAAATTAAATTATTTGTGACTGCACAGAAGTGCTTCCACAACTGCAAAAAAATCCATTTCAGACTTGCACATTTTGTATAAGCTTACTGCACGTTACAAAAACCCCGATGTTAACCCAGATGCAAATGGATCAATCCGGCAATCATGTAGACGTAACTATATCAGCTGACTGTCAAAATTAACCTCAAGTTAGTGACATGTATATCAAACAACCGGACCTACTTAGTCCGCAACCCGACCATCGCCAATCATTATTTTGTTGAGAACGACAAGTCTGACCTCAATTGCATGACCCAGATAAACTTCACTGCATGCAGCTTACATACAGTGCTTGAGCGTTAACACCGATAGCGAACGCCAGCTTCGCATGGAGCATAGAACATTGGAAGTTACGTGAGCATCGTTTGTAAATACGGGTCTGTAGAACTTGCATTTAACTTTAATACGTACAACGTCGTACAATGTACAATTGTACGTGATCCTGTTATAGCCTATGATGCTATTAGCCTCTCATGCACGTGCTTGCGATGATGAATAGGCCAATAGTATGATAGTCTGAGTAGATTGCTAAACCTGTCTAGCAGCACTATAGTAGTCATGCTGCTTAATCTGAGAAAAACGCTAGGTTCGTGTAGCCTAAGGTTGTCGACTAAACCTATTGTAAGCATGCATCAGCAGCTTTATCTAACTTGATACATCGTCTTAGATCTCAGCTCAGTACTTAGGCGTAACTATACCTACATGTAACTGCCAAACTCGACCTGTGTGGCATGTTGTTGAGCCATTAACAGTCAATTTTATTATATCGATTAATTTACGTGACATGTTGACAGCTGCTGGTATCGAGCGCATGCATCTCAACAACGAGCAGGCATCGACATAGAATTGTGCCAGTTGGAAATACAGAAAATGCTCAAGAGTCTCGATAACCAAATTGTTTTTTTATAGGTTTCCTTATGTCTATCGTTTCTTAATATTATGTTATTGTGTAAACTAAGACTTATTGTCGAAAGACAGTTTTCATTCGGTGATTACGGAATTTATGGAAAGACTCTTCCGTAACTTATAGGCCTAACGGAGAGACTATTCAGTAACACATTTTGAACAACCCATAGTAGGCCTACCTGCCTATCGATATAAATGTAGAACAAATGCCAATGATACAAAATTGATTACTTAAATATTGATTAATAATACATGTACAATGTAGCCTAAATTTTCGTTGTGATAATCAACGGCATAAAGCGCCGAAATCTTAATAACACATCAAGTTGTCTGAAGGTGGTACTAAGCTGCAGGATTGCATCTAAGCTTATTGGATTTTGAACCTAGAGGTCTTGTCAAATTAATTTATGGAGTTACTATTTCCAACATGAAGCATGATTATCAGCTTCTAGAAGTCAAAATCAAGATAGGCCTACACCAATTAATCTAGAATTCTTTTAAAAATTCAACTGCAGGAATTCAAAAGACAGAATCCTCAGCGATGTCTTGTGACAGTGCTGCGTGTGTTCTTGGTCTCTTCTTGTCTCTCTTCGTCCTCTACAAGATCGTCGATCGACTTGTACGTCTACCTCGCATTGGGGGACGCTATAGCGATCGCTTCGTCCTCGTTACGGGATGTGGACAGGGATTCGGCTTTGAAGCAGTCAAGCGACTCGACAGACTCGGATGTCACGTCTTCGCCGGATGCAGACGACAGGAAAGCGTCGAGGAGCTAAAGAAGACTTTTTCCGATCGTGTTCATCCGATTCTCATGGATGTCTCGAATCGGGACAGTGTTCGAAAGGCGTTTGAATATGTAACGTCCCAACTTCCACAAAATACAGGTGGGGCCTATATAATCAAGTAATGCCAAAACAACGAAAACTAATGACTTTGCAGAAACTACAGTTGGTATTTTAAATTATAACAAATTAAAAATGGGTGCTTACTTGCTTAGATTGCACGCAGCTGCAAACCTAGTTATGCTATATTCAGGGCTGAAAGTGGTTTGGAAAAGTTGCCGGGTCTCACTTTGGCAGACGAGTGCGCCTTTGGCTCATAAATTTTTCTGACGACGTTTTTCCTATAGTCATTTACCCAAAATTACCGAAAATCCTACCATTTTTACCTACTTTTGGCACCTGACGGCCTGTTTTGCGACCCGGCTGAGACCCGGCAACAGCAGGTCTCGAAAATCGATGCCGGGTCTCAGACCCGGACCGACCCGGCTCACTTTCAGCCCTGGCTATATTTTCAATATCTATTAAGACCCTGATTGGAGCAGAGGTTCGAGTTAGGCCTACCTAGAATTACAGTCATCTATTTAACATTTAAACATTTTATATGAGTATTAGCCTATATAGGTCTATTATCATATATGAAGTTCGTAAGTGAGAACTTATTGAAGGTTTGGTCCTTCCCTGTGTTTGTGTCCTTACAGGGATTTCCTTTGTTTTTAGGGCTATGGGGATTGATAAACAACGCCGGAATTACGTATACAACTCCCATGGATCTGCTCACGCTCGAGATATATAAAGAGATAATGGCCACGAATCTACTTGGCGCCATTGACGTCACGATGACGTTTCTGCCTCTGGTTAAGAAAGCTCGAGGTCGTGTGGTTAACGTGTCGTCGGTGGGTGGACGTTTTGCCGTGCCAATAGCCGCTCCCTACACTATTACGAAGTACGGACTGGAGGCATTTTCGGATGGACTTAGGTCAGTGAGAATGAGTAACAGATAACAGGAATCAATAGTAGATGCAGAGCAAGGCTCATAATTATACTGATACATGTAACTGCTGGTCTCAGTCAGGGACGGATAAAAAAAATTAGGAAGGGGACAAATTTTCCCTCACTGCAGTGATTAAGAGCTTGTTGAGACCTGATTGGGGCACGTCCTGTGTAAATCTCTGAATGAGGGCCATTGCCGGATGCCCCCTCACCCGCTCCTGGAATCAGTTGGGCTAATTTCAGTAACACAATGACTGCTTTTTTCCGCATGGTCTGGGCCGAGTGCACCTCTGTGTAGAGATCTTTGAGTTGCGTTATATAAATTCTGGTCGACTGATTGATTGATTGATTGATTGATTGGATAAATAGTTCAGCTACAAGAGTTGTTTTTGCAACAGCATCAATATGAGCAGAAGCATCATAATGTAATGTTTTGATGTTCCAGACGTTAGGGCATAGATGACATACTACATGTCTGTAGGCTGTAATCAGGTATAGACCTGGATTCCTACTAGCCTGTAGTGAAACATTATAATCATGAGATGTGTTCACTATATCATCTAACGTAACATTTAATTTTAAAATATTCGTATTTCTTTTTATCTTTGCAGACGATCGCTTCGTGCATTTGGTTGCAAGGTTCTCATTATTGAACCTGGGGCCGTCAAGACTCACATGATTAACACAGGGAAATGCTTAAAGGAATTCGAAGTCGCCTGGAGACAGGCCGAGTCTGAGGGAAGGATTAGCTCCTCCGAAGACCTTGAGGAAGTGTTTCGGAGAGGTCAGAGTTGACATCTGTCAGTTCATATTATTATCATGTACACCACTTTATTCTGTAGAATTTCTCTGAGACCTTCGATACCGTCATGAGGCACTCATCGTACACCTTGCCGATCAACTATCCTTTCTACCCACTTATATCTAATTTAATCTGTCTTCAAATGAATTCATTCCGTCCCTTCTGAGCAACCGTAGTCACTGAACGAAGTTACGCGGTCATTTCTATTCACTGGGTAACATCTATGCAAGCATAATGCAAGGTTCTGAAAATCGCCGTAATATTAAGTAGTTTCCTTTTCTGTAAATTTGCTAGGATATATCTTTATTCATATGAGGTTTGTTTGTTTGTCCTGAATTTAGAGCAAGAGAAATTATCCAGACAGATGTCTGATATACGGGAATCTGCCAGCATCGGTGACGTCATAGATGCATACGAACACGCCTTGTTCGGAGTGTTTCCAAGAGCCAGATACCTTGTCGGAAATGATGCTAAGATTGTCTTGTTCCTCCAGATGTTGCCCGAATGGTTTTCAGATTGGGTCATATCCATTTTGTTGCCGACTTCAGTGTCGTACGAGGCTCGTTATCTGAAGGGAACTTAGATGATTCGTGCTTCATCAGTAGTTTATCTTGTAGCGATTTTAGATGGCAGACGCTAGGGCCTATAGACCAGTATCTGACCCATAGAGGGGGTCTATTTGGAAGTGGGGGAACGCAGACAAGGTTTTCCATATAGTACAGACATACCCAAACAAGAATCAAGCGCGTCTGTAAGCATTATGGGTTGGAATCAAAAGTTAACGCACTTTCAAGATGGCGGCCAATATGGCCTCTAAAATACTAAAAATGTGTATATATCTGCTTATAGGTAAGCTAAAATAACACATGAAGTGCCAAATTTAATATTATCAAGGCCAAGGAATCTATTTCTCACATTAGCAATATTGTGGCAATGTTGAAATCCAAGATGGCGGCCAATATGGCCGACAAAAGCACGACAAAATATGTATACACATATCAGCTCATAGGTAAGCTCAAGTAACAAATAAAGTGTCAAATTCAACAATTTCAAGGCCAAAGAATCGATTAATCGTAGTACCAGTAGTTTAGTAATGTTCATTTCCAAGATGGTGGCCAATATGGCCGCCAAAACACAAACTATGTCTATTTCAGCTCACAAGTAAGCGAAAATAACAAATTTTGTGTCAAATTTAACGTTTTCAAGGCCATAGAATCAATTTATCATAGTGGCAGTAATGTAGTAATGTTACAATTCAAGATGGCGGCCAATATGGCCGCAAAAACACACAAATATGCATATGTAAGCTCATAAGTAAGCTAAAATAACAATTTTAGTGTCAAATTTAATATTTTCAAGTCCCCAGAATCGATTTATCATAGTGGCAGTAATGTGGTAATGTCACAATCCAAGATGGCGGCCAATATGGCCGCAAAGACAAAAAAATATGCATATGTCAGCTTATAAGTAAGCTAAAATTTAAAAAGTAGTGTCTAATTTAATATTCTCAAGGCCAACTGGCCAAGGTGGTGCTTTCTCAATGTGACAATCGTGTGGTTCATTTTTTCTCAATCCAATCTGTATTTAAGTAACAAATATTTTTCATCAATCTAGTTCCAACCTCAGCAATAATGTTTTCAGAAATGCCACTTATATTTAAGTATAAATTCTTTGGCACTCCTCCGAAGTCCGGTCCCAAATTATCTCGAATGGCTTATCACTT
>OX243820.1:4901777-4964277 GCA_945859605.1 Lumbricus rubellus | reverse complement strand
GGAAGGATCAGAAACAAGTATACGACTTAGGCGAGCATCATTGTAAAACTGTGGATTTGCATAGGGCCTATATTTTATTATTGTATTGCATCTGAGCATTTGTAAATGTAGCTCTAAGATTGTAGCTCTTGACGTGTAGTGATCAAACCAATAAATCTATATGAAGATCAATTCAAGGATTTCAAGGATATAAGATCATTGTGGGCCGTTAAAGGCCAAAATTTGAACTCATAAACACGTAGGGCCTAAAGGACAGCAACCAGCGCAAGATACAGTAAATAAATTCACAATGTTTTTGCAATCATTCAAACTGTAGGAATTGAACAGCCAGAATCCTCAACGATGTCTTGTGACAGTGCTGTGTGTGTTCTTGGTCTCTTCTTGTCTCTCTTCGTCCTCTACAAGATCGTCGATCGACTTGTACGTCTACCTCGCATTGGGGGACGCTATAGCGATCGCTTCGTCCTCGTGACGGGATGTGGACAGGGATTCGGCTTTGAAGCAGTCAAGCGACTCGACAGACTCGGATGTCACGTGTTCGCCGGATGCAGACGACAGGAAAGCGTCGAGGAGCTCAAGAAGTCTTTCTCCGATCGTGTTCATCCGATTCTCATGGATGTCTCGAATCGGGACAGTGTTCGAAAGGCTTTTGAATACGTTTCCTCTCAACTACCACCAAATACAGGTAAGTCAAGGTAACGACGATAGATGTAAGTGACTGTGCTGAAACGAGGTGTTCTCCTGAGTGATTACTGGGTATTTTGCAACCATGGATGTATATTTAGGCAAAAGACGAAATGAAAACTCTTGAAGTTTTTTCTGGCTACACAACTGATATAATATGCTCGCCCATATTCAGTTCTGGGTTCCGTCTAATGCTGCGGTGGTGGAAGAAGTGTAAAGAAGGGCCTGATAGCTTTTTCAGCATCGTGAAGGTATCATCCTCTGGGTGAAATTGTAAGGTTAACTGGTAAAGTAAAGCCAATAGTAAACGACGATACATAGAAAAGATAATAATAATGTTGAATACGTTATTTTCAGGGATTGGTGGTATACGGCCATGCATAATGATGAGCTGAGAGGATGAAAGCTGCATGGACAGAATTATGACTGCAGAGGTCACTAGTCAGCGACGGCAGAAGAGAAGATGGAAAGACATGATTCGACAAGACCCGAAGACTGACAGATAGATGACATAAAATGCTAGTGTCATAAACAAGTGGAAAAGAAGGTTTCCTGTATCTGGCGCGTTCCTCCTATAGGAGAGATCAATTAAAACATGAAGGGGATTTGTATTTGGTGAGGGGAGTTCTTCTGTTTGTAGGTCTATGGGGATTGGTGAACAATGCCGCAGCTGGACATTATATTGCCATGGATTTGGTCACGTATGAGAAGTACGAAGAGATAATGACCACCAATCTCTACGGCGCCATTGACGTCACGATGACGTTTCTGCCTCTAATTAAGAAAGCTCGAGGTCGAGTCGTGAACGTGTCGTCGATTGGAGGCCGCTTCATTATTCCGCTCCTCGTCCATTATTCTATAACGAAGTTCGGACTGGAAGCATTTTCGGATGGCCTGAGGTCAGTAAGAAAGTAATTAGCAAATCACAAAAAGTCTCAAAATAATCGCAAATGGCGAAGCAGAGCGTATTTTTTTTCTTTTTAAAATTTATGTCTCCATTTCTGTAGAGCTCTTTAATCTCGCTACACAACAGCGCTCCCGACAACAGCGCGTGCACTGCATCGGAGTTTCACGCCGAAGCGCACGAGCAATAATTGCAAGTGAAGGACTTGCCCAAGCTCCCTACACGGTGGCTTGAGGTGTATTCTTATCTGGAACCGTCCGGCTCCAAGGTTCCGAACACCACCGCTACATCACCGCGCCACACAATTATACATGTAGCCTATATATTAATAGAAATGGAACAACCACATATATTATATTATATGTGGAACAACCTTGTTCAGTACCTTCTGTTATTTTGCATCAACACCAATTCAGGAAATTGTATCTTAATTAATGTTTTTATGCTCCTGCTGACGATTGACCTTACTGCTTAGCTGCTATTGACTGTAATTAACTATGCATGTATACGTTCAGTCACATAGTGGAACTTTATTGCTTCTTTCTAGTAAACGCTTTGATACCAGCCAGCTAATCGGTGTGTATTCCATCAAGCGATTACAATTATTGGTGTCGGTGAAAAGGTTTGAACTCAAATAAATTGACAGTACAGTTTGTCCTTTGTAGACACAATTGTTCTCACCTCAGTTTACTTTGCGTTGGTGTCTAATATGCATGTATTATACTATTTTAAATATTCGTTATTAGGCCTTTTATGTCTTTATATATCTTTACAGACGATCGCTTCGTGCATTTGGTTGCAAGGTTCTCATAATCGAACCAGGATCCGTTAGTACTTACATGAATGGCGTAGGTAATTCCTTGAAGGAATTCGAAGTCGTCTGGAGACGTGCGCAGTCCGAAGGAAGGATCCACACATCTGAAGATGACGTTGATGCTGTTTTTAAAAGAGGTTAGAACCGTTGGAGATAATAGCAGTTAGCAGTTCGCAATACTCCCTTTCGTCTGCTTTAAAAATGCGAATATAGCCTACACAAAACTGTTGCAAACTACTGTAGATCAGGGACCAGGGTCTATCATTTTTCGGTACAATACAATCATATCGTATTGCAAAGGCATGGATGTAGGAAGGAACTAGTTTGAATTGAACACATCGAAGAAGACTGTTGGAAAACGGTGGAGATTTATCCATATACTGTATCCGCTATAAGCTTAAATCTTTTTCATCCCTCTCTTATCCTTCTTTGCCCCAAATCGAGTTCCTGAAACAAGATGCTTCAGCACAATGTTCGACCATTATGATCGGCGTGGGGTAGATCTGAATTAAGTCTTACGGATACCACAGAATCCGTCTTCCTTCATGCATAATTAATGCGCTAAAGCGTTTTTAAATTAAAATTAATGTACAAAATTCAAAGCGTTTTGCTACGAATACGGATGGAAGTCTGAACTTCAGTTTCTTGGATTTTGTGAGGGCACAAGTACGATAACTTGAAGCACATTAGTGCTGTGTCGTTGGCGCGCATTATTTTTTATTAGAGGTATATGTTAGGCACACAACTTATAGTTCCAACAACATTCTAGACATATTTTGGCTCTCTTTATTCTGTCTATAAGTAAAACACTCAATTTAAAGTCTACACCAGGTCCTGGGTTATTGTGTGTTTTGGGGCAAACTGACGCAGTGCAATTGAAGTCATGGTCGATCTAATAATCTAATTGATCTGTAGAAAGAAAATCAAGTGGTTAAATATCTTATATAACTTGACAGGCCATATCGTTGCTTACATGAGTTTTGTTTTTCCCGAATTCAGAACAAGAGAAGTTATCAAAGCAGATATCAGGTTTACGGAGCTATTCCAGCATCGATGACGTTGTAGACACATACGAACACGCGTTGTTCGGAGTCTTTCCAAGAGCCAGATACATCGTCGGAATTGATGCGGTGATCATCAGCTATATCCAGATGTTGCCGGAATGGTTTTCCGACTGTATTGTGTCCCTTTTATTTCCTACTTCCTTGTCATACGAGGTTCGATATCTGAAGGGAACTTAGATGATTCGTGCTTCATCAGTGTAGGTTCTTTGGGAGCGGAAAACAAACGCTAACTTAGCCTTAAGGGAATGCTCGAACTTTGTTCTGATGGATTAGAGGCAGACAGAGTGACAGACATATCGACAAATAGAAAACATAGCTGCAGCAAATGTTTCTTATGATACATGCTTTAAACATGGACTCAATTTACTTGTTTAAAAAATTCTCTTTGTTTTTGGTGTATGCCTCATGTGCTCAGCTGTTATGTTGGTGTTTATAATGTGAGTGTGAGATCATATATATATATATATATATATATATATATATATATATATATATATATATATATATATATATATATATATAAAATTTATAGAGGCCAGATCTGCTCTCACGGCATTTACAAACTGAGCGCATTCTGCTGTACTATTCGATGACACTGTTACTGGTCTGTAAATAGGCCTACTAATTTCAGGTCGACTATCTGTAGGTCTATGCTGTGTTTACCCGCATACCAATTCGTTGCTACACATCATACACCAAGGAACCCTTCGCGACACATACATGTATTTACTTGCGGAACCCCACTCCCAACTAAGCACATCGAGGCATGCACAGCGCCTGAGAAGCATATAGGCTACTGATGTAACCTGCATAGGCCTACCGGTACCTAAACACAACCAATTGTAGGTGATTTTATACGAAAAATTAAACTGCACTATTTTGCAAGACACAATTCACTGATCACAATGCTGGGAGTTGTCTACATGAAGCTAGAATACGAGCAGCGCTTTTGTTTCTTCTCATGCAATTCTTTTCTATATTGGCTTGATGCCATAGAAAGATGGTTTTTTCCATTTACGCCTACTCGATTTCTACTTTTTGCTTTTGTTCAAGCATTCCGACAATAATATGAAAATGAAGCTGCGTTCAATAACAGCCTACGCGACAATGTAAAGCATGCTGACTGCACATTTTGCGCCAGTGTGGGAGTTTATTTTTTAATTAGTTCATTCTAGACATCGATCAGTGTAAGTTAATTAAAATTCTGCTTCACTTGCGTTTTCTCAATAAGTGGTTTCTGCAGTCTTTATTAGAAAAGTTAGTTCCAGCGGATTTCTCGCCTATAGCCTACCTTGGTTGGTTTTGAGTAGGCTACATTAAATGGAATACAACATAGCAAACAGCTTTTGAAAATGCACAAAATGTTTACAACAGTACTGCCTTAGCAGTCGACTTCTGTGTTTTGTTCTCACCCACTGAACGATTATCCAAACATTTCGGTGCGCAAATGCATTTTTACCACGATAGGCCTTGTGGCAATAAAACCGTTCACCATGAAGATGGCGGACTATACGTATAGGCCTACTCTAAAGTCAGTCAGACATTCTGACTGCAGTAGACTCGCTAAAGGAAACATCTTAAACAACTTTTAAATTTTCATTTTTCTAATATAGGCCCTGCTTTTTAATATTTCGAATGACGACACTAAAAATATTCTAATTATGACGTAGCCTATGCCAAATTGGCTGAATCAGTGTTGCCAGGCAGAAAGTAAAATTGTTTTAAACTGCAATTATTTTATATGCAACGATTTCATATAATAGTCCTAGGTGGTTATAGCTCATAGATTCTGTGTGACGAGTTTTTGCGTATTGTGATTATATAATCTAATTGGGATTTTTGCCGGCCTCAAGAGTATTGCGTAGCCTAGGCCTATACCACTGAAAAGTTTTATTGAAAATGTGAGTTCGTAAACGCAATCGTAAACGTCATGCAGGACTGTCAGCCGAAGTAAGATACAGTTGTTTTATTGTTTTTTGTAAATATTTCACCCTACAAGAATTCAAAAGACAGCCTCTTCAGCGATGTCTTGTGACAGTGCTGCGTGTGTTCTTGGTCTCTTCTTGTCTCTCTTCGTCCTCTACAAGATCGTCGATCGACTTGTACGTCTACCTCGCATTGGGGGACGCTATAGCGATCGCTTCGTCCTCGTGACGGGATGTGGACAGGGATTCGGCTTTGAAGCAGTTAAGCGACTCGACAGACTCGGATGTCACGTCTTCGCCGGATGCAGACGATATGAAAGCGTTGAGAAGCTGAAATTAGAGACTTTTTCCGATCGTTTTCATCCGATTCTCATGGATGTCTCGAATCGGGACAGTGTTCGAAAGGCATTTGAATACGTTTCCTCTCAACTTCCACCAGATACGGGTAAGTCAAGATAACGACGAGTGAATCTGCACTGTCTGCAGAACCGAGGTAGTCCCACCACTCATGACTTGAATAAAAAGAGAATGGGTGGTTTGATTGCGGCTACATGCATAATGCATAAAATCTTCTAAATTATAATGTAGGCTACTGACTGAGTGAGTATTTTAGACACTGCTTAATATTTCACCTTACTTCATGGACTTCAGCTTAAAGTTTTGCGATTGTTTCACTACCTCCTGTGCTCTGCTAAATGAATCAGCTTTCAACTGTTATTTTGATTGCATCGTACAATGCATAACGAGCAATTGTTTTCGTGCAATAATAATAATTTGATTTTATTTGATTCGATAGCCCGCTAAAACATTTCCCCTTCTGAAAAAAGAAGAGGATATAGCCTACTGTAGACAGAAACATACTGTGGCTGACCTTTCCTCCTTTGAGCGGGATCAATACAAGCCGGAAGGAAATTTGTATATCCTGATGGGAAATTCTTCTGTTTATAGGTTTATGGGGGTTGGTAAACAACGCCGGAGTTGGGAAAATCATTCCCATAGATCTGGTCACGCACGAGATGTACAAAGAGATGATGACCACCAATCTTTATGGCGCCATTGACGTCACGATGACGTTTCTGCCTCTAATTAAGAAGGCTCGAGGTCGAGTCGTGAACGTATCGTCGATTGCAGGACGTTTCACTCGGCCATTTGCCGTATCCTACAGTGTAACGAAATACGGATTGGAGGCATTTTCGGATGGATTGAGGTCAGTAGAAAATTATCAAGCGTTTGAGAAATGGAAGCTGGATGCATGTTGAAATACATGAATGAAAATCATCAATCCAGCTTCCATTTTTTATGCATTCTGTTCATTAATCCAGCTTCTATTTCAGATATAAAAATACCACTATCCAGCTTTCACTTCACGAGCGTTTTTTTCATCAATCCAGTTCCAATTTAAGCAAGAACATTTTCATCGATACAGATAAGTTTAAACAAGAACATTTTCTCCAATCCAGCTCCAATTTAAGCAAGAATATTTTCCTCAATCCAGCTTCAGTTTGATCAAGAATATTCTCATCAGTCCAGCTCCAATAATATTGTCGTCTAACAATTGTCGTGAACCAGTTTCGGTGAACGAATTGTCCGTGAACCTGTTGTCGTTGAACCAGTTGTCGGTGAACCAGTTATCGTTGAACCAGTTGTCGGTGAACCAGTTATCGTGGAACCCGGTGGTAGCTCATCAAGTGATTGCACTTTTTCTAATTAATTTTTATGGTTTTGAACTGAATTGAATTCACTGTCCAGTATCACTAACCCGGATGACTGTCCAGCATAATTTGTCTGGTCTCAATTTCCTTTGGTGTCTAATAAATATTTTATGAGTCGTATGTCTTGCAAACGTTGTAGACGATCGCTTCGTGCGTTTGGTTGTAAGGTTCTTATAATTGAACCAGGTGTCGTAGAAACTCAAATCACGATCCGAGCGAGATCCTTAAAAGATTTCAAAGACGCTTGGAGACAAGCCCAGTCTGAGGGTCGGATTTACTGCTCAGAAGAAGACGTTGATGATGTATTTCGAAGAGGTCAGAGTTGACTCTTAACAGTTTACTAAGAATTTGTAGGGCAGCTTGAACTTTAGTTTTTGCAGATTTTCGTGAGGACATGAGTAGCTTGCAACACATGAGGGCTGAGTTGCTGGAGCGCATACTGTTACTACAGCTGTATGTTATGTAGCCTAAACGTATAATATCAAACAAGATTAAAAACATAATATTATAATTTACTTTCATTTTTTGAAGTCGTCCTAAGACACTCAACCGGACGCGCCAGATAAATGTCAGAATGTTAAAATCTACGACGATGTCATTGTGGATTTTGCAAAATGACTTGCAGTACATTATTGAAGTCATGATGGATAGGCCTATAATTATTCTGCAATTGAGTGATTACATTTTTTACTGAATTTGAGAGGCTGTATTTTCAGTTGTAATTTGCAAGAGTTTTGTTTTTCTGGAATTCAGAACAAGAGAAGTTTTCACGACAGCTACGTCTCGCGCGGGTTTCTGATTTGTCCAGCATTGATGACGTGGTAGACGAATACGAACACGCCTTGTTCGGGGTCTTTCCAAGAGCCAGATACGTCATCGGAATTGATGCAGTGCTTTACTTATTTCTCCAGGGGCTTCCGGAATGGTTCTCGGACTCTGTTGCGTCCTTTTTATTTCCTTCTTCCATGTCATATGAGGTTCGATATCTGAAGGGGACTTAGATGGTTCGTGCTTCATCAGTGTAGGTTATTTGTGAGCAGATTATAAAAAAGGGACGTTAACTACTGAGAGAATGCTCTAACAGTAATTATATTATGATAGATTAGAAGCTGACGGACAAATAGACAGACATGGCTGCAGCCAGAATTGTTCAAATGTTTCTGTACGATGGATGCATTAAAAATGAACTCAACTTAATTGTTAAAAAGTGCTGTTTATTTTTGGCATTTGTCGCATGTGACTCATCCAAGGTCGTAGCCAGGATTTGATTTCGGGGGTGTTTCTTCGGGGGGAGAATTTCTGACGACCTTTTTTTAGTCGTCGGAAACGGCTTTCTTACCATTTTTCGTCTAATTTCATGTTTTTTCATTATGTGCTAGTGAAGGCATTCTATTATTTTTTTACATTTTTCATTTCGGGGGGTGTTTCCGTGGTTATATTTCACGGATTTTACATCATGTGCTAGTAAATGCGTTATGTTATTTTTTAAATTTTCCATTTCGGAGGGTGTTCAAACACCCAAAACACCCCCTAGCTACGGCTTTGGACTCATCTGTTAAGTTGAATTATGGAATGAGCTTTTGTGCGCGACGATAATAACCAGTTGACTCTTAGAAGGTCCTCGGTCATTCGCCATAATTATAATACATGTATATGGGGTCTTATTGAAGAATAATTCAATACTTTTTTATTTTTAGATTTTCTAGATCTCTTTATGTACCCGTGTGCGGTGTGTCACTTGGGTTTCCTCATTAAACGAATATATATATATACATACATATAATATATTATGACGTGCGAGATTGTATCCTGACAACGATGAATGAATCAATATGACCACCAGCCCAGACCCCTAAGAGTCGCTTCATGGACCCTGGACATTTGTCCTCTCATTGTCGTAGGGCCTGACGGTAGTTCAATGTTTACGTTGAACCTTTGAAGTAGGACTAGGGTCATAGACTTTGACCTTAGTGTGCATAGCCAATGAGCTGATGCTTAATACACCTTAGATATTCTACCGTTCTACAAATGTCTTACATTTGTGAATCTCGACGGGCCTGTAAAGAAATGGTAGCTGTCATTGCCATATGAGATTCATGTCAATAGGTTATCCAAGCGCATATATCTGCAGTAATTCTTTTCTGGATCACACAAACATTAGACCCTTTAACGATGTCTTGTGACAGTGCTGCGTGTGTTCTTGGTCTCTTCTTGTCTCTCTTGGTCCTTTACAAGATCGTCGATCGACTTGTACGTCTACCTCGCATTGGGGGACGCTATAGCGATCGCTTCGTCCTCGTGACAGGATGTGGACAGGGAATCGGGTTTGAAGCAGTCAAGCGACTCGACAGACTCGGATGTCACGTCTTCGCCGGATGCAGACGACAGGAAAGCGTTGAGAAGCTGAAATCAGATACTTTTTCAGATCATGTTCATCCGATTCTCATGGATGTCTCGAATCGAGACAGTGTTCGAAAGGCCTTTGAATACGTATCGTCTCAACTTCCTCCAAATACTGGTTAGTCAAGATAACGACGACTTACTATGCACTGTCTATAGAACCGAGGTAGTCCCACCACTCATGACTTCAATGAAAAGAGAATGGATTGCGGCTACATGCATAGTGCATAAAATCGTCTAAGTTACATGTAGCCTACTGAGTAAGCATTTTAGACACTGCTTATTTCACTTTACTTCATGGACTTCAGCTTAAGGTTTTTGTGATTGTTTCATTACCTCCTGTTCTCTGCTAATTGAATCAGGCCTTCAAATATCATTTTGATGGCATCCTACAATGCATCATGAGCAATTGTTTTTCGAGCAGTAATATTTTATTTGATTTGACTCGATATCCCGCTTAATTAAACATTAATTTTCTCAGACTGAAGAAAGAAGAGGATATAGGCCTACTGAAGTGAAGACAGAAACATCCTGTGGCTGACCCCTGCTCCTTTGAGCGGGATCAATAAGCCTGAAGGAAATTTTTATATCCAGATGGAGATTTCTTGTGTTTATAGGTCTATGGGGATTGATAAACAACGCCGGAATTGGGAGTTTCATTCCCATGGATCTGGTCACGCATGAGATGTACGAGGAGATAATGGCCACCAATCTGCTTGGCGCCATTGACGTCACGATGACGTTTCTGCCTCTAATTAAGAAAGCTCGAGGTCGAGTCGTGAACATGTCATCGATTGCAGGACGTTTCGCTCGGCCATTTGCCATATCCTACACTGTAACGAAGTATGGACTGGAGGCATTTTCGGATGGACTGAGGTCAGTAGAAAATCATCAAAACAAAATTTGAGGTACCTTGGTAATCGAAATTTGCAAAGTAGGCCTATAACTTCTGAGCTTCAAGTTATTGATTTCCAGCAGGTTAATTCCGGCAGCTGAATGGTGTCACCAAAAAAAAGACCTAGGCCAGCACCTAGTAGCGTTCTTATGCCCCAACACCAATTCCCAAAGTAATCAAAATGTAATATTTTGATGTTCATGATGAAGTTAATGCTAAACTAGTAAGCCTACTATGTATCCATCCTAGTGGAAAATTATTGCTCTTTTTGGTAACCTGTTGATGCCTGACCGCCATATCGGCGTGTAGGACCTGTAGGTGTTACGACAACTGGCTCACCGACAATTGGTACACAGATAATTAATATCATTGGCTCACCGGCAAATGGTGAATGGAAGATGGATGAAGGTTCCGTATAGGCTAGGTGAAATAGAAGCTGAATTGACAAAAATAACGCTTGAGAAATGAAAGCCGGATTAATGACAAAGCGCTTGAGAAATGGACGCTTGATGCATGTTGAAATACATGAATGAAAATCATCAATCCAGCTTCCATTTATTAAGCATTCTATTAATTAATCCAGCTTCTATTTTAGATATAAAAATACCACTATCCAGCTTCTATTTCACGAGCGTTATTTCATCAATCCAGTTCCAATTTAAACAAGAGCATTTTCATCGATAAGCTTACAGCTCCAGTTTAAGCAAGAACATTTTCACCAATCCAGCTCCAATTTAAGCAAGAATAGTTTCACCAATCCAGCTCCAGTTTGAGCAAGAATATTTTCATCAATCCATCTCCAATAATATTGCCGTGTAACAATTGTCGTGAACCCGTTTTCGGTGAACGAATTGTCCGTGAACCAGTTGCCGTTGAACCAGTTCTCGGTGAACCAGTTATGGTGTTATCGTGGAAACCGGTGTGTATCTCATCAAGTATTGCACTTGGTCTCATTAATTTTAATGGTTTTGAACTGAATTGAATTCACTGTCCAATAGGCTATCACTAACCCGGGATGACTGTCCAGCATAATTTGTCTGGTCTCAATATCCTTTGGTGTCTAATAAATATTTTATTAGTCGAATGTCTTGCAAACGTTGTAGACGATCGCTTCGTGCGTTTGGTTGTAAGGTTCTTATAATTGAACCAGGAGTCGTAGAAACTCAAATCACGGTCCGAGCGAGATCCTTAATAGATTTCAAAATCGCCTGGAGACAAGCCCAGTCTGAGGGCCGGATTTACTGCTCAGAAGAAGACGTTGATGATGTATTTCGGAGAGGTCAGACTTCACTCTTAACAGTTTACTGTTCGTAACGATATGCCTTGTGTGTGCTTTGAAAACGCAAATGCATTGCCTACATGAACTGTTGCAATCTTGGTAGCCTATATTAGGCTATACATTCTTCGGTATTATAAATGATCTCATAATTATTGGAAAGGCATGGATGTTGGATAGAGCACGTCTGAGTTGAACACATCGGAGAAGACATTTGGAAAATTCTGGAGATTCTTCCATGTTTTATTCTCATATAGCCTAAATTCTTCTTATCCCTGTTTTATCCTAGTTTTCCCCAAACGGGGTTCTTTAAATCAGACACTTCTGCATTAGCCTAGCCTATTTAGGCCTAATTATTTTTTTATCAAGTATGAATGGCCCGGGAGGTAGATCATTGCGCAAATGTGAAGCCAAATGGCTGCCGCAAAATATGGTTCTGCGGCAGTCATTATTTTGGCTTCAAATTTGCTCAATGATCTGCCTCCCGGGCCATTCAATTTTTTCTTTGTGTATAACACTGCTGGAGAACTTTGATATCTTATTTGCAGTTTTCACAGCGTTTTACTAAGAATTTGTATAGCAGCTTGAACTTTAGTTTTTGAGATTTTTGTGAGGACACGAGTAGCTTGCAACACATGAGCGCTGAGTCGCTGGAGCGCATACTGTTACTAAAGGTGTATGTTATGTAAACGTATAATATAATGTTACGTATTATATCAAACAACATTGAAAACAATATTATAATTGACGTTCATTTTCTTGAAGTTGTCCTAAGACGCTCATCCTGACAAGCCAGATAGATGTCAGAATGTTAAAATCTACGACGATGCCATTGTGGATTTTGCAAAAATAACTTTCAGTACAATTGAAGTCATGATGGATATAATTATTCTGCAATTGAGTGATTACATTTTTGACTGAACTTGAGAGGCTTTATTTTCACTTGTAAGAGTTTTCTTTTTCCGGAATTTAGAACAAGAGAAGTTTTCACAACGCCTACGTCTCGCACGGCTCTCTGATTTGTCCAGCATTGATGACGTCACAGCAGCATACGAACACGCCTTGTTCGGGGTCTTTCCAAGAGCCAGATACGTCGTCGGAGTTGATGCAAAGCTTTACTTATTTCTCCAGTGGCTGCCGGAATGGTTCTCCGACGGTGTTGCGTCCTTTTTATTTCCTTCTTCCATGTCGTATGAGGTTCGGCAGGGGCGCCGCTAGGCGTACGCACTTACGGAAGTGCGTACAGCGCTGAAAGGTTAAAAAAAACAAATTCTAAATTAAAGCGTGAAATATTATAAGCGATTAAATTCTAGTGAATCTATTGAAATTTTAAAATCGCCAGTAGGCATATACGGTATATACATACACACATACATACATACATACATACATACATACATACATACATACATACATACATACATACATACATACATACATACATACATACATACATACATACATACATTACATACATACATACATACATACATACATACAAACATACATACATACATACATACATACATACATACATACATACATACATACATACATACATACATACATACATACATACATACATACATACATACATACATACATACATACATACATACATACATCATGCATGCATGCATGCATAGGCGTAGGAGACGGGGGTCCAGAGGGGGCAAATGCCCCCCCCAAATTTCGGGCAAGTCTGATTTTTCGGGCAGGCAGACCCGGAAACATAAAAAAAAGTTTTAGAAAATTTTTACTTTTCTTATTTTTCCGGGTCTTCTTGCCCGAAAAATCAGACTTGCCCGAACAAAAATGGAGATTTTGCCCGAATGACTAAAAAAAGGTCGTCAGAATTTTCGGGCAAACGTAACGGAAATTTTTCTTAAGATTTCGGCCGGAGGGAAAAAATTTTTTGGGCAAAAGTCTCATTTTTGCCCCCCCCCCAACGTTGAAATGTCCCCTACGCCTATGCATGCATGCATACATACATACATACATACATACATACATACATACATACATACATACATACATACATACATACATACATACATACATACATACATACATACATACATACATACATACATACATACATATATGTATATATATAAGCTTGTATCGATCGCTGTTCGGTTCATATTATTTTGTGCAAGTTGTGCGTACAGAAACAAATCCTGGTTTCGCCGCTGAGGTTCGGTATCTGAAGGGGACTTAGATGGTTCGTGCTTCATCAGTATGTATAGGTTATTTGCGAGCAGATTATAAAAAATAGACGCTAACTACTGAGAGAATGCTCTAAGAATAATTTTACTCTGATAGATTAGAAGCTGACGGGCAAATAGACAGACATGGCTGCAGCAAGAATTGTTCAAATGCTTTTGTACGATGATTGCATTAAAAATTAACTCAACTTAATTGTCAAAAGGTACTGTTTATTTTTGGTATATGTCTCATATAGCCTACGACTCATCTGCTATGTTGAATTATGGAATGAGCTTTTGTTGCGCGTGGCGACGACAATAACCAACCAGTTGACTCTCAGAAGGTCCTCGGTCATTCACCATATATATAATACTTGTATATGGGGTCTTATTGAAGAATAATTCAACACTTTTTTTATTTTTTAGATTTTTCTATATCTCTTTATGTGCACATGTGCGGTGTGTCACTTGGTTTTTGTCATTAAACGAATATACAGGGTGGCTCAAAAAAATACCCCACTGGATAAAATGCAATATCTTCGCAACCGATTGAACTTTTTCTGCGAAACTTTCCCAATTTGTAAGGGAATGAATTTCCAACAATCCCTGAAAGTTTCACTTTAAAATTGTCATATTTGCCAAAGTTACAGCTGCTTAAACTTTCAATTTCGTTTTTTCAAATATCCGTGGAAAAGTTAAATCACTTGTAGATTTCCATGTCAAATTATATCACTTTCACCACGACCGCAGAAATCCGTTTTACACTTTATCGTAAAGTATGATGGGAGTGTCCACTCCCTGCTTTAACTCGAGATCAAATTAGTTTTGTGAAGCTCAGTATGGCCTTGTTGATCGAGTCCTACGGCAACTGATCCCACATTAGCAGCAAGACTTCTTTCAGTTAGCCAATGATCTCCAACTTGGGATGCAATGTCTTGCATCGTTCCAGCATAGCTTCCCAGTCGTAATAAACAAAAGGGTTAAGGTCTGGCGAGTTTGATGGTCATTCACCTGTGCTTTTCACTGAGTATTTTGCTATGATCTTGCAATACCCCAGTCTCTGATCACGCAACGCCCGTTATCATCTGCAGAAACTTTGCACATGACGTTCAGTACGGATTCACAAATTGAGATCTTAATATATAAAATATCACCAAATACTACCAGATTGCTTCATAAACAGCTTATTTACAGCTCTTAGTGAGGTCATATGACATCATCATCACTTCATGTGTTGAAATTTGCAAAAAAATCTTAAAGTATTCACAGGTATTGGAAAGTGATTCTGCGAAAATTTGAAAAAATGGAAAACTGTTTTGGCACAGCTGTAACTTCTGAAGTAATGCAGATTCATTATTGAAATTTTCAGGGATTGTTGAAAATTCTTTCCTCTATAAATCCTGCTATTTTCATAGAATAATCTCGATTGGTTGCGGAGATATTGCATTTTTACTGGTGGGGTATTTTTTATTGAGCCACCCTGTATATATATATATCTATTATGACGGAAGGTTCTGTTGAAGGCAGCTTTTCGATTCAGTGAACATCTATCGCCGCATGCAAGAATAACCTCAAAGTCTTACTAAGATCATCAGTTTTGGCCTCAACTGTTTGTGTACGCGGAGAATGATGGTTCTATGAATGAGTCTATCAAAAGCTGAAAGGCATGACTAAACGATATTCCTACACTGACTTTCAGCGAACGTATGTTGCACTCAGAAGGGCCTGCAGCTCAATCACGCTCTGATTCACGCCAATGCAAAGAATGTAATTTTTGACTGCTCGTATGCTGTGAAGGGAAATGGTCCTTAGAATGAGCCTATCAGAACCTGAAAGCTATAACTAAACGGTTGTCAGCGAGCGTTCTGAACTCAGTAGCGCCTGCCCAACCACAAGTAGACTAATGATTAATAGGAGTACAAAGAATCTCATCTGCGAAACATATGAACTGCGCTTACAGGTGTTTCATCTGCAATTGTCGTGAATAACAATGATAACTTCAAGTTGGATTAAAATTGCATGCGCTCTGCCATCTTGTTATTTTTTTAAATCGCTTCTGAGAAACTCTGCGCATACGCAACCGTAGGCCTATAATCTGCGTACAGGCCCGTACATCTAAGCAATTTGTTAGTCCCGGTAGTTGCAGTTTAACGTCACTCTGTGATAACGAAAATCATTAGATATGCCCTCCTTTTTCATCCAGGCTTGGGACTGGCACTGGCAGAGTGCAGCCAGTGGTGGAGTTCTGTTGTTAGTCCTGCTGACGTGCACCTACATTCTTTAAACGGTGAGGCAAGCATGCCCTGTAGTGAAACTCTTTTAAACGGGCAATAGGCCGTGGTGAGCAAACTCTCTCCATTGATTAATAATTAATTGAATAAATAAACACAGCAGCTGCTTATGATAAAATGCTGCTGCAATTAAACAGATCTATTTAAAAAAACCGACGAATTTTTCTCTGGACGGCAAAGCCATTTCGTGACTGATAATGCAAATCAAACTTACGTTTTATTATCCTGCCATTTCTATGCTAAAAATAATCCCATGCAAGATTTTAGTCTTTAAAAAAATTCTTATGCGAGACTGAGACCCCCGTCTCAGACCAATGCCCCCTTTTGTTCAAGAGCCTTCTGCGACCTGGCTAGCTATTTTCTGAAAAGTGTTGCCACTGGCCCACCATTCAAAGAGCTATTGAAAAAACGTGCAGCCTGCGTTTTGTTAGTTTGTTTACATGCATATCTACATGAAGTGCTCAAAAGAGAGTTACATCTGAGGTAGAAATACCTAGTATAGGCTATTAGAAATAACTTTGTTCAAATGGAATAGATGCAGTTATATGAGACATTTACTTATTTACCAATCTTTTAATCATAATTATTATCCGTTTGATAATAATTGCCTGCAATTACTGATGTAACCTGCAGCCACAATGTCATGTTGCAACCCGACTTTGGAATGAACTTTTTGAACACCGAGTAGTCTGACCTTGCTTGTTTACTAGATGTAGGCTAGATTTAGTGCATGCAGCAGACGGGACTTGGGTGTTTCGGTCGACACAATTCGCCAACCTCGACTGGAGCATCGAAGAGGTGAAGTTTAATTGAACATTGTTGTCAAAAGTTGTGTGCATAGAATTGTGTGTATTTACGTAAACAATACTCATGTAAATTTTACATGTGCGTGAACTTCTGTTGGTTAATACAATTCGCTAAACGTTTCAAGAAGCTACAGTACTTAACGGTCACTCATGGGTAGATTTGCTGCTCAACCCGAAAGTAGAGTCTATGCCAGTTTGGTGCAGAGTTCACTAGGCCAGTCACCGCCAGGGCTTCACAAGCCCTCTATTGTCAATGTCCCCGCTGCAGAAGGACCGGTGCCCAATTATATATTTTTCAGATCCCCTAAATTTCTATGATGCAAGGAAAAGCACCGGCCGCTAAACTGTTAAAAAATTTTGATTTAAATAGACTAATAGTTGTATTGTATTGTATCTGGCCATATACAAAAGCGCTTCTCGCAGCAAGATTCTTCCAGAAGCGCTCCCAGTGCGTACACCGCCGTACAACCTCGCGTGAAAAGGCAGTTCTTGAGACGAGAGAGAAAGAGAGATGATGAAAGACTTAAGAGATATTATATGGCAGAGCGAACTGCTGGTGGAAGTCCATTCCATAGAGAGTGATCTGTGAACACCGGTAACTCTATAATTAGGGTAAACGCTATTGACAGGCGGTTAAACGAGCACGGATGCGTCTGTTCAACTTTCATGCAGAAATTACTCAATTTATTAAATTAAAAATTTTACACAGAGCATTGAATGTGTCTACTTTAGAAAAGGTTTAATTCTACCTGCTAGTTCATAAATGTTCATACTGCCCTATTGCACGGGGTCAACTATAGGCCTACCAGTGCCAAAGCAAGATAAATCAACCTATTGTTTATGCAATCATTAAACTGTAGGAAATCAAAAGACAGCATCCACAGCGATGTCTTGGTGTGTTCTCGGTCTCTTCTTGTCTCTCTTCGTCCTCTACAAGATCGTCGATCGACTTGTACGTCTACCTCGCATTGGGGGACGCTATAGCGATCGCTTCGTCCTCGTGACGGGATGTGGACAGGGATTCGGCTTTGAAGCAGTCAAGCGACTCGACAGACTCGGATGTCACGTCTTCGCCGGATGCAGACGACAGGAAAGCGTTGAGAAGCTAAAATCATTAGAGACTTTTTCCGATCGTGTTTATCCGATTCTCATGGATGTCTCAAATTGGGACAGTGTTCGAAAGGCATTTGATGTTGTATGTTCACAGCTTCCACCAGATACGGGTAAGTCAAGATAACGACGACTGTAGTGACTTCGCAGAAACGAGGTTCATGGTAGACCTAGTCTAAATCTATAGGCCTATTATAATTTTCTGATCAATGGGAACTAGCTTGCTTTCAGTTCAGTTTGTCTTTATTGGTTAAACAGATGAGCAGTTTCACGCAACATGTTGTCTACTGGAATCGTTCAATCTATAAAGTTTTAGAAGTTCTTATAAAGTTTTATTTGCACTGCGTTGTAGTTATAGTGCAAAGATCTGCTCCTCAAAGATACATTGACAATATAATAGGCCTATAGATTTAGACTAGGTATATATAGATTATATAGATTTGTTAATTAGTATGCAGCTGCAATCAAAATATACACATATACGCCCTATATAATAGGGCCTATATATGTATATTTTGATTGCAGCTGCATACTAATTAACAAATCTATATAAATAAAAATGAAACTTTCCAATAGTTCGTCGCATTACCACGCCGAAAGCTACGCACCGATTGTTGTGAAAATTTACCAAAACCTTCCATTCAAATAGCACCGTGTCTTTTATGATTTTTTCACCCGAAAAAACGCAACCGTTTCCACAAAAAGTGAACTTTGCAATCCGTTCGCCCGCCATTTGCAAATTAAACACGTCCCACACGGCTGCCAGATTTCATAAACGCCGTCTCCAAACACAGCAGACGAAACATCAATGAGGTCGAGTCCTGTGAGGGGAAGGGAGGGGAGGGGAGGGGAGGGGAAGGGGAGGGGAGGGGGAGGGGGAGGGGGAGGGGAGTGGGAGGGGGAGGGGTAGGGGAGGGGAGGGGAAAGGGGAGGGGGAGGGGGAGGGGGAGGGAAGGGGGATAGCCTCTTTTCAGCCACAGCAACGCGTGGCCGGGTTCAGCTAGTTATTTATAAGATGCTATACTCAATTTGGTGCATGAGTCGTCTCTCAAAGTTTGACGACCAACGACGCTATGGAATGCACAGTGAACTAAGTGTGATACTCAACACTGTGCATCGTAAGCGTTATTTGGCTATTTATACAGCGCCCGAAGACTTCTGAAAGTTGCTTGAACTTTTATTGGTGGCCATTCCTTTACATTGTGAGTGTAACTATAGTTAAATATATGGCGCTAGTCTATTGTGCACAAGGCATCTCGCTATGGCGCTCCAATCAAATGCGAAAATCAGGTCCATAATATTCAGAAATTATCATATGGAATTGCTCTGTTTTTAGGTCTGTGGGGATTGGTGAACAACGCCGGGATTGGGCTTTTCGCTCCCATGCAGCTGCTCACCATTGATCATTACGCAGAGATCATGGCCACCAATCTCCTTGGCGCCATTGACGTCACGATGACGTTTCTGCCTCTAATTAAGAAAGCTCGAGGTCGAGTGGTGAACGTGTCGTCGGCTGCAGGACGTTTCACTGCGCCATTTATCGAAGCCTATGATGTATCAAAATACGGACTGGAATCATTTTCGGATGGACTGAGGTGAGTGCAAATGAAGAAACAAAACTCGAATTAGACCCTCTAAGCTGAAAATGCAAAGCAGAACTCACATGCATCCAAGGCCGTAGCCAGGATTTTGTTTCGGGGCCCGGGGGTGTTGTGCCTTGAGCAAGCTGGCAAGCAACCGAATCAGCTGACAAAGGGGTTTGAAATAGCGTTGTGAGCTCTCAAAGCTCTTTTCAATCTAATCTACTGTAAAAAAATTACATAGAATTTAGTCTAAAAATAAAATCCCCTTAGTTCTTACATCGTGTGCTAGTAAACGCATTCTTTAATTTTTTACAATATTTCATTGGGGGGGGGGGTGTTCAAACACCCAAAAAACCTTAGCTACGGCCTTGCATGATGCATCTAATTTTCACCAATTTGACTATTTTTTGTTTGTCACTGATGTGTGAATTTCCGCAGCGCATGTAATAGAGTAAATTCTAAAAATTATTATCATAATATTATTAGTCACTAAGAAGTCTGAGATTAGAAAGACATATAAATCACATTACAATGAGTTGGAGGAACACCTTTTGTTACGGTAATTAATCATTACCGGTAACTAGAATTTATGCAGCGTCCACAGAGCGAAGTAGTGGGAACCGGTTTATTCACAGACGCTTAATCAAAACAGAATAGGCTGGCAGCGTATTTATAAATCCAGAGACTCTGACCTTCAGACAGCTAAGGTTGGCGGTATTATGGTCCAAAATATGGAGTTGAAAGGGCGAGCGAAGCGAGCTGAAAGGGAAGAACAGTGAAAGGATTTTTGTAAAAAGCAGTGCATGGTAATCTTTGCAGACGATCTCTACGGTCTTCTGATTGTAAGGTGCTTATAATCGAGCCTGGAGTCGTCGTAACTCACATCCATGACGTTGAAAGAGCCACAAAGACGTTTGAAGCCATATGGAGAAAAGCGCAGGCTGAAGGTCGGATCTGCTTCTCAACCCCTGAAGACGCTGACGATGCACTTCGGCAAGGTTAGGGCTGATAATAATAATTGAACCGTTCTTATGTCTGGTTTGAAAATACACAGGTAGCCTATGAGCTGCTGCAAATTGAATAATATATTTTGCGGTAACATTATGATGATGGTTCTCTGCCCGAAGGCAGGTTCATTGGCTTTACGCCCCTGGGGATGAGATGAGTGAGGTGGTTTCCCGTTGCCTTCTCCACAGACAATGATGGGTAAGCAACTTGCCGAAGGTCGCTCCGCAGAAGCTTGCGCCCCTGCGTCCCACACGTGCTAGCCGGAGATATCTAAATATATGAATGTCAACTCCTAGCCCGGGGCTTGAACCGCAGTCCGTTGCAACCAACAGACGTATGCCGCTCTCGCTTACCGGTGTTGCTAACTAGGCCACTAACATTATATACTATTGTTTCAAGGGCATATAGGCTAATTATATCGTAGATAATTTGTTTGAACTCAGCACAGTGGCGACTGGCGAATCTAGGTGAAGGAGGGTGGATTAACTGATTTTATCCATTGCTCTTTTACCCAATCTACCCTTACCATCCGTCTACATTTCCCCAAGTCACTGCAATTAAGTTTTAGGTGTTGTGTAAGCTCCACTTACTGCTATTATGCACATCATCATCATCATCATCATCATCATCATCATCATCATCATCATCATCATCATCATCATCATCATCATCATCGTCATCATCATCATCATCATTATCTGTGGGTTAACAACCCGTAGGTGTCCGACGCCACTCTCTGTCTGAGTCTGTCTCGCATCATGCTTCACAGCTTCAACCGGTCCGGTCAGCAGGTCCACTTCATACCGTTAACATCTTGGAGCCGCTAGACCACCTTGTCCGATTGAAGAGAATATTGGGAGAGAGGTACGAAGGACAACCTGGGTCAATGCCCGTATGTGGTCCACGTATACTCTCTCCTTCGAGTCTCTCCACTGGTCTGTCCTGACCGTCCTGTGCATGCCTGCTTCACATCATGAAACCTTGAAGCATCTGGGTCGCTATGTCACTAACTTGTGTCGTGGTTTTGGTGGATTTCTATGATCTTGGTCTTTTACTGCCAGTGTATCTCCACCCATCTGGCAAACCTTCCTCCTTTGTCCGGGCTTAGGACCGGCACAGAGACGTTGTTGGTTCCCTGTGGCGGAGGATGGATGCAGTTTAACGTCATGCCCAGGACCAATGCACATATACACATACATTTTCTTTTTCTGCATTTAGGAAAGGAGAGGCTGTCTAAAAATCTGTCAGGTCTACAGTCTTATGCTAGCATCGATGACGTCGTAGACGCCTACGAACACGCCTTGTTCGGAGTCTTTCCAAGAGCCAGATACCTTGTCGGAACGGACGCCAAGATGTTCATACTTCTCCAGATGTGTCCGGAATGGTTTTCCGACTGGATCATGTCTACAATTGTAGTCTTCGAAGCTTAGAGGGGAATTTACTAACGCGTAACTTTTGAGAGGCATCAATGCTAGCGATTTTTCATTTATGCCAGCTGCTGTAGTGGCTTTGACTCATTGTGCTAAGGACGCTTTTCATCTTCACATCAATATCTAGACTCTGTGTAGATTTAACAAACTTTTCCTGTCACGGCCACTCGATCGTCAAGCGCATGTAGGGCTCCAGTTTATTCACGAGCGCTGCAGAAGAACCTCGTATGCTCCGTTGGCATGAGGATTGAGGAATGAGCTTGTTGTGCACGGGAAACGAAAAGAAGTTGGGTCTTAAGTCAGTCGCCAGATGTCAGATTAAATTGACGAAGAATTTTTCGGCTACAAATGGTTGCATTGATGCTGGATTATAATCTTCAAATTAGGAGTGTAAATCCGAGTGTTGAAATTAGGAGACTCCAATTAAACATACATCTATATAAATAAAAATGAAACTTTCCAATAGTTCATGTCACAATCACGCCGAAAGTTACGCACCGATTGTTGAGAAAATTTACCAAAACCTTCCATTCCAATAGCACCGTGTCTTAAGATTTTTTTCCCCCGAAATTCCGAAAAGACGCAATCTTTTCCACAAAAAGTGAACTTTGCAGTACGTTCGACCGCCATTTGCAAATTCAACCAAACCGCACGCTTGCAAAATTTCAGAATCGTCTTCACCCGAAACACAGTGACGAAACATGAATGAGGTCGCGTCCCGTGACGTCATAAGCGAGTCGCTTAATAATTCCATTACGAAAGCGGCCTTTCAACATTCTTGGGCTCTATCCGCTGTCAGTAAGGGACGGTGTGAGGGAAGAAAGGAGCGGAGATGGAGGGAGAGGAGGGGGAGGGGAGGGGATGGAGGGGAGGGGAGGGGGAGGTCTTTTTTGCCACAGCAATGCGTGGCTGGGTACAGCTAGTATATACATATAAATAGGATATATTATATATATACCAACGGTTGGCTACAATAAAACATCTGACTGATTGATTTATTGATTGTCTGATTGACTGCCTGATGACTGATTGATTGATTTATAAATTTATTGATACATGTGCGTGTGCATATAGCCTATGAAGACAATCGGAAGCTCTCCAAGTAGACACATACCAGGTAATGTGTGCTGCATGGTTGCATAGCCTATAGTAGGCCTATTCACTGTAGGCTCTACTGTGGTTTTCGGGAAATCCTCATAATATTTACGTTTGATCAACACCAATGGAATTTTCTACGCATTTTACATACAAGTATTTTACCTACAGATCTCCCAAAGCTGGAAATACAGATTAGCCTATATTAAACGCAGACGATCAAAGTCAGTTGCTTTAATATCTTTATCTGTCTACATTAACCCGCTGAATAGTCTTAACAGGGCCGCTTTAAGGAATTTTGGGGCCCTAGGCACAAACACTAATTCTAAACGATCTACCTGTTTTGACAAAGGTTTGGCGCAGTTGAAATGCTCACATTTTTACTAATTTTCTACCCCTGAATTTTTTTCCCAAACACTGGCTAATGAAGTATCCAATATCATTTTAATGGGCTGTCAATGGGTGATGGCCCTGGCTGCCCAGCCTCAGTTGTGTGCTGAATAGGGCTACACGACCTAAATAACTTAGACTGAGAGTCTGAGACTCGCATGAGATATTTTAGCCAATAGGCAGCAACAAAACTCGGCTCAGGGCAGTCGGTGCGCCGCACCGATTGCACCTATGTTAAAAACGGCCTTGTCTGGCTATATAGTGTTTTGGATTAGTTGCAGATGCAGACTTGGGTTGAGTGGATTCGATGTTGTGGAAAATAAATATTTACAGTAATCGAGCTTTGAATGGACAATGAAGATAGCAATGGTGAGACAGTTATCAAGTAGACTAAGTAGAGCATGGGCGCCATGGGCCACAATGAACGTTGGTCGCGAATGTTATATAATTACTACATAATTAGGCCCTATGCACAAATACCGGTTGCAGGGCCGGATTAAGGCATGTTCAACATGTTCGGCCGAACAGGGGCCCCCACACTTTACACACTTTAGGGGGCCCCACAAATGCGGGGAAAAAATTTTTAGGAGCAAATTTCGAGGAAACGACTATTTTTCCGAAAATTTCGCCAGATGACTAAAAAAAGTCATCAACTTTTTGGCGGATGAAATGGTATGATTTTCCCGAAAATTTTTGTGACTAAAAAAAGTCATGAACTTTTTGGCGGATGAGATGATAAGATTTTCCAGAAAAATTTTCAAGAAAAATTTCGCCGGATTGACTAAAAAAAGAATATCCGCAAAAATTTCCCGATTAGGGCCCCCACATTGCTTAATCCGGCCCTGACCGGTGGTAGGCCTATCTGTAATTATACGGATACATAATATATTTATTATGTTGAACGTGGTGTTTACCAGGCCCGGCCCTAGGGTTTGCGGGGCCCAAGGCAGCAGCAGGTTCTCAAGCATAGATTTACCCAGTTGATTTCCTGTCAATACCAGGGCTTTTTTAACATGCAGTTGTACACAAAATGTGCAGTTCTAAATGGATTTGTGCAGTTGCAAAGGCACTTTTGTATAGCTAAAACTACCACAACGGGTCGTTGTCCTCCGTTTGGAAGTAATTTCTTATGGAGGATGGGAAAGGAAGGAAGGAGTTGTGCAGTTCTAAAAATTCCTTAAAAACAGCCCTGGTCAATACGGCACTGGTGGAGGAGAATCATAATATAAGATGTGACACTTAACGTTGTTTCCCAAATTTATTTTAAGCTAAGAGCACCATTTTAAAGTAAACCACACTGATGTAGCCTATACATATTTGACTTTCAAATGATGTATGTAAAAGCTTAGCAAGTTAAAAAAAATGCGATATTATAGTCATTAAAAGCATTTACTAATATGTCCATCTTAAAACCCTATATCCATAAGATAGAACAATAATTTCCATAATGTCAGATTGGGTAAATTTAATAATGTGAAATAGCATCAGCGAACATTAAAATTTTCAATTATCAGTAAAATCAAGAAAGCAGCACCGTAAGTATCATTAGTAGGCTCCTAATATTAGTTGCTCTGTAGGTAGGCATATATAGAGTCTAATTAATATAGGCCTACGTGATGTTATTCGCAACTCGTGACAGACCATGGTAGCAATAGACGTGTCCCATTAATGAAACGTCCCATCTTAGGTGACTTTCCCCTACCGGGTACTATATATACTTATGCAGGCCTATATCTAAGTAGCCTAATGCAAAATCATCGGCGCTCGGACTCATAAGGGTAAGAGAGGCCCCGACCTCGAAATTGAGAATTTTTTAAAACAACTAGGTCTATAGGTCTGCGTTTTGGTTTCTGACAAATTTCTTTCACGTCAAAGCACTAATGATGCTAATAATTCACCTAGTTAAAGAGATAAATTTACATTTAGACACCTCTCTGAAAATATCCATGATCTAAATTTCCTGCTTTGCCACCATTAATTATGCCTATCATTGTATTTTGCCCTCTCCTGCAAAATGTATGCCGACGTCCAATTGCAAATTTGAAGCAAAATGAGTCAATTACTGTTTCATGAAAATAATTCTACATGCAGGCCAATGCCAAAATGTAGGCTAGCTGTGACTCTCTTTGCGAAGTTTCGGTCTTTCAAAATCACACTGTCACATTCACGTGGCAAATTGACTAGAAGCATAACAACTGTTGCTATGCGACGTAGGCCTAGGCTATCCATTGTTAATCTCAAAAAAGATTTAAAAAATTTATAGCCAACAGCGCGGGGCCCTGGAAGCGCGGGGCCCAAGGCGGCTGCCTCGCTCGCCTTGCCCTAAGGCCGGGCCTGGTGTTTACAGCGTGTGTAATGCAAACAAATGTGTTGCAAGTGTTGTTTGCGAGTGATTTATAGAGAAGCTTGGAAATACACGACGCGTGCAAGGGTAGGCTATATGCCTATACGTTGTACGCTCCTTTCCGCTGAGCTACTGTTTAGCCACATAGATCTTGCTGTGTTGTACAATGTACACACATCAACCTTGACCTTCGTATAAAACGCCGCTTTGAAAACGGACGAAAAGATCTTGTGTACAGAGAGCACCGCTTTCAGCCTCGCTCATAAGTAGCATACAAATCTTGATATCGATGCGTATAGCATGGCCTTGACTCGAGTGTTTTTCATTGAGTTGATGAGGTCGGATCTACAGGGTGGGCAAAGAAAGCTAAGAATACCTTGGCCAGAAGTAAGAATTATCTAATCAAATTTTACGGGCTTAAAGGCAATTCATATTTACGCATAATGGCCAAATTTAATCAAACTATCCCAAACAGAACAATAATAACTTTTTATGACTGGAAAAACTCGTATTTTCGACGACTCCGTCATGTTGCAACTCGTAGGCCTATATTTCGTCAGGGCTGTTTTAAGGAATTTTTAGCTATCCTTCATGGCAAATTACTTCCAATCGGAGGACAAAGACAATTTTTACTAGTTTTAACTGTACAGAATTGCTTCTATAGCCTACAACTGCACAAATCCATTTAGAACTGCACATTTTGTGTACAACTGCATGCACATTAAAAGAGCCCTGCATTTTGTGGAACACCCATATCATGCGTTCGTACCTGTAGATAGCTTCTCTCCCTTACAAACTAACGTCTGCCAACTATAAAACCAGTGGCGTAGCAATAGGTTGTGCAGCTTGTGCAGTGCACAAGGGCCCCCTGCTGTCAAGGCCCCCCCAAGGTCAGAGTCAATTTCTTACTTTAAGGATATTCAGAATGTATTCAAACCTACATGTAGGCCTACAGCGTACACACTCAACTTTTTTGGGTTTGAGCCGGAATGTCCAAACAACACCGCTGTAGAGAGGCCCCCGCAGTCACAGTCAATTTTTACTTTAGGATTATTCAGAATGTAGGCCCATTCAAATGATCAAATCCACATTATACAACGGTGGCGCATGAATGGACTGCAAACTGCACAAGACCCCGCGGCGATGACTAAGTCTTCATCAAGCCTGATGACAGAATTGATTTCAGTCTGAGGTGCTGGTGGCTTTGGATATCGACACAGAACAGAGAGGCACTTCGAAGCTATTGTGCTACCAGGTGTGCCAGTTACTTCACAAAAGAATTCTGGAACGAAGGCATTTGAATTATTTTTGTGCAAGAGGATTCGCCTAAGCGAACATTTCCGCATTTCCGATTTTTTTCTTCTTCTTTTAGACTTACCAAACTTGAGTCGCTTCACATTATACCAATTTATTAAATAGCCTAATAGTTTCTTTTTTAGACAAATAACCCAACTGTTCGATATAATTTCAGTGTGGATGGTTATAGATCTTATTCATACTAAAAGAGAGGAAACGATGTCTACCAATACATTTTGTTCAGTAAGTTACATTGGCAGCCTGAAGAAACAGAAAATGTTTTATAGAGCCAAACGGGAGAAAATAATTTAAAAAATTGAAATAAGTTGACTTTAAAATTTTATTTCGAGTGTGAGCTAGGCCTATGCAAATAGTCTATCGCAAAAGCCAGGCGCTTTTGCACAGCCTTATTGTTTGAAACTTTGGGGTTCAAGCATTGAAGGGGCCCATCACGAAAGCCCTGCACAAGGGCCACCAAAACCTTGGTACGCCACTGTATAAAACATTTATTGTCGTATAGGCTGCTGTTTATTTTGTTGAGCTTCATATTCGCTAGCTAAAATGCGTTTGATTGTTATGGTCAACTGTTTAGATCTTAACTGAATTTAATTATAATGCCGCCAAATCCCATCGGACGATAATAGGATAATACAGAGTTATAAATACGTTAATGTGAACGTTTATTTTGCGTAGCCTACGTACAATTGTTTTTCGATACCACTTCCCACCCTAGCCGTAGCACCCGTACGCAAATCGCCTAAATTCGGTGGCCCTCCCCTGGTTACATTATTATGGACTGCCCCATAACAAACAGCAACATGTGTAACCCGACTTTCGCAAATAACTTTTTGAACACCGAGAAGTTCGACCTTGCTTAGCAAGGATAATTATAGAACTCGTGGGAGGCACGATTATTTGGGAATTGCCTCAGACACGAGGCCAAACTCGGACGGAACAGTAACAGGTGAAAATTTCTGAGTATCGTTTTCAATAGTATGCAGCGTTTAGAATTGTTACACAGCATAATAAAATGGTAGGCTATACATAACTCATGTTAACTTTCTGTGTACGCCTGTACGTGAATTTGTGCTAAAAAAACAAACAAAAAGTTACATGCAAATCATATAAGCACTAGACGTCATGCGTAGCAGATTTGCTGTTTAACCTGAAAGTATAAGTATTATGGTATACACCAGCCCTGTGTAAGGTCGAGTAGGCTAGTCCTTGTAGGACAGCACTCATCAAACTTTTCAGCGTCACTGACCGTCAATGATTACGTGCCAACGACTTAAGCCACGGTAATTAATTAAGCTTAGTAGTTTAAACCGATGTCGAACTACTTTTGAAATCAGTTGCTGTGACTTTTGTTTAATTACAGGCCTACTGTTACAGATAACGAGTATTTATAACGCGTTTTAGTAACTACCAGATAGGTAGGTACATGTATGGCTGCTATTCAAACTACTTTTCTGAAGTTGGATTGTGGTGCAGTGATATTCACCAAGTAGCATGAGAATTTATTGTCTGGATAAATTACTGATAGTCTTTAAGCTTACCGGTACAACAAACATAATCATTTTTAAAAGGCAAAACACAGAGTGATAAAAATTTAATTGCAATAAATGAGATATACTGTAAAAAAAAAAAAAATTACAAGTGGGTGCAAGAAAGGTACCTTGGTGTGCAGCTAATTCGTTATAGGCCTATGAACAGAGACAAATGCCTGATTGTTTTAACAAACGAAATGTGAATAGCATACAAAGTTTGTAACTGAAAAACATCTTATATGGCATAATAAATATTTACAATCAACAGTATAAAGTTCATTCATTCATTTATTCCGAGAATTTATATAGCGACTCTTCGAGATTTCTTCTCAGAGGCGCTCCCTACACTGTCCAAATGCAGGACATTGTCCCAAACCTGGACATTCTCCCCTATACGAGCAGAGAGTGGAAGCCAGTGAAGTTGTTCAGTCATGTAAGGGAAATGTTAGTTCATACACGTACGTACGCTCTAAGAACCGCTACGCTAAAAAGGATGTATAGTATAAATGCGAAAGTACGACACTTAAAGAGTGCTCTCATTGCCGACGCAATGCAATGTTCTCATATCATTCAACTGTAGGAATTGAGAAGGCAGCCTCTTCAGCGATGTCTTGTGACAGTGCTGCGTGTGTTCTTGGTCTCGTCGTGTCTCTTTTCGTCCTCTACAAGATCGTCGATCGACTTGTACGTCTACCTCGCATTGGGGGACGCTATAGCGATCGCTTCGTCCTCGTGACGGGATGTGGACATGGATTCGGCTTTGAAGCAGTCAAGCGACTCGACAGACTCGGATGTCACGTCTTCGCCGGATGCAGACTACAGGAAAGCGTTGAGAAGCTGAAATCATTAGAGACTTTTTCCGATCGTGTTCATCCGATTCTCATGGATGTCTCGAATCGGGACAGTGTTCGAAAGGCATTTGAATACGTAACCTCCCAACTTCCACCAAATACAGGTACGTTCATGCAGTTAGCGATTCAGAAAAATGAAGTTGTGTTCCAATTTGAATAGCATCAAAACCGATGCTTTGATTGCAGCTGCATACTAATTAACAATTATTTTATAGCTCCTGCTCAATTTGCTGCCACAGTCGTCTCTCAAAGTTTGACGGCCAGCGACGCTATGGAATGCACAGTGAACTACATCTAGTCTTCATGTAAGTGCAATGTAATGTCAAGATAACGACGATGGTTTGGCCTAACTCTGCAGGACTGAGGTGGTCTTTCAGCTTAGATAAATAATATTAATCAAAGTCAGACTGAACAAAATAATTCTTATAAGATTTCACGAAGGCCTTTTGTGTTATGGCTCTTTGCAGACAGTGCCCATTCTGCACATATAAGCTCCTTCAAGCTTTCTACTCAGAGACGCTCCCGACTACAGCGCAGACACTACATCGGAGTTTCACGTCGAAGTGCACGAGCAGTTGCAATTGAAGGTCTTGCTCAAGGTCCTTACGCGGCGGTTTGTGGTGGATTCAAACTTGAATCCTCCGGCTCCAAGGCACCGACGCCACCAATACACCACCGCGCATAATTATATAATTGGTGGTCACACAATACACATACATAGGTATGTATGACGAGTGAAGTTAACTTACATCTCCGAGAAATAATTGGAGTTGGACCTCCTGCTATGCTAGGTGCAAACATCCAGAAGACGCCTACATTTATTTAAAATGTATGTAATATTATGTGGTGGGACGCGGTGGTGTAGCGGTTTGTCCCGTGCCTTGTAGAATAACCGAAGGGCCGGAGGTTCGAATCTACCTCAAGCCACCACGTATAGCGACCTTGGACAATTAAGTTGCTCACCCATAAATGTCTGTGAGGAAGGCAATGGGAAATCGTCACACTCATCTTATCCCCCAGGCGTCTATACGACCAATGGATCGGCAGACAACTCAACATCATCATCATCATCATCATCATCATCATCATCATCATCATCACCATCATCATCATCATCACCATCATCATCATCATCATCATCATCATCATCATCATCATCATCATCATCATCATCATCATCATCATCATCATCATCATCATCATCATCATCACCATCATCATCATTATCGTCGTCGCCGCCGCCATCATCATCACCACATAATATAATGCATAGGCCTACATTGATAGGCTACATAAATAAGCCAACATAATATAGATTAGAATCGGTTTCTCATTGATGAAGCTCGTAAATGCATGAAGTAGGCCTATTGAAACTTTTCGTGCATTTCCAGTTTTTCCTCAGTGTATATAGTCTCTCTTCTGTTTTGTAGGTCTATGGGGATTGGTGAACAATGCCGGAATAACTAATTTCGTTAGCATGGACCTGGTTTCAATCGAGTATTACGACAAGATACTAGCCACGAATCTCGTTGGCGCCATTCACGTCACGATGACGTTTCTGCCTCTGGTTAAGAAGGCTCGAGGTCGAGTGGTTAACGTGTCGTCAATAGCGGGACGCTTTGCTCTACCATCCATCGAAGCATACAATGCTTCGAAGTACGGACTGGAGGGATTTTCCGATGGTTTGAGGTCGGTGCACATGTACTGCACAATCATCAATAAAAAAGTCTAATTTTCAGCTACGAAAATGACACTGCGAAATACAACGGTCAAAGTAAAATTTTAAGCGCAAGAGCATGGACAATTACTCAAAGTATGATCATGGGCAATTTTCATAGAGGTTTCCAAATGTAGATCTAATGTTTTTTGCTTCAGTTTGAGTATATATATATATCATGATATTATCATTAGTCCTATAATAGAGCGAAGAAATTTGTTATGAACCAAAAGGTAGTAGGAAAAAATTGTGGTTGGATTTTCCATGGGGTAACTGGACTTCCCCCTCTCTCGCCCCTATTTGCGGGCGCCCATGACTAGTCTGACTCTATGGTTTTCGACTACCACCAATTCATTTTGTTTTGATTGAGTGTAGCCTAACCTAATTCTCGCCACTCTGCCTTTTCGAGCGCTGTATGAATGCAGGCCTAAAATAAGATTATGATTTCGATCACAGTTCAACAACAAAAGCTCTTTCTAAACAAAAGTTTTCCTTCCAATTGTCTCCGTTTACTTAGCGCCGATCATTATATTTTGACCTGTCGGATAAAATTATGTTCTTAAATCTTTCTAGACGAAATCTTCGGCCGTCTGGTTGTAAGGTTCTTTTAATCGAACCAGGAGTCATCAAGACCCACATCTATGACATTGGAAGATCGTTAGAGGCGTTCGAAAACATTTGGAGAGAGGCAAAGGCGGAAGGTCGGATTTCTTTCTCCACCGAAGAGGAAGCCGAGGAAACACTTCAGACGGGTTAGGGTTGATGTTCAACACTGACAATTCTTGTTTTCTTATGCCTGGATTGAAAATAGATCTACACAATGTCATGTAGGCTATATAGGCCTACAGCAATAGTCAGGTTCTACTGACGTTGTAAATAGAATCAAGTAAATTTTTTTCGACTACACTAAAATGGTCTTTATTGCAAAGGCATGTAGGCTAATTATGTCGGAGAAAATTATTGTTTGAAATCAACACAGCGACGAATCTACAAGGCTGGAGATTTACAGTAGGCTACACTCTCCGCTCTTCTACATCTGTCCGTCTCATCCATCTGCTTGGCTCTAACGCGCCTCCTCAGGTCAATAGCTTCTGCAGTATGTTCGTTAACTACGAGCTAGTCAGCTAGTGTGAGGCATATATATTATTGTCCAGATTCTGAAGGTTTTTTTGAGGGGACACGATCGAAGTTACAGTGTTTTGTATATATAGACTCTATCCTAGTGCAAAAACTGCAAAGTTTCTCTATCCATGGTTACCCTAGGTCTCGAGAAAAGAGCATAGGCCTACATAGTTATCAATATTATATTTAAATATGTGATGGTTTAGCTAATAGGTTCATTAGCCATTATCTAGCGTACTGATGAACACGGATGTTGATTGTATACATAATTATAGCTGCTGATGTAGTTTCTGCTTAATTGGCGACTTTCAAAGGTCTAAGAGTAAAAATAAATACACTGAACTTCTGCTCTTGTATTTTTTTCTGAGAACTTGAGTAGCCTAACTTGCCAACGCTGTAGCGTTGAGCGCATAATTGCGAGAGGCATAATTAAGTAGGCCTATCGTCAGCTACTTAGTTCTAACATCCATACTGTTGGCCATACTTGATGAGCAATTAATTGTCTAATGGATAGGAACTGGGAACTGGTAACCTAAATAGATGTCGGAGATTCAAAATCCTTACCTTGCGATTGTGGATATCTCAATAGCATCGTTCTTGCGAAAATGACTACGGTAGCGCCACGATATCGAATTTACGAGCCATCCTAATTTGCAGAATGTCACTTCAATTAATTATGTAGCTACGATTGGAGTAAACTTTCAGGCTGAATCTTTGTGCATTTATATTTTTAGTTTTCTGTATTTAGGAATGGCGAATTTATCTAAGAGTCTGTCTGGTCAACGGCCTTTTGCGAGCGTTGATGACGTAGTGGACACGTACGAACACGCCTTGTTCGGAGTCTTTCCAAGAGCCAGATACGTCGTCGGATTCGATGCTAAGCTGTTCATGCTTCTCCCGATGTTGCCGGAATGGTTTTCCGACAGGATTGTTCAAAAGTTTTGGCTCTCCGATGGATAGCTCTGCAGCAGTCATGAGCATTCTACCGCGTATACAACTCTTTTGGAAACATTAATAATGGCGCTTTGTAGCCTATAATTTGAATGCTTGCTAACTTATTGTGCTAGTGGCGCTTTTCATTTTAGCGCCAATATAATATAGGCCAAACTCACTTTTCATGTGAACGTAACAATGACAACACAACAAATAAAAAATAGCATTCGTTTGGATTAAGTTAGTGCGGATAGCCTATAATTGTATATACATGTATCTAATTTTGCCACCTTAGGCTAAGCGTAGGCCCCTATAGGCCTACTTTCAAACACACTACCATTTCATTAAAATGGATATTTTTTTAAACCATTAATTGAGAGCTTTATTACTTTAGTTCTGTAGACCTATTCATTGTCTAACGAGGCTCGACATCAGAATGGAACTTTGGTTTCATCAATAGCCCTTTTATAATGTCGGAGCGGATTTTAGAAGAAAGAAGCCGAGCGTTTGGTCCTTGGGAACACTCAAACTAGGCCTACTTAGTACTCACAGATGAGAGGCAGGAAGATCAACTAACATACAGATTTGCTGCCATTCTCCAATTGTTTCTGTGATCGATGTATTCATTAAGAAGGGACTCAATTCACTTGTCGGGGAATGCAGTAGTGCGCTTTATTTTGATGCTGTCGTCGTGATAATTGTGATCGTTTTAGTCAACTCGAAACTTATAAAATGCCACTCGAAAGTTAAGCGCAGGGCACCGGCTTGCCGACGAGCGTTGAAGCGCTTCATCTGTTCTGTTGGCCCGAAGAATGAGTTTCTTGTGTACGCAGAACAAAAAAGAGGTACAGATTTGGGGGGGGGGTCTTAAATCAGTCGCCATGCAGGTGTCAAATTAAAGTGACGGAAACTTTAGGTACAGGACTATAATTGCAACGGTGCTGGCTAATATATATTTCAACTTCCTTATGGATTTCATGAATTAATTGACTAATTAGGAGGCTATATATATATACATGATATTAATAATTTTAATAGGCCAACAATCATAATTTTATTCAGTGATTAATTTTAACTTTAAACTGATTGTTTTAGGTGGCAGGAATATTGTAGGCCCTATTGTCGGGGAATGCAGTAGTGCGCTTTATTTTGATGCTGTCGTCGTGATAATGCCCACTGCCCAGTCCTGAAGCCCCACTGCCCAGTCCAGAAGCTTTGCTCCACTGCCCAGTCCAGAAGCTTTGCTTATGCTGGCCCATCCTACTGGAACCGTCTTCCTCACAAACTTCGTCTTGAGCTTCTTAGTCTCTCTCTCCCTTTGTTTAGGAAACGCCTGAAGACTATGCTATTCGTTAGCGACAGTGCTAACTAGGGTCGGGAGCGCTACTGAATCTGTGAGCGGCGCTATATAAATGTTCAATTACAATTACAATTACAAATTACAATTACAATAATTACAATTATTTAAAACCATAAATGAACTTCGTACATTTTATATAAACTTTGGAGCGTGCTGGAGACTGGAGCGCCTCTGAGTAGCTTCCTCTGAAGGGCGCTATTTAAATTTCCGAATGAATGAGTGAATGAATGAATGGATGGATGAAAGAATGAATGAATGAATGAATGAATGAATGAATGAATGAACGAGTATGACCACCAGCCCAGGCACATAAGAGTCGCTGGATCCTGTACATTAAATTTTGTCCTCCCACCCTCGGAGGGCTTGGCGGTAGTTCAATGTTTACGTTGAACCTTTGAAGTAGGACTAGGGTCATAGACTTTGACCTTAGTATGCATAGACAATGAGCTGCTGCTTAATACACCTTAGATATTCTACCTTTAAGTCTACAAAAATGTCTTACATTTGTGAATCTCGACGGGTCTGTAAAGAAATGGTAGCTGTCATTGCCATATAAGATTCATGTCAATAGGTCATCGAAGCGCATAAATTATATCTGCAGTAATTCTTCACTGGATTACACAAACATCAGACCCTTCAGCGATGTCTTGTGACAGTGCTGCGTGTGTTCTTGGTCTCTTCTTGTCTCTGTTCGTCCTCTACAAGATCGTCGATCGACTTGTACGTCTACCTCGCATTGGGGGACGCTATAGCGATCGCTTCGTCCTCGTGACGGGATGTGGACATGGTTTCGGCTTTGAAGCAGTCAAGCGACTCGACAGACTCGGATGTCACGTCTTCGCCGGATGCAGACTACAGGAAAGCGTTGAGAAGCTAAAGAAGACTTTTTCCGATCGTGTTCATCCGATTCTCATGGATGTCTCGAATCGGGACAGTGTTCGAAAGGCCTTTGAATACGTTTCCTCTCAACTTCCACCAAATACAGGTACGTTCATGAAGTTAGCGATTCAGAAAAATTAAGTTGTGTTCCAACTTGAATAGCATCAAAATGGATGATTTGAATGCGAATGCATGCATGTGCCTCAAAATTATATTAGATCCATGTTTTATACATTGCATGAATTATCGCTGAAAGTTTAACAATACAAATTCACATGCAATATAATTAAATTTTATAGATAATTTGTTTGATAGAAATCAAGTTACTAATGAATTTGTTGAGCTGTAGAAGCATTTTTGTGCAGATAAAATAGATGAGTTGTTCATTTTCTTAGGATTGCCTTAGGAATATAATAGTTAACTATGGTAGGAAAGGAGAGCATGGTTTTGTGCAGGTCTAAAAAACTTACTAAACTTTTCAATGGATAATTGTGTGCATATACTTTATAGGTCTTTGGGGATTGGTGAACAACGCCGCCGTCGGGGATATAATTCCGATGGGTCTGCTCACCCTCGAGATGTACAAAGAGCCTATGGCCACCAATCTCTACGGCGCTATTGACGTCACGATGACGTTTCTGCCTCTGGTTAAGAAAGCTCGAGGTCGAGTCGTGAACGTGTCATCCGGTTCAGGGCGTTTTACGGGAACATTGAACGTAGCTTATGGCATGTCGAAGTATGGACTGGAGGCATTTTCAGATGGACTCAGGTCAGTGTATCGACGAGAAACAGGATTCGTAAACAAAATTTGATTAAAGCTAGTGGGCTTTTTAGAAGACTATTCAGTGAATACTGGAGGTGTCAATGAGAACTGCCATGGACGTCAGCCATCTACATGTATGCGTTTATGCATGTGCCCGTGTTAGATGCAATAAAAGCTACTTGCTTAACTAGGCCTACTCACTTATCATAATATTGACATAAAGCCGCGTAACCAACAGGGGCGTGGCCAGGATGAAATCTGGGGTATCATTTCGGAGTTTGCAATGGACATATAGTCGTAAACTGTACAAAATTAGGCTTAGATTGAAAAAAGCGGAGATTATCTTCTTCCGGAATATACGAACCGGAATCCAACCCAAGTATGCTTATGCTATCCAATGGGCCTATCCAAGTATAATTTATGTCATGTTCTAATTAGCAATGTTTCCCTATGTCTTTGCAGACGATCTCTTCGTATGTTCGGTTGCAAAGTTCTTATAATTGGACCGGGAGCAGCACAAACAAAGATGTGCGACATGGAGACTGTCATTGAGAAATTCGATACAGTTTGGAGACGAGCCAAGTCTGAAGGACGGATTGACCCAAACTCAGACGACGAGAATGTATTGCAAACAGGTCAAGATTACTTCATCGTTTGCGGAGGAACTTTGGCCAAATAACAAACGTTTAGCCTGTATACTATAGGTCTACCCAGACTTTGAAACTGTCTCTCGACACAGTTTTTACTCTGAGTAGAACTGCAGACGAATCTGTATTTACTTAAAGCTTAGCCTACGGCTGAAGCTACTGTGTCTAGTTGCGCAAAAATTCGCATGTCGACGCTTTCTGAGTCTGTTATAGATTGTCAGTGTGGTATAAAGCATGGGGGACAGAGGAAACGGTCCCCTCGAAGTTTGTGGTGGGGAACGGAGATGCTTTTGCCCCCGTAGTATTTCATAACTATTTTATAAATGTTATAAATTTCTAGTGTAATCCACTGTTAATCCATGATGTGCAATTTTGTTAAGATGACAGCCTAAAATGGCATAGGGCATACGGTCACGGAGTGCAAATTAGAAAAATTGTAAACAGTTGAGATTGGGCACAGATTATGAAGTCTTAAACCATGACTATCAGCATGTGAGTGTGTGTGTGTGCGTGTAATTTTTTTACTATTGTTCCTACAACGAAACGTTTTGCGTTGTATACATCTTAACCAGATAAAGAGAAGCTTCGGCAGGTCATGCGCGGTCTTCTTTACGGTCGGATCGGTAACATCGTCGACGCCTATGAACACGCCTTGTTCGGAGTCTTCCCAAGAGCCAGATACGTCGTCGGAAAGAACTCACGACTTCTCGTCTTCATGCAGATGCTTCCAGAATGGCTTTCTGACTCGGTGGTACACGCAAAGTGGCCAGAGTTTCGATATTAGACCAATAAAAGACAGTTTTGGACAGTATATAGGCTAATCTTGATTTTCTAGCTCAAGAGTAGCATAACTGCCACGCTGTAGTAGGCTTAATTAGTAGGCTTAATTTCAGCAGACTTCAATTACTATTCTATAAGAGCTTATGCCTTTCTGACTGGAAATGCATGAATATATATAATAATTTATATCTCCCATTTCACTTGCGTTGTAAATATTATTTGCTCTAATATTATACTATAGACTCAACAGTGTTGAGTGTTTTAATTTCATTTTCATGGTTTCACGTTTTCCGTTCATGCTGTTTCATTTTTTTGCTTTGTCACTGTGTGTTTGCTATGGTATACTTTAGTTAAGGCCACCCCGTCTATTGACACTGAATAATTTAATTGGTTAGTTGGTTCATAGTTAGCGGTATTTCTTTGTCCCTTTCGGTCTTCCCTTTTATTTAGTCATGTTACAATTATAAGTAAACTTGATTTCTAGGATTTGGCTATAGAAATAAAATATTTTTATTGATTCATTGATTTGCTCATTGATAGAAACGCAGTTCCAACCGTTGACCGGTCAAAACGACCCAGGATAAAATCGTACCCGACAAAACAGCCCTGGCAAAAACCACCCCGCCAAAATGGCTTCGACAAAATAGACCCGTGAAATCGTGTCCTTTCATGTCTGTGCCGTCAAATCACGACATATCTTACGGTCCACGTACATGTACTTTTGATCCTATACTGGCAAACTATAGAGATTTCACCATTATATGGCGAAGTCTCTAAGCGTTTTTCAATGGCTACAATTATTATAACAGTCATTGATCAAACTTTTATTTAATCAAAGAATTATTTTTCATCAATATAATACAATATATTATAAAGAATTATAAAGAATTTTCCGTTTAATCAATTTAGCTCAAAAGCTCCTGGAGCTTGGAATATTTATTTAGTGAAGAGCCGATGTAACTGGAACCGATAGGCCTATGTCTGAGGCCGACTTGACGAGGACTGATATTATGCGACTGCTCCAGTGCTCAATCAGTCGGGGCCGTTTTATGTCGGGACCCATTTTGTATCAGCGAGCCTTTCACTTAAAACTGAGAACACACAACCTTTCCACTGAGTAGGCTACTGACCTATTTATCTCAAAGTCTACACATAATCCATCACACACACACACACACACACACACACACACACACACACACACACACACACACACACACACACACACACACACACAAACACACCAGACTATGCAAACCATAGGCGTACGGGAGTTTTCAGCAGTGGGGGGGGGGGGGACAAAGATTGAACTTCTGCCCGAAAAATACATCCGTCAAAAAGTTGACGACCTTTTTTTTAAGTCGTTCGGGTTTGTGTTTGCCCGAAAAACAAAACTGACTTGCCCGAAAGTTGACGACCTTTTTTTTTTAGTCGTTCGCGGTTTTTTGCCCAAAAAACCCACCAAACTTGCCCGAATTTGGGGGAGCAATTGCCCCCCTGCACCCCCGCCTCGTACGCCTATGATGCAAACACACCCAAACGCACACATACACACACGTATGCGCACCAAATAAGCACGTGCACAAAGCACATACACACAAAATACACACATAATGATTGTTATACGACCTCTGTTTGTTTAGGCGTAAGATTACGCTCACCTGTGAAGCTATTGAATGGTCTATTATGTCGACAGGCTATGAGATTAGTTCTCTACTTACACAGGTCAGAATATAGGATTGCAACAACGAACTACATGTACGTTCTAATCTCTAGAGTCTGCCTTCACTGTGCGCCGATTGGAAGTGTTACACAGCGAAGAACTATTTTTGCAACTAAAGGTAGGCTTCAATGTTTCGTGTCTTGATTGTTTTTACATTCTAAATATTTTACTATTCAACTGTAGGCATATAATAGCATAGGTCTACAGTTGAACACCATACTACGGTGTTGGAAATACAGTTCCAAACTGCATCAAGGCCGGATTTAATGCACGCTTGTATGTATGTATACATTCAATATTAATTTATCAGCGGCTAGAACATAAAAAATATAGCGCATTTCAGTACCTGAGAACCGCTTTGCTACATGTGACGTAAGCTTACCTCACAAGAGACCAGACATGTTACTAGACAGCGTTGACACATGATTCATAAATTACCTCGATTACATGTATGAGAATTTAATGTAAGAAAGTCATGCTTTCTGCCTGGTTGCTTAATTTCACGTATCACGTCGGAGTCGCGACCCGGCTGGAACATATTAGCCTAATAAACGATGAGTCGAATGATAACGCTTTCAAGTATTCCTGTCTCTAACTACAGGGTGATCAAGAAACTGCCGCACAATGGTGTGCTGTGATACCTTTTCGGTTGCTGGTCTCTTGTTGTCTCTCTTCGTCCTCTACAAGATCGTCGACCGACTTCTGCGTATACCTCGCATTGGTCGATATGGCGACCATTACGTCCTCATCACCGGATGTGGACATGGAATGGGACTTGAAGCTGTCAGACGACTCGAGAAACTCGGATGTCACGTCTTTGCTGGATGTCGAAAGCAGGAAAGCGTCGAGGAGCTCAAGAAGACTTTTTCCGATCGTGTTCATCCGATTCTGATGGATGTCTCGAATCAAGACAGCGTGCGCAAAGCTTTTGAATACGTATCGTCAAAGCTTCCCAGTAACACTGGTAATACTTTTTAATGGAAATCAACGCCTGTGAATTGTTTAGCTCAGGTATGATCAATAGGCCTTCATGATCTATCATTTGGTAGTCGCAGAGATCTGTTATCCCAATTATTTATTCTACTCAAATACTTTGTGTAACCTGCAGCACTATGAATCGATTTCTCTTATAAGCTTAGAATGTATTTCCGAATATGACCGGATTTCTTTCAAACGTTTCTGCCATAAATTTTCCGTAGGTCTCTGGGGATTAGTAAACAACGCCGCCGTTGTCGAAATACTTCCGTTGGAACTGCTTGACACTGCTATGTACAAGCGAATGATGGAGGTAAATCTTCTCGGCACTATTGACGTCACAATGACGTTTTTACCTTTGGTGAAAAAAGCACGGGGTCGGATACTGAACATATCATCTTTAGGTGGACGTTTGACTTTGCCAATTTGCGTCTCTTACTGCGTGTCAAAGTACGGAATGGAAGCATTTACAGATGGACTCAGGTGAAAATGATATTATGAAACAATGCATAACTTTAATGACGTCTTTTCGTTTTGTCTTATTTCTTATTGGACCGTTTTCGTCTATGTAAGGAAGCACGATGTGAGGAGCATATCATGCAATTTTAACTAACAGGTTTGAATGTTACTTTAAACACTGTTAGAGAGAAAATATATGATCCTGGAAAAATTAATTGCTGCACGTTGAGAAAGAAATCTAACGTTAATATTGAAGCAATTAAGAGAGCCAAAATATGTACAGATTTACAAGAAGTACTGTGATAGCCTAATATATACACATATCTTCGTTTCTTGAGTAGGAATCATTCTCTTGCTTTGGTGCTGGCATATTAATTCAGGCAAAATGTCTAGTAATTGATTGTGTTATATGTCAATACGTTGTTGACTTATTAATGCTGTAGGCGATCACTTCTGCCGTTCGGTTGCAAAGTTCTGCTGATCGAGCCAGGTGGTGTTAAAACCAACATTGCCACCCCGGAAAAAATAGTTGAAGATTTCGAAGCAGCCTTTCGAAAAATGAACTCTAAAGACCAGACAATGGAACTTACGGAAGAAGGAGAAAAAGTCCTAAAGCAAGGTTAGATGCAGTGCAAGATCAGTAAAACTAATTGACCTTCAATGGATCTAGACCACGATTACATGTAAGTGTTTACTGAGCATTCAACCCTAATGCACATTTCATGGCAGGGCGAAGAAGAGGGTCAGCTACGCCTTCACATGCCGAGGCTCATAAGCATGAAGTCACTAAAACTTATTAAATTACGCCGACAAATGGCTGACCCAGAGCTAGCTGATGAGCGTGCTCGTCGTCTTCTTCTTTTTCTTCTCCTCCTTCTTATTCTTCTTCTTCTCCTTCTTCCTCCTCCTCTTTCTCCACCTCATTGTCTTCCCCTTACTCTTTCCTCTGTGCGCAAGTACAGTGGTTAGCGTGGTAGACTTAAATTCATGGGTCAAGAGTTCAAATCCTTGTCAGAAAAGAATTTCCCATTCGCCACAAAGACAAGTACGTATGTATGTGCATTGTGCAACTTGTTATAGCGCCCCTTCAAGATTACTAATCAGAAGCGCTCCCGAATGCAACGCGGACACTGAATCGGAGTTTCACGCCGAAGCGCTGAGCAATTGTGAGTGAAGGACTTGCCCAAGGTCCCTACGAGGCGGCTTAAAGTGTGATTAAAACCTGCAACCATCCGACTGCAATACAACAAACATACCCACTACACCTCCGCGCCCCACAAATGGACTACAGATTGAATTCACGGAAGTCTAGCTTTATAAGGCAATCTTCTTTCTTTTCATAGCCTACAGTGACGTATATTCAATAATGGCGACCTTCTAAGTGCTGTTTGTGACTTATAAATTTGTGTTTTTGCTGAGTTTAGAACGTGAGAAATTACAGAAGAGGTCGGCCAGTGCTGAGAATGGGTATACGACTCCAATTGATGTCGCCATCGACTCATACGAACACGCCTTGTTCGGAGTCTATCCAAGAGCCAGATACCTAGTCGGAATGGATGCCAAGATTGCCATATTTGTCCAGAGGCTACCGGAATGGCTTTCCGATTGGGTTATATGCTCCATAATGCCGGAAAGTCAGTGTCGTACGAAGCCCGACATTTAACCCGAATTTTGTAGCTATAGCTCATATCTTCAACCATAGTTCCTTGCAAGCCCTCAGCCAAGAAAACTGCGCTATATACATGTAGAGTTGTAGACTTACTTGACGTAACATATATAGCCTATATACATTGACGTGTATTATCTAAAATATTATGCTTATTGGATCAGACAGATAGATACGTCTTCGGAAAGAACTCCAGACTTCTGGCAGTTGCTTCCAGACTTGCTTTCTGACTCGGTGGCACACGCAAAGTGGCCAGCGATCGATTTTAGGCCTATTATCGGAGACAGCATATGACTGTAAGTTCAAGAATAGCGTAGATAATACCACACAGTAGTAATGTTTGCTGGCTTCTTACAGTATTTCATGCGTTATTTTCTAACAGAGGAGGCATTGGAATATGTCCCCATGTTTATTTTGATTGTACTAAGGAGCTATTTAGTTGAATGCAAATAGTAGGCTATGTAGTCTGTGCCGCACACAGGTAGCCTGCAATAGACCAACTGCTAATTCAGGATAAACACTAACAGTGTTAGTGTCAGTTCATTTTGTGATTCCAGTTAGGATCACGTGTGTAGTTGTATAACCTATAGCCTATTGCATTGTTTTAAATAAACTCAGCTACAAACTCAACTCATTTTGTGATCCGTTTCGAACTGTAATTATAGCCGTCAATTTTCTTTAGACTAACTCCACTCAAAGAGAGCAAAAAGGCTAAGAGATGCACTCCTAAGAAAGTCTATATATATATATATATATTGATTAATTGAACCCCGACAAAATGGCCCCGACGAAACAATCCTTCTCAAATAACACTCGACAAAACGACCCCGTAAAATCGGTCCCGTCAGATACTTACTTAGAACTTAGTCCATCCCGTGCAGATCTGCACATCGGGCAACGCATCGTCTCCATTCTTCTCTGTCCGCCGCCAGTTCCCTGGCCTTGTCCCACGACATCTCCAGGCATCTCAAGTCCTCCCTGATGGTTTCCGGCCGTCAGCTAGGTCTCCGACAAAATAATAGTGAGGTGTCGATATTTCTGGGCCGATACGACTTGGCCAAATTAACGAGAACCAATAGCTAGAATTGGAACAATTGCCTGGTCAGCTGTTTTAAATAGCCAAAATTAATTCTATACCCCTTGCTATAGTCTATAGGCCTATTTATAATAACCCCTTCCACAAATCTGTCATCTGATGTATAATGTCTCCCAGTTTAATTCTTAAACATGATCCACTACACGCCTTGTTCGGAGTCTATCCAAGAGCCAGATACTTAGTCGGAATGGATGCCAAGATTGCCATATTTGTCCAGAGGCTACCGGAATGGCTTTCCGATTGGGTTATATGCTCCATAATGCCGGAAAGTCAGTGTCGTACGAAGCCCGACATTTAACCCGAATTTTGTAGCTATAGCTCATATCTTCAACCATAGTTCCTTGCAAGCCCTCAGCCAAGAAAACTGCGCTATATACATGTAGAGTTGTAGACTTACTTGACGTAACATATATAGCCTATATACATTGACGTGTATTATCTAAAATATTATGCTTATTGGATCAGACAGATAGATACGTCTTCGGAAAGAACTCCAGACTTCTGGCAGTTGCTTCCAGACTTGCTTTCTGACTCGGTGGCACACGCAAAGTGGCCAGCGATCGATTTTAGGCCTATTATCGGAGACAGCATATGACTGTAAGTTCAAGAATAGCGTAGATAATACCACACAGTAGTAATGTTTGCTGGCTTCTTACAGTATTTCATGCGTTATTTTCTAACAGAGGAGGCATTGGAATATGTCCCCATGTTTATTTTGATTGTACTAAGGAGCTATTTAGTTGAATGCAAATAGTAGGCTATGTAGTCTGTGCCGCACACAGGTAGCCTGCAATAGACCAACTGCTAATTCAGGATAAACACTAACAGTGTTAGTGTCAGTTCATTTTGTGATTCCAGTTAGGATCACGTGTGTAGTTGTATAACCTATAGCCTATTGCATTGTTTTAAATAAACTCAGCTACAAACTCAACTCATTTTGTGATCCGTTTCGAACTGTAATTATAGCCGTCAATTTTCTTTAGACTAACTCCACTCAAAGAGAGCAAAAAGGCTAAGAGATGCACTCCTAAGAAAGTCTATATATATATATATATATATATTGATTAATTGAACCCCGACAAAATGGCCCCGACGAAACAATCCTTCTCAAATAACACTCGACAAAACGACCCCGTAAAATCGGTCCCGTCAGATACTTACTTAGAACTTAGTCCATCCCGTGCAGATCTGCACATCGGGCAACGCATCGTCTCCATTCTTCTCTGTCCGCCGCCAGTTCCCTGGCCTTGTCCCACGACATCTCCAGGCATCTCAAGTCCTCCCTGATGGTTTCCGGCCGTCAGCTAGGTCTCCGACAAAATAATAGTGAGGTGTCGATATTTCTGGGCCGATACGACTTGGCCAAATTAACGAGAACCAATAGCTAGAATTGGAACAATTGCCTGGTCAGCTGTTTTAAATAGCCAAAATTAATTCTATACCCCTTGCTATAGTCTATAGGCCTATTTATAATAACCCCTTCCACAAATCTGTCATCTGATGTATAATGTCTCCCAGTTTAATTCTTAAACATGATCCACTACAGTGACTACACACACACACACACACACACACACACACACACACACACACACACACACACACACACACACACACACACACACACACACACACACACACACACACACACACACACACACACACACACACACAAACACACACACAAACACACACACAAGCACACACACACACAAGCACACAAACACGCACATACACATGCGCACAAAAATACACACAAATATGTCTACATTGTACATATAGCATATGTGCGTATAATATATTTATTATATATAATTTCCGTTTGTTTATTTGCTATCAGCTCACCTGTAAAACAATTGAAAGCTTCTTGATGTCAGAAGGTTACAATATAAGTGTTACTTACAGAGACCATAAGAATTTGCAGTGAACTATAACCCATATCAAGAGTTAGACGTCAGCTTTTACTGTGCGCTGACTGTAACTCTTACATGTTGGCCAATTATAAACAACGACTCATTGTGCAACTAACGGTAGGATTCAAGGCTTTGTGTTTAATGTTTTCACGTCTTTCAATTTTTGACAACTCAACTACTACTAGGTCAATAGTTATTGCACTACACCGCATCAAGAATGGATTTAAGGCTTATTCAAGACCGTTTTTAACCTTTACCACTCAGATTTATTTTCCGCGCTAACTCCTCCAGATCAGAATTAAATTTCAGTGAATATCAGTCACAGTTCAACATTTATTTTCACCAAACAACATTACTCAATTTATGATATATATCATATATATGTCTTATATATCATTTTTAATTATCATATATGTATCATATATATGATATATATCATATTCATATATTTCATACATATGATATACATAAACGATACATATCATATTTATCATATATATGATACATATTATGATATATTTAAGATGTAAAATATCTCAAATATATGATATGTATCATATCATATATATCATATATCATATGATACAATATCATGTATATCATATATATATATATAGCATATATATCTATATATGATATAAACATATATTATATATCATATATATCATAAATGATATTTATATCATATATATGATATGTATCATGTAATATATATCAAATATATCATAATTATATATATATATGATATGTATCTACTATATATATCATGTGTATATATTATGTATGTCATATGTATCATATATATCGATATATTGATATATATCGAAATATCATATATATATAACTGATATATATATATATGATACATATATAAGATATATATTTTGTATAAATCATATATGTATTATAAATATATATATATATCATATATCTTATCATATATATCATAACGTATATATCATATCACATATATGATATATATCACATTTATATATGATATATGTAATATATATCATATACAATATATAATTCATATATATTGTATTTATATATACACCATATAAATTATATGATATATATATATATATAAATGATTTATAATATATATCATTTATATATATATATATATATATTATGATATATATAAATGATATGTATGATATATATATATATATGTCTTTTATATATGATATATATGATATCTCTCATATCATATATATCATAGGAGCTCCTTGGGCCTTCACAAAGTAATGTCCGCTCCCACCGGCCATATGAGTTAAGCCGGTTTTATAAATGTCCGCTGTGAGCGGCCTCATGAGTGGTAAAGGTTAAGGGAGTGTTTTGGATATAGAGCAGCGTTCCACGCAGCCCCCCCGCCCCCACGGAGTCCTTGTGGAAGAGTTTCAGAAGGCACAGGTTGAGAAGGCGGTGGAATCAGACCGGATGTTGGCAACGACAGGGATCGATCGACGATTGAGTCGCAGCATCCTTACCTGAAAGATCTTTTTGTGGGGCGCCACATTCCAGCACCAAATAAACTTAATAAAGCCTTTACGTAACGGTCGGGTAATTCGGAGGGCAGTCGAGCGCAACGACAAAAGTAGGTCACTAGAGTATGTAACATATTATAGGGCGTATACATTATGTTTATACAACGAAGGCTCTCTGCTTTATTGCTTTCACTCATTCCTGTATTAAACCACAGGCTTCGAGTAATCTGCAGGTAAAACAACCGTCGCACAATGGTGTGCTGCGATACCATTTCGGTTGCTGGTCTCCTCCTGTCTCTCTTCGTCCTCTACAAGATCGTCGACCGACTTCTGCGTATACCTCGCATTGGTCGATATGGTGACCATTACGTCCTCATCACCGGATGTGGACATGGAATGGGACTTGAAGCTGTCAGACGACTCGAGAAACTCGGATGTCACGTCTTTGCTGGATGCCGAAAGCAGGAAAGCGTCGAGGAGCTGAAGAAGACTTTTTCCGATCGTGTTCATCCGATTCTGATGGATGTCTCGAATCAAGACAGCGTGCGCAAAGCTTTTGAATACGTATCGTCACAACTTCCAAAAAATTCTGGTAATGCTATTTTGTGAAATTAATATCTGTGACATTTTTAGCTCTGGCATAATCAATTGCCTACATGATCCATCATTTTGAAGTCGTTAAATATTTTAGTATTATTTTAAATATTAAATATTATTTCATTCAATTATGCTACTCAATTAAATAATAATAATATTAATTAACTAACAATAAAATAATAATAATAATAATAATAATAAAATTTTAAAAATTTAAATAAATAAATAATGATAATAATTGTCCATTCCAGACAAATTTGTTTTTATCGAGAGTGTTGAAGTCTCCGAGGGATCATGTTTACCTCAGGGGAAAAATAATAATAATAATATTTTTTGGCCCGAGGTAAACATGATCAGTGATCACTCGGAGACTTCAACACTCTCGATAAAAACAAATCATTCGTTTATTCAAAAATCCGGTTGACAGACCGGTTACAGTGTACAATTATGAAATAGTTTGCAGGAACTCAGATAACAGAATTCATAAGTCTTAATTACTAACAGAACAGACAGCCTGCAATAATCGGCGCTAATATAACAGCCTACTAAGCATGTCCGCCAAATGGGGGCTCGAACTCGCTACCTCTCGCTCTATACGCTAACGTGGGCTATTATCAATTACTCTACCCCTCCTCCCAATATTAATTTAATAGAAAAGAGTCAATTTCTTGTACATGCCGAATTTCTAATAATGACGTGATTTCTTTGAACGCTTCTGCCTTTTAATTTTCTTTCCTTAGGTCTCTGGGGTTTAGTTAACAACGCCGCCATTCCTGATACACTTCCGATAGAGCTGATTGACACTGCAACGTACAGACGAACTATTGAGACAAATCTTCTCGGCACTATTGACGTCACAATGACGTTTTTGCCTTTAGTGAAAAAAGCACGGGGTCGGATACTGAACATATCCTCTTTATGTGGACGAATGACTTTGCCAATAGGCGTCTCTTACACCATATCAAAGTATGGAATGGAGGCATTTTCGGACGGACTCAGGTGAATTTGATATAGAACATAATAAATTATGCCGTCTTTTCATTCTGTAATAGCCGTTATCTTCACCTATGTAAGAGAACACGTTGCCAGGAACAGATTATGCAAGAGGCCTATAATAAACTGCTTTAAAGGCTACTCAACAGATACATGTAGATTCAGGTCTAGATGTGGAGAAAAAATTTACCAACTTGAAAAATCTAATTGCCAGACGGTATAGGAGAGAAAAACGAACGTTAGGCTTAATATTGAAGCCAGCAAGAGAGCAAAACTCAAACTTCGCAGGAAATACAAGTATTCTGCAACGTATCTTCAAAAAATTTCCTTGGGTCGGCATCGTTCTCTTGCTTCAGTGCCAGAATAATAATTTAGACAGAATGTATAGTTATTGATTGTGTTATAGGCCAATCTGTTGTTGAATTATCAATGCTGTAGGCGATCGCTTCGGCCGTTCGGTTGCAAGGTTCTTCTGATTGAGCCAGGTTTAGTTAAAACTAACCTCTCAAGTCCTGAAAGAGCTGTGGAAGATTTCGAAGCAGCCTTTAGAAAAATGAACTCTGACGATCAGACAATGGAACTTACCGATGAGGAAGAAAAAGTGCTAAAGCAAGGTTAGATCTGCAGCAAACTACAGAATGAATATACAGGGTGGTCCAAAATAAACTGCACAATGATAAATTGATAGTACTTTATTCAGACCAATTCAAATATAACCGTGAAAATTCACAAAAACACAGCAATTATTTTTACTGTAACATTACAATGATTACATGGATGGATTTCGTTACATAAAATGTTCAATGTGTCCTCCTTGCTGCTCGACCACGCATTGAAGCCAACGACGCCATTGATCATTTGCGCGGTCAATGAAACGCAATCGCTGTTCAACTGCTGTCCAACTTTGCGCCTGTACTGGTTAAGTCCGAGATCTTTCTTTACAATACGTTTAACAGTTGAACGTGAAATTCCGGTTTCACGTGCGATCTCCCGTGGGCTCTTATGGCTTAGCGGTTTGTCTTCCTGGCTACAGATAAGGTCGCTTACCAACTTGATATTTGAATCTGTTCGAGCTGATTTCGGACGTCCGCAACCCAGCTTCCTAGCTGTGGTACCTTCGGTATCAATTTTTTTAATGAGGATAGTACGACGTTTCCATGTCTTATTTGGAAATTCTTTCATCATACGCAAGAAAAATGGCATTAAACATTGAATTGTTATACATTATATCAAGAAAACTGTCACTGTGCAGTTTATTTTGGACCACCCTGTATATATATAAATTATATATATATATATAGGCTATATGTGCATACATAGGCGCCGACTTGACCTGAAGAGTGGGGGTGCCCAAGCGAATGTGAGAAACCCGCGCGTGAGCGCGGGAAAAAATTTTTTGACTCCTTTTTTATAGAGTTACTAGCTGGGATACCCGGCGATGCCCGGGAATTTTATGTAAATGGCCGTGAAGCTGTGTTGACGGAATGGAAATAGCAACAGTTTGGGGTTTCACGCCCCACCATGGCCCCCTCCACTGGCTGGACGGTCCTCTGTATACATGCAAAGTTTCATATCAATAGCTGCAAAACTGCAAAAAAATGCCCCACCCTCCCCCCCAAAAATTTGCCCCTTCCTAAACAACGCCCTGCTCCACCCGGCCCCTGCGGGGCGAGGTGTGTTAGTTGGTGGCGAGGTGGTCCCAGTGACACCCTATTTAGCTGCAACTTTTCAGGTGAATAGCTGTGAAACCATGGCGATGGTAAAAACAATGTGAAAAATGGAGTTTTGGGGGCCCCCCATTCTCCCTCTGGTGGCAGAGATTCGCCAACTCGTTTTCTGGGAGGACCTGACGGTCCTCTGTTTAAATGCAAAATTTAACATCAATAGCTGAAAAAATTTCGCCCCCCAAAACATTTCGCCCCCTAAACAACGCCCTGCCCCGCCCGGCCCCTCCGGGGCGAGCGAGGCGTGTGTTGTTGGAGGGGCAAGGTGATCCCGGTGGCATCCTATCCTATCTAGCTGCAACGTTTCAGGTGAATAGCTGCGAAACTATGGCGATGGTGTAAAAATAGGGAAATGGAGTTTTGTGGTCCCTCCCCCATTTTCCTCCTGGTGGTAGAGATTTGCCAACTGGTTTTTTGGGAGGACCTGATGGTCCTCTGTCTAAATGCAAAATTTGACATCAGTAGTTAAAAATTTTTGCCCCCATAAAAATTTAGCCTCCCGAAATAACGCCCTGCCCCGCCCGGCCCCTGCGGGGCGAGCGAGGTGTGTGTTGTTGGGGGGCAAGGTGGTCCCGGTGGCATTCTATCTAGCTGCAACGTTTCAGGTGAATAGCTGTGAAACTATGGCGATGGTGTAAAAATAGGGAAAATGGAGCTTTGTGGTTCCCCCCCATTTCCTCTTGGTGGTAGAGATTCGCCAACTCGTTTTTTGGGAGGACCTGACGGTCCTCTGTCTAAATGCACAATTTTACATCAATAGCTGAAAAAAATTTGCCCCCCTAAAAATTTCGCCCCCCTAAACAACGCCCTGCCCTGCCCGGCCCCTGCGGGGCGAGCCAGGTGTGTGTTGTTGGGTGGCAAGGTGGTCCCGGTGGCATCCTATCTAGCTGCAACGTTTCAGGTGAATAGCTGTGAAACTATGGCGATGGTGTAAAAATAGGGAAAATGGAGTTTTGGGGTCCCCCCCATTTTCTTCCTGGTGGTAGAGATTCGCCAACTCGTTTTTTGGGAGGACCTGACGGTCCTCTGTCTAATTGCAAAATTTGGAATCAATACGTGCAAAAAAAATTTTTTCGACCCCCCAAACATTCCACCCATCCTGGCCCCCATGGTGTTAGAAATTTGCCAACCCCTGCACTTGCTAAGTTTGATGGACCCCTGTCTAGGTGCAAAATTTGAGATCAATAGCTGCGAAACTGAGGGCGTGCATTCTGGACAAATATACATACATACATATAAATAAATAAATAAATAAATAAATAAATATATAAACATCCTCTCTTATAGATATAGAAGATTGAAATTACCTCTGTTCAAAGGCGGAGATTTGGTCCTCGTTTTAGGGGACGAACTCGCAAAGGACGATCGCCGAGGTGCACAGCGCCGAGCATGGAAAGGGTTGGGGAGGGGATGTGCTCCTCCGCATTTTCGAATTTTTTTATTGCCACACTGCGATGGTAGCATCTTAAGCTGTCATTTTAACGAAATTGTTCATTATAGTCGTGGTCTAAGACTTGAAAAGCATTCTTGCCATTGTTTAAAAAATTTACACACTGAAAATTTGACATTCAAGCTGTTATTTTATCAAAATTTCCTATTATTTCATTGCTTAAAGACATTATTTCAGACTTCCCAAATTGTTTTTAAAAAAATCACTCTTTGGGTTAACAAGTAGCCTACTTCTCTTGGAATACACACAGAAGAAAAGCGCAATCTTCGTTGGCATGGGCATCTATTGGAGCATCATCATGGAGCATGCCCTCTTGGGGCGTTGCATGATGCGGCAACAAATTCCCTCCAGAGACCGCGATCTTCCGCCAGATTCATAGCCTCAGGTATGCTAATGTTCCGTAGGTCTCTCGAGATACTAGACAACCAGGTGTTCCTGGGTCTCCCTCGAGGTCTTTTCCACTGCAGCGGAGCAACCATTGCAAGAGCCCCTCTGGTGTCACTGTCCGGATGGAGCCTGGCCACATGTCCAAATAGATTCAGCCGCCGCTTCCTCACCAATGAAGTCAGAGGCTGTTGATTTGTCCGCCACCGCACTTCCTCATTCGTGATGAAATCACTCCATTTTATGTTGCAGATCCTCCTAAGGCACCACTGATCCAGGGCATCAACTTTCTTTTCTTCCTCCTTAGTCAGAGTCCAGGTTTCGCTGCCATATAGGAATATCGATAGTATGCAGGCGTTGTACAGGCTCTCTCCCTTAATTAGGCCAACAGAATAAAATTTTGCACAATAAATCAACATTTTCTGTCAACATTGGCCACTATTTTAGTGAGCCAATATTAACACTGTGGACAATAGATTTTCAAATGCATGTAGCTATAGTCTTTCAAATAGTTTTGAAAGACAATTTAGTCAAGGCTGATTTGTTAACGCAGACAAAACAATATCCCGCTTTTATGATGATGGCAGGTGACTCTCGAGGCTCGAGCAGTGATGAACATTATAAATTGAGCAATGAGCACGTACAATTTAGCCGAACAATGTCATTAAAATCGTCGACTTCGTCCGTAAAAAAAAATTACGGGAGCGGATCGAATAAGCAGGATTTCGGGTTTTTCTCGTAGGCCTATTCGCTGATCGGTTGAGGACCAATGGAGTTCAGACTACCGGATGGGTTAAAACTGGAGTAATAGTAAGGACTATAAGGTAGACTAATTAACCGACGTTAAAAATATATAAAAGACGGGATGATTTTTATAGATAGGCCTAAGCAATGCCAACAGAGAAATAATTTCTTAAAAAGCACATCTTGCAGGCTAATTTCTGGTGGTGCCCATGCATAGGCGGGCCTCGCATGGCCCATTTCTGGTGGTGCTGAGCACTCACGGGCCTCGCAGAGTCGGCGCATATGTGTACATAAATGGGAGCGCGGTGGTGTAGTGGGTATGCTCATCGCCTTGCAACCGAAGGGTTGCAGATTCGAATCCACCTCAAGTCGCCGCGCAAGGATCTTGGGCAAGTCCTTCACTCACAATTGCTCTGCGCTTCGGCGTGAAACTCCGATGCAGTGTCCGCTCCGTAGTCGGGAGCGCATCTGAGTAGCGAGAGCTTGAAGGGACGCTATAATAAGTGCACATACAAACATATATATATACCATACTTTCATCTATACCATCTAAACCATAACTTCTTTTTCTCCGTATCCTCGTCTTTCTTCTTCTTCTACTTCTTTCTCTTCTTCTTCTCTTTCCTTTTCTTCTTCCTCCTCCTCGTCGTCCTCCTCCTCTTTTTTAAAATTCCTTTGGGCGAATGCACAGTGGTTAGCCTCTTAGCCTGCAAATCTATCGGTCGAGAGTTCAAATCTTCGCCAGAGAATAAATACATTGCGCTACTTATTGGCTAAAAATTGTGTTCACTGGTTATGCCCTTGTGACCTTCCAATTGCTGTTATTGACTTATATATTTCGATTTTGCTTAATTATTTAGAAAGCGAGAAGTTACTGAAGACGATGATCGGTACATTTGATGCGTACACGACTCCAATTGATGTCGCCATCGACTCATACGAACACGCCTTGTTCGGAGTCTATCCAAGAGCCAGATACCTAGTCGGAATGGATGCAAAGATTGCCATATTTGTCCAGAGGCTGCCGGAATGGCTTTCCGATTGGGTCATATGCTCCAGAATGCCAGAAGTTCAGTGTCGTACAAAGTCCGACATTTAACCCGGATTTAGTAGTAGCTCGTGTTTTCAGCAATATGACTTGTTGTCAGCCCTGCGCATGTCAAGAACAATGCGGTGTAGTAATTTCATAAATATACCTATGATTATTGACTCAGATAAACAGATAGACTGCAGCCAATTAGGCAGAGCAAACAAACAGATTCGCATTAACTTCCAAATGTTTCCTTCTCACGATCCTGACACCGTCCATCGTGTGTAGCCCAGGTACTTGCATAGGTCCCGTACTGCGTGTGGGAGCCATGGGATTATATTGAATCCACACTTAGAGGGGTCAGCTCAAATGCAGAAGTATAGTCTGAATAGCCTAGGTCTTAGATTTGTTTATATAATCGGATCGGGATCTCGAAATTTCTACCTCGCTCATAAAAGCGACGTCGCGGGAACCAGCTTATTCACAGGCGCTTCATCTAAACAATATTGATAGGCAAGGGGCCAAGATCCGGAGAGTCAGGAGACAGACGAGTTAAAAATTAAGTTTAGTAATTAAATTTAATAGGCTAAATTAATTTTCTAGACACTCAACTTTGATTCTTCTTTTAAGCCACATCAATGATGCCATTTACATAAGCGTCCGTATTAGCTTTCGAAGACTTTTAAAGTGTAGACTGTAATTATGTGATAGCACGTAAGCGACATAGTGTTTCTTGTCTTGAAATATTGAAAATTAGTTTTGTATAATGAGCAATGTTGACCGTAGGCCTACTTGTTTCTCAATGTCCTATAGTCTACTGTTGCTTGGGTTCAATAAAATTTACGATTATGGTTATGGTTATACATGTGTATACATGTGTGTGTACTGTGTAATATATATATATATGTAACATCCGTTTGTTTACGATCTATAATCTCACCTGTACAATATCTGAAAGGTTCATCACGTCAGAAGGTCACAATAATTATAAGTGCTACTTACAGACACCATAAGAAACTTCGATCTGCAACGAACTATGCACCTATCTCAAGAGTCATACGTCTGCTATCGCTGTGCACTGACTGAAACTGTTACATGTTTTTAGGCCTGTTATAGCCAACGACTAATTGTGCAACTAACGGTAGGATTCAAGGCTTTGTGTTTTAATGTTTTTGCGTCTTTAAATTTTGACAGCTGAGCTACATAAAATTATAGTTGCCGCAGATAGATTACCAAACTGCATCAAGACTGGATCTATTGTTTTCGTGACACGATAATAAAACACAAATCGGTATGCGCATAAATGGTAATAAGTTCTCAAAGTTGTCGCTTAATGATTGCAACTTTTGCTATAGCTTTGACACAAGATCAGAACCAAAACACAAAAATATTCCAAGAAATTTCATCGCCTTCTCCAAGGACATTAATATCTATTGGCAGAAATCGTTAACTTTCTCTGAGAAGTACTGAGTATGTATTCTATATAATATTATTTGTATTCATGCGTTGTCTGTATGTGTGTGTTTGTATGCGTGTGTGTATGCATATGTGTATGTATGTATGTATGTATGTATGTATGTATGTATGTATGTATGTATGTATGTATGCATGCATGTATGTATGTATGTATGTATGTATGTATGTACATTAATATGTACGCGCAGACGCATATACAGGGTGGGCCATAAAAATGTAATCCACTACGCATTTTTCTCAATACCTTGGTTAAACATAAGAATTTTAAAAATCAGGTTTACGCGCTTAATTGTTCAAAGGCAATTCGTATCCACGTGCAATAGCCAAATTTCATCGAAATATTTGTAGCGAGACAAAAGTTATATCACTTTTAATGAGTTTTTTAACGATCCAAAAACGTAACGGAACAAAAGGTAACAAAAACGAATTTATTAAGTCAAATCTCAAATTATTGCTTTCAAATTAGCTTAATATTGACAGATAATCATTATTGTTAAACAATCAAACATTTTCCATTTTATTAGGAGATTTTAATGCGACATACACATACTTTCCGCTTGAATGCTTTCACACATTCCTGTATTAAACAACAGGTTTCGAGTAATCTGTTGGTGAAACAACCGCCAGGCAATGGTGTGCTGCGATACCCTTTCGGTTGCTGGTCTCTTGCTGTCTCTCTTCGTCCTCTACAAGATCGTCGACCGACTTCTGCGTATACCTCGCATTGGTCGATATGGCGACCATTACGTCCTCATCACCGGATGTGGACATGGAATGGGACTTGAAGCTGTCAGACGACTCGAGAAACTCGGATGTCACGTCTTTGCCGGATGTCGAAAGCAGGAAAGCGTCGAGGAGCTGAAGAAGACTTTTTCCGATCGTGTTCATCCGATTCTGATGGATGTCTCGAACCCAGACAATGTGCGCAAAGCTTTTGAATACGTATCGTCACAACTTCCAAAAAATACTGGTGATGCTATTTATTGTATTGCACTGTATTGCATTGTATTTTATTTTATTTTATCTGCCCACTCATAAAGCGCTTATCGCAGCAGAGAGTCTTTCAGAAGCGCTCCCAGTGCGTGCAATCCCGAGAGAAAAGGCAGATTTTGAGACGAGAGAAAGATGACCAAAGACTACCAGAGAGGATGGCAGAGCGAACTGATGGAGAAGTCCATTCCATAAGGAGGAGCCAACGCATGCAAATGATCTGAATTTGAGCCATATAGCGGTCCTGACACGCGGAAATAAGTCGATCAGAGGACCTAAGAGGACGCAGCGAAGTGACAGAAATGGGGCGAAGTATAAGATCACAAAGATAGTTCGGAACAAGACCCAACTGGGACTTGAGGACCAAAATAAGAACATTGTATTGTATACGAGCTGAGAGTGGAAGCCAGTGAAGTTGTTCAGCCATGAATGTGGAAATGTGGGAGAATTGAGAAAGACGGGCAATGCGCCTAGCAGCATTCAGTAGGCTACAGACTGTACAGAAGACAGCCGAACCTTAGTTAGGCCAATAAGGACAGCATTAGGCCTACAGTACGTAGCAGTAGTCAATACGAGAACAGACGAAGGTGTAGAGGTAAAGGTCGAAGACGAAACAGATTTATGAGTAGCCCTGAGAGGCCTTAACAGGAAGTGCGAAGAGCGAATATGACGGGATTTCTTTGAACGTTTCTGCCTTTGATTTCTTTCCTTAGGTCTCTGGGGATTAGTAAACAACGCCGCCATTGCTTGCGTACTTCCGATGGAACTGCTTGACCTTGCCACGTACAAACAAGTGATGGATATAAATCTTCTGGGCACTATTGACGTCACAATGACGTTTCTACCATTAGTGAAAAAAGCACGGGGTCGAATACTGAACATATCATCTGTAGGTGGACGAATAACTTTGCCAATAGTCGTCCCTTACGCCATATCAAAGTACGGAATGGAGGCATTTTCGGATGGACTCAGGTGAACATAATATTCATATGCTTCACTTCAATGCCATCTTTTCATTTGTAATGCCTGATAATAATTATTTAATTTCACATAATTTATGTAAGAGAACACGATGTCAGGAACAGGTTCTTCTTTAGGTTCTCTGCCAAGTGACAGGTCCAGACGTCCAATGTCTCCACCTTTCGCGCTTTTGCGTCAGCAAGATAGACAAAGAGACAAAGAGAGAGGAAGAAAGAAGAGAAAGCTGGTCAGCCCCCCTTATATGCCGAGGCCGAGGAAACGGCTGCCTCACAGAGGCTATAGTATAGCTCAAGGGGGACTGCCTGCTCTACTCTTTTTCTTCTTTTTTTAGAGACAGGTATTCATAGATGGGCAGAGTAGGTTTAAGGTTTATAATAAAAGGAATGCAAGGTGTTACTATAGTACCAACCGTCAATTTGGGCCAAATGACAAAGGCATTGTGGACCACGCCTCTGACCAACATTTGCTCTTACGGGGTCATAACGTATGAACAGCCTCAGCGAAATTGATCCTACTGCCATAAAAACACCACTGGATTGAAGATATTTAACTGCTCCTGAAGATTTTGCATGCTCAAATACGCTCAAAAAATGCAAATGCTGCTCAATCGGACCTCTCATTCTACTAATAGCCAGGATGTTAGCCTACTAAATTGTTTTTGAACTACGACAAGGTCGAATGTTAATCGGAACTCTCTGACGAGGGGTGTGGTAGCAAACACGGTCCTCGCGGAATGGTACTACCACCATTCAGTCGATTTGCTCCCTAGCGCAAATTACAGGCTTTTAAACCTCCGCATTCGAAATTAAGTCTTTTGAAAGACACCCCTGCTGCTACCGGCAGTTGAATATTGTGTCGGTCTGAAGACGGCATCAGGCTTTTATTACAAGTCCTAAGAACAGTGACCAACAATTGGACTAGGCCTACGTATTGTAGGCATACATTACACAGTTGTCATGGTGATTATGAACAACATCAGATTTTGTTTAGTTTAGAGAGACTAAGGAATAACAATCCTATTGTGACGTCATATTATCTTCAGTTTTCGTATCACTGAGTTTTTTTATAGCGCAACATCAGAATAATCTACTAAGTCGTACTCAGAAGCCCTCCCAGTGCAATCACGGGCAAAAACTTTGGTAGTTTTAAGTTTGAAAAGAACGTGGTGGTGGTGGCCTATAAGCGCCCAGTATGGTGGGCCCTTTTGCAGGGGATTTGCTTCTTTGTTGATGTGCAGTTCCGCAGAAACAGCCCCATACCAATATTTAGTTATAATGTCATTATGTCATACAATGGTTCTAAGGGTAATTTTTAATAGTTGACTCAAAGACCTTACAATATAGTCTACATAGTCGTAGGACAACTACAGGGTGGTCCAGCATAAATGAACCAACTTTGCATGCATAATTATAAGGAGAGAAAACTAACGTTAATGTTGGAGCCAGCAAGAGAGCAAAATGCAAGCTTCACAGCAAGTTAAAATACTGTAGTGTATCTTCATAAAATTTTCTTCGGTCAGTATTATTCTCTTGCTTTAGTGCTGACATAGTAATTTAGACAAAATGTCTAGTTATTGAGTGCATGTATGATAGGTCAGTCTGTTGTTGACTTATTAATGCTGTAGGCGATCGCTTCGGCCATTCGGTTGCAAAGTTCTTCTGATTGAGACAGGTTTAGTTTTAACTAACATCTCAAGTCCTGAAAGAGTTGTGGAAGATTTTGAAGCAGCCTTTCGAAAAATGAACTCTGAAGACCAGACAATGGAACTTACGGAAGAGGGAGAAAAAGTACTAAAGCAAGGTAAGATGCAGAAAGATCAGCAAAACCATAGCAAGTTTTTACGAGGCATACTACCTTGGACACGCTAATCACTATTCTACATGTATATGAGGGAGAGGGAGAGGGAGAGGGAGAGGGAGAGGGATAGGGAGAGGGAGAGGGAGAGGGAGAGGGAGAGGGAGAGGGATAGGGAGAGGGAGAGGGAGAGGGAGAGGGAGAGGGAGAGGGAGAGGGAGAGGGAGAGGGAGAGGGAGAGGGAGAGGGAGAGAGAGAGAGAGAGGGAGAGGGAGAGGGAGAGGGAGAGGGAGAGGGAGAGGGAGAGGGAGAGGGAGAGGGAGAGGGAGAGGGAGAGGGAGAGGGAGAGGGAGAGGGAGAGGGAGAGGGAGAGGGAGAGGGAGAGGGAGAGGGAGAGGGAGAGGGAGAGGGAGAGGGAGAGGGAGAGGGAGAGGGAGAGGGAGAGGGAGAGGGAGAGGGAGAGGGAGAGGGAGAGGGAGAGGGAGAGGGAGAGGGAGAGGGAGAGGGAATGGGAAGACGAAGAGGATGGGAAGGGAAAGAGCAAGCAATGGGAAGAGAAGGGGAGGAGGAGGAGGCAGAGGTAGAGGAGAAAGAGGATGGGGAAGAGAAGGAAGAAGAAGAAGAAGAAGAAGAAGAAGAGGAAGAGGAAGAGGAAGAGGAAGAGGAAGAGGAAGAGGAATAGGAAGAGGAAGAGGAAGAGGAAGAGGAAGAGGAAGAGGAAGAGGAAGAGGAAGAGGAAGAGGAAGAGGAAGAGGAAGAGGAAGAGGAAGAGGAAGAGGAAGAGGAAGAGGAATAGGAAGAGGAAGAGGAAGAGGAAGAGGAAGAGGAAGAGGAAGAGGAAGAGGAAGAGGAAGAAGAAAAGCAGGCTCGAAAGATAGTCCTTAATTGTTCAGTCAATGTGTGAAGTGTTAGCGACTTTGTTTTTCTTGGCTTCGGTACGAGAGGGTGGAGACCATGGCCATCTTCCTCGCCGTGTAATAAAATGTAAGTTATACTAACCTGCAAATCCATCGGTCGAGAGTTCAAATCCTCGTCAGAGAAGAAATACATTGCGCTACGTAGCGTATTTTTGGGCCACAAATTGCGTTAACTGGCTATTCCCTTGGGCGAAGGGTGGGGGAATCGCAGGGGTAACAAGATAACGGAGTTAAATTCTATCGTTATATGCCGAGCAAAAAATTGCAGGTAATTCTTATAATCGCCTAAAAGAAAGCCTCTAAAGTCCAGCCTCTTACATAAACTGATCCTCTGCTTCTTCTATTCATCCGTGGGCCCGTGGCCTATAGCGACACGTAACATACCTTGTGACCCTTTAAGTGCTATTGTTGACATATATTTTTGGGTTTTGCTGAGTTTAGAAAGTAAGAAGTTACGGAAGAAGACGGATCATACTTTTTCTACGTATTCAACTCCAATCGATGTCGCCGTCGACTCATACGAACACGCCTTGTTCGGAGTCTATCCAAGAGCCAGATACCTAGTCGGAATGGATGCCAAGCTTCTCTTGTTTGTCCAGTGGTTGCCCGAATGGCTTTCCGATTGGGCTATATGCTCCGTAGTGCCGGATTATCAGTGTCGTACGAAGTCCGACATATAACCCGGATTTTGTAGTACTATAGCTCCTGTTTTCACCTTTGCTTCCTGGTCTCTGTCAAGAAAAAACGCGCTTTAGCAATTTCGAAAATATAGACCTATGGTTAGTGAAGACAGTCAACTAGGCAAACATGGCTGTAATTTCCAAATGCCCCTACTCATGACACCATCCAACGTGTGTATAGCGAGTCTAGCGCACGCTCATCATGGCAGATTTTACAATCTTCATTTTCAATATTTATAGACAACAAATATTATGCTGTTTACCTGCTTTTGCTATTTCAGTCTAAACTGAAAAAGTCTTCGACACTTCATAGTTATAATAGTAGACGATACTTATTGCTTAGGAACGGTTTTTGCGAATGGCATCAATGATGTGTTTAGGTTTCAAATTAAAGTGTATAGAAAATTACTAAGCACATAATTGTAATGCACATAAATCTAAGGTAGGCTTATGTTGAGTCTATTCTTCTGCATATGCATGACACCTCTAACCTCTAAGACGCGGAATTGTATTGAATTCACATGGGCTCAATATGGCTTCCACATACAATACGCGGGTCCGAACTTGGACTATATAGTTTGGATTGCTTCGAGTGATTGTTGTTAAACGATTTTAATAATAACTGTCATTAATATTATTACAGAGACCATACATACATATTCTACCAGAGCTTTTCATTTTGTTGGATGCATAATGATTGCAATTATACTCTGCATTTCTTTCGGTCTACCATTTTTTATAGTTATGATTACAATGTAGGCTACTACTACTACTAGCAGGGTTGCCCGGCGTGCCCGGGAAATTTAACTTTCTCGTCCCCAACCAGCCTCACCCGCCGCTGCGGAACGGGAGCCCCACCAAGGGCCAGTCTTGGGTTCCCGGCATAACCGGATAAATTTTTGTTTTTCACTCATCCCGCCCCACATCCGCCATACCTCCCCTCCCCTAAACGACGACCGCTCGACTCGATATTACATTTAATGTAATTATTGTGCAACGGTTAGGCCTAAATGGCGTCTAATGCATCGTTAACCACCGCATCGAAATTTAAAGTGGGGCCATGGTCGGATTTGCCGTCCTCACCGGATCCACCCCTGATGTCAGAAGGCTACGCGACTAGTTCTAATATTACAGAGACCATAATATTATAACCTACTTAGATCTGCACCGAACTATGCTCCCAGCTTAAAAGTCAAAGTCTGCTTTCGCTGTGCGCAGCATGATTCGAAGTAATACGTAAACAAGGATTGGTTGGTTGTGCAGCTAAAGTCTAACGGTAGGCTTCAAGACTTCGCGTCTTCACTGGGTTTCTTTTAAAATTTTACATTTTTCACTGTGGAACAATGTGATGTCAATTGGAGATACAGTTCTAACCTGCATCAAGACCGGATTAACTGTTTTCGTGACACGATAATAAGAGTAGACTAGATCGGGCAACATCTGCATGTGCGGTAATAACTTTCAAAGTCGTTGCATCATACCTAACTTCAAACCAAAACCCAAACATATCTCAAGGATTTTCGTCGCTTTATCCAAGGAAATAACCTATAGTTACACTGGCAGAAATTATTGTTAAAATTTTGTG
>OX243820.1:4744277-4899277 GCA_945859605.1 Lumbricus rubellus | reverse complement strand
TTGCGTAGGCTATATTTATTCCAATAGTTCCTGAGTGAGATGTATGCTTGAGCTTATGATGTTCTCAGGCTTTGCATTTAAATTAATTAATAGTGTGTGGCCCTATGCTATTCTGCTATTTTGTGTACTGCTTCATATTCAACCTTACTTTATCTATGTGTTATTGGTGTCTCCTTATCTTGATAGAATTTTGATTCTCCACATTTACTTATGCAAGAATTAAGTTTGTAAATGAGCCAGCCGAGTTTAAGAAGGTTTTTTAGACCTTTGTCGGCTGACTCATTGACCTGCACTAATATTAAGTTTATAACAATTCCTTGTTGAAGTTTTGTTGTTAATGTTTGTTACTATTATGTGAATGTTGATGTGACATTGCAAGTCAAAGTCAATAGGTCAATCCTGTGATGTTGATTAATTAATTGTGCAGGCGATCGCTTCGGCCGTTCGGTTGCAAAGTTCTTCTGATTGAGCCAGGTGGTGTTAAAACCAACATTGCAACCCCGGACAAAATAGTTGAAGATTTCGAAGCAGCCTTTCGAAAAATGAACTCTACAGATCAGACAATGGAACTTACGGAAGAAGGAGAAAAATTACTGAAGAAAGGTTAGGTACAGCATAAGATCAGTAGAACTATAGCCTATATATAGCCTATATAGGCCTATATATATATTATATATAATACATTAGACATAGACCATAGTTTCGTCCAAATTATGAACTTGCTCGTTTGTTCTTATTATTATACGTCCTTCTGTTTCTTAAATTCCTCCTTTGGAATTACAGTGGTTAGCATGGTAACCTATATTATAAATCCATCGGTCTGAGGTTCAAATGCGCATCAGAGAAGAAAAGGATTTGCGCTACAGGACGTATTTATGGGCCACAAATTGTTTTCACTGGCTGTGCACTATGGCGGGGGAGGAATGGCCCTGGTAAAACCAATTGTTAGATGCCTAGACTTTACAGCAGCATCTGTTAACATCGCCTAAAGTCCATTGTTGCCTCTGAAGTCCATATATCTGCTCTTCGTCTTGTACACTTCGCATACATGTGGGGCGTGGTGGTCTAGTGGTGGCGTCGTTGCCTTGGAGCCGGAAGGTCCGAGGTTCGAATCCACCTCTCCGCGTAAGGACCTTGGGCAAGTCCTTCACTTACAATTGCTCAGCGCTCCGGCGTGAAACTCCGATGCAGTGTCCGCTCTGCATCGGAAGCGCCTCTGAGTAGAGAGAGCTTGGAGGGGCGCTATAACAAGTGCACATACAAACAAACACTGTACAGCGACACAACTGCCCTATGACCTTCTTAGTGCTGTTAATGACATAATATATTTTGCTTTTTCTGACCTTAGAACGTGAGAAGTTTTTCAAGACGATGGCCGGTGCTGCGGATGCGTATTCTACTCCAATTGATATCGCCATCGACTCATACGAACACGCATTGTTCGGAGTCTATCCAAGAGCCAGATACCTAGTCGGAATGGATGCAAAGATTGCCATATTTGTCCAGAGCCTGCCGGAATGGCTTTCCGATTGGGCGATATGCTCCAGAATGCCAGATGTTCAGTGTCGTACAAAGTCCGACATTTAACCTGGATAGGTCTATTGCAGTTAGCTCGTGCTTTCAACTATATGCTTCCATATCAGCCCTCTGTCAAGACAACTGCGCTATTATAGTAGTGTTTATAACTTAATCATATGCTTATTGAATAAGAATAATAGCCTAATTGTTGTGCAACGGTTAAATGGCGTTTTAATGCATCGTAACTACCGCATCAAAATTTAAAATGTTCGTATCTCGGGATTTAAAGTGAGTTGTGAGCTGAAAATAGCCGCAGTTACCTAAAAATTCACATACGAAGGTTTCGTTAAAATACCGTCACCCGAAAGCGAGCCTCTTTAGAGCCTTTCTTGGGACTAACATAAACATATACACACGAAAGGACACACTTTCTGATTTATAGTATAGATTTTATAATATTTAGGCCTATAAGAAAATATACGTATAGCAGTCTGAACATCTTGCTTTTTTGAGGGAGGGGTGCAGAGCATTGAGATGCGATGTTTGAGTGGTATTACTTTTGTGACAATTTGTGACGAAGGGGTCAAAAATCGTCCTAAACTACGTGACGTCATTTATGGACGGCCCTATCAAATTCATCTGAGTCCATTTGTAAATGCCTCAATTCCGTGCTTTACCAATAGCAGCAGCAGAAGTCAAATATACATACGGATATAGGCTATATACGAACATAATCATTATGTTCGTATATAGCCTATATCCGTATGTATATTTGACTTCTGTTTGTCTCAGATCGAAGCTCACCTGTCAAGTTATTGAAATGTCCATTATGTCAGACAGGAGCGGATACAGAAATTTTCGAAGGGGTTAGCACAATGTTTTGACCATCCATGTGCTGACAAAAGTTTGTCGTTAGTTGTTGGTAGAAATGTTGGGGAAAACAAGACCATTTCTCCAAAAAGTCTACCATCTTCCCCGTTGAAATAGCTGATGACCTTTTTTTAGTCGTACAGTACTTTCCTCTCTGCCTTCTTCTGTCCACCTTTTCCCGGTGCATCGAACCTCTAGGCCCTAGACAGAGTTTGCACACTCATGACATAACGCAAAGAGGTTAATCGTAATTTGTTCCGTCTGCAATGAAACCATAATGAAATATACATGTATGTCTACTCTGGAAAGTGTGGATCATAGACTTAGCCTACTTGCAGAGTTTTGTTTGCTTTTTCTCACATTTGTCTTTGTCGTCAAAATCTTGTGATTTCTGATCAGTTTTTCTCTTTAGAAATTTATCCATGGTTAAGAAGAATGTTGAAAAATATCAATATTATATTTTAAGAAATATAGCAGCAATTACTTCTAGCAGCAATGGCGCCTCTGTTGGTAGGCCTACGTCACAATTACACTAACGCGCACTAACATAGCACCAGAAGGAACTAATGTTAGCCTATTCATTTAATGAGCAAAAACAGGCTGTTAGGCTATCATACACCAGTAAGTAATAACCATAGATAACTCAGATGTTTTTATAGCTCAGTTGTTTCATAGCTCAGTTATTTTTATATAATTTTAGATGATAATGAAAACATTGCAAATGTACTATTTTTTATTGTTTTTCTGGACCTGCTTTGCGGACCCCTTGGCAACAAGCCGCAGACCCCCAGTGGTCCGCGGACCACAGTTTGAAAAACCCATGCTCTAGGGGGCGGGGGTGTCCACGTCCATTACCCAGCCAGAACAGCTGGTGATAAATGCGCACATTTTTCAATGGTGGAGCCATGGGCGGATTTGCCCCACCCCATCGGATCCGCCCCTGATGTCAGAAGGCTATACGAGATTAGTTCTACTTACATCGTTCATGATAATTATAGCCTACTTACATGTACATATGAAGTGAACTATGTTCCCATCTTAAAAGTCAAAGTCTGCTTTCGCTGCGCGCTGCATGATTGGAAGAGTATGTATAATTAAGGACTAGTTGTGCAGCTAAAGGTAGGCCTCAAGGCATCGCGTCTTCACAGTTCTAAAAAAAAATTAATTTTAATTCTATATGACCATAGGGCCTATGATATTGGAAATACAGTTCTAACCTATAGTATACGCCAAGACCGGATTAAATGTTTTCGTGAGACGACGATAAAGCACAGATCGGAAACATTTACATGTATGGTAATAATTTTCAACGTCGTTGCATGATAACTAACTTTGCTGTTATGCTCTTACACGAGTATATCAAACCAAAACACATAAATATCACAAGGAATTTCCGTAGATGTACCAAAGGAATTATCTATAGATAATTATATAGTGGCCTAAATTGTTGTCTTTTGTGAGATACAAAATTATCAAAGTATTAGGTAAGCTTATGTATACACGTATACTATGCATGAATGTTTGTATGTATGTATGTATGCATGTATGTATGTATGTATGTATGTATGTATGTATGTATGTATGTATGTATGTATGTATGTATGTATGTATGTATGTATGTATGTATGTATGTATGTATGTATGTATGTATGTATGTATGTATGTATGTATGTATGTATGTATGTATGTATGTATGTATGTATGTATGTATGTATGTATGTATGTATGTATGTATGTATGTATGTATGTATGTATGTATGTATGTATGTATGTATGTATGTATGTATGTATGTATGTATGTATGTATGTATGTATGTATGTATGTATGTATGTATGTATGTATGTATGTATGTATGTATGTATGTATGTATGTATGTATGTATGTATGTATGTATGTATGTATGTATGTATGTATGTATGTATGTATGTATGTATGTATGTATGTATGTATGTATGTATGTATGTATGTATGTATGTATGTATGTATGTATGTATGTATGTATGTATGTATGTATGTATGTATGTATGTATGTATGTATGTATGTATGTATGTATGTATGTATGTATGTATGTATGTATGTATGTATGTATGTATGTATGTATGTATGTATGTATGTATGTATGTATGTATGTATGCATGCATGCATGTATGCATGTATGTATGTATGTATGTATGTATGTATGTATGTATGTATAATTGTATATAGGCCTATGTATGTTCGCATGTACGTATGTACGTGTGTACGTATGTGTGTATGCAAGTATTTATGTAGGTACATGTATGTGTGTAGGCTACGCATGCATGTGCGTAGATATAAGCCTGTTCGCATACGTACGTGTTCGTGTCGGTGTATGTATGTATCAGGACATCATATATTATATAGCGCATTTTAGGATTTCAAAACCCGCTGAGCTATACATGTGACGTCAGCCTTAGAGGCCTCGCCACAGACTAGATATGCTTATCCAGACAGGCCTAACACATAACTCATAAAATAATAATTACCTTCTTTCATGTCTAAAACTCTAATGCAGCAAAAAGGTGCTATCTGTTTGATTGCTTTCAAGTATTCCTCTATTTCACTATGTAATAATATAAATATACAGGTAAATCAAGCAACTGCATGCAGGGCAATGGTGTGCTGTGATACCATTTCGATTGCTGGTCTCTTGTTGTCTCTCTTCGTCCTCTACAAGATAGTCGACCGACTTCTGCGTATACCTCGCATTGGTCGATATGGCGACCATTACGTCCTCATCACCGGATGTGGACATGGAATGGGACTTGAAGCTGTCAGACGACTCGAGAAACTCGGATGTCACGTCTTTGCTGGATGTCGAAAGCAGGAAAGCGTCGAGGAGCTCAAGAAGACTTTTTCCGATCGTGTTCATCCGATTCTCATGGATGTCTCGAATCAAGACAGCGTGCGCAAAGCCTTTGAATACGTATCTTTACAACTTCCAAAAAATACTGGTAATAATATTGAGCTAAGCAAACTGACAATTGAGCTATTTACAGCCTATAGTCATGATCAATACATGATAGGCCTACAAAACATTTCTCTTTCATTCACAGAGCTTTATAGTAACTTCAGCTGCTTATTCACGTCAGAAATTGATTTGGTGAGTGCAAATCCTATAAACACTTGAGCACGCTAGTTTCTTTTTGCAACTTGATCATAACGTTTCATTTTCCTCCTCGTCCGCTTCTTTCTATCATCATCATCATCATCATCATCATCATCATCATCATCATCATCATCATCATCATCATCATCATCATCATCATCATCATCATCATCATCATCATCATCATCATCATCATCATCATCATCATCATCATCATCATCATCATCATCATCATCATCATCATCATCATCATCATCATCATCATCATCATCATCATCATCATCATCATCATCATCATCATCATCATCATCATCATCATCATCATCATCATCATCATCATCATCATCATCATCATCATCATCATCATCATCATCATCATCATCATCGTCATCCACCTCACCCTCATCCTCATGTTCATCCTCTTCCTATTCCTATTTCTATTTCTATTCCTCTTCCTACTCCTCCTTATCCTCCTCTTCCTATGCCTCTTTCTCTTCTTCTTCCTCTTCTTATCTGTGACTTCCTCTTCCTCTCCGTCTTCCTCCTCTGCTTGACCGTCTGATGAAAACTTAATTGATTTTTCAAGCAAAATTGAGCTAAGGTTGCACCTACAGTTGAAGTAGTCCGCTGAATTTCAACTGTCAGTCTTTTACGTCAAAGGCTCATTGAGCCTACATGTATGTGCGGTTGTAGGACATTATCCCCCCTGGACATTATCCCCCCCGGACACTATCCCCCCCGGACATTATCCCCCCCGGACATTATCCCCCCCGAAGTAGGACATTATCCCCCCCAGTCTATTACCTAAAAATGATTGACGCTAATAAGTCTACAAAGTTCAAATCACGTTAACAAACCTTTGTGGGCCTACTGACTGTATACGATTCCTATTCGTTCATTCATCTAATGACGACACTAACCCTAACACTAACCCTAACCGACCCTCACGACACTTACACTGACCCTAACCGACCCTCACGACACTTACACTGACCCTAACCGACCCTCACACTGACCCTAACCGACCCTCACACTGACCCTAACCGACCCTCACAACGCTTACCCTGATTTGTACATGAAGGGGGGATAATGTCCGGGGGGGATAATGTCCTACGAAAAACCGGGGGGGATAATGTCCGGGGGGGATAGTGTCCGGGGGGGATAGTGTCCAGGGGGGATAATGTCCGTTTACCGTATGTGCATGCCGGTACCTATTCATTTCGTAAATAGCAAATTATTGTTTATACAGCAGTATTTTGAGTCGAATTCTCGCACACTGAATGTTGCACTGCGACTGGATTTTCTCACTGGCACGGTTAAATTTAAGTCTCGTAATTTATTTTGCCCTTAACAAATTTCGTTTATTAAGGTCTCTGGGGATTAGTAAACAACGCCGCCATTATAATTGACGTACTTCCGATGGAACTGATTGACACTGCGATGTACAGACGAGTGGTGGAGACGAATCTTCTGGGCACTATTGACGTCACAATGACGTTTCTACCTTTGGTGAAAAAAGCACGGGGTCGGATACTGAACATATCATCTTTTGGTGGACGTTTCACTTTGCCAATTTGCGTCAATTATTGCGTGTCAAAGTACGGAATGGAAGCATTTACGGATGGACTCAGGTGAATTTGTTATTGTACGTAATAATGATAGGCCTACATAAATAGTAGGCTACATTAAAACAGCATGGAACGGGATCCCACCAGGGTGAGAAATGCCAGGGTGTTGGGGGTTTCAACCCCCAGACTTTCTTAGAGCCTCATAGTGAACTCCGTTTTTCACACCCATTTCCAAGTTTGTCATAGGCCAAACCCCCAGGTATTTTTTCACAATTCTCACACTGGATTTCACTATCAGTTAGGCAACGCCCTGGAGTTCATATCCTTAGTGTCTTATAATTTGGATAAAATTTCTAGTAGTTGATTGCGTAGGCTATATTTATTCTAATAGGTCAATCCTGTAATGTTGATTAATTAATTGTACAGGCGATCGCTTCGGCCGTTCGGTTGCAAAGTCCTTCTGATTGAGCCAGGTGGTGTTAAAACCAACATTGCAACCCCGGAAAAAATAGTTGAAGATTTCGAAGCAGCCTTTCGAAAAATGAACTCTAAAGATCAGACAATGGAACTTACAGAAGAGGGAGAAAAAGTACTGAAGCAAGGTTAGGTATACAGCATAAGATCAGTAGAACTATAGCCTATATATAGCCTATATAGGCCTATATATATATTATATATAATACATTACACATAGACCATAGTTTCGTCCAAATTATGAACTTGCTCTTTTGTTCTTATTATTATTCTTCTTTCTATTTCTTAAATTCCCCCGTTGGAATTACAGTGGTTAGCGTGGTAACCTATAAATCCATCGGTCTGGAGTTCAAATACGCATCAGAGAAGAAATGGATTTATGGGCCACAAAATGTTTTCACTGGCTGTGCACTAGGGCGGGGGAGGAATGGCCCTGGTAAAACCAATTGTTAGATGCCTAGACTTTAAAGCAGCAGCATCGCCTAAAGTCCATTGTTGCCTCTGAAGTCCATATATCTGCTCTTCGTCTTGTACACTTTGCATACATGTGGGGCGCGGTGGTCTAGTGGTGGCGTCGTTGCCTTGGAGCCGGAAGGTCTGAGGTTCGAATCCACCTCCCCGCGTAAGGACCTTGGGCAAGTCCTTCACTTACAATTGCTCAGCGCTTCGGCGTGAAACTCCGATGCAGTGTCCGCTCTGCATCGGGAGCGCCTCTGAGTAGAGAGAGCTTGGAGGGGCGCTATAACAAGTGCACATACAAACAAACACTGTACAGCGACACAACTGCCCTATGACCTTCTTAGTGCTGTTAATGACATAATATATTTTGCTTTTTCTGACCTTAGAACGTGAGAAGTTTTTCAAGACGATGGCCGGTGCTGCGGATGCGTATTCTACTCCAATTGATATCGCCATCGACTCATACGAACACGCATTGTTCGGAGTCTATCCAAGAGCCAGATACCTAGTCGGAATGGATGCAAAGATTGCCATATTTGTCCAGAGCCTGCCGGAATGGCTTTCCGATTGGGCTATATGCTTCATGATGCCAGATGTTCAGTGTCGTACAAAGTCCGACATTTAACCTGGATAGGCCTATTGCAGTTAGCTCGTGCTTTCAACTATATGCTTCCATATCAGCCCTCTGTCAAGACAACTGCGCTATTATAGTAGTGTTTATAACTTAATCATATGCTTATTGAATAAGAATAATAGCCTAATTGTTGTGCAACGGTTAAATGGCGTTTTAATGCATCGTAACTACCGCATCAAAATTTAAAATGTTCGTATCTCGGGATTTAAAGTGAGTTGTGAGCTGAAAATAGCCGCAGTTACCTAAAAATTCACATACGAAGGTTTCGTTAAAATACCGTCACCCGAAAGCGAGCCGCTTTAGAGCCTTTCTTGGGACTAACATAAAAGATATACACACGAAAGGACAAACTTTCTGATTTATGGTATAGATTTTATAATATTTAGGTCGATAAGAAAATTTGCGTATAACATTCTGAACATCTTGCTTTTTTTTAGGGAGGGGTGCAGAGCATTGTGATGCGATATTTGCAATAGTGGTATTACTTTCGTGACAATTTGTGACGAAGGGGTCAAAAACGTCCTAAACTACGTGACGTCAGTTATGGACGGCCCCTATCAAATTTATCTGAGTCCATCTGTGAATGCCTCAATTCCGTGCTTTCCCAATAGCAGTAAGCGATGGTTATCGGTATAGTAACTCGTCCGCATATCGAAGCTATAATTATGTTCGTATCCGTATGTAGACCATTAGTGACTTTTGTTTGTCTCATATCGAAGCTCACCTGTCAAGTTATTGAAATGTCCATTATGTCAGACGTGGCGGATACAGAAATTTTCGAAGAGGTGGGCACAAATTTTTGGTGTTGGCTGACAAACGTTTTTCGCTGGTCTTTGGTCGAAAAATCTGATGACGTTTTTTAGTCGTACGGCTGAAATGTTGGCAAAAACGAGACCGTTTCTCCAAAAAGTCTACCATTTTTCCCGTCGAAATAGTTGATGTGTGATGACCTTTTTTATTCGTACAGTACTTTTCTCTCTGTCTTCTTCTGTCCACCTTAATTTCACGATGCTTCCAGTGCCGGCGCTAGCACCCCCCACACCCCCGGCCGGGGGGGCCTCCGAGTTTGAGGGGCCTCCGAGTTTGAAAAGGGCCTCCAAATTTAGCTGGTCATTATGCCTATTTGTGACTGTATAATTTTATTAAACTGGCACATTTACTTGAGGCTCCAGATCCGGTCTGGTGCATGCCTCAACTAACCAAATGACACTGCCAGACCAGACTTAATGCAAGTATCATACTGATTTGGGGTGCAAATAAAGCCATTTAAACTAACTCAGGCAGTTTTGTCCACTTTCTCAAACACAACGTTTGTAAATTGTAAATTATTATTATTGCTAATAGGATGAGACCTCAAAATAAAACCTGCGTGAGGCCCAAACATTAAAGCCTACATGTGTAGGGTACCAGATGTCCTTTGTAGACTACGTGTCTGATCTCAAGTTTGCAAGGGGCCTCAAAAGTAGCTGAATACCTTTCATGACTATTCATTGCTGAAACCACGCACAGAATAAATTATGTTTTAACGCAAAACATATAAAATAATATTGCGCAAACCAATAGAGCAATTGTCCTTCACCCAAAGGGAGACTTTGGGGGTGTGGACAAGGCCGTAGACAGGGGGTGTTTGGGGTGTTTGAACACCCCCCGAAATGAAAAATGTAGAAAAAAATGTATTGCATTTTTTAGTTCGTGATGCGAAAACCATGAAACAAAGCCACGAAAACACCCCCCAAAATGAAATAATAGATTAAATTTAAAAAGGTCGTCAGAATATTTGATAGGGCGAAAATGGAAAATAAGTATTCCCAAGATTTCGACCGGATGACTAAAAAAAGGTCGTCAGACAATTTTGCCGATAAAAATGGAAATTTTTCATGAAATTGAGCCTCCCCAAAACTGAAATCCTGGCGCCGCCACTGAAAACACCCCCCCAATAAAATCCTGGCTACGGTCTTGGGTGTGGACAGGGGCATGGCCCCACAATTTGTGGTTGGGACGGCGTCCTTGTATCCCAAATATTTCAGAAATATTTCATATCATAAGTATCACCCACTGTCCATCAATAATGATAAATTTTGTTAAAATGACAGCCTATCAATGCTACCATTACAGTCAACTGGCAAATCGGACAAATTTTAAAAATGGAGATGGGACACTCTGAAGTCCTAAACCACGACTAACAGCATTGAAAAATGAGCAATTTTGTAAAGATGACAGCTTAAAATTCTACCATTACAGCGTGGAAATTTCATAAAAATTAACAACTGGGAGGGGACATTTATTGAAGTCTTACAGTATGTCTTTCAGCCCTTTCAAGTTCTAATAAAGTTGTATTATGAAACGTTTTGCTGAGATGACAGCTCAATTAGGTATGGGGCCCCAATTTTTGTTTGGGGGGGGCCTCAGGTACCCTAGCGCCGGCACTGGATGCTTCGAACCTTTAGGGGGTGGGGGTGTCCACATCCATTTCCCAGCCAGAATAGCTGGTGATAAATGTGCAAATTGTCAATGGGAGAGCCATGGGGGGGGGATTTTCCCCTCCCCCGCGGATCCGCCACTGATGTCAGAAGGCTACGAGATTAGTTCTGCTATAACAGCGATCATAATAATAGCTATACTTAGATCTGCAGCGAACTATGCTCCAATCTTAAATGTCAAAGTCTGCTTTCGCTGTGCGCTGCATGATTGGAAGTTTACATAATCAAGGACTAGATGTGCAACTAAAGGTAGGTCTCAAGGTCTTCACTGTTTTTAAGTGTTGAATTTTTTATTCTATGATGTTTATATATAATAATTATATTATAACCATAGGACCTATGATGTTGGAAATACAGTTCTAACCTGCGGTCAAGAGTCAAGACCGGATTAAATGTTTTCGTGAGACGACGATAAAGCAAAGATCGGAAACATTTACATGTATGATTGTATGGTAATAATTTTCAACGTCGTTGCATGATGACTAACTTTGCTGTTATGCTCTTACACGAGTATATCAAACCAAAACAAATAAATATCATAAGGAATTTCCAAAGATGTACCAAAGGAATTATCTATAGATAATTATATAGTGGCCTAAATTGTTGACTTTTTGTGAGATACAAAATTATCAAAGTATTAAGTACGTATACACGGTGGCCTATACTATGCATGAATTTTTGTATGTATGTATGTATGTATGTATGTATGTATGTATGTATGTATGTATGTATGTTTGTATGTATGTATGTATGTATGTATGTATGTATGTATGTATGTATGTGTGTGTGTGTATGTATGTATGTATGTATGTATGTATGTATGTATGTATGTGTGTAGGTCTATGTATGTGTGTACGCATGTATGTGCGTACGCAGTGGCGTAGCTAGGATATTTGGCGCACGGGGACAAAGAACGAAATTGGCGCCCCTCCCTGTTTCTCTTGTTCGCATTGTTTTTACTGTATGTAGGCCTAGGCCTACTATTTAGAACTCACTCACAAATTTTACTGCACCTGTAGCTTTATAATGTAAAAATAATAGCTTTATGAAATCTATCTATTTATTAAGTAGGCCTAGAGAAATAAGTTAGATAAAGAATAATTATCTTATTTCTGCAATTAAAACATTTTTACAATTTGTATTTGGACCTGTTACAAATTACAAATGATACGGTTTTTATACAAACTGCGCAAAAATAGTATTCAACTACAAACTATAGCCTATATGCACCAATCGGAATTTATTTATGATTCATCATACATCATAACACATAGGCCTACCTGCTGTCGACGAAAGAACAAAAGTTTCAAAACTACGTAGCCTATGTAGTTGATTTGTACTATATTATTATTATATAACGCAAAACTAACAAACTTATTATTTAAGGTTAATTTAAATGGTAGACCTAATTATTTGCATTCAAACAAAATAACAGTACAAGGCAGCACATAGCGCCTATGTTATTTGTTCATTTGTATGTCTAATACTGCTTCATAAATTGGGATCCATGATACGGAGGCACTCTTGAAAGACCGCTAAAACTGTTGACCTATTGACCCAATGAAGTAGGCAAATATCTGTGACACCGCCCCCTCCCCACCTCCGCTATCTGCAGGCATCAGTGTCAGAGAAAGATAGTTGATGCAGCCACGGGCGAACAAATCAACTACAGATTAGCCAGCCCCTAGCAGCCCACAAATGGAGAGATGCTTTTCGGCCTACTCGGGCCAGCGCATACCCCAGTCGTGGACACTGGACCCCGTAACGCCACCCTCCTTCCAATCGGCCATCGGGAAATGGATTATGGATGCAGCAGAATCCAGATAATTATTCGTTCCGGTGTCACGTAATATTCTATCCCCCTTAAAGCTATCCGAGGGGATGAATTAATCTATCCTCAGGGTGGAATATACTGGTCTAGACTATCCGGGGGATAAACCATTCTATCCTCTTTATTGAAAAATGCGTATAATTTAAAGACTTATGCTGTAATCAAAATTTAAAGTGACTAGGCCTAATTGTTTTAAGTGTCCTAAACAATGTTCAGAGCACGCCAACTCGAATTTATTTAGTGCCTCTATATGTTCTTAAGTGTTATAAAATTAATGTTCTAAGTGCTCTAAAACCAAATGCAAGCAAAAATATTTAGTAGGAATAAACATACCTGCTAGTGTCATTGTCCAAAACAAAACAAATAAAAGCAGTTGGAAGTTAATTTTAACAAATAAATACACGCGGAAATGGCTTTTTTCAATATCTCCTGATCTGGGGATACGATTAATACAGAAGGTACTTATTTCGTGACACCGGCAGATTCCTTCACAGCAAAGTTGACCGCCCAAGCTTGTGCCAGGTGACTCATTAACTGGGGTGGGGGTATTTCTAAGTGGAAATCTCTTGGGTGCAACCAGACTGTGACTGATCTAACAACCCTTGTGGTCTGGCCATTTACAACGAGTAGGCTTTGGGGCGCCCCCTAGAGCTCAATGGGGCCGAGAGGGGGGGGGGGCGCCAAAATCATGTTTGGCAAGCGGTTTGCAAGTAATGAGAATCTAAGTGGATTTTTGGGGCGCCCAAATAAAAGTTTACAAATTTATATTGGATAAATTAGCTTAAATACCCAGTGTAAAGTTGTCAATTTTAGCCCTCATTTTGGCGCCCCCTCTCCTCGGCGCCCGGGGACACTTGTCCCCCCCTGCCCCCCCTACCTACGCCACTGTGCGTACATATAAGCCTGTGCGCACACGTACGTACATGTACGTTCGTGTCGGTGTATGTATGTATCAGGACATCATATATAGCGCATTTTAGGATCTCAAAACCCGCTGAGCTATACATGTGACGTCAGCCTTAGAGGCCTCGCCACAGACTAGACATGTTTATCCAGACAGGGCTAACATATAACTCATAAAATAATAATTACCTTCTTTCATGTCTAAAAGTATAATGCAGCAAAAAGGTGCTATCTGCTTTTGATTGCTTTCAAGTATTCCTCTATTTCACTATATAATTATGCAGGTAAATCAAACAACTGCATGCAGGGCAATGTCGAGCTGTGACACCATTTCGGTTGCTGGTCTCTTGCTGTCTCTCTTCGTCCTCTACAAGATCGTCGACCGACTTCTGCGTATACCTCGCATTGGTCGATATGGCGACCATTACGTCCTCATCACCGGATGTGGACATGGAATGGGACTTGAAGCGGTCAGACGACTCGAGAAACTCGGATGTCACGTCTTTGCTGGATGTCGAAAGCAGGAAAGCGTCGACGAACTCAAGAAGACTTTTTCCGATCGTGTTCATCCGATTCTGATGGATGTCTCGAATCAAGACAGCGTGCGCAAAGCTTTCGAATACGTGTCGTCACAACTTCCAAAAAATTCTGGTTATAATAATTTTTAGGAAAATTAGTAGGCCTACCGTGAAGTGTTGTGCCAGTCTTAAATCAAACGAAGGACATCATTATTATCGTTATTAGGCGTAAATTAATAATTTTATTATTATAGTCATTACTAGTAGTAGGCTATTATTAATTACTATTATTATTATTATTAACTTTGTGTAGCCGAGGTATAAAAATTCTCACGCTAAAAACTGAACTACCGGTGCTATTTTTTAGGCCAGTTAGAATCAATACATCTACAATCCTACATGATCTACATTGTGTAGGCTAATTAGGTAGTGGCTGATATTTGTATTTTCGATCATTAATTTTATTCTACTCAAAATATTTAGTGTGACAGCAGTCACAGCACTCGATCTTAGTCGATTTCTCGTATGCTGAATTTCCCAATAATAATTATTATGACCTGATTTCTTTTACCGTTTCTGCTTTTCCTTCTCTTTCTTTAGGTCTCTGGGGATTAGTTAACAACGCCGCCATTGCTGACGTACTTCCGATGGAACTGCTTGACATTGCGATGTACAGACGAATGATGGAGACGAATCTTCTCGGCGCTGTTGACGTCACAATGACGTTTTTGCCTTTGGTGAAAAAAGCACGGGGTCGGATACTGAACATATCGTCTTTAGGTGGACGTTTGACTTTGCCAATTACCGTCTCTTACTGCGTGTCAAAGTACGGAATGGAGGCTTTTACGGATGGTCTCAGGTGAATATGATATAGAACATAATTATGTGTGACCATATTGTAATGACAACTTTTCATTTTGACTTGTTCATAATTTTGTCGTCATCTATATATTATGACATTATTATACAAAGGAGAAAGCATTGTGTGCGCTTGTGTGTATTTCGTTTGTCCAGAATGCATGCCCACGATTTTGAAGTTAATTATCTGAAACCTTGCACAATGCACATAGACAGAAGACTAATGGGACGCCCAGTGGAGGGTTGTCGAATCCTTACCGCCATGAGAGCGGGGTGGGGGCGAGAAACACACATTTCTAAATATTTTCGCATCTTTGAAATCAAATCAAATCAAATACCATTTTATTAAGAAAAAAGTTTAACAGCTATAGGCCTGCACCTGAAACCTACTGGCTATAGGCAGAGTGCAGCCAGGATCACCCTGCACCGCCCCGTTCGTCTGGGGTGTAGAGGGGGCTGGGTGCGGACGGACAGCACCGATTATTGCGATCAAAGCTATTTACCTCAAGCCTCAAAGGGCCACCGGGAACGCCTCTATCGCACCGCCCCCACCTCACCCCGCAAAGACGGGGTCCCCTGGGTGGGATGAAAACCAACATTTATCAGGCACCGCCGGTTATCACAGAGGGTCTGGACTGTGTAGGGGGAATTAGGCGGGGGTTGGGCGAACCAGGTGAGATTTGTTGGGTGGTGGGGTAGGGCGAAGCGGTGTGGGGGTGGATCGGAGTTGTCTTGTGATTGATTGCGTAATAGATAAATAGGTTATTACTGATTAATTCTGTAGGCGATCGCTTCGGCCGTTCGGTTGCAAGGTCCTTCTGATTGAGCCAGGTGTTGTTAAAACTAAGATGTCAAGACCCGAAAATATGATTGAAGATTTCGAAGCAGCCTTTCGAAAAACGAACTCTGAAGATCAGACAATGGAACTTACGGAAGAGGGAGAAAAAGTACTGAAACAAGGTTAGATGCAGCAGTTTTATGCCAGCAGTAGAACTAATAGCGTATACAATACATTGTGTATAGACCATGCTCTCCTCTGAACAACCCGAGTGTTTACTGGACATAGTTACTATACCCTAACTTACATTATATGACACGGGGAAGGCGAGGAAAAGGACAACCTCCACCCTCACATGCCGCGACAAAGAAAAACTAAATCGCTAACACTTTATACCTATGCTTTAAATGTAACCTACAGGGCTAGCTTATGAGTGAGCCTGCTCCTTTCTGCTTCTTCTTCATCTTCTTCTCCTCCTCCTCCTCCTCCTCCTCCTTCTTCTTCTTCTTCCTCTCCCTCTTCCTCTCTCTCCCTCTCCCTCATCCTTCCCATCTCTCTCCCCTTTCTCTCTCACTCCCTTTCCCTCTCTCCAATTTCCTCTCCGTTTTCTTCTTTCTCTTTCTCTTCTGCTTCTTCTTCTTCTTCTTCTTCTTCTTCTTCTTCTTCTTCTTCTTCTTCTTCTTCTTCTTCTTCTTCTTCTTCTTCTTCTCTCTCCCTCTCCCTCATCCTTCCCATCTCCCTCCCCTCTTCCTTTCTCTCTCCCTCTCTTTCCCTCTCTCCAATTTCTTCTCCGTTTTCCTCTTTCTCTTCCTCTTCTGCTTCTTCTTCTGCTTCTTCTTCTTCTTCCTCTTCTTCTTCTTCTTCTTCTTCTTCTTCTTCTTCTTCTTCTTCTTCTTCTTCTTCTTCTTCTTCTTCCTCCTCCTCCTCCTCTTCTTCTTCTTCTTCTTCTTCTTCTTCGTCTTCTTCCTCCTCCTCCTCCTCCTCCTCCTCCTCTTCTTCTTCTTCTTCTTCTTCTTCTTCTTCTTCTTCTTCTTCTTCTTCTTCTTCGTCTTCGTCTTCGTCTTCTTTTTCTTAAATTCCTCTGTTGTAAGTACTCTTTTGTAAGTGATTAGCGCGGTAGCCTGCAAAATCATAGGTCGAGAGTTCAAATCCTCGTCATAAGAAATACACGTTCGCCCCCATAACGTATTTAGCCCAGAGCCTTCTATTACTGAGAGTTTGGTATTCAATGGTAAAGAGAAACTCGCGCTGTGATTGGTTGAAATTCATGGGCTCCATTTTAGTTCAAGACGTGTCGCTTTGCATGAAGGGTGCTATCGAATTGTAATGGACTTGTATTGTATTACACTGACATGTAAAGGACCACATGTCTCTGAACGCCACTTTACAGGTGCCATTGACAGACAAACAGACAGACAGACAGACAGACAGACAGACAGACAGACAGACAGACAGACAGACAGACAGACACAGAGAAATAGAGAGACAGAGAGAGGGTCAGAGAGAGGTAGATAGCGATCGACAAACAGACAAGCAATGAGAGACAGAGAGCAAGAGAGACAGACAGACAGACTGACAGACATCTGTCTCTGTCTGTCTGTCTGTGTCTCTCTCTATCTCTGTCTGTGTCTCTGTCTCTCTGTGTCTCTGTCTCTGTCTCTCTGTCTCTCTCTCTGTCTCTCTCTCTGGCTCTCTGTCTCTCTACCTGTGTCTGTCAGTCTATCTATCTCTCTGTCTCTATTTGTTTCTTTGTCTGTTTATTTGTCTGTCTGCCTATCTGTCTACCAGTCTGTCTCTCAACGGTACCTATAAAGTGACAGATAGACTGACAGATAGAGAGAGAGAGATAGACAGATACAGAGGCAGAGAAAGAGATAGAGTGAGAGACAGACGGGAGAGACATATGGAAGAGATAGACAGACAAACACGCACACACACAGAGAGTGAGAGAGAATGAGACAGAGAGAGATAGAGAGGGACAGAGAGAGACACAGACAAAGACACAGACAAAGAGAGACAGACAGAGAGAGCGAAACAGAGACAGAGAGACAGAGACAGAGATAAATAGTGAGAGTCAGACAGATAAGGAAAGAGAGAGGGAAAGAGATAGGGAAAGAGATAGAGAGAGACAGAGGCACAGACAGAGACACAGACAGATAGAGAGAGAGAGACAGAGAGAGCGACACAGAGACACAGAGAGGGAAAGATAGAGGGAAAGAGAGAGATATATAGTGATTGAAAGACAGACAGGCAGTAAAAGAGAAACACAGAGACAGATAGACTGACAAACAGACAGACAGAGATAGAGTGAGACATAGAAAGAAGCAGATAAAGGGAGACAGACAGACATACACACAGAGGCAGACAGAGAAAGAGACAGATGGACAGACAGACATACAGAGATAGAGTGAGACATAGAAAGAAGCAAAGAAAGGGAGACAGAAAGACAGACATACATACAGAGGCAGATAGAGAAAGAGACAGATAGACAGACAGACATACAGAGCGTAGACAGAGATCTCGCCATATAAGGTTCCGGTGAAAGAACAATTGTACTAGGCTTGTTACATGTTTAACGAAACTGCCATATCAGAGAGTGTTATTAAATTACACATGACTGTGGCAGCTGAATTTACATGTAATTTCCTATCTTCCGAATAGGCCTAATTATTTAATCCAGAGCGTCAACACAACAGAAGTGAAGTAAATGAATTTGACAGGCACCCATCGTTGCTACTTACTTACTCAATCCCTTCCGGTTGAACTAAAATGGCGTCCATGTCAGCCGACCAATCAGAATGCATGAATCCGTTTACCATTGCGCCTATAGGAGGCCAAACTCTCAGTAATAGAAGGCTCTGATTTAGCCTATTGGCTATAAATTGAGTTCACTGGCTGTGCATTTTGGCGGAAAGGAATCGTACGGGGGGTAGCAAGGTGAAAGGCTGAAGACCTATTGTTAGATGCCGAGCTAAATAAATTGAAGTCCTTAGCATCGCTAAAGCCCGTGGTTGTATCTCATATCTAGCTCTATATAAACTGCTCTTCTTGTTGTTCGCAAGGCCTTCAGCGACACATTTACATTACGACCTTCTAATTAAGTGCATGCTATTAATGGCTTATATATATCTCTTGTTTTTTCGGAATTTAGGACGTGAGAAGTTTGTCAAGACGTTGGCAGGTGCTGCGGATGGGTATTCTACTCCAATTGATGTCGCCATTGACTCGTACGAACACGCATTGTTCGGAGTCTATCCAAGAACCAGATACCTAGTCGGAATTGATGCCAAGATCGCCATTTTTGTCCAGAGACTGCCAGAATGGCTTTCCGATTGGGCTATATGCTCCAGAATGCCAGAAGTTCAGTGTCATACGAAGTCCGACATCTAACCCGATCTTGTATAATAGTTCGTGCTTTCGACTATGCTTCCTTGAAGCCCCATGTCATGAAAAATGCGCCATAGTAATTTAGAAGATATATTATGGTTATTGAACCGGACAGATAGGCAGACAGCCATATTATTAGGCAGGCAAACATGGAGATTTACAGTAACTCACAAATGTGTTCTTCTCATGATCTTTACACCCTACAACGTGTGTATAGCCTGTGTGAAGGACCCGCACTTGGGTGAAATTCCCGGTAAATAAAGTCAGTATCTTTATAAGGTGCCCATGCAGCAGAAAGGAAGTCTGTTTGATGGAAGGTCTAAGCTCCCTTGTTAAATTAGCATTATAGCAGGCTGCGAGAAGGCTGCGAGTTTAGTGTACATGTATAACCTATAGGCTACGTACATGTAGGCTAAATATAATATCGTTTCTTTAGCCTACATGCACGTAGCCTATAGCGTAAGACCCAAGGTTCGCTCGCAGCTCGAAGCATCCTATATTATAGGATGCTTCGAGCTTCGATCGAACCATAGGGTCTTACGCTAGTCTCAAAGGTCAAGTGCTGCGTAGTCTCGTTGTACCCTGACTGCTGAATGGTAGCCTACTTCAGGCAGGAAGTGTCACAGGCTCACAGCGTGCTTACTTATGGTTAGTAGGTTCCTGTGCAACTATTGAGACTGCGGAGCCGTATCGGAAATACACTACCGTAGGCCTACTTCTTTACTTTCCACGCACGGTGCTGAGCTATGTGTGTTGCAGGTACAGATCTACATTGTGCATGCAAACTGATTCAGGACTGAATTTAACGTTTATATGGAACAATAATTCCTTTTTAATGTGTCGGTGTTATTGTGGTGAAAAGTCTTCATTGCCCCTGCATCGTGACCTACATTGCTTCTATAATACTCGCTGATACAGTCATGTAGCCTAGGTCTACGTGCACCAAAACCAGAAACATAACACGTAGCCTATCCGTACGGTTTTTAATTGTTTTTCCAATCTCTAGTCACAGAGTAGGCCTTTGTGCCTAAGTCAACAATTGAGTTGCATATATATCGTAATCGTAAATTCGAAATTTCTAAGGCGCCCACAAAAGCCAGGTCGCGGGAACCAACTAATCAGATTTACATGTATGTCGCCAGAAAGTAGAGCTAGCCTGAAGAAGAAGCTATTGTGAATCTGGTGCTGGGATTGTCTTCTACGGCCAATGGTTAAGAAAAACGGAAGAGGAATGTGGGCCATGTAACCATTCTGTTTCGCTTCGATCAGAAAGTTGGCGGGATTATGATGCAGGGTGAGAACGGTATGTAGGTCAGTGAGAGGCTGGATGGGTGAAACTGGGTAAAGTAAACATTTTGGATCCTTAATGTGACTAGGAGGAGTATGATTGACAGATGATCAGATCCATGCTGTAAAGAAGGATGGAATTATGGCTGGCTCTGGGATGAGAAGTTAGACAAAGAATTAATGCTGCCGAATGAATATTGTGCAGGATATTGGATGAGATGCTGCAAAACTAGTGGAACGAACTCACCGCATGAAGAAGGGTGTCCTAGAACAAAGTTAGAGTAGGCCTATCCATTTTGAAGAGACAAAGAGAAGAGCGCACTGCACATTCACTAGCTCCAGCTGCCATAACAGTATGTAGGCCTATGTCTATGTATAAACCTAAGAATCGAGACAAAGCAAAGTAACGCAATATTTTTAGTAGGCCTGGTCTGTCTCGAAAAGGCATGAAAGTAACCTACCTCGTAATAGCGCTTATAAAATAGACCTATTATATTTTATGATCGCCTTTCTTTGTTCTTATTCCGCAAGGCCCTGAAAGTCATTCATTTCGATCGTAGCATGGTACTTTCGGGTTTCAGCTCACGAGAGCCTGTAAGGAGTTTCTCTTGTAGTTGAGCTATTCAAATTACGACTACGATCAAGACAGGCAGAAGCATATCTTAAAAATTAACTCCATGAAAATGGTGTGCTGCGATACCATTTCGGCTGTTGGTCTCCTTCTGTCTCTCTTCGTCCTCTACAAGATCGTCGACCGACTTCTGCGTATACCTCACATTGGTCGATATGGCGACCATTACGTCCTCATCACCGGATGTGGACATGGAATGGGACTTGAAGCTGTCAGACGACTCGAGAAACTCGGATGTCACCTCTTTGCTGGATGTCGAAAGCAGGAAAGCGTCGAGGAACTGAAGAAGACTTTTTCCGATCGTGTTCATCCGATTCTAATGGATGTCTCGAATCAAGACAGCGTGCGCAAAGCCTTTGAATACGTATCTTTACAACTTCCAAAAAATACTGGTAGGTCTAATAATTTTGAGTTAAACAAGCTAATAATTGTTAGGCCTATATCTGTGCCCTGAGAAATGATCAATACATGATAGGCCTACAATGCATTTTAGTCCATTACTTCATTCATAGAACTTTGCAATATTTTCAAATGACATTGGCTAACAACAGTACTGTAATAAAACATTTTATTACATATTTGGGAATGACATAGTTGTGACCTCCTCCTTCTTTTTTCTCTTCTTCCTCATCATTTTCTCCCTCTTCCTGTTCCTACTCGTCTACCCTCTTCTACTTTTCAACATCATCACCCTCATCACCGTCATACTGATCTTCTTCTCTTTCTTCTTATTTGTATTCTTAGGATTCCTCTTCTTTTTTTTCTTTTTCTTCTGTTTCTTCTTCTCCTTCTTCTCCTCCTCCTCCTCCTCCTCCTCCTCCTCCTCTATCTTAATTTATTTTTTCGCTTAACTTTCGTGTTTTTAGGTCTCTGGGGATTAGTAAACAACGCCGCCATTCTTGAAATACTTCCGTTCGGTCTGATTGATACGACGATGTACAGACGAATGATCGAGACGAATCTTCTCGGCACTATTGACGTCACAATGACGTTTCTGCCTTTAGTGAAAAAAGCACGGGGTCGGATACTGAACATATCCTCCATATGCGGACGTGTGACTTTGCCAATTTTCGTCTCGTACTGCGTGTCAAAACGCGGAATGGAGGCATTTACAGATGGACTCAGGTGAATTTGATAGGGACTGTGTGCATGACCTTAATTTTTGTGTGCTTTTTGTGTTGCTTATGGGGTTGTGCTTATTCGTTGTGTAGGCCTAAGAGAGTAGCCTACTATTGCATGAACACATTAATATAATTGTTCAACATAGGCTTTCCGTTTTAAAGGTCTAGCCTACTCCACACGCGCTTAGAGAGTAATATTGGCAACCCTGAAAATGAACTTGCGATACGGATGTGGAAAGAGGATAACTTTTAGTATTGCAAATGCTTTTTGGTCTCTGTCTCATTTCTCACCGTTCTTAAGACTGTCCTGTTCGTCCGGGGTTCGATTGGGAAGGCGGTGTAGGGGGCTATATCAAATTGCTGTAGGCCTAATAATAAAACCTGCCCAGGTCTTTGCGTCCCTCTGAATCCTTCTTTCCTGTTGACATCAATATTTAGATTAAATGTAAAATAACTGATTACCGGTACGTGATTGGCCAACATGCCGTTATATTATTATATGTGATTAATTGTTAAGGCGATCTCTCCGACCTTTTGGATGCAAGGTCCTTCTGGTTGAACCAGGTTCCGTAAAGACTAACATGTTAAGCCCCGAGAAAACCGTTGAAGAGTTTGAAATTGCTTTTCGGAGAATGAACTCTAAGGATCAGACAACGGAACTTACGGAAGAGGGAGAAAAACTACTAAAACAAGGTTAGATGCGGTACAAGATCAGTAAAATGAATATTTAAGAATATATAGGCTCATATATGAATATTTAGGACTATGTATGAATACAGAGAGTTATGTAGGACTGTATAGGATCATCATAGGATCATAATTTTTATAGAAATAAATAGGATTATATAGGATTATATAGGGCAATTGTATCTAGACCGTTCTTTTCTAATCAAGTGTTTACTGGGCAAAAAGGGCCTATACTATCCTGGTCTATATTTCACGAGACGACGAGAAAGTGGACCAGCTTCCACCATCTTCTGCCGAGGCTAAGCAAATGAAGTCGCTACAACTTCATATATAATTATGGCTGATCAATGCAGGATTATGTAGCCTACATGGGTCTGCCCTTTAAATCCTCTTCTTCTTATGAGCCTCGATACGGAAGAACAGTGAAGTGTGGTGGGCTCTCAATCCATTCGTCAAGAGTCCAAATTCCCGGTAAAGAAAAAATAGGCCACACTTGCGCCATATCACGAATTCACGAGCTAAAAAAGAATACAGCAATGGAGTGGGATGAATTCATCGTGAAGGGCGAAGTAATGGAACTAAAAACCCATTCTAAGCTTTCGAGCTTTAGCGCCTAAAGTCGTTGTCCATAGAATTTGAAGCCCATTGCTGCGTCTTAAAAGTTAAAACCAGCTTTATGAGCTGCTCTTCATCTTGTATAGGCTACACCGCTACAGAGACCTATTGTGACATTCTAAGTGCTGTTAATAACCGATATATTTTGGTTTTGCTGAACTTAGAACGTGAGAAGCTATTCAACACGATGGTTGATGCTGGTGGTGCGTATTCTACACCAATTAACGACGCCATAGATGTGTACGAACACGCCTTGTTCGGCGTCTTTCCGAGAGCCAGATACCTCGTTGGAATGGATGCCAAGCTTATCCTGTTTGTCCAGTGGCTGCCCGAATGGCTTTCCGATTGGGCGATGTGTTCCCTAATGCCGGAACTTCAATGCCGTGCAAAGTCCGACATCTAACCAGGATTTTCTATAGGCTAGTTAGCTCGTGTTTTCAACTACAGGCCTGTGATTCTTTCAGCCTGCTGTCAAGAAATAATACGCTACGTTAATGCTACAATACAAGCTTAGGATGCTAACTGAATCGGACAAAAAACAGACGGCCAATTTGGACGAAAGATTTACAGTATCTTCCAAATGTTTTCTCATCATGATCCTGACAGCACGCCAAAGTGTAGCGCATATAGCAGGCCGTCTGAGGCCGATGGGATCACGTGGTTTGTGCTGAGGCATCTTGTGGTGCAGGAAAATGGCGGACAGGAAAGATTTGCTGCAGCCAAAAGTGAAAACTATAAACAGTAGGCCTACATCCGAAAATATTGCGGATGTAAATAATTTTACGGCGAACGTTTCAATACACCGAATTAAAAGTGCAATCCGTATAATCAATTTATTTAAAATTATACTCGGTATCAATAGAAATTCAGTGCAGTTTATAGGATGAATCGACAAATTTTCTGCAACCAACGATGTGCGCTTGTTTTAAGTTGTTTACATCAACGACCTTATAATATTTCTATACGCTGTAGTTCCGCAGTTAATACCTCGCATAAATTCTTGTTTCCTGCTCTTTCTACGCTGCCTCAACGTCACGGGGCAGCTTAATACAGGAAGCTCCGTCTAGTAATATATAGGCCTAATTATATAATGTCTAAGATGGTTGACTTTAACCTCGGTTAGAGCAGCACTTGAAACTCGGCGCTCTGTCCGACGTGCTCTGCATGCCCGCCGAAACATTTTTCGTCGACGACCAAAATTAATGTAGAAAGCTCGTGCAACCAGCCTGAACCTTCGCCACCTATATACGCCTATAGCATCCATGCATACATGTGCACGCTAGAGCTATACCGAAAATTCATAGTCGATATGAAACCGAATACGAATACTAAAACATAATTTTTCTTCCTCAATTCAGGCAATTTTTTCTAAAAGCATCAGCATTCATCTAAAGTCTAAACCATTAATACCCTTCGTGTTTAATCCATGATACAGTCATTGATACACTGAGTGTAGAATTAGGTCATTGAGATGTCGACCCGCCTGTACATTATGTGCACGCAACTATGTCATGTGCATACTTGCACACAATGCACAGTGTAGGCCTGCACTGTACAGTGTGAACACACTGTGTAAGGTCAGTGGTTCACAGATCACTTATGGTTCTGATATCAACAGAGCAAAGTACATAAACAGAAGCACCCAACTTTAGGACGAGGGGAACCAGGCTATACTTTAAAAACATAGGTTTAAAACCTAGGCCAAACCTATACTGCCAGGGCTGTATCGGCAAATTAAAAAGGTTAGTAGGCCTGCTCGCAACAGATGCCAATAGACTCGTCTGCGGTTAAATTTTCCGTATAGGCCTACTACACACAAATATATGTGATGTGGGTAGTAGGTACACGCTGTATGTCCACATAATTATAGCCTTATGCGATATTCCTATAGGCCACCGCATACTACAGATGTTTGGATCCTTGTAGATTTCTGAACGTAATAATTCAGTGCCATGCTTTGTGACATCCTGACCATTGCCGGTCTCTTGCTGTCTCTCTACGCTCTCTACAAGATCGTCGACCACCTTGTGCGTCTTCCTAAGATCGGTCGCTATGACGACCACTACGTCCTCGTCACCGGATGTGCGAATGGCTTTGGCTATGCGGCTTTGAAACGACTGGACGCCATTGGATGTCACGTGTTCGCCGCGTGTCGCAGGGAGGAAAGTGTCGTGGAGTTGACGGAAACTTTCTCCGATCGTGTTCATCCATTTCGGATGGATGTTGCTAATCGCGAAAGCGTACGAAAGGGATTCGACTACGTTTCGTCGAAACTTCCGAAGAATACTGGTAGGTATATGGACCTGATACCCGTGTTTTCCCAATAGGCCTACTCACAATGTTTTCCCAATAGGCCTACTCAGTAGTAGTCTTTTTAATTTTCTGGATGTCTTTTATTATTTCCTGAGGGGGGTGCTCGGTAGTACAGTGGTTAGCGCGCTGAACTGTCAACCAAGAGGTCTTTTATTATTTCCTCCTCTTCTCCTTTGGGGGTCTTTTATTATTTACTGATTCCTGTTCACATCTCTCATCATTTCAACTCTCACATCTCTCATCCAGCTCCTTTTATTATTTCGATCAGCAAGGAAATTAAGGTCGTAAGAATACTGCCGAAAAGTCTCTAGCTAATATATTTAGTGCGATGTGCGAATAAGCGAATATCTCGAGAAAATCGGTATTGGTTACGAAAATTATGCAACTACCGGTTGAATTGTTAAACGCAGCTCCCGTTCCCCCTCCGCCCGCAATTTGCATGTAATTCGCCCCATTTCTATACAGGTAGACGTTACCAGGAGCGGTACTACTGTTACCAAATTCTATGTACGTCGAAACGAAATAGTATCCGGCTTTACCGGGAGTGAAACGGGTCAGTCCCGCACTTATGACACCATCGGTTTTGAATCTTACACTATCGAAAGTAACTCTTGTGTGAGTTTTAGCGATTAAGAATTGCCAAGTTAAAGAATGAATGCTAAGCGCGGGACCGATTGAGATAGAATCTACATACTGCTTCGTAGCTGCATCGCTGGCGTTGTTGGGTTCGTGTAGTCCTGTAATGTAAGCATCATGCATAAAGATGGACTTATACACATTTATTTTAGACGGAGGAGTGCCATCGAGTGACTTAACCATCTCTAACATGATTTCATTGTTTATTCTAAAACGAAATCCATCCATCGATTGTAATGTAATAGGATTGTTTAACGAACATTGTAGTTTATTTCGTATACTACCTAAGAAAATAGTGAATTCTTTATTTTCTCCTCTCAAGTCCTTACAACCCATTGAACGCAGACGATCGGAGCCAACGTTTAGGATTAGATCACCAGTCATGGTATCACCAGTTTTAGACACCTTCAATGTAACTTGTTCATCAACGTATTTCTTATTCGTCAAATGATTATCGTTGGACGGAGAATCGTCGTGATTCGTTATCAAATCAATGGCTTGACCCCAACTTAAGGCCTCATCCATTCCTGCTGTCAAAGGCTTCGTTGTGGGCAGTCCTTTAATTTTGTGACCACCCATTTTTAGATTTCCAGTCGCGATGTTTGCTCCATCCAATCGAAGAAAACTCTCATTTATTTGACTAAGAGTAACACCTCCAGCGATTACTCTTTGTGATGAACCAACATCGGTGTGACCGAATTTATCGACGGGCATTTCTCATATATAATAAATTTTTTAATGCAGATTAGTCATCGTATACATATAATTGCATTACCTGAATCCCTCGAGGAAGATCATTATTCCATGGTATAAATGTAACTCTGTAATATTGATACGCATCCGTATTAGGAATATCAAAAAATGTCAGACCAACCCCTGAAGCAGTTGTTGAAGAATAAGGTAGGTCTAATAATTCTGTAAACTCTGCTCCATCATTGCTAGCGGTTAAATCGAAAACAGATACAGATACTGTTTTCAACGCAATTCTCCAAATTTTAACCGGCTCAGGACATTTAATTTGTAACCAATCAGTTTTATCTCCATCCGAAACCCAAGCTGCGTTAACATCGTCAGTGAGATTAGTGAAAGCATGGTAGGCTTTGCTTCCGGCAAAACAAGAACTGGCACTAGCAACGAATCCTGTTACACTTACATCATCTTCCAAGGGAGGAATATACCCAACACGACACTTTTTCAGAGATTTATCGACGTAATTCTTTGTAGCAGCATCTTGAGCTGAAAGAGGATCGCTTAAATCGTTCATATTATTACTATTCATTAGGATATTTTGATAAACGTCGATTTTACGATCGTTAGACGCTCTACCGATTCTCATTATATTTTCTACACCTATTTTGCATAGAAATCCATCCGTCGATTGTAATGTAATAGGATTGTTTAACGAACATTGTAGTTTATTTCGTATACTACCTAAGAAAATAGTGAATTCTTTATTTTCTCCTCTCAAGTCCTTACAGCCCATTGAACGCAGACGATCGGAGCCAACGTTTAAGAACAAGTCGCCAGCCATTGTATCACCAGTCTTAGACACCTTCGATGCATCAACGTATTTCTTATTCGTCAAATGATTATCGTTGGACGGAGAGTCATCGTGATTCGTTATCAAATCAATAGCTTGTCCCCTACTTAAAGCTTCATCCATTCCTGCTGTCGAAGTATTCGTTACTGGGAGACCTTTTATCACATGTCCATTCATTTTTAAATTTCCAGTCGGCAGATTTGCTCCATCACATCGAAGAAAATTAGCATTTATTTGACTAAGAGTTACACCTCCAGCGATTACTCTTCGTGATGTTCCTCCAGCAGCGGTGTGACCGAATTTATCGACAGGCATTATATATATATATTTATATATAATAATTTTTAATGCAAGCCGTTTATAACTTCTTGGAAATTCATTCCATCACCCACCATCTTCGTCACATACAGACACAAATGACCACAAAATACTTCGTTATCGGGTTGTATTCGCTCACTGTTATATAACACTGGACGGCGTAAATACTTTATCAGTTCCAGAGGGGGAGGAAGGCCGTAACTATCGAAATATATTTTCTCATTACCGCTCTTTAAGAAAGCGCACCAGTGCGAGCCTGTCCCATTAGAACCATCTAGATTCAATATCCCACACTCATTCCGTCCAGGTTTCTTCGGCAGCTCGTCTCTGAGAAATACTCCTCTAAAATTATTGATGTTTAGTTTCTTAGCCGCTTCGATTAGATCCACATTCGATAAAGCAATATTCGGTAGCACTACTCCACAAACATCGATTTGTTTGACGCTCATTTATTTAATATAAACATTAATTAAAAATTTTCAACGAGTAGTGACCATATGCCAAAGTATGAATTCCATCCTCCATTATTACCCGTTTATCGTCATCTGCAGATAATGCAACTTTATTAATTTCTTCTGTATAAATATCGTGATGATAAGATCTAATAACATTCATCGTTCGTTGTTGTTCTTTTTTAGTAAATAAACAGTCTTTATAATCTTCGTGAGTAATAGTTTTCTGGACAACATTCTTCTTAATACCTTTACATTTCTTGTGCTCATCTCCAGCAGCCATCTTATAAGAATACAGCTTTGCTCGCAATCCGATAAATTCTTTTATCTGTTTCCCACTAGTTTCATCCTTGAACATTCCAATAACTTTTTTATTTACTCCAACCTCAATACCAGATGGATGATCTGTCGGGTATTCACTCGTGTCGAATCGAGCTGTAATATCTTCTGCGATATCTGAGTAAAAGTCTTCAGTTTTAATTTCGTATGTCAAAGAATCTGTATCGGTAAATAATAATTTAGCTCTATTTCCGTATTTATCCTTGATGTAATTGTAATGAAATTCATACATCAACGTTTTGCTCAAGTCTAATATACACATGCCAAGATATATAGGTTTATTATAGTACAATTTAGTTTTTTTCATGTGAACGGCTATTAGATTTTCATCGAAAATAGTACATCTCTCATAATTAGGTTTAGCGGCTAGTTCAATAGCCCTCTCCTCTTGACACACTAACTCTACATCAACACGATTTTCAATGTTCTCACAAGTTTTTCCAAAGACACTGTTATTCATTAACTTGAAAAAGTCTTTCTCAAAGTCATTAGTAGCTTTCGTTCTAAGAGCTGTATTTAAATCGATATACTTTTTCAACCAATCACTTTCTTCGAATAGTACACCTCTATGCACTTTTGTTATTTTCAAACCCAAGCTCTCATACAGCTTCAGATTATCGTAATGCAGCACATACTTCTTTTTATGGTTTAAGTTTGGAATTAACTTTTTGACTTTGTTAATCTCAATGCTTTCGGGGGCTAACGGAAAATCGTTATGCAGGTCGTGTAACTCTTTAGGATATTCCAAATCAACTTCCAATATGCATGGAATACTTCTCCAATTATTTAATTCATCTTCGTTCATCCATTTGAACCCGTGAGTAGGTAAATTTTTGATCATAGCCCATCCATATAGATTATTCGCATCCAGGTAAGTAATAAATGTAGAATTTTCGTTACTATTGAAATCGCTCATATATTTATTATTCGCTTTCCCGTAACGATTTGATATTGTGCTCACTCCTCCTCTCATCCCTTGCCTAAGCATCAGAATCATATCATAATCATTCAATAACTCCAATTTCACGCCTGTCAATTTTAAAGCGGCATCCCAGGCTAAACCAGGAGATGTAAAATACCATGCAGGGTCAAGCGTATAGTTCTTCATACACACATCTCTAAAGTTTTCGAAAACATCGGCAAGTAACAGAACATCCGAAACGTTGTATAAATCGTGATATTCTCTGAATGTTTTGCATCCAAATTCCTTCCATACCGTTTTTGCATGCTCGTAGTCTTCATCGCTAATATTCGAATCATTTAGCTTAGAATAGAATGCGGATTTTGGTGGTAGTTCGGTTTCATTAAAGGTAGTAAATGAATCGACGTAGTCATAAGGATATATGCCTTTTCTCAGCAAAAGATCGAGCTTCTTTCCAGTATATCGTTTCCCAATATTTTTACACTGGTCTTTGCTTAGGTTCCTCGATAAAGCATCAAGACTAGAAGCCATAAATTTAAAACTGTCGATAAAGCGCAATTCGCGCTTGACGGTAATCTCTTTCCCCTCTTTATTTACAAACTTATCAACAACGACCTCTCTGCTAAAAGATATATACTTTTCCTCGTTATTAGGTATGCAATTAATTTTCTCTCCATTATTACCTCTCAGTTTCTTAATGAACAGATGACAATCGTACCCGGAAAGATTATGAAACACTACAGGGAAAAACTTGGGGACTTTATAGTTTACATTACAAATGTTATGAGCAGCCCCTCTAAATTTACCGCTAAGATGACAGTGATCTCTCACTCGGTCTTCGCCCAACGGTTTTTCACAGATATGGCATATAGTAGCTCCATCAAAACACTTCTTGTCCTCTTCTGTAAATATCATCTTCTTAGGGAATTTAAATTGATTATATATTTGTTTTATATTCTCTTCTAGTTTATCTACAAATATTTGACCAACATCATCATCTTCGCTTTCAGCCGTAAACGTCACAGGATCTTGAGAATATACACTATCGTCGAAACATTTTATGTGGTAACAAAAGGAGCTAGGAGTATGCTTTTGATATTTATTAGTGTACGACAACTCTGGATTTGGTTGGCATGTATCGATCGGTTTTACAAAAGACTCAAAATCTGCGTAGACTATAAACGGAACCCTCATAGAATTGTTATAATTTTTAAAACTTAGCATAGTTCCTGGTGGTGGCATGTCTATTTTTTGTGCGTTATGCAGTTTGCAGTACTCATTATGGTTGTTAAGCGCTCCTGTCGTTGTGAAACCATTCATACACCTTTTACAATAATACATCGAATTAGTCCGAAATCTCATCAATCTGTTAAAATTCTTGATCCAGCAATAATGTTTTTTTTCTCCATCAGATATAAGCAAAAGATCAATACTACTTTCACACTTAGACAGATAAAGCGGGTATACTTCTTTTTCATAACCGAATACATTAACATTAATATTGTTATTTCTCTCGAATTTACCTATCATATTAGCATCAACAGCAACTGGAAACTCAATACCACTCCAATTAAGTTTTTTCGATTGTTCTTTCAAAGCTTTCGTTATTTTTTCCGGATTTTTCACAACCGGATTCAAAGCTCTAGTGATACACCATTTGAAACATTCTTCGTCGTCGTTTTTCATATTTATAATAGCCTTTTTATTAGCTAAGAAGCTGGGAAGTGGAATGTAAGAACTACCTCTTAAGGGGGTATATTTTACTGTATTTATATCTAATTTTACAACAGCTTTAAATCTCCAATTACTTCCTTGCATCTGAAAACTAGCAATAGACTCCATGATTTTATCCTTCTTTCTGCTGTATATTTCATTCAAGTCGGTTGCTTCTAAAATAACTTCTGCCCTGGAAACGAATGGTATATCCTCAGAAGTCACTATTCCAGATTTCATATCTACTCGTTCCATAGTACAAGTAAGAACTAGATTAACCTTTGTTTGGCGATTACTCGATAACAGATTTACTACCTGCGGTCTGACGAAATTAAGAAACGACGAGGCATCCATTCCATTAATTCCATCTATTCTATACTGCTTCGTGAATCCTTTAATAGCCGACGCCGTTTCTAGAATTTTAATTTTATCAAATATCCTGGAAACAGTTGACTTCAACGATTCGAGTTTTTCATTTACGACTTTAGTGTCTTGTTCAGGCACATAACTAAGTAGCCAATCCGCAAAATCATTTAATTTAGATCTAACCCTATTTTTGTATTTTCTCTTAGGCGCTACTGGTTTGTACTTACCAGGTGTGGGAGTAAGCGTACGAACCTTAATGTCAGGAACCGGCGAGTCGAGCAAGTGTTCAACATGGTTCATGTTTCTTAAACTACTTTTCTTTAAATACATTTTATTCTTACCACGCAAAAATAATAATACACTTTAATTTCGTATCTACACTTTAATTTCGTATCTATCTCTCGAACTCTTTAATTGCATACCTTTCTATCTCTCGAACACTTTAATTTCGTATCTATCTCTCCAGACATTTCCGTTATGATAAGCTATTATGCCAGCACTCTGACCATACGCCTTAGCAGCTTTATACATCGATGGATACGAGGTAACAACGCCAGTCTCTCGATCTATAATATCTACTCTTCTCGGTTGTTTCCTGATACTACCCAGCGTGTCATGTCGATATGACACAGACTTGTAGTCCGTCGGAAGAATATTCTTTTCAATCAATACAGCTATCATTTGAGGTTTGTTGAGATGTGAAGTGCCTGTTACATTGTTATGCTTGGCCAACATTCTAAGCTCTGGTAGCTTCATAATATATAACTATTCTTTAAATCAATTTTCCATACACTACACTCATTTTCTGTCCATCCGATTGGAACTGCAGCAACCTATCTGAAATTACGACAGCATACGCTTCGGTGTCGGCTGGCACCGCTGCATTGAAAAGAGCCTTAATCTGAATATCAACGACTGAAGATTTCAAACGCTCGGATTGTTTGCTTACATCGAACACGAACAACGGATATAATTCTTTATAATCTACAGGTGTTATATTTCCTTGCGTAATCAACTTATCCATACCATAAAACTTTTGACTAAAGGAGGACGCGTCTCTGTACGCTCTGGAGAATTGTTGATTAGGAAACGACAGGTTATGGTCGACAGCTGGATATCTTTCCTGGTTCATCATCACATAAATGTTCTTGAGATCGCAGTGATTAAATAGCGACGGATTACTTTCCTGATTACCGCTACGGTCCGTCTGAAATCCTACGATGATATATCTAGGTTTCTCCGGTGAAGTTTTTACGCTCAAACGCCAACTAAAACTTGTCGATTGAGGAACTGTTATTGTGTCGCATTGACGAGCTCTATACGCAACTGGTAACGTTAATTTCGATTCAATTGTCTTATACAACTGCATTCGTTCCATATCGGAAGGAATAACGTGCGGAATAAACCATGAAATTTTGTTTATCGCAACTTTTCCAGCAGCTGCAGCGTTATCGCGGAATATGGCATCATCGTCCGCTTTACGAACTAAAGTCAGCGTCTGTTTGAAGCCATAAATAATCTTGTCGTAATCATCGCAAAACCCGAAAATATGCTTCAACGGAACAATAAAGCTGAACATTCCTTTAGTGTTTGGTTTGCGAATGAGAAAGCTTTGTCTAGTGGCAAATCCGGGGTTGTCCGCAATAACAGCTGTCGCTCCAGTGTCTTTATACCACAGCTGATTTAAGCCTTGAGTCAGCTGAAAATCGTTTGGATACGTAAGTAAACCGAGCATCGTTGTAGCTTGACCCGGATGAAATAGCGTTTCGATTTCTTGATTAGATAACTGATAGGATATTTGACTGAATAGATACATAAGCCCATTATTCGTGAGAGCAACTAAATCGGCATTAACGTATGCGGTGTCATCGGCTTTAATTAGTCTTCCTTCGAATTGTAGATATGACTCTGCTGGGTGACTGTATAAGTCTTGTAATTCAATATTTATTCTTATTTCACCAGAACTGTTAAGGTTAGTTCTCGCTACAGGTTCGTACTCGTGCCATTCGTATCGCTCTATACCTTCATCGATCAATGGTTGCTCTGTGAATCTTAGAATATCGGATTGCATTTTATTATACATATATTTTTAAATAAGAAAATTATTTTAAGCCATTTTCAAACCACCTCCGTTTAAGCGTTTTACGAGATCTTGAATTCTAATAGCTCCTCCCGTCATTTGCGGATTCGATCCTAGTAATCTAGCTAGAATGACTTTAGTTTCCTGAGTTATAGGCTGCTGAACGGTGGTTGGTGGGAGTATCTTATTGAGTAATCGTTTTCCAACGTCGATCGCCTTATCCTTAGCAACACTCCCAATCTCTTTGACGGCTGTGCTCGCAATTTGTTTGGCTGCATTCGATGTCAGTAGCCTCTTGAGAAATCCTGCAATGGAATCGAATATTCCTGCTCCACCGACAACGTGTACTTTTTTATAACTTCTTCTCGCAAGGACCAGCATTTCTATATCATCAATTTTTAAATTAGATCATCAATTTTTTATATTCATCTTTGGTTATCACTCCTTGTCTTAGTAACTCATCCGTCATACCTACAATTTCATTTCTTACACCCGTATTTCCCGCTTTGTAGCTATATATTCGCAACTCTAATTGTTTTACTAATTCATTTGGATCTGAAGGAATGGTAATTATTCCGCTTCCTGTTTTACCTCTTAACTTTATGTAATCGTCCCATATGGGTTTTATTATCTTTGCATATTTTACACTTCTAGACGATTTAGGTTTGTTTGGTTTATTTGGCTGACTCATGGCATTCGTTTTAATTAGAATCTCGGCGTATTCTTCGAGATCACGATTATCATAAATTGAACTGTTTGGACTAGCTAACGTTAACAATTCCCATAATCCTGGAGTTCCTTGATAAGTTGTGGTTCCAACTGTAATATCATTTCCTTGGATTGAGGCTTCGCTGTCACCGATGTAAAATTTTCCATCTCTTGATCTTAATCCGAATGTTGTATCCACAAGTCTTTTATCAGAAGCATATTTTTTAAGGTATTCAACTGCAATATTTCCTAATTCTAACCTTCTAATGTCTTCTACTGGGTCATCGTCATCGTACGCCTCTATAGACGGATACTGGGGAAATTGAATAGTTTTCAACGAATCTGGAAGTGATTTTAGAGCGAGTGATGTTGCTGCAGAGTTATCTTTTATTGTCGACAGCAAAGCGTTTTGTTCTTTTGAAATTGCTGATTGAGAGTCGACTATTGGTTTGTAGATTTTCGTTAATTCTCGTTGAAGTCCAAGATCGTCTATTCTCTCTGAAAGAAAGTTTTGTTTAATATTTTTTTTCGTTTTTAAAAACTCTTCGATAATAAAATCTCTTTTTGCAGGATCGCTAATTTTTAGTAGCGACATTTTTTATTATAAGTATAATGTTTAAAACGTAACGTAAAACGTAAACGTAAAACGTAAACATAAAACGTACACGTTATGCATCGTAGTAATTAACATAACATATGGAGTCTTTTTCGTTTATAGTAACTGGTGAATCGGAGTTGTTTTGTATTGTAATTATTATATCCTCTGCGTCCTCTAGTACTGTACCATCTTGAAGACTCAGTCTGAGTTGTTTCAACTTCTGTCTAAGAGAGACTAGACACATTCCACTGGTCATTCGGACTCCAAGGCCTACTTCTACTGTAATATTTGTCTTTGGTTCAATCGTTATTGCTTGCTGAGCAAAAATCTCATATCTGTCGCCTGCTCGTTGTCTTGCAGGAGCGTGAGTGACCACTTTGGGCAACCAAATTATCGTACTCACACGAGGCTTCCGTTTGGTGATAAATTTGTGTATTGGGTGACCGTATCCAGACATTTATATAAGAGATTGTTTAAAGTAACATTCCAAGAATAGGAATATTTTTAAATGGTGAATTAGGACCAAGTATAAGACCTTCACCGCTGATATATCCTGTCCCTCTTTTCATAAACAGACCAGAACCCGATATCGAAATACCTTTTTTCCACGGAGATAGAAAAAGACCTTCGCCAGCAGGCCTTATCTTACAGCATATTCCTCCTTTCTTAACGTAGAGCACGCCAGATCCACTTATCGGATGTGAGATCGAAGATCCACTTATTTTATCGACAATTTTGGAACCAGCTGCAGAACCCAATCCTGTTAAGGCTCCTGTGGCTAAACTCGGAAGAACACTAGACAGAAGAAACTTTCCGGCTGTTGCTAAGAACGGTAGAATAGCGCCAATAAATCCACCTTCGACTCTCGCATTGTCTTCTAATTGCTTTTTACCCATTTTAATTGTCAAACCAGTTCCATTCTGATACGCTTTAGTTAACTTGTTAATTTGCCTCTGGTTTAGAGCTAATACATGATCACCAGTTATGTCTCCATGAGAAAGTCTTATACTCACCCCAGTTCCTACTTGAACAGCTCGCTTAATCTTCTCTTTTTGCCCTTCAGAAATATTAACTTTGACCTTAGCGTAAGCGCTCATCTTATATTAAATATAAACTTTAAATTAAACCTCTCTTATGTGAAATCGTATCGACAATTCCTCACCTCTTAAATTAATTAGTTTTCCATTTTGGTCTATTAGTTTTGTTTCCATCGATGAAATAGAGTATAGCGTTATTGGAAGATAAACCAGATTATGAGGAGATTCGATTATCTTGTAACCAGGCCCGACCGATGGAAAGAAAGAATAAATTATGTTCTCTGTAGTTCCGTTAGCATACGATGATCCTATTATATCACTGGTAATTCGTAAACTATTCACGCTGTTTATATTGACTATGTGCTCGGATTCGTTATATCCGTCGGAGTATACACGACTCTGAAATCCTAGAACCGTACTAATTGAATTTGGTACTGTAAAATCAACTTTATAGTTCTCATCAATTTCCAAAACAGCCTTCAAAGTATTGTTATTTGGTTGCAACTTTATACATTGTCCATGACCTTCTTCTTTTAGAATTCTCTGTATGTAATCGTTTAAGTCTACGATTTCATAGCAACCAGTTGGAATGTCTAAATCTTTCCACGTTACACCGTTATCTGACGAATATACGAATTTATTATTTGTTTCGTCTATATTGGGATAACTGAAGTACGTTTCAAGATTAACAAGGGCCATTTCATAAGTTTTACTTTTGTCCAGTTCGATTAGTGGATTAAATTTCGTTCGAATTCGTGTGCTCCTTTCGCTCAACAAAATGCAAAAGGATTCTTTAGCTTCTGTGTTGCGTGCAATCGTTTGAGTATTAGATAAAATTTCGTCAAGAATGGTTTCCATTTCAGATAGCTATTTTTAAACCTAGAATATAAAATCTTAAATTTTGTTATCATTTTATTATTGCTTTTATTTAATGTAAAATGTATCTAATCCAGATCTGTACCTACCCTTATTTGTTTTACTAGTAAGGTCTATAACCACAAAACCATGCGTTTCATCCCACGCAGTTTTGCATAGTTTTCGAAATTCTTCAATAGTCATATCGTCTACACCTATATGATCGCTGTATATATGATTAATATTTTTGAGGTCTTGAGGGAATAGACATATAAAGTTAGCATTCTCTCTTATAGTTTGTCTAGGTAGCTTGAAATAATTTTGTGCTAGGTAAAAGCAGTCTACATTACTATGTCTACCTCTTATATAATACGATTCGCATTTATTTTGTCGCTCTAACTGTAAATCATCAAAAATCATGAGATTCTTCTTATCTCGACTTAAGTCTCGTGGATCTGGAACATCTTCAGAGGTTTCAAAGAACTTGCATTCTATATCCGATTTTTTTGCCATGTTTTTAGACATCTCCTCGACTACGGCGGTCGGTGATACATTTAATTTCATTATCTCATCGCGATTATCAAAAAGTCTTATAATTGCTTCCTTTGGTAATTTCTCTTCAAATGCTTTTTTAAGTATTTTGTATTCTGATTGAAATAAACTTTTGCCGAAGATCTGCAGGTTATCGTAGTCTAACCAACCAGGTCTCAGTAATAAATTAAGTAGTAATATTGTCTTGCCGCATTGAGACTTACCGACGATCAAACCTCTGATGCTTCTTGGTAGGAGAGGACTGTTAAAGCGTTTAGATGTATCTTCATTCCACGATAGGTCTTGGACTTCCATTTTAATTATATTATATTAAAATGGAGCACAGCTCGTATTGCGTAAAATGTAAACGAAAAACTGAGTGTAGAGAAATTCAACGAGTCGTCAGTAAGAATGGTAGATCTATGCTTAGATGTGTTTGCGTTGAATGTGGCGCTAGAAAAACTCAGTTTACTAAAATGTCCACTACTGTACAAGGAGGTGATTTGGTATCAGCTCTCAATTCTGCTACTTCTAATATTAAACTTCCATGGGCAAAGTACCCGGGTGAAATGCATCTTCCAGGACATTCTTTCACAGGTCCAGGAACTCGATTGGATTTGCGTTTAAACCCTGACGGGACGCCAAAAGATTGGAGTAAACCAGTAGATAGAGTTGATCAAGCAGCCTATCGTCATGACCTGGCTTATGCTAAACATACTGATACAGCAGGGAGAAACGTCGCTGACAGAGCTATGATAGATGAATTAAATAATATACCTAATCCTTCTTTCCGCGAACGAATTGAACGATCTATAGTTAAACCTATTTTATCAACGAAAACCCATTTTGGAATGGGGTTGAAAAAAAAACTCTGAGATGGACAGACCAACTTGCTGACGAATTGCATAAACCTATAGTCAGGAAGTTTAGGAAGCGAGTTGTTTATGTTCAGGGAGTGGACAAAGTTTGGGCGGCTGACTTGATTGACATGCAGGCTTATGCTAAATATAATTCTGGTGTGAAATATTTGTTAAGCGTCATCGATATATTTTCCAAATATGCATTTATTCAGCCGTTAAAAGATAAGCGCGGAGAATCTGTGGCAGATGCTTTCGTTAAAATATTTAATACGAGTAAAAGAAGGGGTGAAAAACTTTGGGTCGATAAGGGAACAGAATTCTATAATAAACAGGTAAAATCACTAGGTATGCAGTTGTACTCAACTGAGAACGAAGAGAAATCTTGTATCGTAGAGAGATTTAATAGAACAGTGAAAGAAAAAATGTTCAAATATTTTACAGCAAATTCAACTCAGAGATATATCGATGTTTTAGATAATATGGTTAATTTATACAACAACACAAGACATTCTTCCATTAAAATGACTCCTGTTAAAGCGAGCATCAAAGCAAACGAATGGGTTGTGTGGATGAATCTGTATGGTGATGCTGTACCTGAAACTGATAAACCTAAATTTTCAGTAGGAGATAAAGTAAGAATTTCTAAGAAGAAAAAGACATTCGAGAAAGGTTTCACTCAAAGGTGGACACAGGAGGTTTTTACAATAACACAAATTCAGTACACAGATCCTATAACCTATAAAATATCTGACTATCATGGAGAAGAAATAAAAGGGACATTTTATGAAGCTGAGTTACAATCGACAACGCAAGATACATTTAAAATAGAAAAGATTATAAGAAAAAGAGGAAATCGGTCTTTGGTGAAATGGTTAGGCTATGATGATTCATTCAATTCATGGATTGACAATAAGGATTTGATAAGTCTACGATAAAACTAGACTCAACGTATTAGGCTAAAATTATATGAAGTTTGGTTGCTTTTCATTTCTGGATTAAGTTCTATGATTAGGATCGTTTTTCGAAGCTAAGCCACTCTTGACCGTGGGTGGTTTATGAGGACTTTTGTTCAGGACCACGTAAACCACGTATATATATATATATATATATAAATATATATATATATATATATATATATGTATATAGATACTGTTCACCGCGGGTGATTTATGAGGACTTTTGTTCAGGACCACGTAAACCACGTATATATATTTATATATAGATACTGTTCACCGCGGGTGGTTTATGAGGACTTTTGTTCAGGACCACGTAAACCACGTATATATATATATATGTATATAGATACTGTTCACCGCGGGTGATTTATGAGGACTTTTGTTCAGGACCCCGTAAACCACGTATATATATATATATATATATATATATATATATATATAGATACTGTTCCCCGCTCGTGATTTATGAGGACTTTTGTTCAGGACCCCGTAAACCACGTATATATATATATATATATATATATATATATATATATATATATATGTATATAGATACTGTTCACCGCGGGTGATTTATGAGGACTTTTGTTCAGGACCCCGTAAACCACGTATATATATATATATATATATATGTATATAGATACTGTTCACCGCGGGTGATTTATGAGGACTTTTGTTCAGGACCACGTAAACCACGTATATATATATATATGTATATAGATACTGTTCACCGCGGGTGGTTTATGAGGACTTTTGTTCAGGACCACGTACGATCTATTAATATCAAGCCGTTTTATTCCATTGGCGCGCCATACTCAGCGTGCTATGTTTACATCCTCCTTAAGCCAGCGGCTGCAGCCACCTCGGTAGCCAATGATGAATGTACACGTTGTATCAGCTTCTCGATCTTTCGAGAAGGTTCTGAATCACGTGACCGTATATAATAATGCATGTGACCGAAGAAAAACTTGTCACATGCGGACGGATTTTGCTGTCGTGTGACCACTTTTGTATAATGGCTGGAGCTATGCGAGAATTTATTTTGTCCTTGGTTGGTGAAAAAGCTAACAACATACAGGTGAAAGAATTGGAGTTGGCAAGAGCAAAAAATAAGCTTCGGAAGGGTAAAGCGAAGGAGAGAAAACAAAAGCAGCGGGTGAGAGAAATGGTAGCTAGCCTTCAAGCAACTAAGGAAGAGAACGATCACCAGAGGTCTGAAATTTTACGTATTCAGACTGAGATGTCCTTGCTTAGGTCTACCGACGACTCAGATTAGGCCCTAGTGCTGCGGCTCGTGTAATCTTATTAAATTTTTGGAGACCATAAGACCCTCAGTTGATGGGGAGGTCGTCAACATCTTACAGGTGTTCTGAGGAGCCCTGCCAGGGCGAAACGACTTACCCACTAGTCATTTGTGGGACGCGGTGGTGTAGTGGTGGCGTCGTTGCCTTGGAGCCGGAAGGTTCGAGGTTCGAATCCATCTCACCGCGTAAGGACCTTGAGCAAGTCCTTCACTCACAATTGCTCAGCGCTTCGGCATGAAACTTCGATGCAGTGTCCGCTCTGCATCGGGAGCGCCTCTGAGACGAGAGCTTGAAGGGGCGCTATAACAAGTGCACATGCAAACAAACAAAATAGAGCATTGGACGTGAGACCCGCAACACACTGTATTATTATAGTAGCCTATGTCTCGTAACAGCGCGTGATTCGCGGTCTGATACACATAGATAGAGTGACATGAATGAACGCATGGCTGCGAGTCAATGCTTAGCTGGCCATGCGTATCGTTGGTAAGCGAGGTCCTGTTGTGTACAATTATAGGCTACATTAAACATTGAACGTCTAATAGGGCTTAATAATAATAATAATAATCTTCGTTTAATTATTCTCAGTCTGAAACACCGTGTAATGATACAGGTAAGCCTACAGAATGTATAGCTTCTACGTCGGACTGAATGAGGCTGTTGTTAAAAAAAGCCACTGTAGCCTACAATTGTACACAACAGTCCGTTGGCAATGCTCCAAATTTACAGAGTCGCGCTTATAACGGATACTACGCATGTAGCCTAGGACAACGTTGTCGTGAGTCGTGACTAGGTCAGATGTTTCTGAACTGACATAAATTATTATAATGTTTTCTGCATGGTTAAAAATAGGTACATGACGCGTTCGCACACCATCTGCTTGTCGCGCTCGGTGTTGGGCTGCTGCAGCCGCTGGCTTATGGCAGATGTAAACATCACACGCTGAGTATGGCACGCCAATGGAATAAAACGGCTTGCATATAATAGCTTACACAAAAGACTGATTTTATCACTATTTTTTCTTCAATTAAAAAACCCTCAGATTATCCTTTAGCACCATTTAAACTTAATTTATCTTCAATATCAGGCTTCTTAAAAAATAGCTAAGTAATTAATTATGCATCAGGAAAAATAATAAAATACCCCAAAGGAGAAGAGGAGGAATCAGGGGGAAATAATAAAAGACCTCTTGGTTGACAGTCCAGCGCGCTAACCAACTGTACTACCGAGCACCCCCCTCAGGAAATAATAAAAGACCCCTAGCTTGTTAACCCTATGCTGGTCGACAGTCTAGCTCGCTAACCACTGTACTACCGAGCACTCCCCTCAGGAAAATAAAAGATTCCCAAAGAATCCATTCTGCATCAGGAAATAATAAAAGACCCTAAAGGAGAAGAGGAGAAATCAGGGAAATAATAAAAGACATCCAAATGAGAAGAGGAGGAATCAGGGAAATAATAAAAGACCCCCAAAGGGTAAAAAAGACTTCATTTTCAAGGCCTTGGCATATGAAGGCGGTGGCCAATCCTCTCCCTCACCGTCTCATCATCCACTGACCGTGTACTCATCATAACTGAGTCGACAGTCCAGCGCGCTATCCACTGTACTACCGAGCACCCCCCTCAGGAAATAATAAAAGACATCCAGAAAATTAAAAAGACATCTACTCTACTCGCATTACCGCACGCGTATAAAATATAGGCACAGGCTTATGCTCAAGAATGCTTTCATTGGTTTGGTGATTAATAGCCTATGTTAGATTTTTTAACTTTAAATGCGACACAATTATTACAGTAATCAGCCGAAATTGACGGCAGATTTTAACTTTTATTGAACTAAGAACTTGAGTAAAATACTGTTGGCCTACACATTAGGCCTAGTCTAAATCACGGTTTTTTTATAGTGCGGAAATGGCAATTAATCCGAATTACGCATTGGAAAACGTTAATTGATAAAAAATAAAGCACTTCTAAACTGATAAGTCTATTAATTAGGGTATACTCTTAAACAAATAATTGTCCACGTCACATATTATGAAATCTATTTCTATCCTAGGCTATTTGACGCAAGCTGACTGCCTGAAATGATATGATCAGCAAATAGAAAGATAAAGTAGGGCCTAAGTAAATAAGTAAACAACTAAAAATAGCTGATAAAATCATAAATAACCGATAAAAGAAATAAGTATAGGAAACAAAATAAATGAAATCATGATCTATCATTATTGCAGGCTATCTGTTCTGTTAGGCTAGTAGTTAAGATTTATTTACCTGAGTTCCTGTAAACTGTTTCAACTGCATAATTGTACACTGTAACCGGTGTCGCTCACAATTTCTCACATGTCAACCGGCTTGTTGAATTACATGTACTTGAATATATAAACGGAAGTTATCATACTGCAGGGCTGTGGGGCTTGGTGAACAACGCCGGTGTCTACGATATGCTCCCGGTCGACCTCGTCTCAATTTCCAACTGCCAGCGCACTCTGACCACAAATCTGTTTGGAGTTATTGACGTCACGATGACGTTTCTGCCCCTTGTGAAGAAGGCACGAGGCAGGGTTGTGAACGTTTCGAGCGATTCAGGTCGAAATACTCTTCCGTTGGCTGTACCATACTGCATGTCCAAGTACGGACTGGAAGCATTCACCGATGGACTCAGGTGATTTATTTATTTCATTCGAGGCAGTTAAATTCTTAACTTAGGCTGACTATAAAATAATATTCTGCATTATATAGCTCAAAGCATCAATGGCTGCAATGGTGCAACGTTAGACCTATTGACAACTGCTATGTTGAAAGTGCTAGTTCTGTGCAATATATGATAGACGTTATCAGAAATTCACTGATAGTTTAAAAGTATGGAAATTTATTAGGCCTAGGCATAGGCTTCGTTAAAATAATATAGTCACTGATACTTTAAAAGTCTGCAAATTTTATTAAATACTAGCTTACCAGGCCACGCGTTGCTGTGGCTGAAAAGACCGCCCAACCATCCCTCCCTACCTCTCTGAATCTGAGCCTTCTTGGAGGGGCTTAGCCCCCAGTCTCTGTTAAACTCCGCCCATGTCAGTAGATCACTAATAACTGTGATCTAACTTGGGCTACATGAAATCTTGGTCTTTCTAAGGCCTATTGCAATTTGGTGTGATGGATGTAGGCCTATGGTTCGTAAAGTTTTGTAGTTTCTGCAAACGTTTTACAGGCGTTCTATTGGTCGCTACGGCTGCCGTGCCCTTCTGATTGAACCTGGCGCCTACACGACTCACATCTTTGGAGAAGAGGATTTTCGAAGACACTTTGAAACCGCCTGGAAAGGAGCCTCCACGGACATAAAATCGGACTTGGGAGAAGGATTTCGGCGAACAGGCAATATTTTTCTTTTTCAAGAACTTCGTTGCAAACACGAGAGTAGTCCATCTATTATCTATAACGAAGTGACTAGCGGACCGCCAAGCGGCCGTCGAATCTCAAATACTAGCGGACCGCCAGTCACGTGTAACCTGTCACATGACGAGTCTTGATTCTTGAATATTGTTACAATGGCGGCAGTTACCGATAGTTGGTTTTATGTCGGACAAAAGTTTTCTTGTTTTAATGACTTAGAAAATTACTAGAAACAGAGTAAGCAACCAATTTTTTCGTGAGTGTTGGTTAGGTTCAGGTTAGGCGTCGTGAGGGTCGGTTAGGGTTAGTTTTAGGGTTTGTTTAACCATTAGAAACTCTTGTGGATTGGTGTAAATAGAAAGCCTGGCGGCTTGCTAGTATTCTGTATTGGACGGCCGCCAGTCATGTGACAGGTTACACGTGACTGGCGGTCCGCTAGTATTTGAGATTCGACGGCCACTTGGCGGTCCGCTAGTCACAGCCTATCTATAATTGAAGATGTTTGTATGTGGCTTTGTCCACAATGCACGCCCACAGTTTCGCAGCTGTTGATCTGAAACTTTGCGCCTAGACAGGGGTCCATCAGAATTAGACAGTGCAGAGGTTGGGGCCAGGGTGGGGGCCTTTTTAGGGGGGAATGTTTTGCAGCTATTGATGTGAAACTTTGAATTTAGATAGAAGACCGTCAGGTCCACCCAGTGGAGGAGTTGGCGAATCTCTAGCACCAGAGGGAGAATGGATGGGGGTCGAAACCCCATTTTCCCTATTTTTTTACCATCGCCATAGTTTCACAGCTATTCACCTAAAAGTGGCAGCCAGATAGGGTGGCACCGGGACCACCTCACCCCCCCCCCCCCCAACCAACGCACACCTCGCCCCGCAGGGGCCGGGTCGGCAGGGTTTTGTTTGGGGGCCTATTTTCAGGGGGGCAATTTTTTGCAGCTATTGATGTGAAACTTTGCATTTAGATAGAGGACCGTCAGGTCCACCCAGTGGAGGAGTTGGAAAATCACTACCACCAGGGGGAGAATGGAGGGGGCGAAAACCCAATTTTTCTTATTTGTATACCATCGCCATAGTTTCACAGCTATTCACCTGAAACGTTGCAGCTAGATATGGTGCCACCGGGACCACCTCGCCCCCAACTAACACACGCCTCGCTCCGCAGGGGCAGGGTGTTGTTTGGCGGGGGCGTGCTTTGTAATAGACTCAGTAAATGCAAGATGCCTATGGACAGAATCGACCCGACCCACTGCGCATGCGCAGTATTCCGAACACGAGATTCCGCTTATTCGGTAGGCCTATTGTGTCTAAACTTTGTTGTATAGGCCTAATTGCACTTGTAAATGTCCAAGTTTCTGATGAGATGTTTTCTGTTTGTATAGCTTCGGACAAAATCTGGAAGTTGGTCAAGGAATTTCCGGCGTCAGAAAAAGTTCACGAAGTCATCGATACCTATGAGCACGCCTTATTCGGCGTCTTTCCAAGGGCGAGATATGTCGTCGGCAGAGACGCTAAGCTCTTCCTGCTTGTCCAGCTCTTGCCCGAGTGCCTGTCGGACAGGATCATCAATTCGTTGCTACCCTCGCTCTACGATAACTAAGCCCATAAGTAGCCCAAACGCGTCTACGGCGGTAGTGACAATAGCTTAGTAAACATATTAAACTAATTTATTTATCTTATAGTTTAACTTACTTACTTCTTATTTGACATTCCAAATCAGGTTTACCGTTCAGTAAGTTTGCACACTTGTAAAATAGTGAGTATTGGGCCTACTTCAAGAAACCTATTCCAAATCCTATCCCAAGTAGGGCTACTTCGTAGAAATTACGATTTAATAGTCGTTGTAGTAGGCCATCACTATTTACACTGTTCATTGCAAGCCATACAGTAACAATCGAAGCTTGTGTTGTCTGTTCGGGAGGAGTGACGTCACACGATTGTGACCATTGTGATATAATTATTATAAGCGCTAGAGTATGACGTAAACCAATCTGCTCTGCAGATAGATGTGAAGTCACAATAGTTTAACAACAACACCGTCGCAAACATACCGACCAATCAAAAGCGATTTCTTATACCGACCAATCATATGCATGATCTTTGATCGGCGACCTCAACGTGGATACGTGATACTCTCTCTAGCGACATGTTTACTATAGGCCTACATCTCAATGGTTGCGCCTCAAAATGACGTCACAAAGCTCAAACCTCTTAAACATAAATTGCGTTGTGAAGATAAAACATGTTTGAAATCACATTAAATTTCTTTTTGTATTGTATTGCATTTAAGCATTTGTAAAGTGCCTTTAGTAGGGTGAACCGTTCAGAGGCGCTCCCAGTGTACACGGCCCCGCAGGAAGAAGCAGGTTTTGAGAAGAGAGAAGGCAAAAAAGAGACTGCCTGTCAGATGTGTATAACGAACAGAAAGGGTCGGTTAGGGTTAGTTGTTCCTTACTTGTTGGTCTTCCCCTTGGGGTTCTGGGGCGACTTGATCGCGTCTTGCGCTCAGCTGCTCGCCTTATTGGGCGGCTTCCTAAATTTGCGCCTGTCTCTGCCTATATGCGTGATGTGCTGCACTGGCTGCCTATGTCCCAGCCGATCTCATACCGCATTGCTGCTGTGGTCTCTCGCTGCGTCCTTGGCTGTGCTCCGTCATACTTACGTGATCTGTGCTGTCCAGTCTCTGACGTTGCAGCGCGTCGTGTACTTCGCTCTTCGTCTAAAGGTGAGCTTCTGGTCCCGCGGGCTCGCTTGGCTATTAAGCAGCGCCGTGCTTTCTCGGTCGTGGGGCCTACTGTCTGGAACGACCTCCCGCTCTCGCTTCGTTCACTACTTGTGGTCCATCCGGCTGCGTTCTACAAGTCCCTCAAGTCTTTTTTCTTTGTTCGTGGTTGGGCTGGGAGCGCCTCTGAGTAGTTTCTTGAAGGGGCGCTATATAAATGCTCTGAATGAATGAATGAATGAAAAGGGACTGCTGTCCATAGATAGCCTACTTCATATTCTTCGGTCCCCAATACTGCAATGACGCCATTGCTGGTGGTTAGACGATGATTATATTCAAATTGCAAAGTGATTACCATGCATTTTATATGTGCTTTTGTAGTAGATCTGAGTTAAATACCGTAATGGACGTTGTGGAACCTTAAATAATTACAAATAGTGTCTTCTGAGATATGAGTTCGATTCTTTTGAAGTATAAAATCAGCACGTTAAATTGCTTGATGAAACTGACCGAATTCTGACGTATTTGGACCAGTCTATTTCCAAAATACCATAGTTGAAATAGACCTCTATATTGTTGCTGAGCGAAGATATCAAGGACCAGAACTTGGTCCAGAAGCAAAGTTTCACAGTGCGCTGACAGCTGGTGGTACCTTGGACTTGAAGTTATGTGCATAGGCCAACTGTATGCCTACCGTATGCACATAATTTTATGGAGCAGAGCTGCTGCAGTGGACCGTATACACAACTAACGGTAGACGACATAGGTTTTTTCAAATAAATTTGCTGATTTTTAACTTTATGGACTATACTGGAGTTTTAGTCTTGCGGATACAGACCTCTTATGCCCGGAGTCGATTTTAATACTTTTCAAATAGTGAAACAAAACAGGTTAGGCTTATCAGACTGTTCTGGCGTGATTAGCGATATGGGTAAAGGCCCATAAGTGTGTTATAGAGCATCCGAGCTAGCATAATTATAGGGTTATTGTGATAGTACATGTAGTTTAGTTCACATGACTGTTTGCTGCCCTTTCATGACCTACATTCAAACATGTACTTTGCACCGGGCACCATTGCAATAATTATAATGTAGAGCCTATAGTCGCATCAAGGGCCTTGGCAGAAATTATTCTTTGAGAATTTAATTGTTTTCTCATTTGATCGTGTGGGCCTAATATTTGGAATGGTGAGTTAGATTGTTTCCTGGATAGGATAGAACATAATTTCAAAATGGCCATATAGTATTTTGGATCTAGGCTTATAGGCCTACGTGCAATAAGGAATTCAATAACGATGTAAATTAGCTGCCCAGTCGCTTTTAGCAGGCCTGTATGGTAATATGTTGCTATAAATACTCTGAATGAATGCATGAATATAGGCCTACACCCTCGGCATTAAATTACTAATGTAGTCGAGTCTAGCTAGATTCTCTTGCATTGCTTTGTCGTAATATCGTATTTAACTGCAGTTAACATTATCTGCAGGTGAAACAACTCTATATCTGACTCTCCGCATCTTGACTCTCTGCCTATTGATTTTGTTTTCATCCAGCGCCTGCGAATAAGCTGGTTCCCGCGACTTCGCTTTTGTGTGCGCTGTATAAATCTCGAGATTACGATTACGAGTATTGCCGGGCTATAATGGTGTGCTGCGATACCATTTCGATTGCTGGTCTCCTGCTGTCTTTCTTCGTCCTCTACAAGATCGTCGATCGACTTGTACGTCTACCTCGCATTGGGGGACGCTATAGCGATCGCTTCGTCCTCGTCACTGGATGTGGACAGGGATTCGGACTTGAAGCTGTCAAGCGACTGGACAGACTCGGATGTCACGTCTTTGCTGGATGTCGAAAGCAGGAAAGCGTCGAGGAACTCAAGAAGACTTTTTCCGATCGTGTTCATCCGATTCTCATGGATGTCTTAGATCGAGATAGCGTCCGCAAGGCTTTTGATGTGGTGTGTTCACAGCTTCCACAAAACACTGGTAATATAATTTTCGTAAACTATTCATTGCTAGCTGACAAACACATCTTAGGCCTATTAATAACAATAAGCCTACGTGATGTCGGCCTAAATGATATATTATATGAATGTCTCTCGTGGTTGCAATTTTAATTTCTATAGGCATTTACAGACCCAACTTTGTTTTGGTGAATTAGCCTAACCTTCTCTAGAATAGACAAACTTAAAGTAGGACTACCGGTGAAATAAGATTAAATCAGATTGACTAGACTAGTTGGTTGGTCAATTTCGTTTTATGACAGGGAAAATCTTACCTCAATGGAAAATATTTGAAAGTGGCTTCATCGTAAGCCTACGGAAAATTTGCGAGTTAAATCTGGGAAATATAGTGGTATACGCTACACTTTAACTGTAGGCCTAATGAGCATTTGCATAGCCTATTAAAAAATACAGCCAGTTGGGACTTTTTGATATGGGATGTTTTGACTACTGGTATTCTGAGCGGACTGTTGATTATTTTCATCTTTGATTTCGTCGATTTCTTTCGTATTTCTTACGCACGGTCCAATATATACCTGCATTAATTTGACAATAATAATTACTTCAGGTCTCTGTGGACTAGTTAACAACGCCGGCATCGGTGAAGTACTTCCGATGGAACTGATTGACACTGCGATGTACAGACGAATGATGGAGACGAATCTTCTCGGCACTGTTGACGTCACGATGACGTTTCTGCCTTTGGTGAAAAAAGCACGGGGTCGAATACTCAACGTTTCGTCATATTCCGGACGAATTGTTCTGCCAGTTGTCGCGTCTTACGCCATGTCAAAGTTCGGAATCGAGGCATTCACAGATGGACTCAGGTTAACTTGATTTCTAAGCAGGGCTGAGGAATAATTCCGGGCCCTCCCTTAGGCAGAGCAGCCACGGGCCCCTAAATTTAATATCTTATGCGGCTTAATGAGAAACAAATTTTTAGACACAAATTGAAGTGATAAAAGTGCAAGTATCTAGTATGACCTAGAATTTTATAATTAAGTACTGATCTGATTTAGGCCTATGTGATTTTATTTTTTAGCTTGAAGTTTTAACATGTTGCAGTTACTTTTCTCTGCAATAATAAATATATTTCAGAGGCATAAATCATTGCTTGTGTACCGACTTCATTACTTAGGGCCTATTAGATTATTCTACTTTAACAATGACGTCATATTTCATAAGATTTTCTTCATTACTGACGTCATAACTTCCTGAATTATCCCACTTTTTACGTCGTTGACGAATGTTTTATAGCCTAATTGATTGCGTCGTAGGCTTTCTGCTCTTGATTAATTATTGATTAATTATTATTGGTTAATTGCTGGTTAATTATTGTTCAGGCGATCCCTTCGACCGTTCGGTTGTAAAGTTCTTCTGGTTGAGCCGGGTTCCGTTAAGACAGGCATCTTAAGCGTTGAAACTGTCCTCAAAGATTTCGAAGCAGCCTTTCGAAGAGTGAACTCTAAAGATGAGGCATTGAAACTTACGGAAGATGTTGAAAGATTACTAAATGCAGGTTTGAAGAAGATAATTGCCTTACTTTTGTACTGTCTACTTTGTTTTTTTAAAGCGAATAGGCTTAGGCCTAAGTACTAAATATTAGGATATAAATTATCAAGTATTAATAACCTAGTACCCGTAGCCTAATCTTATGGTCCACTAGATTTTCATCCCATTTTACCTTAAAGAACCGCAGTCTGTTCTTGATACAGATAGGGCCTACTTTTTCTGTTTGCGTGATCCAATAACTGCTGGTAATGCATGACAACAATTTTTTGTGTTGATGAATATAGAACGAAAGAAGTTATCCGAGGTGCTGCTTGGATATCCGACGTATGGACGCATCGATGACGTCATAGACGCCTACGAACACGCCTTGTTCGGAGTCTTTCCAAGAGCCAGATACGTCATCGGAATTGATGCAAAGTTTCTCCTATTTCTCGAGATGTTGCCGGAATGGCTTTCCGATTTTGTTATAAGCCATTCAATGCCTACGTTTCAGTGTCATACGGAAACCGAAAAGTAAAGAACATTAAGCCCGTACTGCAGCGGTTTTAGAAAAAAACTATGTACTTACATGTACAACGACCAGGAATAGCCTATTAGGCCTATAATAAGCTTAATGATGACACTGGCAATAACAAATAGATAGATCATAGATTAACAGACAGTTAGTTACTGTAGGTTAGTTACTGCAGGAGACTATGATGTGGTAAGCACGACCAAAATTTCAAGACCATGACAAAACCGCTTAAGACCAATTGAATATCAAGATGACAAGAATTATTTTAGGGCGTGATATATGGATGGATATATGGATGGGCCCTTATGCAGAATGAAATTGAGGTGTCAGAAATGAGCATCAACATCATTCAAATGAGATATGTAGGCTGTGCAGCCTATAATATCTTTCTAGTAGTAGGCCTAGGCCTGCTAGACTATAAATCACTCAGCGTGAGTTCGCACGAAGAGTCTAACGCAGAGTTAATTTTGGAGCTTTTTAATGCAAATAATGTTCAACTAAGTATGGCAGGGCCCCCCCCCCCATTGCAAGACAAGTTTCATATCAGAGGCACCCAGCAGGGCTGTAATCAGTCCTATACTGCATTCAGTCATCACAACAAAAGTGGCAACAAACATAAATCATGCAGCTGATTCTGACGGTCTCATGAATACTTATTTTTCTTACATCTGTTTTTTAGGCGCAACTGTGTCTACCACTATAAGCCAAAATTATGACACCTCGATTCATCATTCAGTTCTTTGATTGTAGCTGTGAAATTCGTTTGAACGGCTCTGACGTGCAGCTCAGAGCCTTCTATTACTGTAATAGAAGGCTCTGGAGCAGCTGAGCTAATAGGCCTACCACGTGTTACGACACAATGTTCTTTATAGAGCTATGGCCGGGTGGCTAGGCCTGCAACCTTCGCCAATTATACACGTCTGTACGTGCTTCTTTCATCATAGTAAATGCATCATTTCACCTTTGCAGTAGCCTATTTTCATTTCTGGGGTGTTCAAACACCCAAAACACCCCCTAGTTATACGTCCAATTGTGTGTGCGCATGCGTGCGTACGTGCGTGCGTGTGTGTGTGTGTGTGTGTGTGTGTTTCGTATGCGTAGCCTATAGTAGGCCTAGTAGGCCACACCTCGTTAGATCAGCGGTTCACAGTTCAGTTATGTTGTGATAACATGCAGCACATTGCAGCAGGGCAAAGGCTTGATTGACTCAACGTTCAACTTTGCCGATCATTCGCTTTCCAGTTTGTAATAATAGCCAGCTGTCTCGACCTAAATAGAGGGCTTGTATAGACCTAGGCCTATACACGTAAGCCTATCAATGCTATCATCTTGGACTGGCCTTAGGCCTAATTGTTCATTTTCAATGAATAATTTGATCGGGTTATACTTAATTCACCACTGCTGCCCGTTTGAAAAGACACCACGCTATTTTTAGACCCCCACGTACCTTTGGACTAAGCCTACTCGAACGGATAACCAATTACTTTGGCTTAATGCAGCGCTCGTGAATAAGTTGGTGCCTCTGCTTGACTTTCGAGTGGTGCTTTAGAAGTTTGGAGATTACGATTGTTAGCCGACCGATCGTCAGTGATTCCCGCACGCGGGCCAGACTTGGACACTCTGCCCTTAAAAGAGATTTTTCTCTTTTGAACCAGCGCTCCTGAATAAGGTGGTTCCCTGCGCTTAGTTGTCGAGTGGCGCTTGAAAAGTTTGGAGATAACTATTAGGCCTACGATTTGTGGGGCGCGCCTATACGCGGGGGTGCAATGGGTTTATGTTCATTGCTCTGCAGCTGGATGGCTGCAAATTCGAATGCACCTCAAGCCGCCTCGTAGGAACATTCAGCAAGTCCTTCACTCGCAATCGCTCCTGCGCTTCGGCGTGAATCTCCAATTCAGTGTCCGCGCTGTAGTCGAGAGCACGTCTGAGTAGTTATCTTGAAGGGCCGCTATAACAAGTGTACATAGGCCTGCATAGAGCTTGCATATATATTTAGCCTGTGCCTGGAACTCAATAATAGCCTAATAAACCCAGTTAGGCCTACTTTCAGAACTGTTCTGCATCGCTTGCTCGCTTACTCACTCGCTGACTGTTGATGTGGACCAATCATTGATGTGGGACCAAAGAACCAACTAAGACCGTTTGGATCTTTGCTACGTGCTGTGATGATTTCACTTTTTCCCAAATTATAAATTTAGAACAGATGACACGTGATTCCTCATGATGTCACACTACGGAAAGTTTGCGGAGTTTCTCACAAGTTTGTAAATTGACACCAGAAAAATTCAACAACAAATTCTAGAACTTGTGAATTTGTTATTTTTTAAAGTACCACTTGAGTGAACCAGCTTGCGTGCAGAATGTAGTCAAAGAGCGAAATATAATTACATAAAATTCTTACTTACTTAATAAATCAGGCAGCAAGCCACCGTATGGTGACGCTCATTACTAATAATACTCTATGCGTACGTCATCAAGCAGGGAACGTGCATGGAAATATGAGCTCTGTGTTCGTGTAAACATGGCTGTTGTCGGTGTTTTACCTTCGTATCAACAACCAAAATTCACAAATGGGATCTCAAGTCTCGCCGCTCGTAGGACGTTACGGATCCGCGAAAAATATGTCGTGCTGGTGGTGTTCGCGATGTTCGGACTCGTCTGCTTCGGGGGAATATTTTTCTTGCCCGACATGAGAGACAGGGTATCCTCTGATGGGTACGTCGGACCCAACCAGATGAGGGACAATTTCGAAAATATGTTCTTTCCGCGTGTGGGTGCTGGGAATGGGTCGGGCGGCAGGCAGCGTCACGGTTTAGAAGAAGTAGAAGACCCGCATAAGGAGCGGGATTGGGAGGAGCTGCGAAAGAAGATTTCGCAGAATCCGCATATCGGGGCCATTAAGGGAGGAAATATTTCAGAAGACGAACGACTTCGGCTTGAAAATGAGCACGGAAGTGAAGAAAAATTGCCCGATTCCCCAAACCCCGACCTGTCTCAGCAGAAAATTGACAAACCGGACGATTCTGTATTTCCCGAGAGCGTCGCTGATAGCGTCACCGAAGAACGCCGGGAAAAGATTAAAGAGGTTGGTATTCGTACGGCTTCAAAGTGTAGATCGCCAAATTGTAAATAAACTTTGGGTCATTGTGACTGAAGTCTCGGTAAATCGTAAACAATATGGCCCCCGTAGATACGTGCGGAATAGAGTGGCCTCGCATACGGCGATCGATAGCCCAATATTTTCGCGACCTGCGGCGATCTATAGGCCAATGTTTTCGCGAAAGTAAGTAAGTAAAATACCATGAAAAGGTGAATTTTCGAAAATATCAATACGCTTAAATAAGCTAAATAACACAACCAAATCGATTCACCTGAACGAGATATCTCGCGGTAACCGCGAGATCTCGCGGTATAAACTACCTTGCGCAGCTAAATAATTATGGCTGACAACGAATGCAATAAAATTACAGCGCCACCTATCGACGATATCGAAGCGTGAGGGTCGGTTAGGGTTAGTTTTAGGGTTAGTGCAGTCATTCTCCTGAAATTTCAGCAGAATGACTGCACTAACCCTAAAACTAACCCTAACCGACCCTCACGACGCCTAACCTGAGCCCTAACCGACCCTCACGCTTTGCATGTTGGGATGCTTGTTGCGATATCGTCGATAGGTGGCGCTGTAATTTTACTGCATTCGTTGGCAGCCATGGCCGCTCTATTGCGCACATATCTACTGCGGCCATACTGTTTACGATCTACCGAGACTTCAGTCACAATAACCAAACTTTGTATTGTTTCAAAACATGCTGTAATTATCTTATTCTGATGTATTCGATCATGTTTTGGGCCATGATTTTATTCAGGTGATTGTAATTTGTAATGGTTAACCATTCGAAATTATATAGCACCACTTCATCTTCATAGGTGCTAATTGTTACTGAATTCTCTCTTGTTTCCAAGCTCTTTTTCAAACCGAAGTCGTTCGTCATCTGAAAACCAGCACACGAACATTACTCGTGTACGATCTATAGGCAGATCATTCACAGAAATCATATGCTGTGAGACTGGCAAGAAGCTGACAATTCCAATGTCAAACCAAAGCCACTACGCCTCTTGCCTTAGCTTTGAGATAACGAGACAGAGAAAGGGATAGGGAGAGTGAGACTTGGTATAAATCTTGATTATTGACCTGATTGTGATTTGGTATTGGTGTGCCATATGGTGTTATCCTGGGTGTTGGACGTATGCAGCCGAAGTTGTAAGCTACAGATGTGTTAAGCTTAGAAATTGCCCTGAACATTAAGACTGGCTTTAGAGGGTAGGCTACCTTGCTACATGAATACTTCTAAGGCCTGTCATTTGAAGGAAGTGGATTTGCTTAAATTAGTGGCACTGTGTCTGTCAACACTATGAGGCATTTATTTCTAAGTCAGCTAAGTGAGATAGATCTTTAATATTAAAGATCTTTGGTGTCTCAGGTTATGTTTTCACTCTGTATTTTCTCGTATTTAATATGCTAGCGTGTAGGTTCATTACGCCATTTCGAGGGGCTGTGTGTGTGGAAATCAGACGAGTTTGTTTCATATGTTATTGCGTAATATGACCCTTTTGAAGCCATTCTATTCTGGAGATCAAGGAGTTACACTAACAATTTAATAAAAAAAATAATCACGCATGACATATAATATTATTCGGCTCAATTGCCCATTCTTGTCATGTCCCCACCTTAAAATATGCTTGCTTAGCTTAGTGAGATTATGACCAAGAGCTCTTGTGGCTCTTATGTAAGCTACTGAAAAGTGCTGAGCTAGGTTGTCCAGCCATGCATGAGAACCTTTGCTGAAAGGATCTTTTTGTTCAAAATAACTGTATGTTGGACACAAGTCAGGATTTTTAAAAAGGGAGTTGCCACAAATGCAGAGCTAAAGGTCTCATACTGTGATGTAACACGTGGACTGCTATTCACGTAGCACGTCGATCTTTGCTGTGCAAACAGATGGTGTTTGTTCAATTACTATCTGAACATTCTATATTGCTGTGTATAGCTGAAACCTAACCATGTGGAAGATATGTGTTAATACAGGATTTGGTCTTACTATATAACATGCACACAGTGTCACACATGCATGCACACACACAGTCGTACACTGCATATCATTTTTTAGATACTGGTACTAAGCCGCTGTATATTAAGCGTCCTCACATCTTGAGTCTTAAGTAGTTAAGTGATTAAGTTAATACAATCATGACTCTTAGTACCTCTGCATTTCAGCAATTCGCTATTTCTTAACCCTGCTGTCAGAACTTTGGACCATTGTGTCTCTTTCCCTTTTTTGTTTTCGGTTTGACTAATGATATCTTGTTTAATATGTGATGGTAGCTTGGAACATGAAGCAATAAAATTTGTGTTTATGGTTAATGATATTGTTATACAATATGCATGCATACATAATTATATACACAGTTATTCTAGAATCTAGGCTCAGCAGAGCCTTGCCCCAAATATCTGGCTTCTTTCTTCTTCCTTCCACCATCCACTTTGTTCGTCCAACAGACTTGGCTTCTTAGTTCCTCACTCTAGAACTGCTATGACCCACTCCCGATAATTTTCATCGATTTGATCCTCTTTCGAATGCACTTTCTTCTTCCGTTCGCTCTACATTTCTGTCTGGCAGTCTCTCTTCATTTTCTCTCTTCTCAGAACCTGCTGCTTCTCGCAGGCCTCACACACTGGGAGCACTTCTGAACAGTTCACCCTACTACAGACGCTTCATAAATGCTTAAATACAATACAAGAATAATCAGGGGTTGTGATAAACTCTCAGAAGTGTCGATGCCTCTAAATAAGTTTTGGGCATAGTTATAGTAAGCGGGTCCTTATGTTAATGAATGACTGCACTAACCCTATCCCTAAACCTAACCGACCCTCACGATGCCTAACCTGACCCTAACCGACACTCACGATGCCTAACCTGACCCTAACCGACCCTCACAACGCCTAACCTGACCCCTAACCAACCCTTCACGATGCCTAACCTGACCATAACCAACACATAAGGACCCGCTTACTATAACTTTAGAAGCCAAGTTTTGTACGTTTGGTGATTTTGCACACAGATGATGAAGTTCGCGTGGCAGATGTATCACAAGTACGCCTGGGGTCAGAACGAGTTGAAGCCGTTGTCAAGGCGCGGTCACTCCGCCAGCGTCTTTGGCAGCACGGCGCTTGGCGCCACGATCGTCGACGGCCTCGACACGCTTTATCTGATGGGCTTGATGGATGAGTTCAAGACGGGTCGTGATTGGGTCGAACAGTCTTTCAACTTTGAAAGTGTGAGCTACATAAGTTATCTCTCTACACAGCTAAAAAATTCTTTGTTGTTCCAAATAGCATCTGCTATGCACTGTGGAACCATCTTTCTCCTTATTAACTGGTGGGCCAAGAGCCTCTTTTCGTTGTCTTAAAACCACTTTTTCTCTCTCTCTTGGTCTGATGCGCTGGGAGCGCCTCTGATTGGTGTGCAATGTGAGAGGCACTATGTAAATATGTAGATGCAATACAGTACTATGAATCGTTCAGTTTCAAAATGATAGCATGTTACTCTTTGCTAAGTCTCAAGGTGATTCCATTTTGTGACTTATTACTAAGTCCAAAAATGATACCAAATTCAATTCAATTTTATGATTCTGTTAAGTCCCAAATTGATGCGATGTAACTCCTTGCTAAGTCCTAAAAATGATACCATATACCTATTTTCTCTCTTTTGGATCATTATCTTAAGTTACAGGCAAAATATAATTGTTGTCATTGCCCAGCATTGCCCAAACTTGTCGTTATTAGTGGTCATTTATTGAATCACCAAAACAGATGTTACCGACATTTTCAATATACAATAGGGCATAGGTATTAATACATCATATGTTGCTGAGGTGTCAAATGACAACCAAGGAGAGTTGCTGACCTGCTTAATAATTCAGGTGTGATCCTTTTCTATTGTTGATATTGCAGGTGGCTTTCAGCTTGTTTGAATTACATTTGCTTTTATCAATTCTTGTATCTTAACAAAACAGTAAAGCAAATAAGAAAAGTTTATTATATACAAACATATTTTGAGCATGGTCTTGAGTCAGATTACACTTGAGCAATATTCAGGTACACATTTAATTTGACGTGAAGTTGGTGCAATTATTATTTAAATTTAGGGAGTTTCTTATGCCTGGATCTGAGCCTTTTACATTGAAAAATGCTCCACATTTGTGCAAGCCTTTGTACAGCCGATGCTTTAGGGAGATCTTACGTCATAGCTGCGGTCAACCATGCCTGCGTAAAAATAGACGTCAAATGCCATTCTTCATATGCGACAATACACTGACAGCATAAAAAAAGAAAGGACTATATGTGTAGACTTGCGAGCAGTTGAAAAAACCATTGTGTCTGAAACCTTGAGCTCAAGTCTCTTATTTGTAACTTGTCCATTACTCTCAGTTGCTCAGCTCTTTTTGATTGATTCGTAGTCATTAGATTGACTTATTAGAGGCAAAAAAATAATAATAATAATGCACACCTCTCCCTTTCTAAAGCAGGGATCCCATCCATCAAAGAACTGCCAGAATTACTATCCAATTGTGCAACTTATGACACTACATGAGGTTTTTAGTGCATTCTTGATTTACATTGTGGCACTGCCTGACTTTTTATTGGTTGAATGAATTTTGTTACGATTTAGTACGTTACGATGTCACATGTATACATATTATGCATGTAAACCTCAGTGTCAGTACCGGTATGTAAAGATGTGACTGTACTGATGATGTTGTTTTTGTATTTTAGAGTTCAGACATTTCCGTATTTGAGGTCAACATTCGTTTTGTTGGCGGACTGTTGGCGTGCTATGCGTTGACCGGTGACGAGGTATCTCTAACGAAAACATTTCTCATTCCGGTTTAATTAATTAATTATTTTCATTGATCATTGCCTGTGTGAGTTGCTTTCATTGTTTGTTTTTTGTTTCGCTGATTTGTTTTCATTGCTTCTCTAAGCCATAAAAGCTGATGAAACTTTTTGGATTAAATTATTTATTGTTATTATGTTGCCCGATGTAGGAATAATGATCCCTCAGTCTTCTAAAAGCAATTCCGAAGAATAATCAGCGTTGCCATATCTCGTCCCTAGAGCTGTGCATAAAAATCCCTCTGAATGCTATTGCGTTGTTGTGTTAATATGTGCATATGGAAAGATGCTGGAATAGATTATTCATTTTTAAATGTTTTCAGTTAATGCAGAACTTTATGAAGTAGTCTCAGATTGATTTCAGTTCAGTGAAATTGTGCAGTCAGTCTCTTTTTTATATCTTGAAAGTGTTTAACTGTGCGTAGAACTCAGACAATTTTCGTTTTGTAGACATACGAGAAATAAAATTTCACCATTGATAGTGAAGTATTCGTGAATGGCATAAATTTATTATTCTTCGTGGGTTTTGCTTTAGCACACGATGATGATAACATACAGACAAAGTTGCAGTTTCTCATACGTGTTGCTTTCATACGACATTCACGCACACTGATTCGTTTCTAGATGTTCAAAGAAAAAGCTGTTCAAGTGGCGAAGAAACTGTTGCCTGCTTTCAACACGCCGACCGGTATTCCAATGGCAATGGTCAACGTCCACACGTAAGAAAACGTTCAATAATATCTATTCTTCATCATATTCATTCGTTCACATATTTAGAGAAAATATGACTTGATGGATGCCCCCTGTAAAACTTGGCATGTGCTTAATGAACCATTTAACTCTTTAACAGCAAACTGCATAGGTACCCCGGTCATTTGTTGTGCATGCTCGTACATAAAGTGCTAAACTCAGTTTTGATCTTATTTTAATAATTAATGCAGGGAAATGATTCATGCTATTTAATTTTACATTTTACTATGTTATTCATTGTTTTTAGTTGCTTTATGCATATTTTTCTTTGCAGTTTACAATTACTTGCATAACACTTCTGGTGCTATATAAATTTACAATTACAATTAGCTGATTAAAGTACGTTACAAGAATTCGTTTCACTGCATGAATCATCTCTTGAATACGTTTGACTTTACCTTTCGAATGTTATAGATCAGATGCATTGTAAATGTCAGTTCGTAAAATTTTGTATTGATTATTTCCTTGGTCGAGTGTCGTATCTAATATACAAGACATCTGTCAACCAACCGCAGATGTGGGAAGGGTCGAACAAGAAGTCTGTCTGAAGATATTTATTAGATTGGTATTTTTAAAATTATAAAATCAAAACATTTGGAGGTCAATTTATCCACTAGGCATATGAATAACATGTCTCGCTACGTTGGATGTTATATGGTTGCTACGCCATGAACTTGCTGTTATTATGTTATATGCGAATTAATTGTATTATTATATGCAAATTTTTGTCGGGAGTCCGTTGATTTGGATCAGTGTGTGTGTGCGTGTCTGGGTGTGTGCGTGAACGTGCGTGTGTGTGTGGTCTGTGTGTATTTGTGTGTGTGGGGGGGGGGGGCGTGAGCTTGCCACTGGTGACTCTTTTGCCTGTTTTAGCGATATCTACTAACTAACAAATTATGTATTCTCAATGATGTTTAACAGCGTGTGATTGGATTTTGTAAGGAGACTGTAAACTACCACCAAGTGTGATGGCTCGTAAAACCACTTGAGTTGATACTTGCTACAAGGATCCCACTGTCTTTATTACTAATTCACAAAAATTACACATGTATATGCATGCACAATTTGCACTTGAAATTGACTTTTCCTGTATAAATTCTTATTGGTTTTACTTTAATGTTGCATATATGCAATGTCCAATCATTGCTGAATCTGTTCAATAACAGTCTAATCTAATTTACATAATATCAGGACACGACTCCTATTAAAGCATCATTTGTATTGATTATTTCATTGGTCTAGTGTCGTATACAATATATATACAAGACACCGGTTATGTGTACATTTATTATTAATTAAATTAAATTCGTTTATATTGTGTAATAGTTAAGCTGACACAGATGCGACTTTAACAGACAATATTGTTCAATGCATTATATAGAGAGTCAGAACACAAAGATTACATATGTTAGTAGATGTACTCATAAAGAATATACCCGGTACATGAAATGAAGTTACAATGATCTTTAATGGGTCATATAACAGATATGACATCCGTTTTCAATTGTATTGTGTTGTGTTGTATTGTTTTAGTGGGTCTGGTCGCAACTGGGGCTGGGCTTCCGGCGGCTGTTCAATTCTCGCTGAGTTTGGTACGCTACACCTGGAATTTGCTTATCTAACGCACCTGACGGGAGATCGAACGTACATCGATAAGGTGAGATAACGAGTGACCTGCTTTTTTATTTTATCTCAGTGCTCGGTCTTATCTGTGCATGCTGTAATTTAAGGTAATGGCTGAAGTTGGCAGACACCTGCATTTTTAAAGTGTTGATGGACCATTTTCTTGTCTTATCATTTTGTTTTAATTTTTTATTATCATGGTTGTAAAAAGTTTGTTTTCGTTTTTATTCTTCTAAAAATTATGTGTTTTTAAATATCTTCTCATTTCTTTCGTTTTTTATTTTGTCATGCAACTTTATGTATTTATTGCCCATAATTATTTTTCTGTTATTTGTTATCGTCTGAAATTCCTTACATTGTCTTCGCACTTTCAGGGATTCAGTTTATTTACATCACTATTTGATCATTTTAACATCATCCTAAATGGCACAGTACAAGAAATGAAACTTTAAAAGATATTTATATCAAGTTCTTGTATAAGTAAAAAAAATTAAATGTACACAATTTTTTCTTAAGTAGGCTACACATTAAAGGCTATGCTGGTACTTACAAAGTTTAGTTTTTGATTGTTAGCCTAGTGTTTATGTTAGCATGGACTATGAGGACTTATATTTACAATTTGAATTTCAAAATAATTTCAATATTTTGAATTTCTCAATTTCTTATTATTTAAACCAAAGTTATAAGACTTTTTATTCCGTTTTTTAAATTCCGTTTCTGATGTTCTTTTTACATCTATGATTATTATTATTATTGTTATTAATTATCATCGTATTATTGAAGATGAGTTTAACGTCGGTTTTGGTGACTCATTAAAATGGCTGTTGTTTTTGATGTCAATGTGTAAATATGTTGCTTAAAAAGGAGCTCATGAATTTTTGGTTTTGCTCATTGAAATAATGCATGTTTCTAGCTCACTTTAAAATTGAGAATGTACTAAATCAACCTGGGTGGGAAAACAATGCAGCTCATCAAATGTAGTTTTAAAGATGTCTACAATATTTAGTCTTCCGAGAGTATTCCCATTACTCAGTAAGCTGGGAATAACTGTGCCGGTGCATATGGTTTGTTATGCGTGGTTTATCTCTATTTTGTTATGTTTTGCAGTGCTTATCTATGTTTGTTATGTTTTGCTATGGTCTATTGATTTTCCGTTAGTCTGCTATATAAGTTGCAGTTCTGCTTTGAAAAGTTCATTATGTCTGATGCTATCTATGTAATAGTGGATGCGTACTGTTTAAGGTCGCGACTGAAGAATCTGAACTGTCTGTGATGGCTAACATATGTGGACAATTATATTTCTATGCATGTATATTGTATAAGCACTTGTTATAGCGCCCTTTCAAGATTTCTACTCAGAGGCATTCCCGACACTGAATCAGAGTTTCACACCGATGTGCATGAGCAATTGCGAGTGAAGGACTTGGTCAGGGTCCCTACACAGTGGCTTGAAGTGGATTAGAACCTGCAACTTTCCGGCTCCAAGGCACCAAACATACTCCTACGCAACTCTTATACTGATTTGACTATAGTTGGATATTTTAATGATTTTAGCTGTAGTTGAAGATTTAACTGTAGTTGGAGATTGCCGTAGCTGGAGATTTACTGTAAGTAGAGATTTTACTACAGTTTTGTTGTTTGTTGTGTCAACTGAAGTTACGTGAACCGATTGATGTTTTGTGATTTAGGTGATGAAAGTTCGTGAGGTCCTGCGTCAGTTGGACAAACCCGGTGGACTGTATCCAAACTATCTGAACCCGAATACCGGAAAATGGGGCCAGCGTACGTCCTAAGTGTTTTTGTATGCAACATAAAATGGTGTTGTGTTCTCTGATCTCATATAAATACTGGCATCACTAGCGCTGCTCGCTTTGGTTGAAATTATAAATGAGTTACCATAATTAAGAGTTTGATGATGCTTAAACGTGGTGAAGATGAGCAATGCCTTAGGCTAACCCTGAGGCAGCCATGGGTATGAAGTGTTAGCGACTTCATTTTTTAGCCTCGGCATATGAGAGGGAGTAGACAATCAGTCCTCTCCCTCACCGTCTCATCTTTCCACCAACAGTGTACGGTCGGTGTACTCATCACAGGCCTATGAAAGCAAAAGCAGGTTTTTTTGCCATGGCAGTGCTAGCTCATGGAACTTTATTAGCATAGTTGAGCTTGATTAGTAACTGTTCTGATTGTTAAAGTCAGTATGATTCAAGTATGATTTATTGGTTATTAATGATAAAATTTATTTTCTTTTTTGCAGAGCATACTTCGATTGGTGCGCTGGGCGACTCGTTCTACGAATATCTGCTGAAAGCGTGGATTCAGTCAAACGGAACGGATTCAGAGGCAAAGGACATGTACGACGATGCTGTCAAGGTTGGATGATTTAAAAAAATTAATTTATTCAGAAAATTTACTCTGAGGCACTTCCAGCCCAGCCACCACTAAAGAGAAAGGTCCTGAGTAAGTGATAGAAGGCAGGCAAGTTATTCCAAGGTAGTAAGTGCAGCGCAAGCGGAAGCCCACTCCAAGAGGAGAAGCCAACAACAGAGAAGTTGCGATGCTGTTTAACCGAAGAGCGGGCCAGAGGGACCAGGAGCTCCCCTTCGCTGAGGCGCAAAGCTCGACGGGAGGCTAAGTCGGAGAGGGTGCAACGAGATTTTGTTTTTGATGAACGAGATTTAGTGACTCTTCGTTGACAAATGACTCTTGAATGGTTCTTTATTCAATGCTGAATTTTTTATTGTTTTGCTTTGACTGGTGGGTGGTGGTGGGTTCATTGATTTTTGTAGACTTTGTCTGATTGGTGGTCGGATTTGTAGGTTAATGGGATGACAGGATCAATGACTGATTGACGTGAATGACTCACCACATGACTAAGAGACTCACTTAATGACTAAAGGACTCACTTAGTGACAAAAAGGACTCACTTAATAACTAAAGGACTTGCTTAGTATCTAAAGGATTTACTGAGTGGCTTAGTGACCAGAATACTCCAGATTCAGTTATCTCCATCCCTGGTTCCCTCATTTTATATATAATTCATTGAGAATGATTTTAACTGTTCAATACTTTCAGAGTATTGAGGATAAACTCGTGCAGAGATCGGGTGGCGGTCTCACTTATTTGGCGGAGATGAAGAACAATCGAATTGAACACAAAATGGATCACCTCGCCTGTTTTGCAGGTAGCTAACTATATTATGTATTATATATATAATTATGTATGTATACAGGTTGCACTGCGCATCAAAACGTTTTGTATGCCATATAAAAAGAGTCATTCAACTTCGTTGTGAAAATACTGAAAACAGGCATTTTCATACTCTGAAGCGATTTAAATTTCGAATCCATGTACCTACGGTGTTATTTCAGAATGCATAAAATAGTGATGTTTTGCACATGGGGGGGGGGATCCATGTGCCTTTGGTGCTATTTCAGAATGCATAAAATAGTGAAGTCTGTTTTACAAATGCTATGCTAAAACGATGTACCAGTGTGTATACATGTATAATTGTGTAAATATTATGTGATCTTGACAAAGAATAGGAGTCACTTATCGGAACTGAACTTATTAACAATTTTCTATACACTGACATCGTGGAGACCGTCACAGAAAAAAATCAGAGCGTTTGGTCTGAAATTTATGCCTTTTGTGTACGAAAATATGATAAATACGGTTGTCATTTGGAGTGCAAATGAAAATTCAATCTATCTCTACCTGATGCATTGATTAATTTTTTCTCTTAACACATCAGGCTGTGTAATAATAATTATAGTTTGCCATATGCAGTTGCATTAATTAAATTCAAAAATCATTAATCATAGTTTCAGGTAAAAATGCATTTTCCAACTGATCTGGAAAAACGACGAGGGGTGCCTTTTCTTGACTGAGGTCATGTGCGTGTGTGTCTTTGGTTATTTGTATAGTGTGTCTTATGCGTGTGTGGGTGTGTGTGTGTCTTTGAGTGTCTTTTGAGAATGTTTGAAAGGCTCTTAAGTAGAGTTTAATGCTATAGAACTCCAAAATGCTATAAAAATAGAAATTTGTTGCATGTGCATCTCTAACAAAGAAAATATATTCTTTATTATTCCACTTGCAAACACACAATGTAGCATAAAACAGCATTGTATTACATCGAAGTAATGACTGGTAATTAAATATTCAAATTAAATCAGAAGTTGAATGAAATTAAGTATAGTGGTATAACTGAAGCTCTTAAAGAATCTTATGCCATTTGGTGTTATTTTCAGGTGGCATGTTTGCGCTAGGGTCGCGGTGGCATCCTGAAGCGACGCGACCGTCAAACGTCTCCCACCCCCACATGACACTTGCTGCTGACTTGACGCATACCTGTCATGAGTCGTACATTCGATCGGGTTAGTAAAAACTATTGTTATTTACATTTAAGTTTCAGTTAACTCAAATGGAACTTTTCAGTTGACTTAAATTTCAGTCTTAGTTTTAGCTATTTTAAATAAATAACGTTGGTAAAAAGACCTGCTTGAAACCGTATTGTTTCCTTCATTTCTATCAACAGACACGAGACTCGGTCCAGAGGCTTTCCGTTTCGATTCGATGTCGGAAGCAAAGGCCGTTCGACAGAACGAGAAGTACTACATACAGAGACCAGAAGTCATCGAGTCCTACTTCTATCTTTGGCGACTGACAAAGAATCCTAAGTACCGCGAATGGGGATGGGATGCCGCTCAGGTGAATCATTCATTCGTCCATTCATTCATTCAGCTCCTTTGAGGTTCTTAGCTGTTAAGCTTCATCAGTTGTTCTGTTGCTCTTTTGTTGCGTTCAAAATGACAACCGTTGTAATGACATCACAGCATTTAAATAGTGCATTTCAAGACATTATCCTTCAGCGGTAAAGTTTCTCAGACTGTGTTGTATTGTATCTATAAATTTATAAAGTGCCTCTCACCTGTAGTGCGCACCAATCGGAGGCACTCCCAGTGCAAAAGATCCAGAGAAAAGAAAGTAGTTTGAGACGGTAAAAAAGATGTGCTTCGGGTACCAGTTTATAACAAAGAATGCGTAATTGGAGAGAGCTGATTCCAAAGTGCAGGATCGATGAAAGCAGAAGCTCAAGTTTTGACCAGAGCTTCCTTGCTCGTGGAAAAAGGAGATCTTGTCTGTCACGTGAGCATAGTAGACTATGAGAGGTTGCTGAAGTCAGATACCTGTGTAAACGATATTGTAGTTTAAGTGACGGCTGTGCATGCGACATGTGGGTTTTTTAAAAACCCATTGCTTTTCCAGGCCCTTAGAAACCCTTTGTTTTTCCAGGCCCTGGAAAAGTACTGTCGGACGGACGGCGGCTACACCGGAATCAAGGACGTCTACTCGGAGAATCCGCAGCAGGATGACGTCCAGCAGAGTTTCTTCCTCGCCGAGACCCTCAAGTACCTCTACCTGCTCTTCTCTCCGGACGACCAGCTCTCGTTGGATCGGTGGGTGCTGAACACCGAGGCGCACCCCTTCCCCGTCCTCAGTTCAAAGGTCAACGAGTGACAAGCGATTCCCCCAAGAGCCGTCGTGGACAGTACCCTGGCGACATCTGGGGACCCTAGTCAGACGTTTTTGAGACGAGTTTCCTGACAGGGTCCCGTGTCTTGGTTTTAGTCGTTTTAATCATGCGAATGGATGACGTGAATGATGTCATGAGTCTATCTGCAGGGTTCGTTTGTTGAGTCGGGCAGGACAACAATGATGTCGTCTCAGAAACTTGTTATCGTCCAATTCGTGATAATAATCCCCCTTCGGTCTTTATACGCCTCCAGCTCCATTTCGTACGCTGTCTGTAAGTTTCCTGTGTAAATCCTCTCTAAGTTTGCCATAAGTTTACTCCTTGTGATAAGTTTCCACCTTGATGTTGAGAATCCTGATTTAATTTGATGGCTTGTCTGGATGCTGTACCATATTAATATCTGTCTGTCTGTGTGCTTGTCCGTCCGTCTGTCTGTCTGTCTGTCTGTCTGTCTGTCTGTAGATCTATTTCTTTGTCCTGTGGGTTTTTGTTAGTGCTGTGTACTTCCATGATTTGCTTCACTATGAGGGTTTTATTTCTTTTAGGCAAATCTCTCTGCCTCTCTCTCTCTCTCTGTCTTTATTTGGCTGGCTGGTTGGATGTGTGTCTGTTTCTAATTTCCTGTTGGTTGGTGTGGTTTAGCAAAAATTGTACAGTTCTGTGAGTTACTGTACCTGGCTCTTTGATGTTGGATGTAGGTAACTTTGTTTCTCTTTCTGAATGTCTGTATCTTGCTTGTTTGTCTGTATGCAGCTGTGTCTATATATCTCTCTCTCTCGTTATATCTTTCGATCGTGTCACTGTGTTCCTCAGTGTCTCTGCTGTTAGTTTACTGCTGCTATCTGTTTGCCCTTCTGTTTGTACTATTCTCCCTTTCATATCCCTCCTATAATTCCAGTTTTCAATGTGTCATGTTATACGAACATGAACACGCCTGGATCAGCGTCCGAAGTAAACCTTTGCAATCTGTTCCCACTTCTTCGTCAATTCATTTTCACCTATAATCCTTGAGTTTCTCTGCAGCGTTAAGAAACCACTTTGACCCTCTTTACAACAAACCTTCTGTTAAACCCTTTTTTGAATCGTGTGACCCTGGACCCACTGATAGTACAGTTAGTATGTTGCCTTTATTTGATAAAGCCCATGTTATTTTCGATTCTGGTGATGATTTTCTACTTGCCAAACATAAGTCAAGACTGATGTGCAGATGTTTTAAGCGTTCATTGATGCCTAGATAGATTGTGGTGACGAGAAGTTTACCGTACTCGTGGTTCTACACAATGCCATATTACATTACCCCTACACGACTTGAGAGTTTAAGTGAACATCTGCTTACTAACTTTTCTTTCTGCAGGTTCTTGTGAGTTTAGGCACACGTCACTGTTTGGTTTTCAACTAAGTTATTACGTGACAAGTGAACCTGTGTGTATATATTCCATGTAAATATTGCAATATTATAGAAAATGTAAATTGTGTGTATATTTGTGTGGTGTCAACCGCAAAAAATTGTAAATGGATTTGTGTACGTGATAAGTGTTTGCATATGTAGACTTGTATGTGCATATCTATATATTTGATGTGAGGGTATCACATACGTGAGTGTATATTTTATGTAATGTATTCTTCGTAAGGTAGGCGATTGCGTGCTTGTTATTGAACTGCGGTTTGTGTGTCAGCAGTATTGGTTCATGGGTTGTTGAGACCGTTGAAAGTCGGGGGACAACTTGTAGATTCAAGATTCATTCGCACATGAGACCAGGATTTTTGTGGTATTGTATTGATTATAGGTTTTTAAAGAATCCCACGTTGTTGGTAAGATCGGGTTAGCGGTGGGAAGAAATTGCGTTGTTATTGCACCTTTTTGCTATATTTAAGAAATTTTAACTGGAAGTTCTTTGTGGAGTTGGCACTTAACTGAAGTTGTGTTTGTACCAATACTGTGCATAATAATCACTCAAAACCGAAAAAAATTATACGCATAATCGTTCAGAAACTCAAACTCGGCTTTTGGTATTTATAGTTATCATTCTTTATATGTAACCTGCACAAGATAGGATCCACCAAGCATTTAAATGTATCAGGATACTTGAACTATCATGTCGAATGATGGAGTGAGATCAAGTTTGACAAAGTTAAACCACCACAAATTAAGCAAAAGCATACAATGCCGATTTTTCATTGTGCAGTCATCCTAATTGTTATTATTATAATTTTATCGTTGTAGTCTTCAAGTGTATTTATGAAAAGGACCAAGCAAGCCTGCTTTGAAATGTAGTTGTTTTTATTTTAAGCCATTTATTTGATCCACAACCGAAAATACAAGCGTAGTTTAATAATTAATTAATATAAATTGCTATTGTTTTGCACAAGAGCATCGCACTTGTTTGCTTTCTGTTACAACGACCAAATTCTTTTAGTCAAAAATGTTTGTTAATCTGGACATTACTAGTGCTATTTTTTTATTAAATGTTAATATTATCATCTTGCTTATTTTTATTATTATTACAGTAAAACATCGTTTAGGAAACCACTTCGAGAAATTTATAGGTGTATAATTGCATGCAAAGCATTCCGTTGATTACAATAGTTACAGTAACAATTGAAAGCAGTTTGAATTCTTAAATAACTGGTCCATCCAAGAGATACTGTGCAAAAATTAAGATGAGACGACAAATTTTCGATGAAACTTTACCGTATGACTGCAGCACTAGCAGTATGTTAATTGATCAATTGCTAGGTGATGCTGACCGTTCTAGACAAATGTACATTTAGGTTTCAGTTAAGTTATAGTTAGTTATTCCCTGCTAGCCTTTCAGAGGTCCGTTCAACCTTCCATTCGGCAGATGGCGTTGGTAAACTGAGCAGTAGAACATTATGGGTGCCTTGCATGGCTGCTGACCATTATTCGACTCCTGTAATAACAAGTGATCATTCTTTGAATCCTTCTGTATTGCCAGTTTGAAATTTAATGAAGGTTACTATTATTTTTGTGTTCGATGTTATGGTGGTATCCATTGTCACGCGCCTTGTATTCACCCACCGTTGAATATCCATTGATGGTGCGTCCTGCAAAAGTGTTTTTTGTTAGCTTTGTTTTGTTCTGGGATCAACAGAAGTGAATTGATGATGATGATGATGATGATGATGATGATGATGATGATGATGATGATGATGATGACGATGATGATGATGATGATGATGATGATGATGATGATGATGATGATGATGATGATGAATCAATAACGTCTGTTACAAGGTCAGAGAGATGGTTGCAGTGTGCTTGGTGAAGACTCAATTGGCAGATGGTTTAATTTTTAAGTTGTGGGAAAGTGTAATTAGTTTGTATGTTTGTGTTATTTAGTTATTATTATTATTATTTTCTTTACTCAATGTACCTCAGATACCTCGGGATTTAAAAAAATATCCAGAGGCATACAAATTCATTCTGGGATGGCTATGACTTGTCAAGATCAGGATTGCCTTAGAAGGCAATGGCGTTGAAATGTTAAATTAAAATGGCGACGCGCTAGAATAATTATTAATATTATTATTATTGCAATTTTTTACCCTGAGGTACTTCATTCATCCGGGAACTTAGATATTATTGTTTTTTTCTGGAATAAATTTCTGGTGTTTTATTATTATTATTTTAATTATCATTATTATTATCATTATTGTATAGGTTTATGAATACACTGATTCTGCTATACTGCTGCTGTTGATTTTCTGCATCGTTGAGAGATTGAGGTTTTCAAGTTTAGTCGTTATTTTGAATTGAAGATTCTCTGTAAGTATTATTCTGTGGAAGTTTTTCTGGTTTTAATTGCATGTTTATCGGTTTCATGGTACTTAACCACTTGGATTGTACTGTCTGAAATTTCGTCCTAACTTTTTGACCGGGGGCTATTTGATGGTCATTTGACAGGCCATTGGAGTGTGGCCCACGTTTGCTTTCCAGAGGGGTTCAATGTACATTGTACAGGACACAAGATAAATTATTTGTTACTTTGCACTTCCTTATGGGGAAATTGCTTTTAATTGTAGAAAAGGTTGTGTTACTTAAAACCTAACTTATGATGTTGAAGTTTGCAGAATTTCTGGTTAGTAAAGTAATGAAGCATTGATAAATTCATTTGGTAAGACCATTTGTAGCTGACATTCCTTGTCGAATACTGTGAGGACCGAAATCAAGCAGCTCCTTGCCAGAAAGCATTTAATGCAAGCTCTGGTAAATTCCATGTGCATAACTCCTCAAATTATGATATTGCTGTTACAAGTATCAAATTATGGATATAGAACGATCAGCTGTGGACTTCTATGGCGTTTATGTCTGGGGTTCAAAACGTGATGCATCCTGTGAAATTCACGTCTGTAATAAATATGTTGCTGGGATATTTTTGAGAATTTACGTTACGTTAGAAGTTCGTGGTTACCGTACAGTGTACTTGTTTTCTCATTAACTGTCTGGCTGAGAAGCATTAGTGAAAATACAAGTGTTTGTGAACTGTCTGTGACCGTTTTTCAATGTAAGGACGACTATATAAATGTTCAATTACGATCACTCTTTGTGGGGCACGGTGGTGTAGTGAGTATGTTCGTTGCCTTACAGCAGGAGAGTTGCAGGTTCAAATCCACCTCAAGCCGCCGCGTGAGGACCTTGGGCAAGTCCTTCGCTCGCAATTGCTTAGCGCTTTGGCCAATGGCGGATCCAGAACTGTTTTTAGGGGGGGCCAAAATCTTTGGAAAAACCAAGAAAATTTCGGGGAAAAATTTTTTTTTAGTCGTCTGCCAAAATTTTCGGGAATAAATAAAATTTCATCCACCAAAAAAAGTTGATGACCTTTTTTTTAAAGTCATCTGCCAAAATTTTCGGGAAAAACATACCATTTCATCCACCAAAAAAGTTGATGACCTTTTTTTTTTAGTCCTCAACTTCAAAACCGAGCGGGGGGGCCACGTCCCATGCAATTTTCCGAATAGGGGGGCCAATATCCATTGTACCCATGTTCGTAATTACTAATTTCGGACCAAATGAGAGGGCATGTCCCATGGCAGTTTTCAATGGGGGGCCATGGCCGGATTGGCCCCCCTCTGGATCCGCCCCTGGCTTTGGCATGAAACTCTGATTCAGAGTCCGCGCTGTAGTCTGGATCGCCTCTGAGTAGTCACATTTATGGGGCTCTAGGCTACAACAATCTATCGCACAGATACCCTCGCCCGGGTTCATGAAAAATCGTAGGGCCCCTGAGCATACCCCCTCCCCATCCCACCCCACCTCTCGGCAGCACTGTACCTAGATACAGCAAGCGCTAATTAATTATTATCACAAAGAAAGCAGATTCTGTCCGCAAGCATCCACCACTGGCTTCTTACACCAGCAGGAGACAGACCGTCCTTTTGTCCGTCCGTTCTTCTGTCCGTCCTTTTGTCCGTCCGTCCTTCTGTCCGTCTGTCGGTAGCATTGATCGCTATCGTCGGAGGGCGCCACTCGATCGTCCTCTGGCGACCAACTCGGTCATAAGTCGAAACGCCAACGAAGCTGAAGCGACGACGATGGCCATGCATGCGGCCGACATAAAATTTCGGACGGGTTGAAATTAATAATTAATTCTCGTGAAACTGAAAGCAATTACGACGCGCAGGAGGTCAGCGGCCCATTGCGTCTCTGACCACCTCGCCTCCTGTGTGTGTGTGTATGTGTGTCTGTCTGTCTCTGTCTCTCTCTCTCTCTCTCTCTCTCTCTCTCTCTCTCTCTCTCTCTCTCTCTCTCTCTCTCTCTCTCTCTCTCTCTCTCTCTCTCTCTCTCTCGCCCACCGCTTCCGTTATTCCCTAAATTCCATAGACAACAGATGGTGCTGCGTGCAATGCCCTGGGTGGATGCAATATTTAAAGTGAAACAAGAAGAGGCATAGGAAGGTGGACGCACAAGCACACAAGGACAAGCGCACACATACATTAGAGGGCGGTGGTGCAGGGCGGTACTCAGTGCCTTAAAGCCGGAAGGTTGCTGGATGATGCCTGGATCGAATCCACCTGAAGCCACCGCGTAGGGACCCTGAACAATTGCTCATGCGCTTCGGCGTGAAACTCCGATTCAGTGTCCGCGCTGTAGTCGGGAGCGCCTCTGAGTATCACATTTCATGGGCTCTAGGCTATTGTGGGACGCGGTGGTGTATTGGGTATGTTCGCTGCCGTGCAGCCGGGGGTTGCAGGTTCGAATTCACCTCAAGCCGCTGCAATTGCTCAACGCTTCGGCGTGAAACTCCGATGCAGTGTACGCGCTGTAATCGGGAGCGCCTCTGAGTAGTGATCTTGAAGGGGCGCTATGCACAAGTGCACATACATAATTATACATACATGCATACATATATACACGCATAGGCTACATACATACATGTACATACATACATGCATGCATGCATGCATACATACATACATACATACTTACATACATACATACATACATACATACATACATACATACATACATACATACATACATACATACATACATACACACACACACACACACACGCAAGCACAGACAGATAAGAACGGAGGCGTAGATGTCGCTACACGGAAGCATTCAGCCAGACACGGCCGTGCGGCGGCGGTTGAACCCAGAGACCGGCAGCGGACGGACGAACGAGGCGGAGGAGAAGGGAGAAGACGGTGGTCGCCGAGCGCCCTTCGATTAGTCCTCTGAGATCGGTTGTCGGCAGGCAGGCAGGCAGGGCCGCGGTGGCTCCCCTCCTTCCTCCTCCTCCACAGTCTTCTTCGCTGTGCGCTATTTCATCTCCTATTCAGCCAGCAGCAGACGATCCTCTGTCGCTGATAATGAACGCTGGGCGGGAAAAACACCTGCGACATGAGAAGCGACACCCAGACACACGCACGCGTAGGCAGACGGTTAGAGCAACGGACATCAAAATGACCGCGGCCGTACTGGGGGACTAACGGATGGAGTAGAGTAGCAGCAGCAGCAGCAGCAGCAGCAGCAGCAAAAAGACTATTGCCTGTATGTACGTGTAGGCTAAGCCAGGGTTGCCAGGTCTTCGTGAAAAGCTGGAGATGGGCTCCTTTTCAAAGCGATCTTAACTAAACAATCGTCCTCGCGTTCTTTTGGGCTACATTTGAATTGTTCCGTGGTCGCTACGACGACTTTATGCCTTCTCATAAATACTTGTCAACATTGTGCGAATATATAGGTTGCTTTTATTCACAAATCTTCTTATGCGATTGTGCTTAGAAGTAGCCAACCCACTTAAAAATAAATAGGCACAGCGGAAAACTTTACTGGTCTTCATTTCAATTCAGCTCGCGACGTTTGGGCTACTTTTTCTAAACGTTATTTGGCGACCAAACATTTAAGAAATTTGGCAACCCTGCGTGTAGCGGAGGACAGTTACACGCGTTGACTGGTGGCTCCATCTGGCCGTTGGTCTCTCCGTCGGTCGGTCGGTCGCCTGAGGCGCTTCCTGTATACGGCGGCGGCGGCGACGACTGACCGACAGACGGTCCGTCGTTCGTTTGGTCAGTCTGAAGCGGAAGTTCAGATTCCGCTGTCGTTGTTGGTCTGGAGTGAAGGCGGGAGACGCGGCTTCCACTTCCTCCTCCTTCTCCTCCTTCTCCTCCATCCTTTGTAGTCGGTGGATGCGGAGTGGAAGCATCGGAGGCTGGGAGGAAGAAGAAGGGGTGAAGGTCGACGACGGTTGTGTTGTGGTGAATCCGACTCGTCAGTCGAGGGATGATGACGATGATGATGGCGCTATAGAAGCCATGCTTGCAGGTAAGACTAAAAGAAGATGCTTGTTGTGTCGTTTCGAGTTTAAATGGTGGATGGTGTCACGTGTGGAGTGGTGTGCTTGAAGAGTCCTGTGATGGCGCTAAATAAATGTGTTGAATATGTGTGAGCATACACACTTAAAATGGGGTGTATACTCTGCAGGTGCGGATATAGTTGGGCACGTCCACATATGCGTGTTCCTACAATAATTATTAGGCCTATAGGTTAATTCGTTTCATATAATGTGCATGTCTCCATTTTTGTGTGTGTCCCTTTATACGTACGATATAATTATGTCGATCCCTATATAAACCCATAACTTTTTCCGTGCCAGAATTTAGCCCCAGAATTTTTGCCCTGCCAGAATTTGCTCGGGCATATAAGTCTATTGTTTCGCACACGTTCCCGGCTGTCCGCACTCTGCAGAGGGAGGACGGAAGGACGGGAACACTAAGAAATGTGCCGGACAAATTCTAACAATGTGCCGCACAAATTCTGGCAGGCCCAGGCATGCAGGGCAGACATTCTGACAAGGCAACGCAGGGCAAAGACTTTTTACCAGGGCACCTGCTCTGCCGTGCCGCCGCCTCTGCAGTTGTGGTGCGGCAACGGTGGAAGGTCGACAAGTGTTCGCATGTTCCTTGAAGACATAATTATGGTCTTGAAGGGTATCGGAGAGTTATGAGTTAGATGTTTGTGTTGTCACTTGTCACGGAGTTGTAGGTGATGATGGCAATTTGTAGATGATCCTTTCCATGACATGACATTGTAGCCAGTGGATGGATTTCAGAAGTGGTTTGCTACACTGCAGGGATGATAATAGGCCTATAGCCCCTACCAGGGTTTAAAGTGTGGCAGGACGGTCATGGACAGCGTCCTGGCACTTATTTTCAAGTCTCAATGCCGTCCTGCCACTTATTTGGCCAGCACACCTGAATATATAAGGGGCGTCCTGGCACTTCTTTTGGAAAGGTAAGGGGCGTCCAGGCACTTATTTTTTTACACTTTTAGCACTGGGCCCTACGGCTCTACGAGGCAGTTTTGAACCCATTAAAGAGAGGTTAAGTTTCGTAATGATGTCCCATAGAGAAGGCTAGTGCAGTAGTCAAGACGAGAGTTTACAATCCTACATGCGATGGTATTACTATTAATTGTTGTGAGGAAAGGTCGGATGTGTCGCAGAGCACGAGTATGAAAATTTCAAAATGGTCGAGCGAACAATTTCTGCAGTAATTTCATGAGTCTGCTGAGAGATACTTCACAGAGAGGTGTTACATAAAATTAATGTCCACCACAGTGTGTACATAATTATTACAACAACTGTGTAGTAGTGCAGGTACAACACTATATAACGTTGGTCGTCTGCCGCGGCGCGTGTCCCATGGCGCCATTTACGTCATTTAACATTTCCAGAGACGTCTGCCGCGAGTGAAGCGGACGTGACGTTGAGCAGACCACGTGTGTCTGCAGCGCGAGTGCGTGTGCATACTGGTTCCCTACTACGCATAAGGCCAAGGTGAATAAAAACACCGCAGTCGGTGACAGCGGACACAATAATAATGTACCTATTAGAGATGAAGAAAGCGGGCGCCGAGTAGTCGACTGCTCTCGCTCGTCCTCTGCATGGACGCTTGCAACAATAACATTGGAGACGTCGTTGAAGAAGCAGACGGAACATCCTTCTCACTTAATTTATACGACCCTTATCTATTATAACGACGATTTACATAGTTACCTACATTGATATGTATTAAATAGTTACTGGATAGGAACTGGCCTATGAAAGTACGGATTATCGCTCACTCATGGATATCCCATGATTCTTTGAGGCAAAGCCAATAGCAACTCCCAGGATTCTCTGGGGCAAGTCCCAGGATTCTCTGGGGCAAGTCCCAGAATTCCTAGAAGCAAACCATAGTAAAGGATAGGCGGCACACCCTTCGGTTTAAAACGCAAATTTCTCAGCAAAGATACAGAATTGTTTAAAACCAGCCGAGGGTTTTTGAGTTGAGTGACATACAAAACATTCAACCTAATTGTATTTAGCGGCCACTGACCAGATTTCTTGAAAATAGTCTTTAAAGTTGACGAATTTAACATGGGTTTACATAGGACCAAGCACGCGTCTCCCTTACAGGAAGTCACGTGCTATTCGCCGTCGGCCATGGACCACTATACGAAGCTGTTCCAATCCAGCCAATATAATACATATCAATGGTTACCTACCCTGTGTGAGTGTGCATGTAGGTGTCAGATGTGTGTGTGGGGGGGGGGGGGGGGGCATACGCATAATTAATTATTGTTTATCGCCGAAGCGGAGACCTATAGATATACTTTGAGTATAAGCTTACTTTCTTTGTGCGATTGCATCCACAATGGAACTGGGAATAATTAATTAAAGGCGGACTGTTTAAATGTTCGAAGGCCGGTCGATTGGAGGTGACAGGTGTAGACCTAGGCTTTGTACAAAATTTAATGAAGAAAATAAAAGGAAGGCGGACCAGGTGAGAGAGAGGAAATGAGGTAAGGAAGGCGGACCAGATCAGAGGGAGGAAATGAGGTGAGGACATAAGATAGAAGACGTAAAGTTTGGAAAACAGCATGTAGGCCTATACATAACATAGGAAACCACGCATACATTCGAGAGTGAAGTATACACTATATACAGGACTCAGAGAAAAAAGTTCGGTATGAGAAGAGGAACATTCAGACAGAGGGAGACGGGCAAGAAGAAGTATAGGTATAGATCTGTGGTTAGACAATGAAAAGAAGATTGAGCTTTTGGCGATCGTTTGATAAGTCACTTGTGTTTTCAGCTGTTGCTGTTGCTGCCGATGTATCTTGGAGCATGTCACGAGTGACGAGTGTGTGGGCGTGCCAAATGAACAACGAAACTGCAAAAAATCGTGAGCATATGCGTCTTTCGTTACGTCGTCGTATTCGTCATTGACTATTTAATGCACAGATCAAACGATCGCCAAAAGCACAGATCTATATTTACTTCTTCTTGCCCGTCTCCCTCTGTCTGAATGTGTGTCTGTCTGTCCGCCTGTCTGTCTTCTGTCTGTCTGATTTTCCCTTATAGCTTCATCGCCATTTTTACAACTTGTAAGCCTATAAAATTATTAGATAAGCTTGTCAGCATCTTGGCGTGCTAGAATTGCTATACGCTATCTCAATGTTCACCGTTGTCCCTGCCTTTCCGTCTTTCTTTCTGTTCCACCCTGTCGCAACCTTTGCATCTGCTAATATCTGCCTTTCTCCATCTCCATTCCTAGTTCCTACAGTCTCTGCCGCGGTGTGCTAGTCGGTCAGTAACGATTTGTAATGCGAGAAGGAAGCAATGCTCTGACCTGTAAGTCACGGATCGCCTAGAAGAAACGTCACGGTTCGTTGACGGCGCATGCGCACGCTGCCACAGCCATGGACACGGATTCGGTGGGGGCCCTACCCCGCTACCTCGTCGCCTTCCTGCATCACATGGGTCCCCACTCCGACTACCTCAAGTGGAACATCGCCGAAGCCAGTCACAAGATCACCCTGACCCTTACATGGAACTTCCACTGCCCGCTGGCGGGCAACAACCGACGCCGCGGCCCTGCAGCCAAGACCGCCGGTCTGTGGGGCAAGCTCCAACGCACCCTACGTCTCCCGCGGGCAGTCGAGACGGCGGCGGCCCAGCAGCAGCACCAACAACAACAAGAGGGGTCCGTTCCCCGGGATGTGACGGACTTTCTGCGGCAGACGACGGACGAACGGGCGGCCTGCCTCCTTCGACAGGGCAACCGCGTCGCTGCAGTACGGCCGCGCGGATGGAGCGACACCCTGCGAGACCTCCGACAGAAGCGCCGCCTTCGCTCGTCGCTCTCCCTGCCCGAGAAGATCATGGGAGCAGGCGGCGCCGGCGGCGCAACCGGGGCGTTCAGCCCGGCCGACGAATACCGATCGGCGACCATGCAGAAGAAGGACTACTACAGGGCGGCGGCAACGACCAGCTACCCGTCGACACCCACCCGGTCTCACTGGTCGGTCCAGGGCAACGGGCGACCGTCTGAAACCCTGTCGTCCGGGAAGACCATCAGCTGGCCACGCTTCGGGGATCTCTGGTTCGTCGCCGATTCCGTGGGGGCGATCGAGGTGCAGAGGGCGGCGGCGGTAGAGACGGGGGAAGACCGCAGGGAGAGACGGAGCTGCACGTGGTCGTGCCACGACGAGACGCCGCCTTCGGAAGTCGGTACATATCATCATCGGTCGAAAGATGGCGGCGGCGGCGGGGGGCTGATGCATCTGCAGCAACACCAGCCCGCCATCTTCATCCAAAGGGCGTCGCCAGAGACACCCTCTACGGATGACGACGAGCAAGGTCAAGACGAGGTCACGGAGTCGGCGCATCGCAGCGAAGTAGGCGGCGAAAGAGAAGAAGGTGGAGGGACTGCAGGAGGAGGAGGAGGAGGAAGTCAAGCAAGTAATAATCACACTGTCAATCAGACGGTACTTAAATGCCTGGACAGCTGCGATAAGATCTTATTCAGGCATTCGACAACGATCACCTAGCATGCATGCGCGTATGCATACCATGGATGTATACTTCCTGTGATATAAGATATACTCACAAAGTCTCAACTGGGAGACGTACTCAAGCATTCGACAATGATCACCTTTTGCACGTGTTTAGCCACGTGATTATAGTTTACAGATCAGATTGTGTTGCTGCATATCAGGCGTTTGACAGTGTTCCACAACGTCCCCCATTATAAGGACAAGCTTCTGCAAGAAGTCGATTCCATCGCATATACGAAGTCTCGCATGCATCAACACTTGCACCGTACGACTTTTTTCGATTGCAACGGATTTTTTTTAGTTTTTCGCTTGGATGTCTTGATTGCAATCACCTTGGGGCGTTTCAGATCTTTTACAGAGACAGATATCAGCATTCAATTTAGTTCAAGAGGAACACGTTTTTCTTTAGAGGCTTAGAAGCACTCGTAGAACACTTTTAATGTGTCATGGCTGCACGCGCTCTGTACGGGTCTCGTGTAGGAATATGCGTTCAATAATTATGGGCTCAATGTGGGCAAACTGTCAGAGAACTTAGTACCGAATCTTTTTCTATAATTAGTTCATTAAAACTTCTGACCAATTACAGTGCATGCATCGCTTTATATTTGCATACTTGTTCACATAATTATATGCATGCATTCATGCACGACTGCATACATACATCAATAAATAAATACATAACTGTATTCATGCATACCTACATACATGCATGTACATATACATACATAATTATATGCGAGCATACATACATACATACATACATACATACATACATACATACATACATACATACATACATACATACATACATACATACATACATACATACATACATACATACATACATACATACATACATACATACATACATACATACATACATATATACTTGCAGGCCCGTTATAAGCGTAAGCGTACGCTTGGGTGGATATGATGAACGGGCTGAATGAACTGGGGAACAGAGGGATGAATGAATGCCATTGCCAAACAACTGTGCAAAAGAACGAGCATAAGTACACGGACGATGGACAACCGAACGTACGGACGACCGAATCTTTATGGATGACCGAATGTTAGCGAGTGCAACAGGGCGGTCGGGCGGTATACTGATAAGGGATGAGTAAGTTGGTTCGTTAATATCGTTTTTTGCCTGCCGGGCTTCATTCGTTGCGAGATGTTTGTTTGAGTTCCACGGGGAGGGGGATGGGTCACTCCGTGCATGCGAAGGATTCGGAAGGAAGAGCATAGGACATCATAATAAGCACGCCACGTCAGATTGTAAGGAGGCGGTTGTGGAGGAGAATGGCATGACCGTGAATACAATAAAGACAAGGCTTGGTAACGCAAGGCACCTTCACGAGAAATGAAAGCAATTACGCCAACAGCGTCATAAAAGATAGATCACGCAACGCCGTGATAAAGCTGCAAGCGAGAGGCGGCTTTCGCCTTCTATAAGCTAAACACGTAGACTAGGCATAGGTTGAGGCATTGACCTAGACTCCTATAGAGTGCATGATCTTTTCTATATACGCACACGCTTTAGAGCTACAACGCAGCGTAGCGAAAGAGTGTAATAATGAACATTAAATGTAGGCTAAAACTAAAACAATGACTCAGAAAACGTCAACTGTGTCAGAAGTTGACTAAAATATGCCTACAACTAAATCTAATCATGTATCCCATAGCGACATAGACTAATCTACTCTGTAACTTTCTGAAGCAATATCTGAAGACCCTAAAAGATTTTGACGAACAAACACTTTCCAGGAGAGAGTAACAGAGTCTAGGGGTCAGAGACGCAAAAGGTGCGCATAATAAATTATTAGCCTATACCAAGCGCTATCCTTGCAAGCAGAAATGCCAGTCCGAGGAAACCAGAAGACCTCGTCGGGCAGTGGTTAAAGTGGTTTGGGTGAGCAATGGGAACGCTGTGAGCAGTGGGAACGCCCGTGTTTCCAGGGTTCCATGCATGGTGAGAAATGGAAACGCACGCGAAGAAATTCGAGAGCAGTGGGAACGCCGCTCCCTCCCACTTTAAACCTTGTCGTCGTATAGAGAAATTCTTTGGAGTCAGCATAGGGCCATAGGCAGAAGCTTTAACGAATGGTTGACTGAAACGTGGTCTTTCGCTTTCCTGTGGGAAGCCAATACAATGATTTCAAGACAAGTGATTTAGGACAAGTTCATATTTCGGAATTCTAGGCTACCGATCGAATAGACCTAGCTCTCGCCATGGAATAATTATCTCGTTAATACATTCACCAGAACTCCACTTATAAAACAGACGAGGGAAGAGACCCCGAGGCCTTCTTACCACTCTTCCGGCAGTAAATGCATTAAGCGTACGTGACCAAAGACGCAAATGATACGGAAAATAAAAATATGCGATCGTTTTTGCGAGAAAGGCAATATGGCGCCGGATGCCGACATTACGTTGCGCATAGAAGTCCAACGCATAGAAGAAATTCGTGAGTATTAGTAAGGATGTACAATTCAGTACAAACAAGCAATAACTCCCTGAATCGCGTATAATTGTCGACTTAAGCGTGGCGGATGGAACGATAGGAAACTAGGCTATCTATGCAGAAAGGCACGCAGTTGAGAAGGACTCTACCGACGGTAGACAGGAGGATCAGCCGCGGCGGAGAGGATTTGCAGGACTCACATGAAAGCCCGAGGACGAATAAAAAGAATGGTGAGGGTCGAAGGAGGGGGAGAGAGAACGGTGGAGGGATCACCGAAGGGACAGCAGAAGAACCAGATAAAGGCAGATAGTGACAGGGAAGCTGTGTCTATGTGAGAAGTTACACGGTGGGAGTGGTTGGGGGCCGTCCATAAAGTATGTCACGCTATTTTTGACCATTTTTGACCCCCCCCCTCCCCCCTGTCACAAACTGTCACACTTTCTCGGACCCCCCCCCCCCCCAAAGTATGTCACACTTTCTCGGACCCCCCCCCCCTAAAGTACGTCGCACTTTCGAATTTTTTTGTAATTAACACCTTATTCCAATTTAATCTAAAACACACTTCACTATTAAACTGTAAAGTTTCCACTTAAAAGTACTATCACATTATTAAAATGACTTTAATAGTAGAATAGTTATTTGCAAACAGTTGTCACAGTTATTCATTGAAGCAGTAACTCAATGTGATTGAATTTGAAAACAAAAATTGCAAAAATTAAACTAGACAATTATATAATACACATCATTAAAAAAAATAAATGTGTGACGTCACACATGGCCTGACCCCCCCCCTCCCCCCTGTCACAAACTGTCACACTTTCTCGGACCCCCTCCCCCCCCCCCCCTGGAGCGTGACATACTTTATGGACGGCCCCTTGAGAGCCGTGAGCGGTAGGGAAAAAGCACAAAAGATTTGGGGCGTAAACTATAGGTCTACATGCATGGAGGCACGGAGAGGTATTATAGGCTATACTGAGCGAGAAAGAGAGGGATATGTAGTGTAGAATAAGTGACAACCAGTCAGATATCGTGAGGAAACGTTGAACATGTATACAGAAAGACAGACAGACAGACTGTCACAGACAGGCAGGCAGACAGACAGACAGACGGACGGACGGGCGGACGGACGAACGAACAGAGGTAGACAGACGGTCCATAAGCGCGACACAAGATTGTCACAGCCGAAGGGGGAAATGCGAGCCCGGTGCATGTCTGTTAATCCCTGTTATTCCAAGCGAACGATCGATGGTCAGATCGATATTACCCGACGACGCTCGGTAATCATTAAATGCCTGTAAGGACGTAATTTGACGTGTTTCTTTAATTCATTCAATTAAACCTTCGCCGACGACGACGACAACGACGACGACGACGACGACGAATTACCGCTAAATCCCGAGACGGGCCGACGTAGCTGTACGCATGCGCAACTCGCACATCGCCCGCGGACTACAGCAAGCGACGTCCGCAAAACGAACACCCCTCTCCCCTACCTCCTTCCCCTTCAGTATGTGGCACACGAGTAGACCAAGATGGTGTAGCATCCTCGAGCTTTCGGGATGATTATAAATCTCCGAAATTTTGCAAAGCATCTGTGTAGTCCTAGTCTTAGGCTAATAATTAGGCAGATCAATACTATACTAGGCCTATGTGGCGTGTCCTGGGTTTGAAGACAGGGCGCTAACTCAGCTAAGTGAAGCGAATGCAATGTAGGCACTATAGGGTAGGGCATAGTGACCAGAAAGGATCATGTTTGGGATATATTAATTTGTTGCTCCTATGCATAGGATAGTGTCTGGTAAAGAAATTTGGTTTCTGACATGCTGCTTTACTTTGCCGCCAAGGCCCTGAAGTTATTCATGTATACGTACCGTACTTTTGAGCATTGCATTAAAACTGCTGAAATTTGATTATTTTCTTAACTGAAGTAGTAATTAGGCTTAAAAGTAGGAATATTGTGAGCCAGATTTATGGCACAGGGTAATAACACATATATTATATTACAGACATATACGAAGCTCCTCCCACTTTGTGTAATTAGGTCAAAAAGCGCCGCCTCGCGGTCCTGGGGTTAGAAAGCTCGCGTGGACAGCGTTATAGCCACTGACTGTTTGGCTTGGTGTATCGTAATCTACAAATCTTTAAGTTTAAAGTAGGCCTATCACTCGAAAGCCAAGCTCAGTGCACCAGCTTATTCACGAGTGTTGTGTCTAGTCAGAAGGGTTGCCCGGTTACCGCGATTACCAAAGGATCAGAGGTGGCGGAATAGCTGCTAAGGTGGGCGTTATAGCCGCTGCTGCTGATCGTTTGGCTTGGTGTATCGTAATCTGATGATGATTATGTTTCTCTGCCCAATGATGGGTAAGCAACTTGATCAAGGTCGCTCCGCAGCAGCTTGCGCTACCGCATCCCATGCGTGCTAGCCCGAGATATCTAAATCTCTGAGTGTCAACTCCCAGCCCGGGGCTTAAACCGCAGTTCTATACAACCAACAGACGTATGCCGCTCGCTTACCGGTGTAACTAATTAGGCCAGTAACTAGGCCAAATCTCTAAGTATCACTCGAAAGCCAAGCGCAGTGCACCAGCTTATTCACGAGTGCTGTGTCTAGTCAGAAGGGTTGTCCGGTTAGCACGATTGCCAGAAGTTCAGAGCAGCTGTTAGAGTGGGTGGCGTACGTTTAGGTAGAGAATATTATTGGAAGGTGAATGATCAGGTGTTCAGATCAGATCTTCCTCTTCTCCAATTCCTTATCCTCCTATTTCCCACTCTTTCTGCAAGCCTCGAACTCATCCTTCTCTCCTATTCCTTCTTCTTATTGCCATCCCTTATTTCCTTTTCCTTGTCCTTCTGCATGCCGTTACATCTTCTTTCTCCTCCTACAATTTCCTTCTCTTGCACCTGCACTCTTCTTAGCTTCCTCCGCCATTGCCTTCTTCTTTCTTCTACTTCTCACCTTAGTCCCTACACCTTCTGATCTCTTTTGACCTTCAATCCCTGTTCCTCCTATTCCTAATTGTCTAATGCACAACGGGGAAGCAAACAGAAAACCATAGGGAGGCTATTCCAAATAGCTGGACCAGCCACCAAGAATGCTCTTCACTGTACAGTTGTAGTAATAATATTGCAACTGACATAAATTTTACACTTTTTGCAGGATACAAAGTATAATCCCAGCTATACAGGTTTGATCAATGTGACAACCAATATGACATTTTCAGACCATTTAAGACCATGTCCATATATCAAGGATGATCCTAGAAAAAAAACTGCCGGACCTAATTACACAACATGGTCATCAACTACAATAACTACCAAAGTCGTAAACTTATTTGCAATTAAACTAAAGTATGTGGTTCACGACAATCTTTAAAAAGTTGTAAACTTAAGTGGTTCACGACTCAAGACAATCCTACAAACGTTGTAAACTTAAGTGCAATTGAACTAAAGTCTGTGGTTCACGACAATCTTTAAAAAGTTGTAAACTTAAGTGCAATAAGTAAAGCTAAGTAAAGTCAGTGGTTCACAACTCAAGATAATATACAAAAGCTGTAAACTTAAGTGCAGCTTTCTATATAGGATAAAAGCAATCCAAGCTATTTTCTAGTTAATTTATTTGGCCGGCATTAAATTAATAAGTTCAGATTCTGCGGTCTTCACTCACGAATTAATGATTTCTTGGAGACAGATGCCATTATAGTGCTGTCCACATACCCTAGAAAGGTTTGATTAATGTGGCAACCAAAATGAGATTTTCTATTTCAGTTTATAAGTCCTCAATATCAGTTCGAATTCCATTTTCACTGGATTAACTGTTTGCGAGGTTCTGCTGCTGAAGACTGTGGGGTGTTGAAAACTTTGAGTTTGCATTCAGTTTTTGTTGAGGTTTGCTGTGTGACAGTAGGCCCTACTGTTGACAACCAACCGTTTGGATCTAAAGATAAAATTCAACGTTCACAATCAGAAACAATGAAAGATTTATGCATAAGGCAACAAGTCACAGCTAATGAATACACCTGGTTTAATCCTGTGATTATCAACCTACACTCAATTGATCGCCTTAAATTAGACTCTTGTCACTGTTTTGAAGTAGCCACATTAATGGTCTTTTGATCATGATCAGTGGCTGCTGCTGATGACGGCTTCACGAAATTTAACTGATGCACAAAATTAGATGCCTACAATTCCTCCAATATTAGGTTGGTCAACATTATGAATGTCATATGTCAGATCATTAGCAACTACAAAAGCATTCAGTGTCAACATTTTCGTTCATTAAAAATGTTAACAATTTAAAATAGATACACTTTTTAAATAGCATAGACCTATTGTAATTTTAAAGATATTCACATAATGACGATTGCATGGTGTGTCGCCAAATTTTCTTGTGAGTTTAGGTGTGTCGCGCACAGAAAAAGGTTGAGAACCTCTGTCATACACTATACAGTTGGAAAATGATAAATATTAGCTAGTGGATTCGAAATTAACAGTCAAAATGCAGCAAATTAACAACATATCTAGAATTTGCAGTTATAGAAATAGAGGCAATAATATAGCCGCTATCCCGAAGACTGCGTGACTGTATACAAAACAATATGATTACCAATGACTTGGCTGAAATAGAGTGCTGCGACCTGTCAGTCGCATGGATCCATGATGCAATACGCTCAGTAAGTAAGTCTTCTTCTTTAGGTTCTCTGCCAAGCGGCACGTCCAAAGTCTCCACGTTTCACGCTGTTGTACCATGTCCTTCAGTTCTCTGTATTCCTCTGCCATCAACAATGGATCAGTAAGTAAGTCATCAACGATAACTAAACTAAGTAAAACGATCAGGTTTATAAAATTATAAACGAGTGAAAATATGCAGTAAAATCGAATAAATAGGTTTGAAAGCAAACAAAACTAAATGTGTATTTTAGCATTGCTAATATAAATATTTACCCCGATGAATGAAGTTAGGAGTTTGGTAAACGTGTATTTTAGCTTCGTAAATTATTCGCTCGTTGCAGCATAGTAATTTTTAATCAATCCAAATTCTAGTTTGGCGAGAAACCCGTGCAATGGAAAATAATTTACGACGCTAAAATACATGTTTACCAGAAGTTTCCGTCTGCAGGATTTAGAACATTTAATCATCACCCTTTTAATTCTTTTTATATATCTGCACTTCACCAAATTGTTCTATTAACTTACTTAGCACACATGATATTATTCTTTTTAATTACTTACTTACTGAGCGCACTGCATTATATGATGAAGTTTTTATAAGGCCGCAGTGCTCTATTTTAGCGATTTCTTGGGTGGACAAACTGTTCACATGAATAGGCACTCAGTCTTCGGGATTACCGATCATCAGCTTGGCTAGCCAAATAGTCACCGTCGGCTCACCGCACGAACTCTTCGATTCATTTTCGTTCCTTTGCTCTCAGAAATCCCCACCGGAGACGCATACATAAGTCTAGTCATCGGGGTAGCATGCGTAACGTTAATAGGACCCGCGCTGGCATGCCTGTCCAAGCCGGTTGATCAACTAATCTCCAGCTGTCTCACATAAACACCTCACGAGGCTCACGGTGATTTGAAAATGCAATAGTTCTTACCTCTCGGGATTCCTCGGAATTCTTAAAAAATTCTATTTTTTTGTTCAACATTATAATAAGCACATAAATATCGATGTGAACGACAGAACAGTCCTTGCGATCAGGCGCCATCTTTGTATGTTTCGCTACATCGTCGGTAGGTGGACTGATTACTGAATTTAACATGGGAAGTGGGAGGAGCTTCGTATATGTCTGTAATATAATATATGTGATTTAACATGGGAAGTGGGAGGAGCTTCGTATATGTCTGTAATATAATATATGTGGTAATAATATTTGTTTGGCCATTCCGACATAGTATGAGCTACAAGCAAGGGGCCGTCCATAAATGACGTCACGCAATTTAGGGCTATCCCCTTCGATACTCTCGTCACGCGTTAACACAAATTTTAAGTCATAATTATGATATCTAGCGATGGACCCGTTGGACCGTCACAAATCGTTACAGACGTGTGACCTCTCCCCTCCAGTTACGTGACGTCATTTATGGACGGTCCCCATTGCATTATTCTGTCTTAAAAACGGAATAAAAAATTTATATTGCAAAACTTGTCGTCCCTAATTACACTTCAGAAAATGCTCCCATACTGACAATGCGTTTCACTCAAATTATATATTTCCACTAACTTTTTGTGGTATATTTGACCATGTTTTTGAGGGATTCGCTCTTTGTTCGAATGTGGCCCTCTCTACTTTCTTTGCTACACACTGACCTTGCTGCGTCTGTTGCAGTAGGCCTAGCAACTTTGCTTGTGGCAATGGTATTTTTCATTATCTAAAATACATGTACTTCTAGTTTTAACGAATTCCTTGTGTCATTTTTCTTAAACTTGCAAGTTATTGGAGGTTCAAGTCTGGAAAAATCCAACCAGTTAACTAGAACACAGTGGACAGTGGCTTCTAAATTCAGTTTTGGGATTATGAATGTTCTAATATCACCAGAACTGCTTTGGTGATAATGATCAGTTTCCTTGCTATTTTAATTCTTCTGGCTGCCAGTTCTTGCATGTGTTTTTTTCTCATCAATCATCATAATTCAGATTTTTAAAAATCTGGGTAACCATAGTAGCCATTCGTTTGAATACATTTTATCAACGACCTTTCTCTCAACGTTGGCTAGGAAACGTGATAAATTATGCGCAAATAAATGTCGTAACGTTAACTCGTTGAAATGGAACATGCAGAGCTGCATAATCGGAGTCATTATTGTACCACAGCTAGAATCATTGTCTGGTGTAGGCCTATCATCTATATATTATACAGTCTTTGAGATTCATAATACTTCTTGTATTCTCTTTCTTTTCTCTTTCTTTTCTGTCTATTTCTCCATGACAATCGTTCTCGTGTTTGCACAGTAGCCTAGCCTACATATTTTTTCCATGGTTTGCAGCTGCAAAAGTATACACGAAACTTCAAGTGCTCGGCGGCAAAGCTAGATGCAATAATTTTGATGCAATTTTTATTTAGTTCTTTCATTTAGGATCTGGAGCAACCTTTTAAGTTATCCCAAAGTTAATTTTAAACCAAAACATTTTTCTTGCTATACCCTACTATAGGGCCTACTAAGTCTTACTATAGCCTAGGTCCTATAGAGGTAAAATTAAAAATTTCCTCACGGAATACGGTAACGGATAATGGACAAACTGACGCCAGGTCGGCCAGGATATAGCCTATATGAAATCAAGGCCAACAATAGACAGATATTTATTAGGCATACTTTACGGCTAATAGCTAAACGCACGCATGTGGATTATGTATGTATGCATGTATGTATTTATGTATGTATGCATGTATGTATGTATGTATGAAAGGTGTGTACGGTGGGAGGTCGTAAATATTATTTTTTGCATACATGAAGTAAGGATGGCCTCTCAAGACATGAGAGGTCCATGTCGGAATATTGTTATAAATTATAATTATGGGCTTTAAAACCAACTCAGTCTCTCGTTCATACAAACGAAGAACCAGATCACACAACGGTTAGAATTCGTGTTTACCGTTTAAATGCGATTAAAACTCAATGCGATACAAAATGCGACGAACAAAAAGCTTACTTGTGTTACAGTCAAAATCGCTTGCTATCATGTCATGCACATCAACATTTAATTAAACCTACAAGGGCTCCACGCGGCAATACGAAAACCAGACAAGACCCATATGGATGTGGACACATTGACAGGAAACCGTTGTTATTTAATTTCGTTTATGAATACGAGTAACGAAAAGTCAGTTTAATACACATTTAATCAATTATAGCTAAATACACATTTAATTAATTAGATGTATTTCAATACACATGCACATACCTACAGCACCACTTTGAAAAACTACAAAGTATTAATTAATATCTGGAATAAGCAGAGTGAGCGTTGTAAATGGTCAATATAAACCTCTTCATCTTTCGTTCACAGATGGACTTAAGACTAACGAGCATTTAGACTCAACATATGCGCTACATAAAAGTATGATTACATTACATTACCATATTTCACAAACAGTAGGCCTATATCAACGAACTTCTGGGAATCTTTTAAGCAGGTTCTATATAAGTTTGGCTGTGATTAAATGTGAACAGCGTTTACAATTACGAAACACGAGGAAACAAATGGATTGTCAAAATCAACTGGAAACAACAGCAGCGGTTAAAAGATAAAAGCACGATTACATTGCCGGTACATTACCGTCAAGCCAAGTTCATGAATATTCATGGTTTCATTTTCAAATGTATGCACTAGTATCATGGTTGCTTGACTAATGTGCACCCAAATGCTCCTCCTGCTCTAAGGCACTCCGAGACACAGATACAGAGACAACCAGGCATATGCAGAGAGGCAGACAGACAGACAGACACAGACAGACTAATACAGGGCTAACCAAGCATATATACAGGCAGATGCTTCACTGATAGAGGCACAGATGCAGACCCAGACACACATGCAGACAGACAGACAGATAGAAGCACACACAATACATTAAGATGCATATAAACATCGAGAAAGAGACGAAAGTACTGAGACAGTCACATAAAACAACAAACGACATACAGACACACAAACACACAGACAAATCAGGTACATAAAGACAGGAACACATGGAGAGTTGGAGACAGACAGAGACATGTAAAAGCACATGTAAAAGCATAGATCCAAAAATATATATCAACTTCTGGTCAATATCACTCAGTTCAGGAATTTTTACAAGCAATGTAACGTAACGAATTGTTGCACATCACAGTCAAGTGCTGTAACGTAAAACACTATTCGTTGTTAAACTAAGGCTGCAGCTCTACGGCTCAGATTTCATACGAAGAAAAACACAGCAAAACTAGGATAAACCGTGGTAGAAAGTCGGACTAAATTAAAAAAGCATCAAAATCAATAAAAAGGAGAAACTAAAGTTCTGTCAATCGAACAGATCATCACGGGAATGACAAGTAACGTACAAATATCATATTTCAGAGAAGTTACTCGAAAAGACAAAAACGTTATGCGTAATGCAGACGAATTTTATATATCGTGGTAAAACTTGAAGCACTTAAAGCACCGTTCACGGAGGTTTTAGTTCAAGAACAGGGTCCAGAAAATCACAAATTCTCAGTTGAACCAAATCTTGTATCTGGGTAAAGTTCGAATTCAAATTGAATATAGAATCGAAACAGCGGGTTCCAGCTTCACATTCGTGTGGTGTGTACTTGATATCACAGGCGTACCACAGTAACACAGTTATCAATATATCAACGTACGACTAATAACTTTTCTGCAGTTTAACATTTATAAGTGAAACTAAAATAATTAAGCCAATTAATTAATAGAATTCAAATACCACAAGAATTTCTTAAGTTTAACCCAAGGAGGGCTAATCATTTTTCGCATCATGGAGTCATTTTATAATTGAATTGAATACTTACCAACGAAATCCATTCAAATACGATAAAAAATATCAATTCTGAGCAGATGAATATTCTACAACTAATTTCCTGCAAGTTATTTGAAAAAAATAAACATCAACTGTCTTACATAAGCAACTAAACTATTATGTTTCGGTGATCAGATCAATAGGGCCGGATTAAGAAATATGGGGCCCTGTTCGGGAATTTTTTTGAGCATCTTCAGTTGAGAATTCTGATGACCTTTTTTTAGTCATTTGGTCGAAATTTGCTCAAAATATAAAAAAAATCCTGAAAAATTTCTTTACCACATGTGTGGGGCCCCTAAAGTGTGAGGGGCCCTGTTCGGCCGAGCCTGTTGAACATGCTTTAATCCGGCCCAGCAGATCATCCCTAACCATCGTATATAAGTTTATGTCTACAGGCACCAATGTGCACCAGCACAAATATGAACATGAAATTATGCAAGATATCCAACATTAGTATTCATTCTTACATTGTATCAATATCCAGTATTAAACAGATTCAGTATAAATTTATACTGTATCAATATCCAGTATTAAATACATTCAGTATCAACTTATACTGTATCAATTTCAAGTATTAAATGGATTCAGTATCAATCTATACTGTATCAATTTCAAGTATTAAAATTAAATAGATTCAATGCAATTCTTTTGAGTTAGCAACCAAAAAATATTCATCACTTAAATGTTTTGTAAGTTTTAGCCACAACCTGCACATGTATCTTAAACTATTATTCACTGGAAATTGCCAACAGATCTGTTACAGTCGCGATACAAAAAAAATGAGCAGAACTGTTCTCAGCAACTGGAAAAAATTCCTCCCTTCCGTCCCAAAAAAATTCCTCCATTGCCTCCCTCACGACTCCATTTCCATAATTGCTCGTTCGATTCCTCCTCGTCACTCCATTTCCTCGATGGCTGCAATCGACGTTCGAAGCAGCTGAACCTGAGCCTGCAACAGACACGAGAAGTCAAAGGTCAGGTCGATAAGAGGTCATGACATGCCAGGGTCACTCGACTTAATGAACGGCGTCACATGTAAAGAACCAAGAACATGCCACACATACAATGGCCGCCCGTAGCACCAAGTGCAAAAGAAAATAGGTCAGGCCACAGGTCAGCAGAGGTCACACATCCTGGTCGCTGTACAGAATACAGAAGTAGAGTTGCAAGTCTGTCCGCTGGAGCGTGCAGCAATTCTTAACCTGACCTTTCTCACAATTAGTTAGTAAGATCACTCTCGACATAAAACTACAGAATCATCTTCGTTGCTATCAAATCATTTCCTGCGCCAGACGATATGTACCAGTTGTAATTTTATTACAGGGTAACTGTGAACATAATCGCAGTTTTACGCACATTTATATCCACATATTTTATTCCTTTATCCGTATTTTTTATTGTTATTGAAATAATTATCTACATGGTAATGTTCTCCTATATATGTTGAAATATTCAGTAAATCTATAATCAGCTTCAAGGACCAAGTTCTCTAATAGAAAATATATAAACGGATATTATATATATATATATATATATATATAAATTATACCGGGTGGCGCATAAAAAACGTCCCCAAACTTTGTTAATCTGGCAAAAATCTAATTTCAGAGATATCAAATATTAATTTACAGCTAAATGTTAAGCAATCATTTCTGTGCACACATGTCAAATTTCAAGAGAGTATGTTTATTATATCACACTCTGCGGCAAGGTTATAACGTCGTACCTGTTAAAACATTTTGCACAAAACTACGTCATTTATTTTGCCGCGAACAAAAGTCTTCAATTGCGCCAGTAAGACTTTATCATGAGACTAGTCGTTTCTCTAAACAAATTTAATGGCATCTGCTGGAGTTTCGATGCACGGTAAAACACACATCATCGTCATTGATCCTCGGAAAACCAAAGTCAATGGAGAGTAGGCCTATTACATTGGCTTGTTACGCGGTAAGCTCATTCCCGAACGTCGTATAGGCCTAGTACGTAGACTCAATCCTGATGACAATTAGGCCTACATCTTTCAACAAGACAGTGCTCCTTCACATCGTTGCAGATTGGATCAGCAATTTCTTCAAGCAAACATACCTGATTTTATACACAGTGATGCCTGGCCTCCAAACTCTCCCGATCTAAATCCGATGGTCTACTTATGCGCCCCAAAGGAGCTTGTGTAATGTGTATGCTGGTCGCAGAAAATTGTTTCTAAAATTAATGCTGACGAACTTAAGCAGGTCATTGAAGTAAAAAAATTAATGGTCTCTATTAGACGACACACAAATAGGCCTACAGAAGTCAACAGGACAGTGGAAATAGCGTTTAAGGGTCGTTACAAGAGAAAGCGGAGGATCAATCAAACATTTTGCTCGCGTAAAACATCATCATTAAACAACTGTGCAAAATTTTGGCCATGGGTCATACAGTTCTAACAACAATTTCTCTCAAACGGTTGAGTATTTTTAGCTAAAATTTGGCTGTGTTGTACAAATATGAATTATGATTAGTTTGATGTACTATGATTTAGTTTATCTTTAAAATTGTTTAATTGCCAGCCTGCCAGGTTAACAACGTTTGGGAACGTTTTTAATGACGTAGGTTTGTGCAAAATATTTTAACAGGTACGACGTTATAACCTTGCCGCAGAGTGTGATATAATAAACATACTCTCTTAAAATTTGACATGTGTGCACAGAAATGATTGCTTAACATTTAGCTGTAAATTAATATTTGATATCTCTGAAATTAGATCTTTGCCAGATTAACAAAGTTTGGGGACGTTTTTTATGCGCCACCCGGTATATCTCCATTTATAATAAATAAAACCTAAATATTTAGACATTTTATCATGTTGTCACCTCGCAGAAAGAATGAAAAAGTCCAACGTTAAACGCATATATACAGTAACACATATTCTGCAATACATATAACGAGCTGTCGTATATTTCTGCATTGAAATGAAACCACGGCCTACCCACCAATTATCTTATAACATTTAACGGAACGTTAAAACGACGTTAAGATAAATTACCCTCGCATGCTTCAATTCCAGCTCAGCCAAATCAACCAAGTTCTTCTTGAAATGCGCAATTCTCCGAACTCTGAAATCCGTCAGTTCTGTAAAAAAAAACAGAAGTCGTTGAAATTCAAAAAAGAAATAATAAAAACTCATAAACAGCCAAGGTCTCTTAACAGTAGAAGAAGTAACACTCATTTTAGAATGTAACACAGAGTTGGCTAGACTTTGCCATTTAACCACAATGTGTCACGACAAAGATGGTTAGCAACACCCTCCTCCTCCCGCGAAGCTTAGGACCGGCAATTCCTGCCACATGAAGGACGGTGGCTGAATTTTGCAATTGTAATGTAGTCGTGGATTTATATAGCACCTCTGCAATAGAGCTACACTTACTTTACTCATCTAATGCTACTTGAACCAACTGTATACTTGTATAGCCTGAAATACTTTCAAAATAGCCAAAATACTTCAGAAAATGAAACTGAGGCAACAATTTGACCAAATCAAGCAGCAAAAAACCCAAAGATTTCAGACAGATTTACTTAAAATAATCTTTTGAAGAATTGCTTTGATGCTCTTTTGACGTTCAAAAACTGTTTGAGCTCCTAACATCCCTGTACACATATGCATTATCCCTGGTATTCTAAACTTTAAAGGTCTTATAGCGGTGCTATATAATTGCCCTGCTCCACATCAAATACGTCTGCTTTAGTTCCCGCCAGATGCATGCATCTCGCTATTTATATAGCGCCATTTAAGAACTTGACAACACCACAAATGAAATGCAGGATCTTGGTTATTTTTACGAACCCTGCATCGCCACTTCAGACATTCGATTGAACTTCTCGGCAAGGTCGTGATGAAGGTCTTCAGCCTACGAACACAAAACAAAAGAAAACATGCAACAAAACCTCTGAAATCTTTTCCAAGAATTGAAATAGCAACCTCGTAATTATTTACTTTTTAACAGTACATAACTGGAGCCAAAAAATCTGAAGGCTACTTCGAAATCACACAAAAAACACAGAGAAGCCACTGGTATATTTATAAGCTGGTCTCAGTGATGTGGCTCTTCTGTGGAGCTGAGAAACTTTGAAGATCAACATTTCATTGCAATTACATTTGCAATTATATCTACATAACAGTTACATTACATATAATTACATATTATGTTACATATACATTGCATTTATGTTACATTTACAAAATTATCTCAAATACAAAGTTTTTACATCAACAGAAAGTGTGGCACACCATGAATTTATGCCGAACACACCCAACTCAATTGTCTCAAATTCATATCGCGCACAACCAAAAAATCAGCCCCCACAACCACCAGTACAAAACTCTATGCTGACCTGTTGGACGTCTTTGTTCTTTGCACGCGCCTTGTCCACAGCCTTCGTGGCGTTCTCAAAGTTCGCAAGAAGTCGAAGTCTCTGGTAGACAAGATTCTGAGCGGCCGTTGTGTCGCGTACGTAGTACTTCAGCGTATCAGAGAGTTTCAGATCCTCGTCAGAAGCAACCCGACCCTCTAACTTCTGAAGAAGACAAACCAGAAGTAACAACCAAGCTCTCAATATCAAGGAAAGAAGGTAATGGTAACATGGAAGAAGGAGGTAACGGTAGCATAGAAGTACATGGTAACATAGAAGAAGGTAATGTTAACATGGAAGAAGGTAATGGAAACATGGAAGTATAAGGTAATGGTAACATGGAAGAAGAAGGTAATGGTAACACAGAAGGTTAAAACAGATTATGGCATCATAACTGCTTGGAATAAAGGTAAGATGCAATGGCAACACAACTGACCAAAATAAACTTAAGATGGAAATGTAAACAAGTGTTTTTCAAGCAGCCATTGAAGACTAAACATCAAAATCTGGGTGAAAGAAAAAACTTTTCAATAGCCCACCTAATAATTCTATAAAAATAAAATTACTCTAAAATATTAATAAAAAGGTAACAATGCAATAAAAGTATCCATGCATATATTTTTTTACAATCATTTTATAATTCACTTACTCTTGCTTTGTCCATTGTCTCTGAAGCTTTATTCAGCACTCTAAAAATTAAAATCAGTCAACACAATTGATAAATTATAATATGCAATTATGCATGCCAATAAAAACATAAAAAACACAAAATCCCACCGTTTGACAGTACTTATAATCACCTGGTCACCTGGTGCCGTCAGCTACTGGAGCTCTGGCGAAAGCCCTGGTGCATCTTCTCCAGTTGATCCTCTCCCTAGTCGCCTCTCTTAGTTCCTCCAGTCTCATGCCAGACTTTTCCTGTACTTCATCCAACCATTTCTTCCTTAATCTTCCGCATCTTCTCCGTCCCTCACCGCATGCCGTCATCAGCTCCTTTTCCAAACCGTTAGATCTCATCACATGGCCGAAGTAGCTCAATTTCCTCCAAGTTGCTGTTTGCTGCAGTGTCTCCTCCCTCTCTATTCCGAGCTCCTCGCGCACCGATTCGTTAGTTCTCTTCTCCGTCCATGAAATCCTTAGCATCTTTCTCCAAATCCACATCTCACACGCGTTGATTTTCTTTTCCATATCCCGTGTCTTTGTCCATGTCTCGCATCCATATAGGACGACTGGGAAGATCAGTGCTCTTACCAGTCTTTTCTTTGTTTCCCTGCTCACGTATTTGTCCTTCCAAATCTTTTCCAGACCGTTCATTGCCGTTTTCCCCATTGTTACCCTCCTCCTTATTTCCATATCACTTCTTCCCTCCTTCTCTATCATAGATCCCAGGAATGTGAAGCTCGATACTACCTCTATCGTTTCTCCATCCACCTCAAAGTTTTTCCATGTTGCAGTTGTCATAACCTTTGTTTTCTTTACATTGAAGTATAGTCCCGCCTTTTCGCTTTCCTTCCTGACTCTTCTTATTAACTCGACTAGGTCGTCCCTCTTACCCGCCAATAATGTCGTATCATCGGCGTACCTCAGATTATTCAGTATTTTCCCCGCTATCCTTACCCCCTCTGTTGCCTCCTCCAATCCAGCCCTCCTCATAATTCTCTCGGCATACAGATTGAACAGGAAAGGGGACAAAATGCACCCCTGCCTCACTCCTTTCCTTATTTTAAATTTCCCTGTGTCACCATATTCAGTTCTTATTACCGCTTCTTGATCCACATAGAGGCCCTGTAGTAGTTTAATCAAATGCTTCGGAATTCCCATCTCAATTAGCGTCTGCCACAGTAGTGTATGGTCTATGCAATCAAATGCCTTGCTATAGTCTATAAAACACATATGCACCTGTTGCCCGTATTCCCTCTGTCTCTCCATAATCCACCTTATATTGGCGATGTGATCGCGCGTTCCTCGCGCCTTCCTAAATCCCGCTTGGTTGGTTGGTAATTCCCTTTCGATTGTCTTCTCCATTCTTTTGTGGATTATTTTGAGGAGTATTTTGCTCGTGTGCGATATCATCGCTATCGTTCGATAATTTCCACACTCTCTTGCATCTCCTTTCTTGAATATTGGTATGAACACGGACCTTTTCCAATCCTCCGGCCACTGCCCAGTTTTCCAGATTTGATTGCATAGTTTTGTAATAGTTCTCACCACTGCTTCATCTCCCGCTTTTACCAGTTCTATAGGTATTCCATCATGTCCTGGCGCTTTGTTGTCCTTGAGCTGTTTTATCGCCCACTCCACCTCTACCTCCAATATCTCTGGTTCGTTCTCAACTTCCTCTATTTTGATGTTTTCCTTCTCGACACATTCATCTTCCATGTACAGCTCTTCCGTATACTCTCTCCACCTTTCCTTTATCTCCTCCTCATCTCCTATTATCTTCCCATCCTTCGACTTGAGTGAACCCATTCTAGGGCCTGCTGTCTTTGTTATTTCCTTCATCTTTGCGAACAGTTCTTTAGTTCTTCCTTTCTTTCCTTCTTCCTCCAGTTCTCTGCACATTTCGTTGAGATGGTTTTCTTTATCCTCCCTTGCCTTCCTTTGGAAGGTCTTATTCAACGTTTTTACCCTATCCCTGCTCCCTTCCTTCTTTGCTTCTCTCCTTTCTATTGCCACCTCAATGGTCTCTTCGGATAACCATGGGGTAGTTTTCCTTGATGTTTTCTTTGGTACATGTTTCTCCGCAGTCTCCTGGATCGCAGTTTTCATCTTTGTCCATAACGTGTTCGTATCCTGCTCTTCCATTGTATCGTCTGTCTCTAAGATCTCAAACCTATTCTTTATCTCTACTCTGTATTCTGGTGTTATGCCTTTGCAATCAAAACTGGTCAGTCTTTTATCTCTCTTCATCTTCTTCAACTTTAGCTGCAATGTAGCCACTATTATCTCGTGGTCTGTTCCGCAATCCGCCCCCGGTCTTGTTCTTACGTCTTTTATCGTGCTCTTCCATCTTTTGTTCACCATCACGTAGTCGATCTGATTCCGGTGTTTTCCATCCGGTGTCGTCCATGTATAAAGTCTTCTTTTCGGTTGTTCGAACCATGTGTTCATTATTCTTAGCTCATTGGAAGCACAGAACTCCACCATTCTCTCCCCTGCCTCATTCCGTACACCCAGTCCGTACTTACCCACTACTTCATCCTTTCCATTTCTGTCCTCACCAACTTTCGCATTGAAGTCACCCATAATCACCAGTATGTCTCCTCTCGGTGTTGTGTCAATTGTTCCTTGCAGGTCCAAGTAGAAAGCTTCCTGCTCCTCCTCCGTCGCCATCGTTGTAGGGGCATATACTTGTATGATTGTTGTGTTGATCTTTCCACCACGAAATCTTACACTCAGTACTCTGTCACTCACTGTATTATAACCCATTATCGCATCAGCGCTCGTTCTATCGCACATGATTGCTACTCCGTTTCTTCTCCTCTCATCCTGCCCAGACATTACTATCTTAAAACCGTTCCAACTAAAATGTCCTTTTCCCTTCCATTTTGTCTCACATAATCCCAGTATCGCTATATCCATCCTTCCCATCTCTTTTTGGATGATGTCCATCTTCCCACTCTGCATGCTTCTGACGTTCCATGATCCGACTTTCATGGCTTTTTTACAGCTCATGTCAAGTCTTTGCTTCCTGGTCATATCCGCCGCTGGACGTCCTTTCGGCTTTGGTCCTGTGGCTTCATTAGAACCTGAATCTCCCGACTCGACCCTATGCTCATCCCCAGTAGCCATTAAGTCACCCTCAGGCCTGAGGGTCTCACCTTTGGTGACTATCGTTGATTCACTCTTTAGATACACCATGACTATTTTCTTGGCAGAAGATAAGGGGTGGTTTGCCATTGCCTTCCCCCCGTTTGCCATCCGTGCCCGTTCGTTCACCCTTCCATACGGAAAGGTTACTAACAGGTCGCACCACGAGAAGGTGGGCACGGTGGACTTTGGTTCGCCAGCCCAGGTCGGTTCCGAGTCTACGCTCCAATTGGAGTCGTCGGTCGGGTCTCCTCCCCGCTTTACTCAATTGAATGAGTGACTGACAAACCTTTGCGACCTATAATACCAATACTTATAATACCAACCAAAAATGTGATGCGACCTGATTTTTACCTTAGTAACATCTCGAAAAATTGAACTAAAATGGAATTTAGTACCTACGTCCTACGGTAAGTAAATGTTTCAGTCACAAAACTGAGTAACTAGGAAGATCAAGACCAGCCGATAGCAAATACTCATCTTATTAAGTGGTATTCAATTTTGAGGAAGCTTTAACAGTCACGTGCAGCAACGCAGGCCAAAACAAATGTTGTTACTGCCACTGCTGCCATTGTTATTATTGTCATAATTACTGAAGTTGTTGTCATTTTTTATTGTTGTAAACACTGCTATTATTGCAGTTTACGATACTATTCTTCTTGTTGACATTGTTGTTGTCGCAATAATTATCAATGTCCTCATTATTGCTTTTAAAATCATAAATCATAATCCTTATCATCATCATCACCTCCTCATTCATTATCATCACAATCATCGCCATTGCGAAGTCACAATCAATGCAAATTGGAGTCGTTAACGACCCACTAAAATTAAATCAACCAATCAATCAATCAATCAAATATTTTAAATGATCGACTGCTCACAATAACTGACAAGCAACCAATGATGTTAAGCAGCCACATGGTGGTATACGTACGTAGCCAGCTTCGTACCATCTGCCAGCGCTGCCTGACTTAGAGTCGTCGAAATCCTAAGGTAACCATCGGCAACATCTGAACACGGAAACAATTGGCCACACTAAAAACAGCGTGATGTCTGGTAACGTAATGTATTGCAACTTAACATTTCAAAGCCCCTCCTCTAAAGTGCCATAACCGGCTCTCGTCTACATACCACCTCGCAACACTTGACTAAAAAAAGTTGCATTGGTCTCCCAATCCTTTAAGCCTTTACCAAATAAATCATAGTAAATGGCATGGAAAATGCTATTCTTCGGCGGGTAAGTAGTTATATTCATTCGTTCATTCATTCATTCAAGAATTTATATAGCGCTTCTTCAAGGGGGACTACTCAGAAGCGCTCCCGACTCTAGCACGGCAAAAAGGTAAAAAAAGACAGTTTTGAGTTTAATAAAAAATGTTTCAGTAATAACTCCAGAAAATAGACATAGCTCCTGTGGGAGCCCATTCCAGACAACTGGGCCGATACATACGCGCTATTAAAGTGTTGATCAGCTTTCCAAGGACGAATGCCACTACAAGAGCAGGAATCTCTTAAGCTATTACAAAGTCAGCCAACTGAATATATTGGTCACATTCCATTTAAATTCTAAACCATGCCTGAGAGCGGCAGAGGAATTTACAAAACGAACATCTGAACACGGAAACAATTGGCCACACTAAAAACAGTGTGATGTCTGGTAACGTAACGTATTGCAACTTAACATTTCAAAGCCCCTCCTTTAAAGTGCTACGACCTCTCATCTACATACCACTTCGCAACACTTGATTAAAAAAGTTGCATTGGTCTCCCAATCCTTTAAACGTTTACCATCCAAATCGTAGTAAATGGCATGGGAAACATTGCTATTCCACGGTTGGTAAATAGTTATATTCATTCGTTCGTTCATTCATTCATTCATTCCCACAAACTTTTGTGGCTGGCGGTCATGGCGTCTGCTTTGGCCGTCGCCTCCTTCACTCGCACCAGATACTCGACGAGGAATGTCCTCTGCCCCTCGAAAAAGTCGTCCTTATCTTTAACGTTGGCGAGAAGAACTTCGTCGATACTTTGTGTTACGGTTTTGAAGAACCCGGTCAGCCTCTCTTTGCTATTCTTTCCACGGATACTTAACTGTAAAAAATAAACAAAAATGTCGTAAAGAACAATTGCTTAATAGCCTTTTCTGTGATCGGCCCAGTTGTCTGGAATGGGCTCCACAGGAGTCACGTCTACTTTCTGCGGTTATTACTGAAACATTTTTTTTATTAAACTCAAAACTGTCCGTTTTTGCCGTGCTAGAGTTGGGAGCGCTTCTGAGCAGCCTCCCCCCTTGAAGAAGCGCTATATAAATTCTTGAATGAATGAATGAATGAATTGCTTTGAAGATAAACAGGAATGCATCTAGCGTATCTCTTGGTTGGTTGTATATTCAAAGAATGCGTGGAAGGAATATAAGTGAACATATTTAATTTTATTTATTTATATTAGAATCAGCGCTCTGCATGAACTACTGGTAGAAATATAAAATGTCCCGAAATGATAAATAAACAAGCTAATAAGTAAACAGTTCAATTTGTGTCAAGCTAACAAGCATCAGTGCATAAATTATGAAAACAAAATAACTCAAGAGGAGAAGAGGCAGAAGCTGTTTATGAATTCATCCTCATACATATATAGAAAAAACTAGATGGTCAGATGGGTGCAAGAACTAAAAAAGCTAATGGCTACACAGGATAATAGAATATCGTACCATATGTACAGAGAAAAGACAAGTTTAACCTAAATTCAATTCCAAGTATAATTAAGTATTACAATTTCTTAAATACATTAATTAATTACATTAATTAATTACAGTTTTAGAACTCCTTCTCAGGCATTCCTCTCTCATCTTAAGAGAATCTCATCCGGCCGTGCTGGGCTTGGGATCGCCTTTGAGTAGCCCCATTGAAGAGGCGCTATAAAAATTCATAGAATTAATGAATAAAGATGAGCAGCAACGTACCTCTTGTTCGTATTCGAGGAAAACTCTGAAGTTCAGATCGTTTCTGAGGACTGGATGAGCGGCCAACCTTTGCAGGAAGACTTCGTGCATTGCCACCGTCTTTTTAAATGACGCCAAATATTCTCTAAATCAGAAAATAAAACTGTTCTCAGATTGACTGAATAATATTATTCTGGATCATGTGCTTCATAGTGCATCGCTCAGCATGCTCAACTGAAAAAGTCTGAGAGTCTCTCACAATAAAACTACCGGTACACAATTAAACTATTCATCCTGTAAAAGATCTAGAAGAGGATAAAAGAGGATAAAAACATCAAAACGCTGTTTGGTATCTTACGATTCAAGTTCCTGTTTCATCTTCTGGAATTCATCTTTCGTCATCGTGTTCTCGCCCTCGCCAAGTCTCTGCAGTTTCTCGCGAGACGCATCGAAATCAGGACGTGGCGGAGCAGGAGGGATCTGGAAAATGGATTCAGGTCAATTGTCGGAAAACAGTCAAAATCTAAAGACTTTATGCATTCATTAATTCATTACGAGAATTTATATAGCGTCTCTTCAATAGACCTACTCAAAGACGCCCCCAGACCAGTCGCACCTTAAAAAGGATATGAGCAACTTATAAAAATCAGGCAGGGTCTTCGGCGCCTTCGCTCTTCGGCAAGGGGAGCCTTAGATTCTGCAAGCTCTAACTTCTATCCTTTTCGATTGTGGGTTCTGCCATCTGGATTTGTCTCCCATTAACCCTGCGATTGATGTCTATGTTAAATTAATGATAACAATGATAATAACAATGACGATTTCTATGGTGCCGTAACACAGCCATAACACAAGGGCGCCTCACGTACTAAACTAAACTCGCCTACATTTTATAAGTCGCCCAAATCCTACTTTTTCAGCTCTGGCTGGGCTGGGAGCGCCTCTGAGGAAGATCTCTCGAAGAGGCGCTAAATAAATTTTCTGAATTACTTAATGAATGAATGGTTTTACAAATAACAGCATACTAGATAATACTATAAGAAATCGACATTCTCCCAAACTCAAAACCTTTTGGTGTTGTATTGAATTTTCCAAAATGAGAATCAATTCAAGTGCATCAGGGCATATCCATTATGGTTCCCAGTTTGGTTCTAATTTTCAGAAAGTTTATCAAATACTTTCCAAAGAAATTTCCCTCTTGATTTTAACGCTCTAACAACCACATGCACTAACAGTGACTAGAAAACCAAACAGATCGTCTTTAAAGTGTTAATTTTCCAAAGCAAGAACATCAGTCATGATTCAGTATTTCATGGCAGTATAATGTTTCACTAATTCATTGTTCAATGCAATAACCTTGAAACCAGCAAAGTATTGGATAGAATAATATGAAAAAGAACCAATAGCTGCTCACAATAATTCCAAAATTAGCTTCGTTCTCTTCAAAGCGGTCGTGCAACCACATAAATTCCTCATGCTGCCGAACAACGGAAAACTCCGGCTGACGAAACTCCGACATCGACGTCTGTGGAAACAATTAGGCATTTAAATTAGGCATTTAATTAGCCATTTAATGAGGCATTTAAACTGGGCTTTTAAATTAGGCATTTAATTAGCCATTTAATGAGGCATTTAAACTGGGCTTTTAAATTAGGCATTTAATTAGGCATTTAATTAGGCGTTTAAACTAGGCATTTAAATGAGGCATTTAAATGAGGCATTTAAACTAGGATTTAAATTAGGCAATTAAATTAAACATTTAATGAGGCATTTAAATGAGGCTTTTAAATGAGGCATTTAAATTAGGCATTTAAATTAGGGAAAAGTCTTGAATCGTTATGCCACATGATTTCAGTACATTGTAAACCATTAAATAATTAATTTCTAATATCTCACCCGCGTGTGCACAGTGAACTTGACTTTGTCGCGTTCGCTCAGAGCATCGGAAATGTCGATCATGAGAACCTGATCACCGGTGAGGTCAACAACCTCGTCCGAAGCTCCATCCTACAATCAATTGATCAATCAATCAATCAATCAATCAATCTGTTTATTTAAGTATTTAAGCTGACACAGACGCAACTTAAACAGACAAAATTGTTCAGGGCATTTACGGACTGTCAAAATGCAAAGATAAAACGTTAGTAGATGTGCTTATAAATAATGAATGCGCGAAAAGAAGTCATGATCCCAAAAAGCTAATGAGAAGTCACGTGGTCTAGCTTGAAAGTCATAGACGCTACTTAAGCATGGTGGTTAAGAATAAGGTTGGCATGATGGCCACGACCACAGTTGGCGTGGTGACTATGATAATCGTGGGCAGTAAGTTCATGCTTTCAGTAGTTAATCGGTTAGCCCCTCGAGTAGTAATCGTAAGTTCAATCATTGCACAACAACAACGTACCTTGCTATGCACGCCACTTGAAACCTCTTGGTTGTCATCCATGTGGTCCTATAATAAACACAACTCGTCTACAGAAACCTACAGCTACATGGTAAAAAGCAAGGCAAGTACTTCAACTGAACAATGGCTGACAGAAATCACTCATATGCGCCTTAGAAGCTTAGCTTTAACTTAAAGCGTCTTAGAAAAACTTGGAAATCACTCATATGTGCCTTAGAAACTTAACTTTAAGCGCCTTAAAAAAACTCAGGTTTTGCAGCCAAAATGTATACAACTACACATCAATGTATGATGCGACATTGATGCGTGCATATATGTACCCAGCAATGTATGTTGGTATGTTTGCATGCATAGGTCGCAAGACTGGAACGCAATTTGTCAATTTCACAAAAACGTGCTCATTATACAACATACAATTATCTGTTTCATGTTCTCCTACCAAAGCTCAATTTAAAGAGCTCGCAAAGCAATACGATAGAACATCAATGGCACTAAGCACATGTGCATGAAGACCATATGCAAGATCCGGTAAAATCCCAGACTGGCTGCCCGTACTCCAAACAATATGGCTGCCAACGAATGCAATAAAATTAGAGCGCGACCATCGACGACATTGTTCATCAATTCAGCTTCAATTTCAGCAGAATGACTGCACTAACCCTAAAACTAACCCTAACCGACCCTCACGACTCCTAACCTGATCCCTAACCGACCCTTAATTACGACGCCTAACCTGAGCCCTAACAGACCCTCACGCGCTCTAATTTTATTGCATTCGTTAACGGCCATATTGTTTGGAGTACGGGCAGCCAGTCTGGGATTTTACCGATATATCTTAGAAATTCACTTAGAACTTTAAAAATAAGATCCGGGGGAAGACGTCATCACAAAATAAGAACGGCGACTTTTCAACACTACCGAAAGACGGCAAACACGTGACGCGCTAAACTCTGCAGTGTTCTTCAAAACGAGTAGAAAATGCAGCGCGTTTAGATCACAACGATCTGTTAAAGTAACCTTATTGTAGGGTTATTTTAAAATGAAAACATCATGTCAGACACTCTTCACACCCACCATCATGGCTGCTGCTGCTGCTGCAAACAACAATCCGGTTGTTTATCATCAGAAAGGAAACTCATCATGTGTTTCTGATTCAATCGGTGATGTATCACGTGAGTAAGTAAGATCACAGGCTCACAGCACTCGCCGAAGCAACATCGGTTAGACAAAATAATATCTGTGTTCATTGCATTTCGGCCTATAATATACGTAATTATTTGGCTGACTTGTTGAAAAACATGGTACTAATAAATGCGTTATTTATGCCAGAACACAATAAATGACAGCGTAGAATGGACAAAGAAACCACTCACCAACATTTTTAGTGTCGAATGTTTAAATTAAAGTTATAAGTGCACAAAAAGGCAATGAGCAAATCATTGCAGACTGCAGTAACATAAAGGTCGAAATAATTAGGTTTCATGTTCTGGGACTGGTTTCTTATTTTTTTAATCCGCCTTGTACAAGTTTTTGGGCGATAATCGGAGTTCCGAAAAATTTCACATCTTATTTAAAAAATAAAGGCATTCAATTAGTTGCACCTATGAAGGTATATTGACGAAAAATTATGTTTGCAAAATAAACAAAAGCCTTTGGAGATTCAAAAACATGATCCTTAGCTATATAAGCAAAATTTTAAGTGGAGCGCCATCTATGGCTGAGAGTGAAATCATGACCACAACATGTTCACCTATCCTGTAATATAGAATCCTTGGGCTCAGGGATGCCACTCTGATTTTTAAAAAAAGTCAGATCCGACCACCAAAATGCTAGAAGAAGCTAGATTGAGAACTTTCTGAAAATTAATGCAACGCCAAAATAATGTGCGACAATCGACATTTTTTCACTGATTCCGTGTGCTTTCTGTTTTACAATGGAAACACCCAAAATGGAAACACCCCAATTTCCCAAAGGAACACACACACCCAAATGAAAACACATCTGGATAGAAACACCCATTTCAAACGGAACACAACCATATCCCCTTCCCCAAAAATTGGGGCTACGCTACTGGACGTGTCCGAATGATAATCGTAAATGAAGGTTCATTATAATTATATTGGTCATGCAATCATCCTGCAAACAGAGGCCTGTTACGGTATTACTATATAAGGCATGCTTTTATTGCTATAGGTCACGGTACGTGCATGCATATATAGGCCTACATGGGCCTTTGAGGGTCAACAAGAGCAGAATAAATTATTATTTTTTAATTTTTATTTTTTTCCTTTGCCAATAATAATCAAGCAACAGGTTGCGGAAGCCAGATGCAGCGGTGCGTGACAGCCCACGCGCATGCATGCAAAGCTTATACTAGCTAAGGCCTATGCTGTCATTCTGCCAAATAGGCCTAAGAACGACGCATAGGTCTTTCGATTGTCACGAAGATGTCTACTTCATCAAATGTTTTCTTTTTCGATTTAGGTTTTGACACATAAGATGCAAATATGATATGAACACGATGTACGTTTCTGTAGCCTATCTATAGGCCTAGGTCTAGCCGAGCACGCACATGTAGGCTACGTAGGACTACACGCACAAACAGACACGCGCACTTCCCACACACACCCTCTCTCTATCTCTCTCTCTCTATCTCTCTCTCTCTCTCTCTCTCTCTCTCTCTCTCTCTCTCTCTCTCTCTCTCTCTCTCTCTCTCTCTCTCTCTCTCTCTCTCTCTCTCTCTCTCTCTCTCTCTCTCTCTCTCTCTCTCTCGCTCTCTCTCACACACACACACACGCGCGCGCGCGCGCGGGCACAGGCATACCCACGCAATGTCGCACATGTAATAGGCTAAAATATATAAATTTCTCTTCGTTTATAACAAAAGTAAACAGGACGCAATATACCTGCATTGATATAGGCCTGTTATAAAAGAGGACAAGAATTAATATGACTGCATTGATATGTTAGGCTATACAAAGAGGACGCAATAATAATTTATGACTGCATTGATATAATATTATCATACAAAGAGGACGCAATATGACTGCATTGATATATTATATAAAAGGAGGACGCACTTATTATTATTATGACTGCATTGATATATTATACATACAAACATACATACATACATACATACATACATACATACATACATACATACATACATACATACATACATACATACATACATACATACATACATACATACATACATACATACATACATACATACATACATACATACATACATACATACATACATACATACATACATACATACATACATACATACATACATACATACATACATACATACATACATACATACATACATACATACATACATACATACATACATACATACATACATACATACATACATACATACATACATACATACATACATACATACATACATACATACATACATACATACATACATACATACATACATACATACATACATACATACATACATACATAAATATTATATCAATGCAGTCATATTGCGTCCTCTTATTTTTGTGTGTAGGGCCTACAATTATACTTAGCCCTATAATAATATTATTCTCCTGTATAGGTAGCCTACACATAGACATCATCGAAGCTCATGCATGTGCAATATTTATGCATGTGTAACATTTTTCATGTAATTGCAACCCCATCCGCTTATACATGTATATAGACCTGGATCTTTAGCAATTCTGTAAGGCCAATTACTGCAGACCAACAGCCACTGAGGCCTAAAGATGCCTATAGATATATTATATAATTATATTGATATAGATATTATATATATATATATATATATATATATATATATATATATATATATATATATATATATATATATAGGCATTAGACATGCATGCAGGCGTGCATCATCTTCAACTTGCTATGACTCCGACTAACAGGTGGATGCCGCTGTGTGAGCCATCGGTTATTGATGCTGCTGCTGTTGCTGCTGCTGGTGGTGATGATGAAACAGAGCATCTTATAGACACACACAATCATCCGTATATATAGCATCTGATTGTGGACACCTGTTTGCTTAGACGCGCATGGCCACAGTACGTCGCTGCAATGTCTTCGAGGAGCTTAGAGGAATCGATTTATGATCGATCCGTACGATTGCTGCTTCATCTTTACGGAATTGCAACGGCAATAGGTACGTGGAACGTTTCTGTTCAGTCCAGGCCCTCCAGGGTGTGTTTTTAGCGTGTAGTTTTACACAAAATGTGCAGTTCTAAATGGATCTGTGCAGTTGCAGAAGCTTTTCTGTGCAGGTAGAACCGTAGAAATAGTAAGATTAATGAGGTCGTTGTCATTTGATTGGGTAATTATTTACCACGGATGATGGGAAGGAAAATGAGGAGTTGTGCAGTTCTATTGACTCCTTAAAAGTAGCCCTGGTCACAGTGGTTAGCCCTGGTTCATTCATTCAGTCAGTCATTCAGTCAATTGCAGAATTTTGGCATATTTAGCGCCTCTTCAAGATATCTAGGCTACTCGGAGGTGCTCTCTGCGCTGGCTCAATAAAGGCCAAAAAAACCAATAGGTCTAATTCTATTTATATAATTATGCGTAGACCTATATGTATGTATCCCTGTTAGCGAGATATTCATCCCTTAGGGCTTTCCTTGTTGCCATCCGATTATGTGAAGCATTTTGTACTCTGACCATGGTTTATGGTTACAATACAAAAATGGGGGGAAATTGCTGCAGAGCAGATAAGAGTAATTCCGAGCCACCAGTCAGAGCAGTCACGGGTCCATTTATAAAACTGTCTTGATATTTTATGAGAGAAAAAGCATGAAATAAACTGAAAAAATCATAGTGTAGGCAGTGGCGGATCCAGAACTGTTTCAGGAGGGGCCAAAATCTTAGATCTTGGACGGGAAAAAGGAATATTTTTTCGAAAGTTCGAAAAATAGTAAATCATACCATTTCATCCGCCAAAAAGTTTATGACCTTTTTTTAGTCAACTGGGAAATTTTTCGGGAAAATCATACAACTTCATCCGCCAAAAAGTTGAAGACCTTTTTTTAGTGCTCAACTTGACAACCGAATGGGGGCCAAGTTACATACAATTTTCCGAATAGGGGGGCCAATATCCATTACACCCATATTCGTATTGCTAATTTCAGACCAAATGGGGGGCCACGTCCCATGGCAATTTTCAATGGGGGGGCCATGGCCGGATTGGCCCCCCTGGATTCGCCCCTGAGTGTAGGTACGACCTACAATATTGCATATTTTCTATATATAATAAAAATTATATATACATATAATACAATAATTATGATTTTTCATTTGTTAATTCGAAGTTTAATTAGACTCATGACTGTAGCTAATTCTCTGCAATATTGCATTTAAAAGTCATGATTTATAAACTTTATAAATATATAAAAATAACTACCTAGCCGGGTCTCAAAAAGTCACGGGGAACCTGGGTGTTTTCTTCCTACCCCGCTTGGCGACACTGTATACGTACCTGGTATATGCAAAAGAAGCAGTAGCTGGATGGTCCTCTTCGCGACCACAATTATATTCAATTTAGATCAAAGCGAATGAGAAAAGCAGCGAGCTATAAACAGTGCCAAGACTTCTAATTTTATTCAGATGTTGATATTTCTGTTGCGCAGCATTATGGGTAATCGCCATCTACGTCGTACAAAATCCGGACTCATGGTCTTCATTCCAAGGCTACCAATACTATTTGATGTAAGCTATTCAATCGAAACCTTGAACCCGTATGAATGCGTAAATGTGCGTAGGTTTGCGTAATTAATGGTTGGATGTATGTAAGAAGATAATGTACTTATGAAACTATAGGTAGTGAAATAAGTGAATCCATTCATTCGTACATGCATGTACATATATTTGTATGTAGCCTACTAGGCATATGCATGCATGCATGTATGCATGCATGTATATCTGTATTTGTATATATTGCATATATGCATTTATTTAGCGCCTTTCCAGATTGACTATTCAGAGGCGCTATCAGCACGAAAAACTTCTGAAGAAAATAAATGTATGTATTTTATGTATGTATGTATGTATGTATGTATGTATGTATGTGTGTGTGTGTGTGTATGTATGTATGTATGTATGTATGTATGTATGTATGTATGTATGTATGTATGTATGTATGTATGTATGTATGTATGTATGTATGTATGTATGTATGTATGTATGTATGTATGTGTATGTATGTATGTATGTTTGTGTGTGTATTTGTATGTACGTATGCATGTGTATGCATGTATAATATGTATGTATGTATGTATGTATGTATGTATGTATGTATGTATGTATGTATGTATGTATGTATGTATGTATGTGTGTGTGTGTGTGTGTGTATGTATGTATGTATGTATGTATGTATGTATGTATGTATGTATGTATCTATGTATGTATGTATGTATGTATGTATGTATGTATGTATGTGTATGTATGTATGTTTGTGTGTGTATTTGTATGTACGTATGCATGTGTATGCATGTATAATATGCCTATGTATGTATTGTATGCATAACCTATATTTTGTGTAGGCTAAATGTATAATTATATGTATATGTGTACACCTCTTATTAAGAATCTCGTAAAGACACCTATAATTATTTTTGACTGAATATATAGACGACAAAGTAGATATTCGATGTGAATAAGGAGATGCGTTTTAATTTGACTTCAACTAACTATAGGTTATCTCATTAGCATAATTTTTGCATAATATTTATATTTTTCTGTTCCATACAGCTTTGGAACTGCTGCTGTCACTCTATTTGAGTTGCTTTTCATTCTGGCATTCTGTCCAATCTGCTGGTAAGTAAGATCTCATGATTTATTTGTTTTCCTTTCAGTAGACGCGCTTGACTGGAAATGTCGCCGTCTTGAACAACATTCCATTGATCATACTTTAGAAATATAAAATTTGCATTTGAATGTATACACGTAGGACTAAATGCACCTGGTTATTCTATAAGGACCGAATGACCTATGCAATTCTCAAGTTTCAGTTAATTGAACACAATGTCATGTAGGCAAGATGAGCACGAACCCTGTACGTTTCAATGGATGCACGCGGCAGCCTCATGTCAATATACTCCCAAATGTTCGTTTCAATTATTATTTAATCAATTTTTAATTTCTGGGCTGCAAAATTGATATTTTTAATTTGGTCCAAGCAAGTTTCTTTTTTAATGATTGGCCTAAATAGCAACTCTAATTTGGTCCTTTGATGGCTATACATTCAATTAAGTTTAGATCTTGACTGTCTGTTTCACCTGTGTTTTATTTCTGTCGTCACTGCAGGTGTTTCCTATGCTGCCGTGGCATCGACGGTTGGATCAGGGCCGTACTCTACGCAGCACTAACGATCCCGGTCTTCATCTTCTCCAGAGACAGCGCACTCGCCTGCCTTTGGGGTAACGTCTGTTTGTCTGTGGGGCGCGGTGGTGTGGTGGGTATGTTCGTTGCTTTGCAGCCGGAGGGTTGCATGTTCGAATCCAGCTCAAGCCGCCTCGTCGGGACCTTGGGCAAGTTCCCTCTCACAATTGCTCAGCGCTTTGGCCTGAAACTCCGATTCAGTGTCTGCGCTGTAGTCGGGAGCGCTTCTGAGTAGACATCTTGAAGGGGCTCTATAACAAGTGCGCATACATACATACATACATACATACATACATACATACATACATACATACATACATACATACATACATACATACATACATACATACATACATGCAAAAATACATACATACATACACATATAAATAAATACATACATACTTATTTACTTACTTACACACATGCAATCATACATACATACATACATACATACATACATACATACATACATACATACATACATACATACATACATACATACATACATACATACATACATACATACATACATACATACATACATACATACATACATACATACATACATACATACATACATACATACATACATACATACATACATACATACATACATACATACATACATACATACATACATACATACATACATACATACATACATACATACATACATACATACATACATACATACAATGTACATACATACACACATAATTTTATGTATATGCCTGCATGTTTATATCTATTCAAAAACGCATATGTGTGTATGTGCTTCTGTTGCTGCAGCTGCCCTCCTCCTCATCCTTGCCTTCTTCACTCTCATAAAGTCCATCCATCAAGCCTGTGGTCCTTCTCCGGATTCCAAGAAAGCACCGGCTGACAAGTGTCACAAGGAGAAGACGAACAAAGAAGAGGGCAAGGAGAAGGATTGCATCGAAGTGACGAAGCATGCGACCAACGACTACGGAGCAACAAGCGAACCGTGACCGATCCGCGTCGGTTGATTGCGTCTTGCGCTAGCCACCCCACCCAAAACACACACACACATACACACGCACGCACACACACTCTCTCTCTCACACACATTCGTATATATATATATATATATATGCCTACAAGCCCTATATATTCAACTCGTTAAATTGCTCTTCGTTATGGCACGAATTCTGATATACATTATAGGCCTACAGGGCGTCGGCCTGGACCTGCGGTATAGTTTCTCAGATCCTAACACTTAATTGCTTGTGTCTTCTTTGCATCATTGCATGCATGCCTAATCAAGTGAAAAATTCGGTTAATTATATCTTTAAAGAACAATGGACGAATAGCTATATCTACATGTCCCGCATAATATTATGCAGAGTAAAACGGTTTAGTTTTAGCATCAGGTGTAGAAATTGAAACAGAGTAAAGAAGCATATCACTTATCAAATAAGGAAGTCTACAATTATACTTTCGCAATTGCCATTTATTTATTTATAATGAATAAATTTATATGTAGGCCTATGTGCACATGTATTTTAGACCAACATAATTATGTACATGTAAATGTATTTTATATAGGCTTATAAATTATATGTAATAAACACGTAATAATGGGCTACATAGGCATAGAAACCTATGTTCCTTTCATTTATAACATTTCATGTTAATTGGTCTCAATTAATAATGATCACTCTTGGAGACTGTTGATTAAAAGTTACGAATAATTATTAATACCCTGGTAACATCCAACTTATCATCAAAACAGTGCAATAATGCTGATTTTTTAAATATTAAATTTCTTCTGTTGACTAATTACGCTATTGCATTGATATGTATGTATTAGCTGGATTGATAAGGCTTCGTATAGTGGTCCATGGCCGACGGCGAATGACACGTGACTTCCTGTACAGGCAAAGAGCGCTTGTTCCTATGTAAACACATGTTAAATTCGTCAACTTTAAAAGCAATTTCCAAGAAGTCTGGTCAGCGGCCGCTAAATACAGTTAAGTTGATTGGTTCGTATGTCATTCAACTCAAAAACCCCAAGGTGGTTTTAAACAATTTTGCATCATTGCTGAGAAATTTGCGTTTTAAAGCGGAGTGTTGTGCCGCCTATCCTTTACTATGGTTTGCCTCTAGGAATTCTGGGAGTTGCCGCAGAGAGTCCTGGGAGTTGCTCTTAGCTTTGTCCCAAAGAATTCTGGGATATCCTTTAGTGAGCGATAATCCAAACTTTCATAGGCAATGATCAATCCAGTAGTTATATAATACATATCAATGCGCTATTGGAATTCCTTATTCTGGTTCGTTCTGGAAATTAACGGATTAGATAAATTTGCGGATGTCGCAGGAGCGTGACGTCATTTGAGATCCTATGACGTATTAGTCCGATTCCCTCTACTATTTCACCGGCGATTCTGAAACGGTGGCGAATAGCTTAATTATTGGTGAATGCGTCTTGTTTATTCATTGCTGTTTTAATCTGCGATCTTTACATAATAATACGGCAAGTGGCCAAAGTGATAGTCAATGTCGATTCAAGACAGTGATTACGCTTCGCGAAAGGAAACTGAATTAGCAGCAGGAATTCCATATTTGCCGCGATCGCGAGAAAGAATCGCCATTGTTTGCGGTATAGGGCTGGGGATGGGTAAGTATATAATATAAATCCTTGAACCTTTCATTTGTCCCCTATAATTCGCCCATGGTGATCATTCTAATTCTTCAGGTATCACGTGTGGTACAAATAATCATTATCAGCTTAGTTATAGTAAGCGGGTCCCTATGTCACTATGTGTTGGTTAGGGCCAGGTTAGGCATCGTGATGTGCTGGTTAGGGTCTACCCGCTTACTATAACTATGCCCAAATAATCTGTTATGACGTTGAAGGGGGGTCAGATCTTGTAGTTACAAATGATTATTAGGAATCTAAAGTGAATTCGAGTTGTCGTCGCATACTTTGCTCATCTGCAAACATTATCTATCTAGCGACTCCCCCAGCTTTTTTTATGCAACTATATAGGCCTAGAGCACCCATGTTTGCGGTTATTGTTAAGATTACACATACACACACACACACACACACACACACACACACACACACACACACACATACATACATACATACATACATACATACATACATACATACATACATACATACATACACACGTACGTATACGTACGTACAGTGCGGACCTGACGTAATGTAGATTTTCTATGATGCAACTTGTGCGGACGGTATATAATAAAAAAATCCTTGACGTTCTTATTTGTCCACTCTTCCCATGTGCAGCTGTCGCCGGCGCTCTCTACTATTTCCCGAAATATGACAAGGACACCTTCGGTCAAATGAAGAGATCCCTCTACTTATACGACATGTAAGCGCAGAAGAGGACTGTATAATTACATTCTCAAACTACACCGTGGTTCAAAAAAAACTAAGCCAAATTGTTTTTCATATATCTCTGATGCCTGATAACATATCACGCTAAAATTTTCCAATTATTTAGAGAAGTGGACCAAGAATATAATTCCTAAATTTCAAGAGATAAAATTGAACGGATAAAAAGATATGAATCTTTCAACTTCATATGCCAAAATTGCAGTTTACAAGCAATTTTCTGCCAGATTCAGTAAAAAGTAAGCTAAACTGTTTTTCTTATATCTCCAATGCCTGATAATTAATCATGCCAAAATTTTTCAGATATTTAGAGAATTGAACCAAGAATAGGATTCCAAAATATCATGTCATAAATTTGAACGGATAGAAAGATATGAATATTTAAACTTGATCCCAGAAATGTCTGTTTTCAGCAAGTCTGTTATGGTGTTCGTTGCGGTTTCGAGGCTTGATAGTTCCAAATTTTGGTCTTCAGGGATGATGAAATAAAATTAATTAATAATAAAGTGTGGAGCGTGATGTAAGACAGAATCTACCAAACAACAATCCATGATCTAAACGATCTGAAGCAACCAGCGCTTGTTGGAAGTGTGGGAAGGCCTGGACCAGAGGATAATCGACGATGCTGTTGCGTAATGCATGGCGCCAGCGCTTCCAGGCTTGCGTGCAAGCAGGAGAACATTTTGAGCATCTTAATTAATTAAATAATAAAACCATACTGTTGTAATCATATTGTTAGTTCAATTCTCTACATATCTGGAAAATTTTAGAATGATTAATCGTCAGGCATTAGAGATATAAGAGAACATTTTATTGAACCTGACAGAAAATTGCTTGTAAACTGAAATTTCGGCATATAAAGTTTAAAAATTCATATCTTTTTAACCGTTCAACTTTGTCTCATGAAATTTTGGAATCATATTCTTGGTCCACTTCTCTAAATATTTGGAAAATATTAGCTTGATATGTCATCAGGTGTTTGAGATATATGCAAAACAATTTGGCTTAGTTTTTTTTGAACCACGGTGTATATAGCCGGTTCGGTTCAGCAAAATATACGAACACATACATACATTACATACATACATACATACATACATACATACATACATACATACATACATACATACATACATACATACATACATACATACATACATACATACATATTACATACATATATGCATACATACTTACATACGTACACACATACCTACATACATACATACATACATACATACACACATACATACATACATACATACATACATACATACATACATACGTACGTACGTACACACATGCAGAGAGACAGAGAAACATAGACAGAGACAGGCAGAGAGGAACATAGAGAGATAAAGAGAATGACAGAGAGAGTGCCAGAGCGAGAAAGAGAGACAGACAGAAAGACAGAGGGAGAGGGAGAGGGAGAGGGAGAGGGAGAAGAACGCATATAAAATAAATTCATCGCTTATAGCGATAGCCTATTGTGTCATTGATTTTTTGCGCAGACTCGTGTGTGGTATGATTTTAATGACGGAGTTCTATTCTCTCAGTTACTACCACGAGAAACTCATCCCGTGAGTTATTTTGCTTATGTGAATTTTTTTTGATTTCTAAATAATTATTGTCACCTTTATCTTTCATTCTTTCTGTGTTTGCTACTGTATCCTGATAAATGCTTGACAGAGACAAAGAGACATGTCGAGTGACGTACAGAGAGGCATACAAAGAGCGTACGGTAGAGAGACTAACAGACAGACAGAATGAGAGAGACAGACAAGCAGAGACAGACAAACAGACAGAGAATGACAGACATAGGCTAGGACAAAATATGAAAGAAAGTCGATGCTTATTGGAGGGTATGGTCCTCAGTAACCATGTGATCCAGACAGCCAAGCAGATACAGACAGACAGACAGACAGACAGACAAACAGACAGACAGACAGACAGACAGACAGACAGACAGACAGACAGACAGACAAACAAAAAGTGACGAGCAGCAGGCTGTCGTCAGCAGACTCTGCATGTGCATAATATTATGCACTAATCAATGAGCTGCAGTCTTGCACTTCGACTATATTAAATTTTCAATCAAGTTTTACATATACGCACAAAGCGCATCCATTAGGCCGCCTATATTTGCATATTTCGTCATTCGCTTGCCTACAAAGACATTTGAAGGTCCTATATATTTCGGTTAATGTTGAACGGGTGAAGCCAAAGTCTCTGATCAAATTTATGGTATAGGCCTAATCGTAAACGTAATCCTCAATTTTGTAAAGCGCTACTAGAAAGCCAAGCGCGGGGCATCAGCTTATTCACGAGCGCTGGGTATAGGATTTGAACTTCCGCTGTCTCGATTGACCGGCGACCATTCAGCACGTTTATGCTATACTTTATACCACCGAAATATCGCTCATCTTCATTAAAAGAAGAATAAGGCGACGACGACGATGAAGGAGATGGAGGAAAAGAGGGAGGGACATTTCTTGAAGTCTTAAACCATGTCTTTCAGCCATGAAAATACGAGAAATGATTATTGCTGAAATGACAGCATAACATTCGGCCAGTGCATTGTGAAAATTAAATTTTTCGACATTTGAGGAGGGGCATATCCCCTCTCCCAACGTACTCCTCCACCACTCGACGCTTTGCGCCTCGGCGATCGTCCTTCGTTCGCTCGTTCGTCTCCCCGCCTCAGGCCAGGGCCATGTCCCCCTCATATATGATAGAGAGGCAACAGCAAGCCGCGTAGATCATCAGTTATGTTGGTATACATGAATGGGAAGTAATATGAATAAAATATTAAATAATAGAAATAGAAATAATAAAGTTGTGCCATTTGCTTGCTGATTAAAATTAAATCGCTTAGCCTACACAACAATTAAGGTTTTTAATATTAAACTGTAATACAAGATGTAGCAAAGTCTAATTATTTTTCGTATCTCGTTTTTCTTCATTTTTTAATCATTTTGAAACACGACGTTCTATTCCGTTTTTAATTCAGTTTTTGTCGTTTCAAACTTAATATAAATGTAGGCTGTGGATGAAATTGTAACTTTGTAAAACTTGCTGTTTTCTGTTTTAGTTGCTTTCCGGTGGCGTGCGTTCCAAAATGTGCTATCAAGGACTGGATAAAGTTTATTTGGTACATCCTTCTTGCTGCACCAAACTTCATCTGGGGCCGCACAAGTACCCATGCACTTATCCTCGGTCAGTATCTACGGCAATACGCCTACAGTCCAAGAGTGTATTTCTACGCAATTAATTAACCTTTCCAGGGTGTGATAATGATTAGCCTAGTTTAAACTTCAAGTTAACAACTGAATAAAATCATGTTTTATGCATGAACATAAGATTGTAGGCCTAGTTAGTACTTGCATTTAGTTGCATACTGCAAAGCAACAAAGTTGGATTTCTAAGTGCCAACCTTCCTTACCACTCCTTCATTGGAGTCATGGGCGGAGTTTGGTTTCCGTTTTTAGGGGGGCTAACCCCGAGTCTGGGCCTTCTTAGGGGGGGGACTAACCCCAAAAAGGATACCATTTTCATGGTAAAAAGTTAAATCTGGGCCTTCTTGGGGGGCTTAGCCCCCCCCTAGCCCCTGATAAACTCCGCCCATGCATGGAGTAGGCCTATACTTTGTATTCTATCTTGAAGATGAAGTAGACCTATGCTTTGTACATTATCACTTCAAGTTGTTTCTAAAAATATTTCCTCGTTGGTGGCGGTGGTGGTGACCGTGACGATGATGACTGGTGGTGGTGGTGGCGGTGGTGGCGGTGGCGGCGGCGGTGGCGATGGCGGTGGTGACGGCGAATAGATAGAATAGAATATATATATATACACCCTGCCTCTCTATAAATTTCGGGTTTTTCTTCTCTGCTGTAGCGGGGCTGATCGGTGGCATTGGAGTCGTCTATTTCATCCACATGCTTGTCGAATCAGCCTACATCAACCCGAAACTTGCAGAGTACGGCGGGAAGCTCGACTACGTAGGCATGCAAGCAAAGTTGCCTCCGAAGGAAGATGATGGTGATGGTAGTGGTGACGACGGTGGTGGTGGTGGTGATGATCATGGCGATGATTAGCCAGCTACTCGTTTAACTCGTTATAGCTGACTCTGCAGCTCAGGTTGTTAAGAATCCTGATCAGGACGCCATAGGGATGGATTGCGGCATTCGCTAATCTCACAAATGAAAGACATTTGCAGACAACTATCCTATTATTATTATCGCTAGCTTCCCGATGCGTCTAAATAAATAATCGTGTAGATCAATAGACCTCTAGTCATCATACTCTCTGAACAATGAATCATGGACGTATTTCTAGGGAGGTTTGCGGGTTCAAGCCCAGAAATGTGATATTACCGAATTTAAAAATCCTATGTGTGTTTCTGTGTATTTTGCAAGCGTGTCCATTGGAAACAAGCCCCCTCTCCACCCATGGAACCCCAGAAGTTGTTCAAGTTACGTTTTTGCATTGCATTATAAAATTGCTCAACCATGGATGTCATAATTATTTAGACACTTTTGTAATGTACAGTAGACCTAACGTAGCCTATTGCAAATCTTCGAAAATGTAGCTCCCAGAAAAGTCACGCTGTAGGCTAAGGTAGACCAGATTAATCATCGACGATAGGCCCATAGGCGGTGTGTATATAATCTAGACGTCTCTGGGGAAGTCCCCCCCATGAATGAGATCCCTCAGAAAAATTTTCGAGGTGTTGTCCACATGTAAATTTGTACCATTCCCCCCCCCCAAAGAGCGTGTAGCAATTGCCCCTTCCGAAAATATTTGAAAAATCCTGGCGACGCGACATGTATATGTAGGCTAGGCTATATAATATTTTATGATATATTAATTTAGGCCCTACAAAAATCAGAAAATTTCATAGGAAGACTAAAAATAGAGGTCGTACCGTCGTCAGTTTATAAACTAGCGAAAATAGTATTTTTCAGAAATTTGTACCAATGGACTAAAAAAAAGCTCGTCAGAAAATTTGACCGGCGAAGGGTGACGTCGGTGGTTCAGCCGTCTGCCTAAAATGTCCGACCAAAACGGACTCCCTCCCTAGCAACCCGAATTTCCCTCACCCCATCCCAATGCAGGGGGGGACTAGTTTAAAAAATGGCCCACAGGCCTATAAAATCAAGTCTGCAATAGCCAGATTGCCAGATTCGTTCACGTGCCATTATGCAGATCAAAATTGGCCCATGGGAAGTGGGAACGTCAAGCCGACTTAGCCGATGAGACATCATGGTGCTAGGCTACAGTGGTAATGGTGGCTATGGTGGTGTTGCAGGAGTAGAATAGGGATAGATTGCTTGAATTGTTCGGTTTGAGTTGTGAGTGGAAAATGAGCGAGTAGCCTATAATTATGTAAATATGATGAATAGGCCTACATTGAATAGCCCAGTATGAGAATTGTGGAAAAATAACTGGGGGGGTTGGCCTATGATAAACTTGAAATTGGGGTATGAAAAACATACTTTAACATGGGGCTCTAAAAAAGACTGGGGGGTTGAACCCCCCCAACCCCCCCGGCAATTCTCACCCTGCTATAGCCTACTTGACGAATGCAGGAGGGCGAAGGATTTGATTCATTTGAAGGGCGTTAATAATTGGAAGCGTAAGTTGCAATTTCGTAGTGGATGCGCTAAGAAACTTTCAGTTAATGAAGTGAATTGAGAACAGAGGTTAGTCTAGGACTCTAGGCCTGTAGGCCTATGCGGTGGAAGTTTGGAGTTCTGCAGGTGACTTCGTGGATGATAGTGTTCTGCGCTGTTTGCAGGCGTTTCATTTGAGCAGCGTCGATGTTGTATAAAAAGTTACAGTGTATACTGTGGTTGTATGTAGGCCGTGGAGAATCCGTTTCAGGCATATAGGCCTAAATCGCACCATTAATTTTTTGCTTTTTAAAATTAATATTCATTATTAAAAATTATTATTGTAGGCCTATGTCGTTGCTGTTGGCCTTATTACAGGCGGGTTTTTCTGTGTCCCATTTGCGCGCTCAACGTCGTTCAAACTGGTCGTTGGGTGATCGTTCAATTTTAATGTTTTCTCGAAGTTGGCGTCTGCTGCGATTTTAAACAAAAATGGTGCGTTTTGCATTTTGGTAATCTTATCAGTAGTTGTCGATTTTATGTGCTTAAACTATATATAGATGATCGATTTAGTGTATTGTTGGTTTTTGCAAATCATTCCGTTAATTGTTCGTCAAAAGTCATGGAGCCTACTATGCCAACGACTTCGCACGCACTATATGCACTAGTTGTCATCATAATAAAAATTATATGACTCTTGGAAATGGGCCAACTATAATTGCTGATCGAGTGATGGTATCAATAAAAAAATATTTTCTAAAACGCAAAGCTGCATGTTCTTACCGAGCTGAATTATTTAGTTTCAAGATGTTCATGGCTGCCAAGCATGAATTTAAATGGTAAATAAAAAGTCTCGTGTAAATAATTATACCTTCAGGAGAAATACGGGAAAGAAAACACACGCAAAACTATCAAGCAAACCACAAAGCGTGGATAAATGAATTATAAGTGGAGGAAAAGGCAACTGAGGCTAAGGAATAGACCTCATACTAATTTGGGGTGGACGACAATCTTTTAAGTACTGTTGATCTTTCATTGTAGGGCAATACTCCCAACTCAGGATCAATAATGAAGGAGCCATGTGAGTATGCTTCCAATAATTATATAGCCTACATTCCACATGTTGTATTTCTTTGGATTATGTTCATTGATTTTTGTCCACTTTATTTTATGCATTCATACGTTTTAGATTGAATTAATGTTTTAAAAGGTTGAACGTTCTATTTGTGCATCTACAAGTATTTACACAATACGGATACCATTGCTTGTGGACTAGTAGACTCGTCTCGACTACTGCAACAGCCTTCGCTATGGGACATCCCATCGGTTTCCTCTCAACGAAATGTATACAAAATCGCCATCATCACCTATAGCTGTGTGACATATTAACCTTGAGATCATATCTCTCCTACCTACATTCCCTCAAGGATCATGCGATCTTCCGGTGTAAAGGTTTCAGATTACCCCCTCCTAAACATTACCCCCCCTGAAAACTGTAAATTGGACCAATTATCGCATTTATTGCACTAAAATAATCGGAAAAATCATCCCGCTTCTTGCTTTGGTCTGAAGATTTTCATCTGTCATCCCACTTCATGGTTTGTTATCAATATTTTCATCTGTAACTAAAATACTAATCACGCTGAAGTTACAATGGAGAAAATGTCTTCGAGGCTATTATTTTTTCGGATCAAAATATTGATAACAAAACACGAAGTGGGACGACGGATGATATTCTGCAGACCAAAACAAGAAGCGGGATGATTTTTCTGATTTTATTAGTGCAATAAATGCGATGATTGATGCAAATCTAGTTTCCGGGGGGTAATCTGAGACCGGTTTCAAGTTACCGGAGGGTAATGTTTAGGAGGGGGTAATTTGAAACCTTTACAGGTTTACACCGGTCCCGGAAATCAAATCCTAGCCGCTGTCGCACTGCAACTGCATTGATAAGCTCCTCCACATCAGCCAAATGTCTAAAGTGCCACTCGAAAGCCAAGCACAGGGTACAAGCTTATAGGTCTATTAATTTTCCTCTATGTATTTGTGTATACATAGATGTTTGTACGGATGGGCAGATGTGTGTAAGTATGTATGATGGATATAATGATGCATATGGTGTGGAGTGGTTGAGGTAAAACTATAGAGTCACCTACTCACTGCAAGCTCTTTGACTCTGCCTTTGCCTTTGCAGTTCTTAACATAATATTATACAGTTTGTTAAGTTGACTTCTGTGTCCGCCGGCAATCGCTTGATTTTCTGCGATGATCTGAAGCATTTCGATGACATTTCCAGTTACGAAGGATGAAATCAAGCGTCTGCACAGAAGGTTCATGAAGATCGATCGCGACAGTTCGGGAGGGTTGAGCGTTTCAGAGTTCATGAAGCTGCCGGGTATCGTCGAAAATCCCCTTGCACATCGTGTCATCAACATATTTGACACCGACAAAGATGGAGAGGTGGATTTTAATGGTAACAGAAGCACATTAACCTTTTGTAGGCCTGTCTGCATGTATAGTTGGGACGGGGAGTGTTGGATTATTTATGTGGTGCCGTTTATTTGTTTATTTTATTTGTTTATTTTATTTTGTTTGTTTGTTTGTATGTCCACAAGTTTATTATAGTGCCCCGTCCAGCTCCCTACTCAGAAGCGTTCCCGACTACAGAGCGGACGCTGCATCGAAGTTTCACGCCGAAGCACTGAACAATTGCGAGTGAAGGACTTGCCCAAGGTCCTTACGCGGTGAGGTGGATTCGAACCCCGAACCTTCCGGCTTCAAGGCAACGACGCCACCACTAGACCACTGCGCCCCACAATGATGTTATGATGTTATATTGATATGATTTTAAAAACCATGATAAATGTACAGTAGGGTGCCAACCAAATGCATGGTCAAAAAATAATTTTGCCTGATCCAGTTGCACACCCCCTAAAAATGTTTTCTATGGCAAGAAACTCATGTGATACAAATTTTATTCAAATAGAAGATTATTTAGAGGTAGCTTAGCGCGTCAGTAGTTTATAGTAGTGTTTAACATAATTTCTTCAACTTCGCATATGGAAGTAGCTTATATTTACAGAGAAAAGGCTGTGCTGTGACTCAATGTTCATAATGACTAAGAATAATAATGTTTCTTGTATTTTTTTGATCTTTCCCAATTCTTGGATGTTGCTCTAATAACACGGATAAACCATAAAAGGCTAAATAAAGACTGTCAATGTCATTTCATACAACTTCCAGCAATACAATCCTTCCTGATGATGCCTATGTTTTGTCTGAACAAAAGTGTATAAGAAAACACTACTGAGCTTGGTTTGTATACCAAAATCATGAAATTAGTCGATGCCAAAGTGTTCAACACCAGATGGGACCTTCAAAGGCAAAACATCAAGATATTTAGAAGATTTAGAGACTCACGTATAATTATGCATTTGAAGATGGCATAAAGGTGACAGCAACTGCAGTGGTTTGGATCTGGTGTAAAATGATCCAGCTCAATGATATTCAGTCAAGACTGTTAGGAAGACTATGAGCTCTTTTACCTGGCACTGATATTCTTAAAAGGAGTATAAAGTAAGGGAGATGTGCATATCCATGCCCCTGGAGTCCACCCTAGAGCTAGATGGATGGCAAGGTCACAAACAAGGTTAAAAAGATATTTATTTTACTCTCAATAAATCTCATCAAATGTGAATTGTCAGCTCTCCCAGAGTTCAAGTCAATTGTTAAGTTTACATTAAGTGTCTGTACAGTGTACACACATGCATGTGCCACACCTGATCCTCACAAGGACTTGAATCTTCTGCATGAGTTTGATGCATACAGACACACAACTAAACTGTTATCGATTCAGCAATCAATTCCTTCTGTAGTCATCTGTAGTATCTAGGTGAAATACTAATTGGTCACACTTTTTCTGTTACAATGGTTCCTCTAGATTTGAAGGAAGCAATAGTCACAGCCCTAAGTAAAGAAACCCATGGACAAACTCCTCGGCACGTTGTAAGTTTATACTGCATGGACATGACCCTGTTGCTATACCAATGCTTCGGTGGTTGTCACAACATATTTAGCAGTTTCTTGTGGCAATTGGAATATCACAGGACTTTTTGGCCCTAAAGACTTTCACCCTAGCATTTGAGAGAGCATTTCTGAGTATGCTAGTGCTCAAATATAGGCAGAGAGTTTGATGGTGGTCAACAATGCCGCTGATTTATTCAATGGTGTTCTTGGTCACTATGAAAAACAGAATAAATTTATGTTATAAGTTGCTGAGAGGCACCGCAAGACATTTCTGGTTACTAAAGAGCCTACTGTTGCTCACCAGTAGTGTTGGGCTCGGTTGCTCATCACTAACTTAGCAATAATGAGCACCCTTCATAGTAGTGTATCTTACGCTAGGGTGCATCAAACGCCCCAAAGTTATCCAAATGCATTGTCCCTAGGCTTAAAATGTTCCTTTTATCTCCAATATATACCTGATCAAAAAGCATAAAAAGAAAAAATCGTTTAGGTATCCCACCTCCATTTTTTAAAATATACATGTAATTATCGTTCAACATACATTACTTATTGAATTTGTCGGATTGTATGGTGTTTTAACAGGACTTGTTTTAGGCTGGAAAGAAATATATCATAGTTACTATATGTTTTATAAATGTTTTAAGTGTTCTGTGCTTTCTGTTATATATGAAGTTAACTATTCTATGTTTCAACATAGAAGGTTTGGTTTGGCGGCATCATAAAACTCTTCTTCAGCGGCTACTCAGAGAAGTCATCACCACAGAACTCGCACTGGAACTGCTGCATTCATCCCTCATGATATCGTACAGCGACCCAAACTTGTTGCCTTAGCTACACGTCTAAAAATGACTCCAACACAACAATCAGCCTACACTGAAGCACTCATATCATTCTGAGGCTGGAGATGTGACAAAGGTCTCTACATCATACGCAACGACTGACAAAGCCAGGCGTCAATATATAGCTTCGACTTGCAAAGAGCAATGGGTTGTTCCACAGCTTTTAACACTGCATTGGGACTCCAAACAAAATTCCATTGCTGTCAAATAAGAATATTAAGGAGGAGCGCCTTGTTGTTGGGAATGCAAAAGAGCCAAAGTTCCTCGGTGTGCCATCTTATGCAATGGGATCACAGAGAAAAACGAGGGACATCATTGCTGATCTGACCATTGATCTCCTGCGCTCATGGCAATGTAGTGACTCCATTGTCAACTTGGTATTTGACACCACCGGATCAAATACAGGACACGTTACTGCTGCTTGTGTTACAATTCAGATGCGGTTAGGTCGAGCTCTTCTCTGGTCAGGATGTCGACATCACGTTGGCGAAGTAATTCTTACACACGTGTTTGAAGATCTTCAAATTGAGACTTCAAAATCACCCGAGGTGGTATTATTCACAAGGCTTCGTAAGAACTTCTATCTCCTCAAGACACATCGGTCAGCAACAGAAAGACTATCACGCTTCGATGATAATGTATTCAGTGAGAATGCAAAACCATTCATTGACATTTGCAGAGAACAGTTTCGACAGATTTATAGTTCATAGTTGTCCTTTCGTAGAGATGACTATAAGGAATTTGCAGATCTCTGCCTCTTGATTCTTGATGGAGAAGTAGAAGGAGATAAAGTCACATTGAAGAGACCTGGAGCACTCCACAAGGCCAGATGGATGACCAAATTGATTGATTCAATCAAGATATATGTCTTTTTGAGCAACAGATTGCAAAGCTTCCACGCAACACAATAACAACAGAGCGTTAGGTCACAAAAGTGAGAGACTTCGTGAACTTTGTGACTCTGGTTTACTGCTCTTGGTGGATGACTTGTAGTTCGGTGACTGATGCGCCATGGAAAGACTTGAAGCTATACAAATCATTCTTGCAATATGACTTGCTGAATGCACAGGTCTCCGCGAGTGCTGTTCGTGCCTTCAAACGACATGTGTGGCATTTAACGGCAGAAATGGTGCCACTTGCACTGCTTAGTTATAAGGTTCCAGACACTGAATGACGTGCCCTTGCTAATCGCCGTTAAGCCAAAAGAACGCTTTCAATTGTCGCAGAACAGATTTGGATCGGGCTTTGGGAAACCTAAATTTCCAGATGTAATCACAGCTACAACAACTCTTGCCGATCTTGCAGGGACTGACTCTTGGTATATGTTTGAAATACTACAAGTTGGCACTCAGTTCCTCAACAAAGAGCTGTCCGACTGGTGGAGCCGCAATGACTATCGAACTGCTATGAGCCTATGACTATCAAACTGCTATGACAAACATTGAAGCACTCAACGTAATCAATGACTGTGCTAAGAGAGGAGTGAAGCTTGGATTTTCTGTCAGCATCAAAGACTGAACAGCATTATCAAGATGTGCTTCAAGTTGTGGAACAAAACCGGCAGAGACAATCCAATCCGCGCAAACGCAAGACAACTTCTGAATGACAATATCCGCATGACATGTGTCATGTAATAGCATCGCAACATAAATGTTTTTACAATAGTAATAATAAATATGTCACTTCTAAGAATCTTTGCAATACTTTGCAATGCTTCTGAAGATGACTCTTGGCTAATACAGCACAGTTAATGTTAAGAACTATTGGACCTAACTTTAAAGTCTTGTTGCAGCATGATAATGCATAAGCTGTTCAGTGTATTCGCCATTGTAAAACTTCAGTTGCTGGGTGGGATACCTAGAATATGTCAGAAAATTCTCAAATTTTGGGAAACACACTTTTTTAGTAATAGGAAAAGAAGTGAATTAGGGACAAAAACTTTAGAAAGTTTTTTGACAAGTATGGGGCGTTTGATGCACCCTATCTTACGCATTGAAACATCATGGAATTTAACATTGTCCAATGCTAAAAACTTTAACCGCGTCAAGCTACCAGTAAATATTTTCTGGTTGACCCCAAAATTTGTCTCCGTGCTTTTAGTAACCAAGGTAACAAATGTAGGGGGTGTGACAATGCAAAATACAAACTTTAATTTTGAGTGGCACCCTAATGTACAGCTTTGTCGTGTAGCAACAGAATATCCAGGGACTATATATTGATGGTTACTTTAGATGCAATAAATTCTTCTCATATGCAGCCAAAGGACTGGGCTGTGGCAGCATAGAAAATATAGCATGACTTTAAGGTGGTTTAGAAGGAGAAGGTATTTTATATGTTTGAACTGCTGCAATTTAAACCCATATAGCCCAATTCTGCATTTCAAAGGAAACGTCTAGTTTTCTTTGTCGTGCAGTTACGGTAATTTCTTTGCTGCTATAAGATACTCTACATTGTAGAAGCTTGATTTGGTTTTTTTTAGAGTTTATTGGTGGAATGTCAATTTTCAGCACAAAGAGTGATATGAACCAGAAACTGAAATGTAAGTGCGCTGTGCTCAGCTATACTTCGTGATTAGGATCATTGATTATGTTTGTATATAATGATGTATTTAGAAGACCAAGCTCCATGACCATACCTGACGGCACCTGCAGATGGTTTAATAATATCTGCAGTAGTGCTATAGTTGTTTCACTTTCTAAAGTGCTTTCCAAGTCCTAAAGCTAAGGTTTACTACTTACTACTGATGTGATTTATTTTAATATTAATAAGCAACAAATTGGGATGACGAGTTGTTCCAGACTGGGAAAGATTGTAACTGAAGTGCGCATTCTAACTTGGTGGACTACATGCTGCCCATTTTTTGCAACACAACAACATCCCCAGATTTCAGTATATAGCTTCAATGCTGCTACTGGTAAACTTGTTCAAGTGCTGGATGATCCTGAAAGAGACCATAATGACTTTAACATAATTAATTTTAGGCTAACATGTGCAGCATACTTTTCTAAGTACAATACTTAAAAGAACCCTATATTAATATCAATATTAACATATCGGTAAATCTTTCAAACCTCGGGGGGGGACTTGAACTCGAATATCATTTTATTATTGTTGTATTTGTTATTACCATCAGATTAATTGAAATTTCAGTCGCCTTCCAAGTGTACGACGTTGACCAAGACGGATTCATCTCGAATGGCGACCTCTACAGAGTCCTAAAGATGATGGTCGAGGATAACCTAAAGGACTATCAGCTTCAGCAGCTGGTCGACAAGACCATCATCTACTTTGACAAAGATAACGATGGAATGATTTCATTCAAGGAGTTTTCCAAGGTTCGGACAAGACTATTGCTAGCTTCAAACTGTAGGCCTAACCGGTTAAATTAGTCTAAGGCACTTAGTATGTGTAACATCCTGTACGTTGTTCAGCAGAGTCTTTATTGCATGACACTTGGCAAGCTTTCATTTAAATGCTAGACATCCAGGGCCTAAACTGTGGCTGGACGGTCATGGACGGCGTCCATGCACTTATTTTAAAATCTCAACGCCGTCCTGCCGCTTATTGGTTAGCACAGCCTTGAAAGGTAAGGAGCGTTCAGGCATTTCTTTTGGAAAGGTAAGGGGCGTTCGGGCACTTTTTTTACACAATTTAAGCACTGTAGACATCTTTAAGGTTTTAATGTGATGGAAGTTGCACACGAACACCTAATATTCCACTCATTCATTGTCCGCTTTTGTCCAGCCCAGAATGATACTGAGTTCCTGGGCTTTCTAAGTTGCCGGCCCATAGCTCTAGATCCCCATTTTCTGTCTGATCTGCAAGGTCTCTGATGTAGCCCAGATCTAAACGAATATCTCTGCTTCTTTTCCAAATTGCTTATGATCCTTGGTAGTCTGTCATACTTCATGTAGCTCAACAAGGTCTGTCAAAATTTGTTGGGCAGACCTTGCAATATTTAATATGATTTTCGAACACATTTTGCATAGAATTGATGTCTTGTCTACTGGCTCTAGATCAGGGGTTCTCAAACTGTGGTACGCGTACCCCAAGGGGTACGCCAGGCGCCGGTAAGGGGTACGCGAAAATTTCCAGAAATGCAAATTTTTCTTTGAGTTTATGGACTTTGTGTCCATTTTCCTTGATTAGCAATGATTTTTAACGTTGCTTCATGTAACAGCATCGTCATTTATTTATTTCACTGCATGTGATTAAACTCACATAGGCCTACACATTTTATAAGCTTATATTATAGTGCATGCAACATGTTTATGTTTAGACCTGTCACTATACATTTGAAACAAAATAATGTATAATTGGTTGAAAGAACCAAAGCCATAAATTCTCAGCGCATGCACTGAGCGCAGGCTATTATAGAGCTCAATAAGGATAGCTGAATAAAAATTATTGGTCTAAGGATTAATTTCTGGTCGAGCTTTAAATTTTTTGATTCCTTTCAGCACGTCATATAATTATATATCTGTTTGAAACTAGTTTCTGAACTGTATATTCTTGCTATTAAAAATAAATATGGGATAAATTTGAGTTTGAATTGACAAAATATCAAACCAGGTATTTTTTTAAATCTGTGCTAGTCAAAACAAGCACGCAGCAATATAACGATAATCGGTTAGCTCTTTCTTACAGGGATTATAGACCAATTTCCCCCTTTTGTTGATATAATTGCATCATTTGCATGATTAAAACTTTGCACATTTTCATTTTTGCTCCCTGTATGTAGGATATATTATGCCTACGACTCTAATAGGCCACACAATACAATGATTAAAAGGACTTTTTAGTTGTCACTGCAATGGTGACTAGGCAATGGCATTTTGTTTCTGATCTGACTTTGCTGGGGGTACGCCACCATTCAATTTTTTTACTTGGGGGTACAATAAAAATAAAGTTTGAGAACCCCTGCTCTAGATGTTCAAATTTAGATTGTATTACCACTCTACGCATGAACCAATTATAAATGAGTTTGTTGCAGTTTTTTTTATTATTGCAGGCTCTCAGTACGATGGCGACTCTGACTGAACTGTCAACAAACATGGCCTTTAAGGTGTAGATCTATCACTCGCAAGAACCTAGCCAGGAAGTTCTGCATGCATGCAAGACTTTCGTTTACAGTCGACTCGGTCATTAATGAAATCTGATGCAGTGATTCAAAGTGACTTAATTGTCATTTAGTCTTTAAGTATTCTAGGACGCGGATTTAGTTCGAGAAAGAAGCGAAGCCAGTCTTCAGCTAAATCTCGTTAAGTACGTTTGTTGTGTTAGACAAATTAGTTGTAGGTAACTAATGTTAGTATTAACTTGTTATGCCAATATTGGCTTACTTTTGCTACACCTGCAGCTTAGCTTCTCATTTCTGTAGATAAGATGTACAGAGACATTTTACTGTTGTTTAGTTATTTTAAGAAACAAGTGGTGTCGGTGTGAAAAATGAAAACATGTATTTTTGAAGTTAAACATGATTGCAAATAATACATGTACCACCCTGAAATTTCCTGTTATTGAACTTGTGTTCTGGTTGGTGTACTAGGCTTTTATTTGACAACTGCTGCTACTGTTGCTTTCATTTTAATAATTAAAGTTTTAAAGATATTGTTGAACCTTTGCTTTGGTAGAATGCCTTTCCATTCCACAAGAATGAATCATACTTGAATTTAGCCATTAGTTCTCTGATAACAAAAGTTGTCATTGATGTGATGACAGCTTCCAACCTTTTTTAATAATAAGGGAAAAGCATTTACAAGGTGATTGATTGAAATCCAATTTATTCCCCCAAACACACATTTAATAATAATAAAAATAATAGTTGTGACAATTTATATGGCGCCATAACACAATATCCCAAAACAGCTAAGTACCATTGTAAGTAATGTACACAATGTTTGCAAGTACTTGTATGAAAACTTACAAGTTCTCATGTATCATGGTCTAGGATTGTGCATTATATAATATCCTCTCTCTATTTACTGCATTTGTGTTGATATATTTTTGCTTGTCAACTATTGTCAGCTAATATTTAATTCCTGCATGCATTATTCATCAAGTCATCAAAGTTAGATTTTTCTCAAAATAATGTATGCTGTTATGTCCTGGAATCATTGTGTATTAACTTGCTGTGTTAGTGTCACAACACTATTCTCTCCCAGTCTAGAGCAGGCATAATTATTGTAGCTATGCTATCGGTTGCAAACGACTCAAACATGAATTTTGATCTCAACTGCAAAAATTTCGTTACACAAATGCAAAATCCGAAACTGAGAGTTGTATGAAAATTTGCTAAACATACAGTAATAGTTCATATAATTTATAGGGATGAATTCTTGAGAAGATTATGTGTGATTTGTGACCTCCGATTAGACCGATGACAGCTAGATTAGTTTTGTCCAGTCTGCTTGACATTCCGCAGAGTATGGCTATTTAACCTAACGCTTAAAAATTGTGTGCCTTACACTGCCTACAGTATGACAATATTATTGTAGAAAATAACCGGGAGGGGTCAGACGTTGATTTATGTGGACTTAATTTGGGTGTTCAGTGAGAATGAGTAAGCTCACTTCACTATGGAATCATAAGACTTAAGGGCTTTAACCCCCCCCCCCCCCCCCCCTTCCGGCAAATCTCTCACTCTGCTGCCCTGTCGAGCGTCTCAGAATTTTCCTAATGTATTGGTATAGCCTAATAGATCTACATCGAAATTTGGCCTATTATAAATTATCCTTCGGTATTTGTACTGGATTTTGGTAAACTTGTACGAACGATACTCAATCACTGATCTTCCACAATGCCACTCGATCTCAACCTACATGTCACCCTCGCCTTCCAGCTATTCTTCCACCCCCTCACCCCCAGCCTCAGGCAAACGGTAGGCCTATACAACGGTTAGAATTTATTATGATCATAATAAATCAATCGCAGGTGCTGGAAACGTACCAGCGGCCTTCGATTATAATTATAATTGTTTATGATTCTAGCGGCTTTCCATAGCCGTCCAATCACTGCCGTGCAACGATAATAGATAGTCATCGAAGATCAACAACAGATAGATTGGAGAATAGCGATCGAAGATGGCGAATGCCGCCGATAGTTCGACGACTTTGACCGCAACTACGACTGCCAAACCCGTCAGAGGAATCCTTAAAAATACATCCAGTTTCGACAAAGATGGACATACTGCCGAGTACGTTTTTACAGTGCTTCTTATCCGCCCGTGTGTGCCCGTTCGGTAGTATATAATAATATATATAGACCCGTGCGCAATGTTTTTTAGGTGATATAGTCGGGTTTTAAAATGCCCGGCGGTTGTAGACAAACTAAATTTTTGAAGGCATAAATCACTCACTGTCAGGTGGAAATAGAATCATGAGATTTAATAACTATGACCAGTTTAGACGAGACGCAGTCAGCAGTATATTCTTTCATGCTTTTGCGCATGCGCAGCAGCAGCATATTTTCGCAATTAGGATTATTAATTAAATTATTAGAAGGAATTTAACTCGCAGACAGATTATTTTTCGTCGGTATGTAGTGTGTGAGCATGATTTGTATCTAATATTGTCCCAAATGCACAGTAGTTCAAATTATTTCTTATTTCATTTGACCACTGTCTGATTATATTGTGAATCCTTTTTGTATGGTATATGAAGCTTGGGAGCCATAGATTAATTTCCTCGTGTTATACTCAAGACTCGTATATTTATGCATCACACGTTAGCGACAGCAATGTGCTAAATTCGTCACTTGGGCTAGCGAAAGCCGGTGTTAAGTGGCACTGTAAAATTTAAGTTAAGTGTTGTTGAGTCTTAACTGTACCAAAACACTGGTGTTACTATGGACCAGAAATTATGGTGCGGCATAATTATGGAAACTGTGGACTTGGTCAAAGTTTGATTAATTGATTATATGAGTTTAAAGGGTTCCAAAGTCATGTGCTAATGAAGATTTTATATTACAGCCACTGTTCATTAACTAACACCTGATAATTCTCTATCTTATACTACCTACTTACATTGTATAATTGAAATATATTAATAGCAGTTAATTTGATAAATTGTGCACTCTACAGTTGGCTATTCTATAGTGAGCCCTCTATTTATTTTAAGTTATATAAGTTGTTGAAAGGATTATTATCTACATGTTTTTATTAGCCACATGTTGTTTTGCACTCTCGCAATTTAAGATCCTCACTATGATCCTCACGGCTCAGCGAGGTCTTGCTAAAATATCTGACTGATGTTATACTTGTCATGTTCCTATAATCTTCGTTTAATTGAGACAAATCAGGGTGACACACCGCACCCAGTTACATGTCAATGCATTTTAAAAATAAACAACAAAAGTAATGTGAGGATAACAATGTCATTAATGGGCGACAAAGAGAACCCTCGGAATAAAGTTTCTAACATCTTTAACTGGTAGAACAAAAGGATGCGGTCTAGGGCGTAAGTTATAGGTGGTTTTTGCTAGAGGTGGAAAAAGGTTCCTCAGGACATGATTGACATTTAGCATTACATTACGAAGCAGCCCAGCATCAGCTCCGGTAACTAATTTCTCCATGTTCGGGAACATCGTGAAAAGGAATCCCATCACGCTGAGAGCGCTTCTGAATAGCTCTGCTTTATAACAAATGTTAGATTAGAGTAATATTGTTGTATTGCATGTAAATAAAGAGTTTCTGTGCAACAGGAAGCCACCGGCTGAGAAGGGAATGAAGTGGGATGAGATGAATATTCTGGCGACGTACCATCCGCCCGACAAGGATTACGGGCACATAAAGATCGACGAACCTCCCACACCATACAGCAAGTTGTCCGATGGCGAGATGGATGAGGGTAGAAGTGGCGACGAGGCGGACACTGGGTTTAACCCAGAAGCACTCGCTGATAGGTTAGAATTTTGATCATTGGTTTCTTGTTTTAACCTTATTGGTTTGTACAGTGGTTGTTCAGTAACTTCAGTTCAGCTCTGTGTTGGAGCAATTCTACTGTTATGTTGGAATTGTTCTGATGTTTTAGTTGTAATATTGTGTTGGAACAGTTCTTTTGTTATGTTGGAGTGATTCTAATGTTGTGGTTCTAATATTGCACTGTAACACTTTTACCGTTATGTTGGAATGATTCTAATGTTGTGGTTCTAATATTGTACTGTAACACTATTACCGTTATGTTGGAGTGATTCTAATGTTGTAGTTCTAATATTGTGTTGTATCAGTTCTACCATTATGTTAGAATCATTCTATGAATGTTTATGCTTCTAATATTATGTTGTGAACATTGTCTAATGAAGTTATAAAGTAAAAGGCTGTTTTGTTGAATTCTGATTTAGTTTGAAGAAGAAGACGAAGCCGAAGATTATGATCGAAAAAGACGACGAAGACGACAGTCCAGACGAAGACGACGACGTGAACTTGACAGACGAAGAACGAGGTAAGTGAGGGGCTGTCCATATATTACGTGCGCATGGACGGGAGGGAATGGGTCACATCGAATTTGGGCCATTTGTATACGGGTACGTATGGCAGGGTAGGGGTCATGACAAAATGTACGTAAGCAAAATAAATTTCTGATTATGACTTCCACAATATATTAGCCTATTTATTAAGTTCTCTGTATTATCTTATTATTTATTATGGTATTTGACTACATTTTAATTAAACTCTTTAAGATCTAACAGTAAACCATAGCAGTTAACTGATTTTAGCTAGCAAATATGAATGTTTAACAAAAAATAAAGAGTAGTCTACAGTAAAAATAAATGTTTTATAGGTAATTTTTTAGCTAATTGACTTTGTACAGGAGGGGTAGAGAAGGATTTGATTTCGGGGGATGTTTTTCTGACTTTTCCTTTTCGGTGAAATTGTTTGCATTTTAGCTCGAAGGAGAGCATTCACGAAACGACGAAAATTGCACTACAACGAGTTTTATGCGGTGAAACTCGCTCGACAACTCCTTGACGAAGAAGACGACGAAGATGCAGACGGAGAGAAGACGCTTCAGGCACCAACAGGGAGCGGCAGGAAAGATTCGGACGCCGAAGAAGACCAGAATGCAACAGAAAAACGCAAGAACGATGACTGAGAATTAGAGGAACGTTGAACCTAGTTTTCGGAATCAGTTCTTTTAGCGAGGCCCCATTAAATTCTCGTTTACCGTTCTGTTTGGGGTAGCATCGGTCCGCAGATCAAGTGTCGTGCGCACGTAGGGAGAGTCGGTGTGAGATCGTGATAGATTCTAATACTGGCTGATTCGCTTCAAGGAAAGCTTAACTATTTTGTTATTTTGCCTGGCATACATGATGATACCATTTTCGTGTGGTATTGTTTTAGCTTGAAATTTTTCTGGTGTGTGCATTCTGAACTCGAGAAGGCGTTGATGGCTATGCAGAATATTGAATAATTTATTGTAGATGCAGAAACCTACGGTACGGACCAACACAAGGTGACCAAAGAAACCAAGCGTTAAAAAATGGCAGTATTTGTCGAGTAGAACCGACGTAGTTTTCATTCCGTTCAGAAACTAGTTTACGATCATTTCAACCGATGCTTCAAATAAAAATTTCATGACCGAAGCTAAAAGTCAGGTGGTAACTTTTTGCAGTGATTATATATACATAGATTGTAATGTACTTGTAAATTAATTTCTGTGCGTGATCAGAGCTGTGCTGTGCCAAGAAAAGTTGTCTGGTGCGCTGTTTGACATTCATTGCAGTATTTGTCAACCTTTAAATATTCTTTCTGAGCACAATATTGATTTTATTAATCTACTCTTTACATTCTTGCCTGTCTGTGACTCTGCTATTGTTTGACTGTTCCCCCAAAAATTGTGACCAAAGTCGAAAACTTCTAAAGGAACGTAAGGAGTTTGGGAGGCGGTTAGTCACGAAATAATTCTACAGATGATATCCATCAAGATTTTATTTCTCAACTTTGCTGCGATGTTCAATATATTTTTCCAAAGATTAATTTTCATTTTGTATCCAACTCGAGACTGCTTTACGCATTTTGCATGTGATTTACATCCGACATCTAAATCTTAAGTTGCCATTTCTCAATTTTTCAAAACTTTCACTTGGAGATTTGTCTAGATACTTGCAACTTTCTCACTGTTTTAATTTATACAGTTTGATCAGATTTTCAACAGTTCCTCTCCAACGTTTATCGTTTGTAAAATTTCTGCCAGCGTCTGGCTTGGGTTTACTGAACATTGTCTGCTTCTTGAACACTACTTGTTTGATGATTGTGCTTTTTCATTCTGAACAAACGGTTAATAAATGCCAGTCTCTCTGGCCTTCGATGACATTCTGAACGTTAGATGTACGATTGAAATACGTTATTTGAACGTGATATTTATTTTCTAAAGCTGCACTGACATTCTGAACAGTGTGGTCATCGTAGAAGTTTTTACTAGTGTCAATTATATTTGTTTGATAGACAGCACAGTGATGTAGCGATGCCAGACTGACTACATCTTGTCTCGCTGTTTGGCTCTAAGTATTTTGTTATGTTTTAGTGCATGGTGTAGTGCAGGGGTTCTCAAACTGTGGTACGCGTACCCCTAGGGGTACGCCAGGCGCAGGCAAGGGGTACGCGAAAATTTCCAGAAATATAAATTTTTCTTTGAGTTTATGGACTTAATGTCCATTTTTTCTTGATTAGCAATGATTTTTAACGTTGCTTCATGTAACAGCATCGTCATTTAATTCTTTCTCACCATGTGATTAGACTCAAATAGGCCTACTATAGGATTATAGTGCATGCAACATATTTATGTTTAGGCCTGTAACTGTAAATTTGAAACAAAATAATATAGGCTATAAATGGTTGAAAGAATCAAAGCCAGAAATTCTCAGCGTAGGCCATTATATAGGCTAGCTCAAAAAGTAGCCTATAGCTGAGTTGTTCTAAGGATTAATTTCTGGTCGAGCTTTAACATGTGTGATTCCTTTCAACACGTCATATAATTGTGTACCTGTTTGAAACTAGTTCATTCTTAAACTGTATATTCTTGCTATCAAAAATAAATATGGGATAAATTTGAATTTGAAAATGACAAATATTAAACCAGGTAATTTTTTATTTTAAATCTGTGCTATTCAAAACAAGCACACATCAATATAACGCTATATGTTGACTCTTTCTTACAGTAATTATAGACCAATTTCCCCTTTCTGTTGATATGATTGCATGATTAAAACTTTGCATATTTTCAATTTTGCTCCCTGTAGGTTATGCGACTCTAAAAGGCCACACGATACAATAATTAAAAGGACTTTTAGTTGTCACTAAAATGGAGACTAAGCAATAGCATTTTATTTCTGATCTGACTTTGCTGGGGTACGCCACCATTGGACTTTTTACTTGGGGGTACAATAGAATAAAGTTTGAGAACCCCTGGTGTAGTGTATATGGAGCTGCATGATATGGCCTCTTGATAATGCTGTAAACGTGGCTGCCAAACACTGTCACGTTAACTTGACAATTTTCCTTGGGTTAGTTACACATCCTCCTGTCACTTGCCATCCAGAGTACAAATCCGAATACGTTGTGTGGTGTTTGAGTGGCCATTTCATTCGGTATGGGAAGACTATCCAACTTTTACACCGCTGTTATAGAGCTTCTTTGCTTCTAATGACCAGTATTTTGTTGTGCATGTGTAAGAGTTTAACTGGATGCACTGCCATTTCCTCTGATCCACTGCACCTTGTTATCATTTGGACTGGGTCTCCCACAACCCGGCTGTTGTTGGCCCTGAATCATGGACTAGTCTACCTTCTAAAATTGGTCTGTTGCCTCTCTTGCTTTGCTGGTGCAGTAAAGTCTGTTCTTTTTCATTAAGTGTCTGCCCCAATTTTGTCGGGAGCGCTGCTCACATGTTTGTTTTTTCTTGAAGTTGCACATTACATTTGTAATTCTATAAAACAACCGTTTGCCGTTGAAAGAGAGCTAAACGAATGTTCTGAGCAAATGTGGTGATGAGTCTGTAAAACATCTAGCTATTTATGCTGCACATTTTCTGAGCCTCGCAGAATAATTATATGAGAATTTCCGAGTCCTGTCGAATTTCTGTGCTTCTTGTTCTTGTGTATCGAGTCATATAATATGAGCTGCGTTTAGATGAGCAAAAGTCGACGAGTTAAAGTCTTAGAATGCACGAGTAGTCTTGTACATAATGCTGCCTAAGCTGTTGGTTGTTGTGCATTGTTCCTTCTTCAATTGTAAGTCATTATAGGTTGTTCTTGTCTTAAAAGGAACTGTGCTGTTTTCGTGCTTTGCCCTCCTAGTGCATCCCATTTTTGTTTAATTTTTCTTTTAGTGATTGATTTGTACTGGCTTATCTGTTGTCGTGTATCGTGGATATTTATCAGTTAGTGCTTCTTAAAGTCTGTTTTTGTCCCCTTCCCACTCCCCCGGACTCTAATGGTTCCCAAATCATGCGGTTTAATCATGCCAGTTTAATAATAATTAGTGTGGTATATAATAATAATAATTTTTTGATTTATAATAAATTATGGACGCCTGCGTTACAGGCGCTATTTCACAGGGAGGTTTTGATATAGCCCTTACTAGTGTTTATGTGTTATTATAAATTAGACATCATCATCAGCATTATTAGTTAATAACATTGTTTAAAAATTAAAATAATAATAGATTTACTGTAATTGGTCTTATTACGAGACTTTATATGTTTTAACTAGCATTGAATACCATTTATAAGATTATGAAAAGCTATAACAAAAGACATTAACAGCATAAAGGATTTCTATCGATTACTTTTTTAATGGCCAATAATTAAGATCAGTTTAAATTTTGTGTTCGAATTAAAATTCAAAATTTGAATCTAGGATTTGATGATGTGATGATCACAGAAAATGATGTTTAAATGATGAATATTATTATTTCAGATCTGATGTTCTATTCAAATCAAATTAAAACATTTGTAAACTTGCCTTGGTCGCATGACGAGTATGATTTGAAGCTTTAGGTAAATTTAATGATGATCAAGGTGATACTTAGAATGCAGAAAAGCAAAACAATTGGGGAATCACTGTCAAAGTTGGCATCCTTTCCTTTGTATCTCCTAGTTTTTTGCATTGTGCATATCATCGATTTAATTAATGCATTTGAGATTTGTTCTTGTAACGATAATGTTCCACCACCTGTTTAGAACTACCGTAGCTCCACCCCCACCCCCAGTACTGCGACAAATATCTGACCTATCCCACAAACTCACCAAAATCTCACTTCTCGCTATCTCTCCACTCAAAACCGAAAATTGCTTTCTCAAAAATCCTAATTCCTCCACTTCCTCTCCATCTCTTGCTAAGCACCATCCACGTTGCCTGCCTGAATCTGTATTCTGACACACTGCGGCCCTGCCTAGTTGATTCTGTTTTATTGAGTGCATGTACATAAGCTAGTTCCTGTGACATCGCTTTTTGAGCGCGCTGTAGAAGTTTCGAGTTTACAATTAGTCGCATACGATTACGTGTTAATTAAGCAGATGTTTTATGTGAGAATGATGTGCAGATGCAACATTGTGATGCAAAATATACACACTTTCCCCTACAACGTGTTATTTTCATCTGCTGATTTATTGGAGATATAAGAATGACTTGCTAGAAGAAGTGAATGTTGGTCGTTTAGCACTGGAAATTGCCTTACGAAGCAATTTAAATGTACCGATGAGGGCAAGATTTTGTCTATTCTTTCATGTTTTTATTGAGATCATTGTTTGCAATGGACAAACAATATTCTGCACCACTGTCGAAGTTTATCTCCTTTTTATTGTAAGCAATCTGTCGATGATGATGTCCATTTCCAGTCTCTATTCTAATTTTTTACGAAAAATTCAACAGCCAATCGGACAAATGAAATCCTTTTAGCCCAGCTAAAGAAAATTATAGCTCTTCGTCTCTTCAATTCCACATGAAATAAAATTCTCATCTCTTCAAGAATTCCAACCCGTTCAACCTGATCTTCTGGCCAGTCGGCCTTTCAATATTGAGCCTACAGTAATTCGTGAGAGCTTGTTATAGACTTTATTATGCAGGAAATATTTCACTGGGTCTTAATATCTGGTATTTTATTGAAGCTCTTTTGCGGACATACCTAAGTTTTGCATGGACCTAAAACCAGTTGGAATCGTGCACACTTTAGCATGCACGTACGTAGGTCTAGCCTATTCTTTGACCAATACAATGCAGTTAATACAACTTGCATACAAGGACAAGACAAGCCAGGACTGAGCGATGGCTAAAAGCAGTATATAGGCCAAACGTACGTGTCAGGCCCAACGACCGTCAGCTAGCCTATAGGCCTACGTCAGAACGTGGGCGTATTTAGGGGTGGGGGGTTACGAGTTGAACTCCAAAAGTATGAAGTCAGCCTTTGTATCGTGTTTTCACCAAATACTTAACATTCGTGTTTCCAGAGCCTTCCATTAGGCCTACAGTAAAAAGGCTCTGCGTGTTTCTAGCAAAATCGCATTTTCATACATTAAGGTTCTAGGTTCGAATCCATCTCGCCGCGTAAGGACCTTGGGCAAGTCCTTCACTCACAATTGCTCAGCGCTTCGGCGTGAAACTCCAATGCAGTGTCCGCTCTGCATCGGGAGCGCCTCTGAGTAGCGAGCTTTAAGGGGCGCTATAACAAGTGCACATACAAACAAATTAAGAGGACCAGGGATGCCACACATATAGCTTTTTCAACATAGAACGAGGTTTTTCGGTCTTGCCTAGGTTTCTAGTTTTTTTCAGGATCTAGCAAAGGATTCTCTAGCCTTTTTCTCACGGTGGTTTTCCGACTTTTTCCCACATAAGAATAGACTTTTGGGGTGAAAATGCATAGAGGACGTGAAAAGTCGAAAATGCTGTGAATACGGACCCTAAAAATTGTAGATGTTGGAGCGAAAAACTAATTTCATCAGAAATTTTTTCAGGAAAAGGAGAAAAAAAATTCGGATGACGCAAAAAGGTACTCATAAATTTTAGTTTCCAGCGCGAAAAATCGATGCATTTACTGATAAATTCTCAATATAGCCTTTTCTAGCCTTTTCTTTGGCAGGATCTGACCTTTTCAAATTCAGAGTGGCATCCCTGAAGAGGACGCATATTCGTTTGGCTACAGCCAATCACAAGACGGCGTCATTGTCAGCGCCGTGTTAGAACGAAGACAAGAATACAAAAGCAGTGACAAACATCACGCTATGGCGTCCTTTTATCAGAGGGTATTGACACGATCATCCCACCCAAATCTTGATATGCGTTTCGAACTATTTATAGACGAAAACAAGAGTTGTGCGTGGTTTGGCGAGGGTTCGGCTGCACGACCTGACGGGTTCCAGCTGACAGACTTGTGGAACCAGTTGCATTCTCCGCGCTCCAGTGCGCTCATTTCAACCATGACGGTGGTGCTTGGCACTATTTGAGAAACTGCCCGGCGGGTTGTTTTACAGTGACGGTCAGAAGTGAGAGAGTGCGACTAGACAAAGTGTTGTTTATTTGCTGAATCGTCGGGGTAAGTGCTGGTCAAGGATTATTGACGAAGGAGACTACTGGACATAATTATAATTATGTGTATATTAATATTTATATAGCGTATTTATTTAGCTCTCAAAGGCGTTGAATTACTTTTCTTGTGGTATTTATGAAGCTCTCAAGAGCACTCTGTTTGTTCGAGATGTACGGAAATATAATGGGATTCATTTGTCTAGTACAGTGGTTCCCAACCTTTTTTGACTTTAGGGCCACTTTTTCTAAGTTGGAGGACACGAGGGCCACTTTTTCTTAGTTAAAGGACTTTAGGGCGTTTAGAGGGCCACCATGCTAACGTTTAATTAACTAAAAGCATATAAAATTGTTATAATTGATTCAAAATAGAATGCTTGATGTTATTTATAGACGTCAAAATAAAATAATTTGTAATAGAAAATAATTATTAATGTTCTGTTCTGTCCAAATTGTCAATTTTTTCATATTTAAAAAAACTCTTTGAGAGATGAGGGCCATTTTTGAGGACTGGCGGGCCATTCCTTGAGGCCTCGCGGGCCACTTTTGGCCCGCGGGCCATGGGTTGGGAACCGCTGGTCTAGTAGTATAAAAAAGACTAAACACTTTGGTATTTAGGCGTAAAAAAAAGTGTTGTGTTTCCGGTAACGCGACCGACCCATTTTTAGGGCCGCGACCCACAAATTTTTTTTAAAAATTTTTATTAAAAAAAATAATTTTTTCAAAAAAATTTTTTTTTCAAAAAAAATTTAATTTTTTCAAAAATTTTTTTTTTTTTACATTTGTATTGACATAACATAAGAGACGTCAACAAAATGAAATTAATAGGACTGTTTCTAGAGCAGTTTTAGGTGCAGACAGTCGGGAAATAGGCAGTTTATACTTGCTTAGAACACGTACTTTGTTTCAGCGTGCAAAAAAGACTAGTGGGGTATACTTTTTCGGATAGTCACTGCATAAAAATATTTTACAAAATAAAAATATTTTCCGACCTACCAACCCAATTTTTTTAGCTCTGTTACCGGAAACACAACATATTTTTTTTTGGCCTTAGCTGGAGTGAAACTTAGAAGTTTGCTTGTAGAAACCTCTGCGAAAAATACACATATTCTTAATTTCCTGTTTTGCACTGTCTTGTTAGGTGCCTGCTGAAAATTTGCTACCATGACCATTGTGTCTTGCCCCTCGCAAAAATATCTACGGGCACCCATGAGTTCAGTTATTCTTCCACAGACGTGTTGGGGGGGGGGCAACGTACATTTCTTTAATTTGTGTTGTGCTAGGTTGAAAAAGTTCAAAAATTAATGCTAATTTAGAGTATTGTGTCGTTTGTGTGTGTGTAGGTTTAAGAAAATGAAGGTGGCGTGTGGCTTGGGTATTTTGTTGCTGATTTGCCTCCAGTCTTGTCTGGTGTCTGCAGCATGTGAAAATGAGATAAACTACGATCCGGTTGTGACACATAAGGTAGAGTGATTTCCTGGCAGTTTCCTGTTTTTGGTTGTTTAGCTTTAATAGATTGTTAAATTTCTCATTTTTCAATTCACATCACATGCTTTTCATTCTTTTGAATTTTGTCCTGTCCACAGGTTTCTTTTTAAGCTTACTAAATGTGCATATGAAATGTATGCATGCATGAAAGGTATGTATGCAACACTTAGACATATGTATAAATGTATATGAGTATGTATGTTTGTACATATGGATAATTCTTATGTAGTAACTCTTGAGAATAGTTTTGATGCACTAGCGTTGCTTTTAAACAGAACTGAAAATTGCAACTTAATGACTTGCTTTCGGCATCTGCACTTGATTGTGGTCTATGCAGTTGCTTTTGATTTCTGTGGTATCTACCACTGCTTTTGGCCTCTGCCATTTGCTAAGTTGCTAGTGGTCTATACACTTGAGCACTGTTGAATGCATCTACACCTGCTTTTGACCTCTAAACTTGCTTGTGATCTATACACTTGCTTTTGATGTCTATGGCATCTACAGGGTGGGCCATAAAAAAGTAACCCCTTTGAAATATGTTGATGAAATATGGCCATTATATGTAAATATGAATTGTCTTTCAGACTGTAAAATTTCATTTCGAAATTCTTACTTCTCGCCAAGATATGGGCAGAAAGGCTTAGGGGTTTATTTTTTATGGCCCACCCTGTACACCTGTTTTTGGCCTCTACACTTGCTTCTAACTTCTACTCAGTGGCTTTTTAGTGAATTATTCAATTTGACCTGTATCACAAAACATGCATTAAATCGGTCTGCCGACATATCACAACGGTAATTTTTGTGCTGCCCTTATTTTTATGTGATTGAATTTGTTTCTGTTGCCAAGGCTTTCTTTGACATTTCGATCGGTTCAAAGCCGATAGGAAGAATCGTATTTGGACTGTTCGCTGATCTTTGCCCGTACACTGTCCGCAACTTTGCCTCTCTCGTTCTTGGAAATACGGTAATAGAGGCACTATGTAAAAAATCTCGAAATAAGTGTAATTAGAAAGTGCCATTATTTATTACAATTTACTGCATAATTATTACAGTTTTTTTAAATTAAATTTTAGTTTTTTGGGCATTACAGCATTCAATTTTTATATGCATACGTATAATTCTATTTTTTTTAAAATTGACAGTAAGTCATTCATTAAGTTAATTCATTAAGTTAATTCATTAAGTGACTTCTTTGTCTTCAAGATTTTATTGTCTAATGTCTACGCACAGCAGTGCAGCATTTCTTTGTTTATTAAGCAGGTCTTTAAAAAGATCGGTTTAATGGTTTGCCTCAGTGATTCACAACCTTTGCCACAGCTAGCCAACAATAATTCATTAAGTGAGCATCATGCCATCTTTGATGCGCTCTTAATTTCATTAGTTTTCTTCTTACCATAATATTATATTAAAATTTACAAAATACCGGTAATTATAAGTAATGATAATCTAGATTTTTGCATTTTGTAATAGAGGAGTTGCACAGTCAGTAGTACACCAGAACTGGTTAATGGCACCTTTTGGGTTACACGCCATCCTGTTTGAGAAACATTCATCTACATCATTGCTCTGTGGGATTGATATTTTAGACCAATTCCGATGGCATATTACTTGCGTACAAGTCCAGCATTTTCCATCGAACAATTAACAATTTCATGATCCAAGGCGGAGATTTCACAAGTCAAAACGGATATGGAGGTAGTATTTTTATTTTTGCACTATTTTGAGTTTTATACTAATTCCGATGGCGTCCTACTGTCCTACAAGTGTCAGCACTTTCCATCTGTACATGTAACTATTACAAATTTTATGATCCAAGGCGGATAGGGGAGATGGATGGGAAGGTAGTATTTTTATTTTAGTGTTAATTTGTATACAATACAATACAATTCACTTTATTGCAACCAGAAAACAAGAAAACAATAAAAGTACAAAACATGCATGCATTGGCTACAAAGGGGGGCCCAAAAGGGATGGACATCCCGCTGGGAAGGGTCACCCAAGTAAAAAAGTCCCAAGAAAAATTAATCAAGATAGCTTAAAAGAAAGAGACTAAAACAAATTAGGTGATGACAGATTGCAGAAAAGCTTATATTGTCAAGAGCATATAGAGAAACAAACTTAACTAAGTACTTAACTAAAATCTTAACTACACATGGTCATGTGCACTTCAAGTAGCATTGGTGGAGGAGAGTAGAAGAACACGAAGTTTCTTTTTAAATACCTGCAGACTACTCGATTGACGAATGTCAATTGGTATTGTGTTCCATACTTTAGTGCCATAAGATTTAACAGTAAACCGCCTAGTATTAGATTGAGCTTTGACAGGGCGAAAAGCAGAAGAATTCCTAGTGAAATGCGAATGAATGTCAGAGGCGTGAGGGAGGTAACCTTGGAATACCGAAGGAAGGAGACCGTGTTCGAGTCGAAAAAAGAACTCGCTAATTTGGAGATCCTTTATCTGGTCAATTTTCAGGAGATGAAGTTCATTAAAGGAAGGGCCAGTGTGTTCCCGTTTACGAATACCCGCAATTATACGAACAGCCCTCTTCTGTAAGATTACAAGTTTATGAAGCCTGGATTCGTATGTCGATGCCCAAACAAGGTTGCAATATGTGAGGTAGGGGTAGACAAGGGTATAATACAAATTCATTCTAATTGTCTTTGGCAAGATATAAGCAACGCGGGAAATAATACCAATATTTTTAGCAATTTTAGTTGCAATTTGATTAATATGAACTTTCCAGGTCAAATGTTGATCTATATGCACACCTAAGAATTTTGTAGATTCAACTTGATTGATGGAAATATCATCAATAAGCAAACAGAGATTGTCATTTGGCTTTATTTTCCGGTGGGATTTAAATAAAATAAAGTTGGTTTTATCTAAATTAAGGGTGAGTTTATTTGCATGGAACCAAACAGCTATGCTAGATAGTTCAACGTTCACAGTTTGAAACAACGTCTGCCATGAACCATTGGAGTAAAAAACGTTGGTGTCATCGGCAAATAGAATAAAAAACATTGTTGGAGAGACATTGGCCAAGTCATTAATATAAAGCAGGAAAAGGAGTGGTCCGAGGTTGGAGCCTTGAGGAACTCCATATTTGATCAACCCTAGCTCAGAAAGGACACCATTACAGAGAACTCTTTGTGTACGGCTCTCAAAATAGCTGGCAAACCATCTGAGCTGAGTCCCCCTAATTCCATAGTTGTCTAATTTTTTAAGCAAAATGTTATGGTCTACCGTATCAAACGCTTTAGCTAGTGGGTGGCGATACACTGGCAGTAAAGAACCAAAGACGATTGAAATTCGCAAAAACCATGACACAAGTGACATAGCAACCCAGATGCTTCAAGATGTCATGATGTGGAGCAGACATGCACAGGCTAGTTAGGACAGACCGGTGGAGAGAGTCGGAGGGGGAGAGCATGGGACACATACGGGCATTGACCCACATGTCCTTCATGCCTCTTTCCCATGATTCTCTTCAATCGGACAAGGTGGTCTAGGTGCTCCAAGGTGTTAATGGTATGGAGCTGACCTGCTGACCGGCAGGTTGAAGCTGGGCAGCATGACACGAGACAGACTCAGACAGAGAGTGGCGTCGGACTCCTACGAGCGTTGAGCCCAGGGTTATTGATGATGATGATGATGATGATGATTTTGCCCATGCTGAGGTTGGGAGCGCCTCTGAGTAGCCCCTTGAAGAGGCGCTATAATAAATGCATTTAATGAATAAATTAATGAACTACTCACATTTTGTTTTTAATAAAATCAATAATTTTCTTAATGAGATATTGCACATGTGGTATGTTTCTGAAGGTTTGAGCATTTATGGCAAATATTTCAATGATGAGAACTTCAAGCTGTGCCACCACGGCTTCGGGTGGTTGGGCATGGCTAACTGTGGACCAAACACCAATGGAGCTCAGTACTACATCTCAACGGTCGACACACCATGGCTAGATGGCTTGCACAATATCTTTGGAATTGTTCTGGAGGGCGCGGTAAGCTGAAAGCGGAGAGCACAGTAGGGTTGCGGGCAGTATGAGAATTGTGGAAAAATAACTGGGGGTTGGCCTATGATAAACTTGAAATTGGGGTATGAAAAACATACTTTAACATGGGGCTCCAAGAAAGACTGGGGGGTTGAACCCCCCCCCCCCCAACCCCCCGGCAATTCTCACCCTGGTTGCGGGACGTGCCTTACGATAAAGCGTGAAGACCAGACCATGCATACTTCTCACTCTTCTCTGTCTCTCTCTCTATGTCTTTGTTTGTTTGTCTGTCTCTCTGTCTGTCTCTCTCTCTCAAACTTATTCTCATTTCAGAATTGGTCAAAAACAACGATATGATTAACACTATGCTACTGTAGTTGTTGAGTTATTAGCTTTGGCGGCATATTAACATGGCTGTTTTATCTGTTAGACCAGGGGTGTCAAACCTTTTTTAGTTGCAGGCCTGTGTGAACATCTTCTAACAAGTTGCGGGCCAGGGTGTCGAAGCTCCTGAGCAAAATTGGGTAGTGATCTGAGAGGGAGCTCCAGGCTTGGTCAGCCAATTCCCAGAAAAGTCCAAATATCGCGAAAAGATCAATTCAATGTCCACTTTTCACTTCTGATTAAATTTTGACAACATTTTTTAAAAAAATTTAATCTTTAGGGAAGGCTCCGCGGGCCAGAAAAAATCAGCTCTTTGACACCCCTGTGTTAGATACTGTGCCTAGGGCCTATGAATTTTTTTTTTATCGTATATGAAAGTCAGAATCGGGATTTGAAACCACTGTGACTTAGAGGCACACGAATGAGTCCACCTTGTAGATTATTCTGTACAAAGTGCATTTTAAGGATGCCACTCTGTAAGCATCGTCAGATTTATTGCTAAAGAATATTTGATGGAAAACCATGGGTTAAGCGTATTTTACTCACTGCCATTATAATAGTAATTTAATAAGTTGCTAGTTTTAGTTTTAATAATTTGATAGTTTCAATAATTTGATAGAACTTTTCAATAATTTGATAGTTTCAATAATTTGATAGTTTCTATAATTTGATAGTTTCAATAATTTGATAGTTTCTATAATTTTATAGTTTCAATAGGCCTAATTTGATAGTTTCAATAATGTAATATTTCAATAATCATAATTATTTTATTTCCTTCCCTTTTCTTCTGGCATTCATTCTAATTGCTTTTCTCTGTCATTCATTCATTAATTTAGAAAATTTATATAGCGCCTCTTCATCATCGTCCGTATTTTACTCACTCAGATTAGGAATGATCCCAATGGGCTAAGACGTCTCCAGAAAATAACGAAATTTGAAACACTGGTATTCACTTTATGTTCACAGTTATTTATTATGCTAAATATTATAATAATAGCATAATTAATTGTTGTCAATGTTGTTTGTTCAAGATGGAAATATTAATTAATTAGTTTTATTAGCATTATTAATTAATATGAATTTGATTTTTAGAGCTTTTCGATCATTCTGATCAAGTAGGCTGCATCCTTTCTAACAGTGCAAGAACATTCTATAGTCGCTAAAGGTCTTTGATTGTTAACTTCTTATTGTTGAAGTTTATTTTTAATGTGGTTATCGTTTTTGATCGTTTAGTTTGTTGTTCGTGCCATTGAGAAGAACCCGACTAGCCAAGGCGAAAACATCAAGGACAGACCAATATTAGCTGTCGTCATCACAGATTGCGGCATGCTGGAGCTCGAAAAGCCTTTCACGGTTCCTAAAACTCCAGTGAAAGAATGCTAAGAATTGCAGTTCTGGCTAGAAAATGATCGCATATCACGGAAACGTAGGAAATAATTGTGGCGAAATTGCCGGGTGTTTCAAATTCAAAACGTGTCGTTCAGAAATTTATGGCTGCATCATGTGAATGTAAATACCGCGTGAAATTAATTTTCAGATAAGTTCACGTGCAGTTTTGTGCTACACTGAAATTAGATTCTTTGCTGACTTGGCTCTTCGCTTGTTCACCTAGAATGAGTGTCGTAATTGTTTGGTTAGTAAGAATGATATGTGTATCGGTTTTCTAATGTTGTTTGTTGCGAATGCTTTTAAACAGGAAGCAAATTTCTACAGACTTTGTTAAAATCCGCCTTAATTCAACTTTACGTGCGACTTTTACCATTTTAATTGTAGTGAACTGAGATCTTGTGGTCATGCATTTCTGTCTTTACTGCTAACATGCTTACTTACTTACTTGAAATGTAGTTTGGGACTTGCATGAAACTTACAGTTTTTTGTAATTTGTAAGATTTGTTGCTGCTACAGTCTGATGATGTACTGCCATACTGTTGTCATTTGTCAGCATGTAGACGTAGGTCCCTATTGATATTTTTGGTTTGGATCTTAAAATCTTAAAGCTCGTGTAATAAGAATTATGATCATCATACCCTGGGTAACAATATCGTGTGGTTTCAGTTTTGTGATTGTTAACTTTTAATTAACTGGAGCTTTGCTGAGTTCTTGATGTCAAAGAATGTGATAATTACCCGGTATATATTCTTCAAGTAATTTCTCTTTTTCTGGAGGATCATAATTTTGTAGCTTCAGGGCTGTAATTTTTAGGTTGAATCTGCCCAGTTTGAAATGCCTTGGTCTGACTTATTCACCCTTTGTCCAAGTAGCATGCCCCAGTATGGATTGTTTAGAAAATTTCAGTTGTTTCATTGGACTTAAAGTTGGAGTTTTGCTTGCAAATCTTTATTTTACTTACACATAATTTTTGACTCGAATAGGCTGCTTTTATTTTGAGCTTATTTTTTCTAATATAAGACTTACTGATTTTACTGAGTAGGCCTACTGTTATTGAGAAGTTGTTCAACGTTTTATAATAAGAAGACTATGAATAAAAAAGGTTGAATTTTTTGGCAAAGTGTCCAATTAAAAAAATTAAATTAAATTTAACTGATAAATTTGTTTGCCGGTTTTCTGAGTTTCTGTGCGAACATCGCAGTAGAAATTGCATATTGTATTTTGCTTGTTACTGAAACTTAGTTGACATTTTCAATGGCAAAAGCCGCAAAACTGTTGTAACTTTGACTCCAGCTATGGATTTTTCTGTTAATATCGGGTTTGGCAGTCGCTATTTTCTTGATGAATAATTCTGAAGATATTTTACTATTAAAGAGCAAAAATGAAAATGCAATCCGGTGTTGATCTATTTTGTTTAAGAGTATGGTAAATGGATCTACATATGTATGCGTCTGTCTGTCTGTCTGTTTGTCTGTCTGTCTGTCTGTCTAAGCCTTTCTTTAGCTAGTCCTGTCCTATCTTTAAGTAGGTTGTGCAAAATCTGAAAGGAGGCAGATCTAGCAATTCATAAGCAAGTCCAAAAAACATATGCTGTGTCTGCAAAATTCAAGACCACTTTATAGATCGTGAAAGTGTAAACCTTACCTAGTTGGATCATATTATTCACCAGCTGCCTATTGTTCTATAGCTCTTTGTGTTGGTCTCATTGTCTGCCCTTCTGGCCTTCTCGATCTCTGGTACCATTCATTCAAGTATTTATTTAGCATCTCCCCAATTGAACTACTCGGAGGTTCTCCCTTCAACAGCATGGCCTAAAATAAACTTTTCAAGTGCTAATAATATGTGTTGGAGAGTGATCTAGGGAATGGGTGTGCACAGCTATTATTAATTATGCGTGTTCAGTTTCTATGACACACCCAACAATAATGTTATAAATGTAGTTTTAAATTCCTAGCGATGTCAAAAGCGACCGGGAACTGTAAGGTCGGTTTCAGTGACCTCCAATTTCAGTCAATTAAGATAATTATTATTGTCGGGGAGGTTTTCGATGCGTGTATTCAACATGTAATATGATGTAAAAAAGATAGACGAATCCGTGCACATGCATTCCTATAAGCATTCTATCCACCTTATACTGTCTGTATCTACCATGGTGGTATCCCATACGAGCATTATTATTTTTTGCCCGAGGGACTTACACATTATAGTTACTAAAATAAAAACATCTGGAACGGCACATATTAGGCTATAGTCGTCGTTGAAATCCAGGAAAAGAGCCGTGGAATGCCACTGCATTATTATTATTATTATTATTATTATTATTATCATTATTATGTTGCAGCCAAGTCCCAACTAATAATAACAATTTTCTTTTATTCAGCAATCCAGTCGACAGCCTACAACCGGTTACAATATTGTGCAGTTATATTAATTCATATCAGTCTTAACTACTAAACAGAACAGACATTCTGCAATATAACGGAACTATGTTAGCAGCCTATAGGCCTACAAAATGCTAACTGGCTCGCTTAGCTACATCGGTAAGAGCGCTGGCGGCACGTCTGTACGCAACTGTGTGTAAGAGAGCGCGCGGGCCGCGGTTCGCTTCCCGAAGGTGGCTATTTAAGAGATTCAAAATCTCGGGCTAGCACAGTCCGTCCACGGGGACCTAGATGGCGTGGCGACACATATCATTTATCGCACTCAGCTCCGCTGATCGCCGATCAGCGGAGCTAAGTGCGATAAATGATCGCCATGTCAGTGTACGTAGGCCTGGTGTAGGCTACTTATCCAATGCGCCAGTGGGTACCGAGGTAACCGAGCACTAAGAATTCGAAGCACGCAGAACACACCAACTGCATGAGTAACATTGAAACTATCTTTTATTTTGATATTCATTGCTGTTTTTTCAACCTATTTTCGTAATGAACTGAACAAATAAAAGCCTTTCTTTAATGAAGCGTCAGAATTATTATAGGCCTAGGCCTATTATTTGCGTGAATGGTTATACAATTTCATCGATTAGATTCGGTCACTCTTCAGAGTATTACGGTAAACGCGTGAGTGACGCCGTTTTCGTTTTTGGCGTTGTCACGTGACGAGTTTCGTTTTCACCGCCATATTGAAATCTAAAACTTGTTTTTCGATAAAAGTAGTGATAACGATTTCTTAAATCGTAACGCGATGGCGACGACAACTAAAAAGGCATCACCGAAGGCAGCTTCGACGAAGACGGGTCAAGCGTCTGCGTCCGCTGTTGCAACCCCCGTGTCGAAGTCGGTCGCCGCCGAGGCTGCTAGCACTACCCGGTCTGCAGAGGCGACATCTAGTGAGGGTCGGCGCGACCGGCGATCGGCGTCACCCGGTCTGATCAGCCGGTTGGAGGAGAAAACCGAACTGGCAACGCTCAACGACCGTCTGGCTAACTACATCGATCGAGTGCGACAGTTGGAGGGGGACAATTCGCGATTGAGTCGTATGATAGAGACTGAGGAGACAACGGTGCGAAAGGAGTTGACCGGCATTAAGGGACTTTACGAGGATGAACTCGCCGCAGCGCGCAAACTGCTGGACGAAGTGGCGGCTGACAAGGCCAAGCTGCAAGTGGAAGTCGGAAAACTGAAGTCAGAAGCTGGCGATCTAGCAGAAAAGTATGTTTATTTGTATATCGTGGTTATGGTAAAGGTGTATTTTAGCGTATTTGATTATTTCCAACTTAGGTCAAAAGAAATAGCGTATTTTATTGTTTGGGTGCGGTTTCCGAACTCATGCACGTACTTTATCAATTCCACTTCTACCCTGGCATGAATCATTTATTTCTTCATCAATTCAACTTCTATTATCCGTTCAATTTTCGATTCTTTTAACTTTCCAATGTTTTTAAAATGTCACATTTCCCATGCGAAATCGACGTTCGAATCGCCATTGAACCACAACATCTAACCGGAAGTTGGGGTACGCGCCAAACCATCGACGTATATGCGACTATAAATAACGTAGGCCTACGTCAAGACTTAGGTCCTAAGTTAAAAATGAGAAATGGAAGCTGGATGAAGGTATTTCTAGATGTGAAATAGAAGCCGGATTGATGGGGAAAACGCTCAAGTAATCGAAGCTGGATGCGGGTATTTTTATATCTGAAAGAGTAGCTGGTTTGACGAAAATAACGGGCAGAAATAGAAGATGGGTAATAAAAATAATCAAGCTGAAATTGAAGCTGGATTGATGAAAAATAGTTATTATTGCAACAGAAGTTGGATTCAAAAAGCAACTGATGCAATTGGAAAAGCTGGACTTTTACATACTTATTTATTAATTTTTGCTTGCCGCGCGCCACTTCCGGAAAGGGTCGCAATTGAACAACAACTTGGATCGGCTGTTTGTTACGACAAAATATTACAATTTTTCGATCGAAATCCTTCTTTTTAAGATATTCGAAGTATAATCATACATCACTTTGGCAATGGCACGTTGACAGAAATATTTTAAGACGCTTTTTGTGCCATTATAAGCGTGAAAATAATAAAATACGCTAAAATACACCCTATCGATTTCGAAATAATAAAATACGCTAAAATACACCTTTACCGTGGTTATTATGTGTTCTTGCATCAAATTTGCGCTGACTTTCAAATGCTATTTTAAAACCCTTTCTTGTGCTCTAAGTCTTACCACACAATAATTACAGCGTATATTCACGATGTGAAGACTATGTGGGTGGGTTCTAGCAGGATTAATTGGTAAGATATGTGATATGACGCTGTTGATCAAGGGCTTAGACTGTGTGCAATTAAGTGTGAGAAGTCCCTC
>OX243820.1:4326684-4744077 GCA_945859605.1 Lumbricus rubellus | reverse complement strand
AGGTATTTAGGATCCCTTGGAGACTTAAAAAATTATTATTAGTATTATTATCAAAGACCTTTAAACAGTGTAACTTAAAGGTCTTTGTTATTATTATTATGTTGCAACCAAGTCCCAACAAATAATAAAAATTTTCTTTTATTCAGCAATCCATTCGATAGCCTGCAACCGGTTACAATATTAATTATACAGTTGTATTAATTCATATCAGTCTTAACGATGTGATTCCTTGATTGGTAATTAAGGGATTTATCATGAGAATGCTATATAGTTAACTTATGCGACAATATAGTTTAGTAATTATGTTATAATTTAACTTGTGATTTTTAATTTTCACGTTTTTATTACCTACTAGCTGAACCCCGCCACGCCTTGCTGTGGCTGAAAAAAGCCTCCCCCTCCCGCTCCCCCTCCCCCCCCCCCCTCCCTCCCCCTCCCCCTTCCCCTCCCCTCCCCTCCCTCTCTCTCTTCCTCTTCTCCCCTCCCCCTTCTCCCCCTCCCCCTCCCTTTGCGATGGCGACGCGGATCGCGCCATAAAACGCTTGAGCAAGAAGGCCGTAATGAAATGCGAAGGCCGTAATGAAATGCGCTAAAGAAATTTACGGAACAAACATGCCCGAATCGGTATGCAAGGCTTATTGACGGCGTAGGCTATGTGTTGAAAACGGCGGAATTTGCAAAGTTGCTTTTTTAGCTTAAAAGATTGCGCTTTTCCCCAAAAAGCATTCTGCAAACCCGGCCGTGTTGGAACTAAACGTTTTGGTGAAGTTTCGAAAGCAATCAATGAAGAAAGTGACGTTTTGGTGAAGTTTCGAAAGCAATCAATGAAGAAAGTTCGGAGATCTTGCGTCAGGTGCCAAACGCGGTTAGATTTTTAGCCTATATATATAGACTAGCTGTACCCGGCCACGCGTTGCTGTGGCAGAAAAGACTCCCCTCCTCCCCTCCTCTCCCCCTCCGTCCCGCTCCCTCCGCTCCTTTCCTCCCTGAACCAAGAAGGCCGCAAAATAATTATGCGAATCGCTTATGACGTCACGGCACGCAAGCTCATTCATGTTTCGTCTGCATGGTCTCAGTCACTGTCAAGGCGTTTGTGAATCTGGCAACGTGCGGTTTTGAATTTGCAAATGGCGGTCGAGCGGAATGCAAACTTCACTTTTTGTGGAAAATATTGCGTGTTTTCGGAAAAAAAGAAAAATGGACACTCTCAGATAGGAATGGAAGGTTTTGTGAAATTTTCAAAACAATCTGTGCGGTACGTTTCGAGAACACTTTACACAAACTATTGGAAAGTTTCATTTTTATATATATCGATTATTACTTCTATGTATTATAATGATGTTCTGTGTCCCATTGTGCGTTTGCAAGTGGAGTAATAAAGAAAATACTTACTTACTTACTTACTTACTTAACTACTAAACAGAGAAGACATTCTGCAATATGAACTTATGACGGAACTATATTAGCATACTATAGGCCTACAAAATGCTAACTGGCTCGCTTAGCTACATCGATTAGAGCACTGGCCGCGCGTCTGTAGGCCCTACTTATCCAATGCGCCAGTGGATACCGTACCGAGCCAAAGCCGTATATAATTATGCGGCTTTGTACCGAGCACTATTATAAGAATTTGAAGCACTCAGAACGCACCACCTGCATGCGTAACATTGCAACTATCTTTTATTTGGATATTCTTTGCTGTTTTCTCAACCTATTTTCGTAATGAACTGAACAAATAAAAGCCTTTCTTTAATGAAGCGTCAGAATTCTTATATTATTTGCGTAAAATAATGGTATATACAATTTCATCGATTAGATTCGAGCACTCTTCAGAGCATTACGGTAAACGCGTGAGTGACGCCGTTTTCGTTTTTGGCGTTGTCACGTGACGAGTTTCGTTTTCACCGCCATATTGAAATCTAAAACTTGTTTTTCGATAAAAGTAGTGATAACGATTTTTTAAATCGTAACACGATGGCGACGACAACTAAAAAGGCATCGCCGAGGGCAGCTTCGACAAAGACGGGTCAAGCGCCTGCGCCCGCTGTTGCAACCCCCGTGTCGAAGTCGGTCGCCGCCGAAGCTGCTAGCACTACCCGGTCTGCAGAGGCGACATCTAGTGAGGGTCGGCGCGACCGGCGATCGGCGTCACCCGGTCTGATCAGCCGGTTGGAGGAGAAAACCGAACTGGCAACGCTCAACGACCGGCTGGCTAACTACATCGATCGAGTGCGTCAGTTGGAGGGGGACAATTCGCGATTGAGTCGTATGATAGAGACTGAGGAGACAACAGTGCGAAAGGAGTTGACCGGCATTAAAGGACTTTACGAGGATGAACTCGCCGCAGCGCGCAAACTGCTGGACGAAGTGGCGGCTGACAAGGCCAAGCTGCAAGTAGAAGTCGGTAAACTGAAGTCAGAAGCTGGCGATCTAGCAGAAAAGTATGTTTATTTGTGTATCGTGGTTATAATATGTTCTTGCATCAAAATTGCGCTGACTTTCAAATGCTATTTAAAACCCTTTCTTGTGCTCTGCGTCTAGCCACACAATAATTACAGCGTATATTCGCGATGTGAAGACTATGTGGATGGGTTCTAGGAGGATTAATTGGTGAGATCTATGGATTATGTGATATGACGCAGCTGACGCTGTTGATCAAGGGCTTAGATTGTGTGCAATTAAGTGTGAGAAGTCCTTCTCCACTTGTGAACTTTTGAAGGAAGCATGAAAGAATCTCCACCACACTAGTTTAAGTTTTATAACACTGTTTTCTTGAATGTGTTAATTAAGTAATTCCGATTCCAATACAGTTTTCGTGCAGTAATATTGGCTTCTTATTAAGTACACAAACTGTTGAATTTCAGTTTTCCCTTCCCATGTTACATGGCTGACGAGAGAAATTCTGGGCAGCTAGAATTGAGCAGTCACGGGCCCTAAACTTTCTTGAGGCTTAATGAGCAACAAATTGTTTAGAAACAAATTGAAATGTTTAGCACGTTGACCGCCTAACACGCCATGTTGAATGACTGGATTTGGTACGGGATAACTCGTACTGGGCGGGCAACGTGTTAAAGTGCAGGTATGACGTAAAATTTTGTATACATGTGTAAGATATATGATTTTAAATATTCAATTGTTAGCAGGAAGTTTAAACTGATCGTAGTTAATTTTCTCTGCAATACCATGTATTTATTTAAAGTGGCATAAATCATAAGCTTTTCTATGTATAAATACCTAGTCCAGGCCCTTAAAAGTCACCGAGCCCTTGGCATTTATTTCCGACCGCCCTCTCAATGACCCTACCCATGTGTTGATTAATACTCTTACGACCATGTTGGTAATGGTTTTAGGCTGCGAACAAGAGAAAAGGAACTGGCTGATTCAGACGGAAGATGGCAGTCGGCTGAAACTCGAATCGGTGAATTTCAGCTGAAGCTGAACGAGTCAGACGCCCAGCGAGCACAGGCTGAAGCTCAGGCTGAAGTAAGATGCTAATCGTAATCGTAATCTCCAAACTCTAAATCGTAATCGTAGGCTCGGAACTTCTACAACGCCCGCAAAAGCAAAGTCGTGGAAACCAGCTTGTGCATGGGCGTTCATTCAAACGAAGTTGATAGACAGGGGAGTTCAAGATCTGGAGAGTCGGGCATACAGTGTGATTCCATTAATTTTGATTGTTGTGATTGTAATTAGTAAAGTTCTTCTATCGCACACAGTGTGTGCAAATGTGCACTTCTTTGGTGCGCATTTGCATCCGTATTGATAGAAGTTTGTGGAGACGTAGCCATCGTGATGGTATCAATCAAAGGAAGAGGCAGAGAGAGAGATACTGACCCATAGGAATACAGAGAGAGAGAGAGAGACAGAGATGCAACAAGGCACCAACAATTTAATTTTAAGCAAATGATATGTAAGAATTGATGTAAATTCATTCTGAGTGTTTTCAGAACAGCCTAAGAGTAAGGCACACACGCGCGCGCACACACACACACACGCGCACACACACACACGCGCGCACACACACACGCGCGCACACACACACACACACGCGCGCACACACACACACACATGCACACACTAACTGATAGACAAGGAACTGGAGGCGTACTTTGAAACATTGCTTCGTTAAACGAAAGGATCGTGGCTATTCCTTTGTTGAATGAATCGGTTTGTTTCAGAAATTGAAGAGAGAACGCGATGCTCTGAGCAAGAGCCTCGTCGTTGCCAAGCAACAGCTCGAGCAGGAGACGGTTGCTAGGGTCGACTTGGAGAACCGTTGCCAGAGTCTGAAAGAAGAACTTGCCTTCCTTAAACAAGTCCATGATCAGGTACAATTAAGTTTTTCAAAGGTTTTAAAAGGTTCAGAGGTGCCATAGGTAGCTGATTCTTTTAGCACTCAACTCATTCATTTCAAGAATTTGCATCTATTGCACCCCATCAAGAAGTTCACTCAGAGGCGCTCCCAGTCCAGCCATGGTGACACACACGTAATTGAGTAACCCATTTTCTTAGTTGGTCTTTTGATATTATAAAGTCTGTTTATTTTCTACCATTTCTGCTGTGTTTTGCTTAATAAAATATGTTTGTGTTAAGAAAATAATAACCTACTAAGAATAATAATAAAATATTAAATTTAGGACATAGGATGGAGAGTCCAAAGTTGCATTTTCACCAGAGCGTTAATATTGCTATTACCATTACTTCTTAAGACCGATTTTTTTCAAGCGCTTCTCGCACCGGGAGCGCTTCTGAATGACCATGGCTGTGAGTGGCGCTATGGAAATTATAAATTCAATTACATTACATATAGTTTTTCTCTAGGGCTTCTCACACTGGGAGTGCTACTGAATGGCCATTTCTGTGAGCGGCGCTATAGAAGTTATCAACTGCATTACATTTCTGATTGTTTGAACGCAGGAATTGAACGAGTCGATGACTCGGACGCGCGTCGTCGTCAACGAAGCAGATGAGATTCTGAAGGTGGAGTACGACAATCAGCTGCGAGAGGCGCTCCACGAGATGCGAGAGGACATGGAGGAGGAGATGAGGATCATACGAGAGGACACGGAGACCGTGTTTCAGAAGCGGGTGAGGAATCGTCTGTCAACTGTGGGTTGCTCCCCTACACCCCAAACCTCCCCACACACCCCTCAGTGACTCCAATGGGTTATGATGACCTATGTCCCAGATATTGTGATGAAGCTGGTGCTGCCAAGAGCACACAACCCAATGAGGAAAACTCTGTTTTGTTAGAATGTTGTGAGTCTACTGATCAGTCTTATGTCATGATCTCACGCTGGTCTTGGATAGATTTTGATGTTTTTGTGAATTTTATCAATTGTATTGTATTCAATCATTGGATACTATTTTTAAAATGTATTGCAGCACTGGATACTATTTTTCCAATGTATTGCAGCACAGGATACTATTTTTCCAATGTATTGCAGCACAGGATACTATTTTCCAATGTATTGCAGCGCAGAATACTATTATTCAAAAGTATTGCATCATAAGATACTATTTTTCCAAATTAATCAACTTTTTATTGCAATTTAATTTAGAAAAATTGAAGATCTTGGCTCATTGCTGGTTTTGAAATATCTCTGCAATGACGAACTGTGACTGTGGGCGACTTGTTCTTCTTTCAGATGATGGAGTTTCGCAAAGTCCCGGACTCGGGCGAAAGTTCGTCAGCCGAACTTCGTAGCGCAAGAAGTCAGTTGGATGAATTGAAGTCGGAACTTACGAGACTAAGCAGCCAGGTTGGCAGAGAATATTTGTGGAGATCTATGCGATTTTATCGACATCGTTGGAACTCATCTTTTCATTCATTCCTTCATTCAGAGCATGTTTGTAAGTACTGCCTAGCTGCAGTGCAGTGTTTCCATGTTTGTATATTTGAAATTTTACACACAACTGTTTCAGATAACCAGCTGTATTATTTTCATTTTTCAATTATGTTTTGCTACAGTGTGTGTATGTATGCATATAACGGCTTACAATGGTTTTGATATTAACCCTTTAATGCTGGAGGGTATTAGATTTCCCATACCATTTACTACCATCTTGGCATTAAAGGGTTAAAACGATTGAATGAAATGCTGTTTCTTAGAACGCTGCGTATGAGGCGCGAGTTCGAAGTTTGGAGGATCAGTTGCGAAGAGATGAGGAGGCGCACCAGGGGGAGCTGGACGTCCTGAACGCGGAGCTACGTCGACTGAGAACCTCACTTGATGATCAGCTGCATGAGTTCCAGGATCTGATGGACGTCAAAATCCGACTCGATACGGAGATCTCGGCCTATGGGAAACTGTTGGAGAGCGAAGAGTCAAGGTCAGTGGAACAGTTGATTTAAACTGTCATACCATCAGGGCTGAAAGTGGTCCGGGTCTGAGACCCGGCATCGATTTTCGAGACCTGCTGTTGCCGGGTCTCAGCCGGGTCGCAAAACAGGCCGTCAGGTGCCAAAAGTAGGTAAAAAATGGTAGGATTTTCGGTAATTTTGGGCAAATGACTACAGGAAAAACCTCGTCAGAAAAATTTATGGGCCAAAGGCATGCGCAACTTTTCCATGAACCACTTTCAGCCTTGCATGCCATGTGCAATTGCGCATTGCATTTTCTTACTGTGGCATAATTGTAACTCTTTCATGCCATGCGTAATTGCGTATTATTTTCTTACTGTGGCGTAATTGTAACTCTTTCGTGCTATGCGTATTATCTTGTTAGTGTAGTGTAATTGTAACTTTTTTTGCCATGTGTATTATCTTCTTACTGTGGTGTAATTGTAACTTTTGTGCTATGCGTATTATCTTCTTACTGTGGTGTAATTGTAACTCTTTCGTGCTATGTGCATTTTGTCCAGGTCACTCCAATCTGTTCATTCAGAATCATGCTTCTCAATGGCCTACCTTGAAGAGGCGCTATGGATATAGAATTTTCCAAAATAATAACAATACAATATGACACGAACATTGTTAGCGCGACTGTTACTGGCATTCTCTTGTGATTTTGCATCTTTATTTATCACGTAGGATGGTAGAGTCTTTAGAGAAGTCTGCTTCATACGTCGCTTCTTCTCCTGGCGACACGAAGAAACGCAAACTGGAGGAATCTTCCGCAAGAGGCGGTCGAGCATCCACTTCATCGGCATTCACGGACATCGTCACCTCGTCCTCCGCAAACGATGTCGTGAAAATCGACGATGCGAATCCAGCCGGACAGTTCGTCAAGTTATTCAACTCTTCCACCGATAAGGTATTTGGTTGAATAAAAATTTTAAGAAATAAATAAGGCATCTATATTTTCACTTTTATGTATCAGCATTTGTTTAACATTTTTACTTTATTTGGTTGAATAAAAATTTTAGGAAATGAATAAGGCATTTATTATTTCTCTTTTTATGTATCAGTATTTGTTTAACATTTGCACCTGTCTTTTCCAGTGAGTTTTGATTGTGATTTTAATCTGAACCAACAGAAACTATTGATGTCTTGTACATTTTGCCAATGGTACAGTAAGAGTAATTTGATTGTATTGTATACGTGAGAACTTGTGACAAGTCTTACAGTATTAGCTATTCAGTGTGAATACTTTTAGAAACGTGTTAAAATAAAATTCTTCTTAGAACTTTATAGGTTTCTAGAGTGATCGTGTGTTTGAAGTTTCAGTTTTTAAAAGACTTTAAATTCCGCTTGCCCAAAAAAATTGTTCGCATGACATTTTCGGTTCCTTTGCCAAGGGTTCTCTGCCTCTGGTCAAGTTGATCTTAGATTCCAATATTACTGTGTTGATGTTTTCAGAATGTTTCTCTCGCTGGTTGGCAACTGCGGCAGACGGTTGATAACGATGAGATCACGTTCAAGTTTCCTCGTGGCTTCGAACTCAAGGCGCAGCAATACGTGACTGTGAGTTAGAAGCTTTGAGTTGTTGCTTTTACTCGATCTTTTGCGAGTGAGAAACTTAGAGTTGCTTTTACTCAATCTTTTTTTTTGGGGGGGGGGGGGTGAGTACAACATAGCTGTAGTCATCCAGATCACACAACTTCAAAGCTGCCTAAATAAGACAAACCCAGAAATTATGAAAACTATCTTGACTCCCTGGACAACTTATAAGTAATTAATTTAGTAAATGGCCTATACTAATGCAAGTCAAACACTCACATTTTAGTATATAGACAGTTGGTGTTGAATTTAAATGTCGTTGAATCAGGATAAGCTAAAATGACCCGTCAGCTATTAGCAGCTACTATTAGTGAGCACTACTATTAGTGCTACTATTAGTGCTACTGATACTCTCTTTACAATGGTGAACTGTTCGAAGAATGGAGAGTTTGTTGATGCATTTCTGACGCAAGAACAAGTGGTTGTTTAAAAGTCTTTTGTGTAAGCGAGAAATGTGGTTTACAGTTGGTTATATTTGATTGTTTCTCTGTGTCGTAGGTTTGGAGTGGCAGCAGTGGTAAGAAGGCAGCCCCTCCCACCGACCTCGTTATGAAGAATCAGAAATGGATAGCGAGTGGTGACATGGTTGCTCAACTGCTTGACCAGAAGGGCGAGGTAACACCCGTGTTGCATCGTGTTTCGAATACAAGTGCTCGAATGAGATGTAGTGAACACTTATATAGCGCCTTTATCTGTGATGGTGATTAATGCAATGTGCGTATGTGTGTGAAAATATATACGCGTGGGTATTTATGCAGACATGTGTGTGCGCGCGCGTGTGTGTGTAGATGTATGTGCATTGTACGGATATGTATTTGCATGCAACTATGTATGTATGTATGCACTTGTGCGTATGTGTCTGTTTGCGTGTATGTTTCGGTGTGTGCGTCTACGTATCGATTAATTCCCTTGTGTATTTTTATCATTTGATGCAATGCTGCTCAGTAGAATGTAAACCGTCTTAAGGCGGTCGGATTGGGGTCGTTTCTGAGGTCAAAGGGCATCTACAGGTCATCTGTATTTCTTACATTGCATATGTTGCTGCTGACAAGTTCTGTATTCTGCTTGCTAGTTGTTCTGTTGTTGCGGCAATGGTCTGTGTTTCTAAAGGGCATACTTATGGTTCTTTTTGTAGAACATGGCTTCGTTTGAAACAAAACGGTCGTTTGCAAGCACACCAGCGCACGCTGATTTGTCGTTGAGTGACAGTGCTAAAAAGGTGGGTGGATAGCGCCAAATGTGTTTGCATTGTGATGGATTTTTGCTCGTTAAAACAGAGTTATATGCTCTCACTTTTTCTGTGTTTATTCATGAACGATATAAGAGGCTGTGGATTAGAGTTGAGTGTTTAATGTGCTATGCATGGATGTCCCTCCATTCTTCCCTCCACAATCATTTTCAGCATTCAATCACGTCTTAGTATCCGTCCAATCGACATCTTTCAGCCATCAGACATTGTTCCTTTTCTTTCTATGAACACTAGAAATCTGGTCTATTCATTCAAAGTTGCACTCGGAGCACCTATGTGTAGTTTAATATGGAGGTGCTCCATACATTAATTCATTAGGGAGATTTATGTAGCGCCCCTTCAGGGTTACTACTCGGGAGCGCTCACGACCCAACCTTGGCTGAAAACCTCGATGCCGAAAAGGGCGGTTTTAAGGCTGCGATAAAACGCATCTGAGCTTACCCTAGGCATAAATGCTCTGAGATTGAATTTTTTATTCTGTTGTTTCTTTTCTTGTGGATAGGCGGCGCAACAGAAGAGTCCTTCCAAGTGGCGATGGTCACTGTTCAGTTTCCTGAAGTAAACAGAGAGAGGGAGGAAGATTTACCACAAGTGCTGTTTATTGTTGTTTGGTAACTCTAATTTCAGGTACAAAATTGCAGCCTTTCAAGCGTCTTGCAATTGTTTCAATAAAGTTCATTGATATTTTGTATTCTGTTTGCCTGCGGGACTCCGGAAATCATGAATGTTATCGAATTCGTATTGCTAATAATCAAGTATGTTGTGCCGTGTTTTTCAGAATTAAGTGTGTGCTATGCGGATTGAAGTTTGAAGTTTGATGTGCAGTGATGGTTGTTTTGATAAAAATCCGTCCAAACCACAAACGGTGTGGGGGGGGGTGAATATGTGGGATTTAAGGATTTCTTGGGGATTTAACTAATGGTTAAACTGGGATTTGAAGAGGAATTTTGGGTTTTAAAAGTGAATCTGTTTCTGAAGAAGATATATCTTGAATTTATTTGGAGTTTTGGCATTTAAAAAGTACATCTGGGATGGGAGTAGAGAATTCTGCGGTGGTGGTATGGAATGTGAAGTTTTATTCTGTTATTCCCATAATTATTGGAAGTTGAGAATCTGAATTTAAAATGTGGAATTTTTTATTTGAAAAGAGAAGACGATGTTTTGAAGAGAGCACTACCCTTTTGTTGTTTGTCGTTCGAATCAAAGACCAATTTTAACGGTGCTTCTAATTGTCTTCAGATATATTTGAACCTTGGGTTACTTTTGTCTGGTTGTAGGTGTATTACCTAATGTAATTATATGGCTTTCTGTTTTGGAAGTGTGTTTTGCATTGATTTACTGTCTCATTTCACTGGAGTATAATGATTTACAAGTCTTTAGGTAAGATTAAAGTGTTTGAGAGAATGATGGCAAAGATGAAAAATGGGGAGAGATAGAGTGACAGATTTAGAGATGGAAGATGTAGGTGTGGAGACACTTAGAGATATTGGTTGCTTCCAGAGTTGATTGGTGCCTTTAATTTTGGTGCATTTAATTTCTTTTCTGAGTTGAAGTTTCAATTCCTGATGTTTTGTGTGATTTTTAACGTCAATCGTGCAACCGTTGTGAGGGGTTGTCACGTTGACTTGTTTGTGCAGAAGGTTTTTCCCTTCCAACGGCCACCATACTTCACTATTGTTATGGGTGTATAAGAGGTCGTGTATCTTGGCTTTTATGTTGGCCAAACTATTCCAAGTTTCTCTTCATTCCTGTAAAACCTCTCAGGTTCTTATGACTTACCTCCAACCGACACCACTTTGGTCGACTGGTGTTATATCTGAGTTCAGTGTTATGCACTGTGGTGGTGTTAGTGGTTTAACCCTTGGCCGATTGAGGATATGGGAATCCCGTACCATTTACTTCACGTTGGTAGGTAAAGGGTTAAGATAGTTTTGTCATCAGTGAATGATTAGATTCAATGTCAGTTGACAATGTTGATAGAAGGCAACCTTTAATAGTTGCCAAATGGATCATCCATAAAGGGCATCCTCAGATTACCTGTTTTGGGCTTGCCCTACCTTTTCTCAAGCTTTTTCTTATAAATCTTACTCCTACAATGTCACAATGAAGCTATTAACTTCAACTGGTTAACTTTTCCGAACGTATGGTGTCTGTTTAGCCTTCTACACCCGTGTTAGGGAATGCGAACTAACTACGCAGTTGTTGACAGGTTGTTTACCTGTGTTTGGCAGCAATTACAATTTAAACAGAGGCTATTGTTTTTCTATTGTCTGTTTTTAACTTGGCGTGTACGTGTTTTTAAATATTGATTGTTTTTTGATGATTACAGGTGCAGTATTGTCTCTGATTTTTTTCTTGCCCGACATGCAAAGTTTTTTTTTATTGCTGCTACTACATTACTGGCAGGTTGATTTTTTTCAGCTGTGGTTTTAAATATTTTTTGTAATGTAAGACAAATTTTTTCCCGAGTTTTTCAGGGACAATAATGTAGCTGTTTGTCTCCAAGACAAAAGCTCTCGTGTATTGTAAATTTGCAATTCTGATGGCATTATTACGAATTGTAACCGAACTTTCTAATACTAGTTAGCAGTGGTCTGTTTGGAAATCTTGGCCAGGCAGTGGGGCATGACTGAAGATTTTATTGATTCCGTACAGGGCTCTTAAGTGTCCACTGCCTCTTATGTTACAAAGTTTGTTGCTTATATATTTTTATTTCTGTTGCAACGTGTTGCATAATCATTATAATCTTTAAGACTAGCATAAATGAGACAGTAAGAAGCGAATATAAAGTGAATTTTCAGTGGTTGATTTTTCTTTTCAGTATTCTTATATGCAGCTTGCCTTATTGTTTGAAAATGCATGTGTTTCTGCTGTTTATTTTTTTGGTTGATACAGACACTGCAGTGTGAACTGATTAATGCAGTCATTGGGGCAGTGTGTAAATTAGGTGGTGAGTAAAAATACTGATAAGTCAACACATGTAGTTAGAGCTGCATTGCAGTTCCCGCTTTGGGAGACTTTACTGTGGTTAAGTGGAGTTTTGACACATAAATCAGTCCACACTGTATGTAGCTGTTCTTCTAACATTACTTTTCATGTAAATGTAACTTGATTAGATATCAGATATCGTATCTTTCATTGATATATCATGATATCCAATTTAGCAGTCAGTTGCAACGTCAGTACCCCTTAGATTTGATTGAATAATTCATTTAATCCATAGGTCAAGTTTTTATTTGCATGTACTCAATTGGGTTGTTAGTGAATAGGTTACTTATATTGAATCCTATGAATAATTATGTCAGTGCTGTCCAGCTTTTGTGACATGGGGGACACCAAAAGCACTTATTCCTGAAGCTGAGGGCCACACTGGAAAACTTAAAAGCTACTTATTGAAAATTATTAACTGTATTAAAATTTCTTGCAGAAAAATCGTAATGAATGTATCATGGGAACTGGAATTATGTGTTCACAATGTCAAATGGTAAATCAAGTGACGACTAACTTACCTATGATGCAGATGGGCCCATGACTTTGTAGTTTACTTCATTTTAACACAAACTGCAAACGAGCTAGGGCAGGCCACACGTTGGCTAGGGCAGGCCACACGTTGGCTTGGGCAGGCCACACGTTGGCTTGGGCAGGCCACACGTTGGCTTGGGCAGGCCACACGTTGGCTTGGGCAGGCCACACGTTGGCTTGGGCAGGCCACACGTTGGCTTGGGCAGGCCACACGTTGGACAGCACTGGACTATGTCATATAATATTGGTATGTTGATTATATCAATTGTTGACAATAATTGTATTCTTCGTAATCTGGATCGTAGTTGGTTAATCTGTAGTAGTTCTGCATGCAAGACATCGTGTTTAATGATGTGTAGACCTGTTTCATATGCAATATGATTAATTCCCAAAGATGGGAATGTTGTTAAGCATATGCAACATACCAGTACACTGTATGTATGTATGCGCACTGGGTCCCACAAGTTAAGTAGCATAGGTAAAACTTTTTACTAATTAAGTACTAAAATTTTAGTTTATTGTTTGGTATTAGATGAAAGTAATACTGGATGAAAGTAATACTGGTTGAGACTTAACAATCATAAAGATTGATTAATTTTTTTGGTAGTAGGCCGATTTAAAACTAGTGCTTGACAATCGAAAGAACTTTACTGCTGGATGGCTGTAAAGTAACTGCTATTAAACTGTAGACAGTAGTTTTCCTTGGCCTGGTTAGGGCAAATTCAGTTTAAATATTGAATGAGCATGGCTTTGGAACAGATGCGATGATACAAGACACAAAGTTTTTATGTTGATTTGTCGTGAAAACAAATTATGTAATTCTTCCAATTCAGAAGTCGGCTTCCGTGAAAACTTCAGCTGCAAGCGGTTGCTTGGTGTATAGAAACATTTTTATGTACCATGAAGATATATTTGTAAGCTTTGTTCAATTAATACCATGACAAAACGTTTTTGTTTGTTCTTCTCTTGTGGAAATCGACTGGCACCGACCCGATAAAATGCTCTTAGCAACTCATGCAAGAATGCAATGTGTGGTGTTTTTGCATCATGGTAGTAGGCCTATCCAAAGTTAACGTTTGTTTGTACGTGCACTTGTTAAAGCATGCATCCCTTCAAGATTCTACTCAGAAGCGCTCCTGACTGCAGCGCAGACACTAAATCGGAGTTTCACGCTGAAGCGCTGAGCAATTGCGAGTGAAGGACTTGCCCAAGGTCCCTACGAGGCGGCTCGAAGTGAACCTGCAACCCTTCAGCTGCAAGGCAACGAAATACCCACTACACCACCGCGCCCCACAACTGAATGCTAAACTTGTGCTGTTTAAAACCAAACCAGTTACCAGCTAAACACCATTTACTAGCAGAAACAAAATACACGCGCAAAACGATCAAACTTGTTTTCACGGTGTAGATTTCTAAACGGAGAAAAAGAAAGCACGGAGTTCGATTCCCATCTACGCCTAAAACAATTGTTGCCTAGCAACAGGTCCAACAATTGTTGCCTAGCAACAGGTCCACCAAGAAAACCGGACGACTGTCCTTTGTCCTTAGATAAACTTCCAGCTTCTGTCCTTGTAGGCGATCTGTCCTTGTCTGCATTTTCGATCGAGTGTGTTCTGCAAAAAGAAAATTTAACGTATAACTGGATTTAACGGTACTTTCAAAGTTATTTCTCTGATCTTTTCTACACCAATAAATATTCAATCGGCTATTATATAATATAAAATATGCAACCAGTGCAATCTGAACACTAGCAATGGACATGTGTATCCTTAAATGGATTGGCAGTATAATTATGCTGTTTTTAATCAGAATTAAAAGAACCTGATATAGTAGCTCCCAATGTAATTGTACTCCAAACCTTAACCCCCCAAATCAATGGCTAACAGACTGCTATAGATAAAAGTCAATCCCCAGCAACATAGGCAACATAATTTCCACCCGAAAACTCTTGTGTCAGACAATTACAATTGTAAATCTAGACAGCATCAATCAAATACGTCAAGACAGTAAAAGGAAGGAATAAACTAACGGAGTATACTATTAAATCAAATGCATTCTAGACCTATCAAGATTGTAGAACATGCCACGCAGAAAATTGGTAACCTGAAAGCAGTTAGGCTGGTCCCAGTGAAGAACACAGACAGAATGAATTGATGTGGTGTGAAATGTAGGGAACACAGCTCAAACATCTGGAGTCATTTTGGTTTATTCAGCGTCCTATACATGCATTTCTTGACAGCATGATACCAAGGCAGAAAAAATCTCAACAGCTACCAAAACCAGGATTACCCCTTCCATTGAATTCAAAATACTCATCTTGGTCTCCAAAGCACAATGGGGGTCTTGCCCCCGAAATTTCTACCCGATGTAATACTCCAACCTCCTCACATCATCCACTCCACTCTTCAAACAGATCTGATTTTCTAGTTCCCCATACTAGAACAGCTATGACTCAGTCCTGGTCCTTTATCTCAATTGGCCCATCTCTGTGGAATATTCCGACTCCATAATATACTTGATTTCAAATTCTAGCTGGTAATCCCTCCTCAATTTCTTTTCTCAAAACCTATTTCTTCTCTCGTGGCCCAGCGCACCGAACGGTTCACCCTATTAGAGGTGCTTTATTTATGTTTTTTAATAAAATACAAAAACAACGGTTTTAAAAAGCCACCGATTAAAGTCTTCATCGTACCCTATCTCTCTCGAACATCCACCAGAAGAAAAGGATCGGAGCGACTGTTGAGAAGAAAACAAAAGCCGCATTCTTCGGCGACGGTTTAAACTGCTCCCAGTGATTGGCCCTCATTGATAGGAACCGCTGAACGGTTGGATCAAACTATTCAACAAATAACAATGCAAGTAAAAAAATTACTAAGCCTGAAAACTCTAACCAATTCCTTAGTTCACATACGATAAACAACTCAAAAGCAATCTGCCATATAAATATTTCACAATGTCTTCCTGCACTCTGATATTTCGGTTCCTTGGGCTAAAACTTAGACACTCCGTTTAACTACACGAGCTGCACATCTTATTTAACACAAGGGTTCTTTCTAATGAAACTGCAATGCTATTATGGTGAATCATGACAAATTAACACTAGTGCATCATGAACTGGATGCACCAGCAGAACCTGAAGCAGCATACACTTTCATTCAATCCGAGAATTTTTATAGCGCTTCTTCAAGAGGGATCTACTCAGAGGCGTTCCCAGCCCCTCAGAGGCGTTCCCAGCCCAGCCACAATTATAGAAGGTTCCTCCTAATCAACAGCTTCTGTATACGAATTGTAGTATCAGTAAATGGATGCAGCGTTTCTTCCGAATTCGTAAAGTTAAACGCCTAACTTAATACGCTGCATGACTATATTCTGTACATTTATCTTAATTGAATCATACAAACAGTGGACGAATGTCAACGCATTAGTCCACCGAAACGACAACTGAATAAGTTTGAAGGTCGTTAACTCACAATATATCCGCCGACTCCACGATACGGATTTGACACTTTCTTTTGAAACTCGCTTTTGAGAGCCGCTCTCATTTTCGCCCTCTCTTGAATAGCTCGCAATTCCTCATCGGTCACATCGTAAATCTTATTCGGATCGAAAATCTTCGACCGGTCCGTCCTACCACCGGCCGCCATGATTGCTCCTTCCCTAGAATACCATAGATGTAGAACACATACAAGTCGACCATAGAAAACAGTTACCGTAGTGTATATAAGAGACGCTAGCGCACCACGAAAGCTTGCACTCTAAGTTATTCGGCGCAATAAAAACGTAAGACAGGATAATAATATATTATCATTATTATAATTAACGTATCGGGATAGCGTGGTGGTGCTATTCTATGAAGTGTCAGTTAGGCCTGACGGTCAAATAGCTCCTTGTCATCGATCGAAAATTTCGTGGGTTACAAACCTGATCAATAATATAATAATAATGTAGATCTAAGGCGGGAGCCTTTTACCAACGCAAGTTTAAAGCACAATATTATATTAGGATATCTTAGAGCCATTTAAGATTTACTCTTAGCCTCGTTTTGGAAATGGGACGAGTTTGACCCGCAGACCATGACAGCGATGTTCGTTACATAGCCTATATATAGGCCTACACACGTACGCGCAATAACTAGTTGAGTTGAGAAATGCCGTAGGCCTCTCCTCTCATCAACAGTGCATTATTATTACTTGTTTTTCTGTTATTCTTTCCTCTATTTTTATTTGTACTCGTCTGCTTCGTTTCCTTATATTACGAATAACCTTTTCTTCTATTCATGAACACTAGATCTAGATCAAATAAAATTATAAGTGAATAGCCTAATAGCCTAATAGGCCTACAATTATTGTAGTATGTGACAATGAATTGAAAAGAATGATTATCTAATGGCCGCTTGTAAATAGGTGACCATGTTAGCGCAACCATTGGTTCTTTCGGTTTGCCAATTTTCACTTAATGATTAAAGACCGCCTTTCTATTATGCTTGAACTGTTTTGGTGAGCAATCAATAAAGCATTAAAAAAAATTTAATTTGACAGGAGCTGTAGGCCACTGACTGCCATGGCTATCTGATAACGTTAGATAATGGCAAGGTCATTTTCATCTCACTCCACTAATACTCATATGACATATACCACAAACTTGCATGGGCCGGGTCACCCATTAACGACCACAAAAATGTATGTGGTGACCCATGCATGCATGTTTGCGGTCTTGGGGTGACCCATGCATGTTTACGGTCTTTAACGGGCAACCCCATGCAATGTACGTCGTCGGCATTAGCTAGTGTAGTGAAATAAATGAGAAAAATGGCCGCCATTCATCTAAAAACAAAATGTAAACACAGCATCCTAAATTCACGAATCGCTTTTTACTGAAAACAGCACAAAATAAAAACACAGTTTAAGTGACACAGAGATCGATCGATCGAAGAAAGAAACATCCTACTGCATGAATATAATATTATCGGCTCCTTCCTACACGTCGTACGTACACAAGCACATGCGTGCATTATCTGGCAAGAGATGAAAACAGAGTGAAAGAAAAAAAGAAAAAAACTTAATTTATGCAAGACAAAATTGACACTGATCCATCGCCAAAAGTCTGTTATCACCTGAAATCCCTCCTCGCGATATTAGCCTATCTATAATAATTACGCAATGGGAATACTTATTTTATAGGAGTTTTAAGGGTTCAAAATCCCATCTCAAAGTAAAGGATTTCCAATTTTAAAAACTCATTATATGCATTTTGTAACTCAGTCCACTGAAAAACTCCCTAAAAAGGACCAAAATAAAATTACAATTTTTTCCCTGGCTAAGCCCCAGCCTATGCTATTGCTACACGTCATGTCCCACTTTTAAACAAATCAAACGGTGAGTCACAACTCTTTAGCAACCCTCATCCCAAAGGATCAATGTCTCTGATGCAGGAAATCATAATTATGCAGTGTCCCAAAAAGGTTGAAACGAAATAGCAAAAATCAACGTGAAAAAAACGCAGCTGAAAAGAATCCTAATGAAATTCAACAGCGTATAAAAATAGATCAACAAAAGTATGCTACACCATTGCTGCATGATCAACAAACATGAAGAATATTGCCCATCATTGATAACACATCCACTTAAGCTATAATGCTGTTGTTATGTTGTACAAGCATTGCACATATTATACCTGATGGGTTTACTTGAATCAACTGATAAAGAATGCACTTCAAATCATGAGCCGTATAAATAATGCCATTCACTAATTCCTTCCTACTGGTGATTGCCATTGGTCAGTAACTGCCATTTGTCAATTAGAGATGAAGTGAACTGCCATTGGTCAATTAGAGATGAAGTGAACTGCCATTGGTCAGTTAGCGATGAAGTGAACTGCCATTGGTCAGTTAGAGATGAAGTGAACTGCCATTGGTCAATTAGAGATGAAGGGAACTGCCATTGGTCAGTTAGAGATGAAGTGAACTGCCATTGGTCAATTAGAGATGAAGTGAACTGCCATTGGTCAGTTAGAGATCAAGTGAACTGCCATTGGTCAATTAGAGATGAAGTGAACTGCCATTGGTCAGTTAGAGATGAAGTGAACTGCCATTGGTCAGTTAGAGATGAAGTGAACTGCCATTGGTCAGTTATAGATGAAGTGAAATGCCATTGGTCAGTTATAGATGAAGTGAACTGTCATTGGTCAGATGAACTGGCCAATGACAGTTCACTTCATATCTACTTGACCAATGGTAGTTCACTTACTTTGGCCAATGGCAGTTCACTTCATCTCTAACTGACCAATGGATGGCAGTTAACTTCATCTGACCAATGGCGGTTCACTTCCATTGATCGCTTACAAATGACGTGGACTACCATTGGTCATCTCAAGATACCCAAACAGCAACTGTCTTGGGGGGAGGCTTGGACCCCAACCTCTGCATTACACATGCTCTAAGTCTAACTAATCAAAACATCAGTACCACAATTTCAGGTGTCATACAACCACGTATCGAGACCAAGCATCAAATGAGTCCAGTGTCACAATCCATTCAAGATGTGATCATGCCATGGTTGGACTGTTAACCCTTAGAACCCGTTATCCATAGAGTTACGGGGGGGAGGGGCTCCGGGTTCAAAGGGTTAAAGCCTCACGCCAACTGAAAAGTAACAGGAAACTACGTAGAAAAACTGAGTTGTAACTTAAGAACAATCGTTGACAATGATTATAATCATGAACAACACAAACAATAAATAACAACCTGCTAACATTTGCAGGATAAATACATTCCAATCATTATTCCTACACACAGTATTTACGCAACGGAAAACAGAAAAATTTACAACTACCCTTCTTACAGGAAACAGCACATACGCTCAAGGGCGGATACAGAAATTTTGGATGGGGGGGGGGCCAAAAATTCTTGGTCTAGGGTCCGGGAAAAAATTTAGGCCTTGGGAAAATTTTTCTTTCTCGTATCCGCCAAAAAGTTGATTTTTTTTTTAGTCATCCGGCCAAATTTTCGGGAAAATAATACCATTTTGTCCGCCTAAAAAGTTGATGACCTTTTTTTTTTTTTTTAGTCATCCGGCCAAATTTTCGGAGGGGGGGGGCCGCAATGCATGGGTATTTCTTAATAGGGGGGCCAAATTGTACAATATGTACATTGTTCCACAGCATGTTCAATCCAAATGGGGGGGGGGGCCACGATACATGAGAATTCTAAATGGGGGGGCCATGGCCGGATAAGCCCCCCCCCTGGATCCGCCCCTGCATACGCTTCTTGACTACTACATCATATTTGCCAAAGAAACACAGCTCACATATAAATTATATTCACAGATTTAAACAAATTACTGTAGAAATATAGCACCAAATCGCTTAATTCTCGCATGGGTTGGCTGGTTGTTCCGTAGACTTCCAAAAACATGTAAGTATTGAAAAAGTATATTTTAAAACATGCCGTATATAACTGTTTTTGATAAAGGATAATCTAACAATGAGTATCTAGTCGTAAAATTGCTACCGTAATGCTCACTGTCTTATCGAACACCAGTCTGCAATGAGGTTGTGTTATAACGAGGTTACTTTAAAAGCAGAATTTGGGACCCACACTAGGAACTGCCTTGTACCAAATGTCTTGCTAAAATGCAGGTTTCAACCAGGTTCTAGCTGAATTGCATGATTAGTTGTATGGTTCCATAGTTCTAACGAGGTCTCTGTTCTCTAAAAATTCACTGGTGTTTACAAATATACATGTTTGTTTGTATGTGTACTTGTTATAGCGCCCCTTCAAGCTCTCTCTGCTCAGAGGCGCTCCCGAATGCAGAGCGGACACTGCATTAAAGTTTCACGCCGAAGCGTTGAGCAATTGTGAGTGAAGGACTTGCCCAAGGTCCTTACGCGGCAAGGTGGATTCGAACCTCGAACCTTCCGGCTCCAAGGCAACGATGCCAACACTACACCACCGTGCCCCACTTTACACACAATAGTCATACGAATAGTAATTGCGGTAGTATTAGTAGTAACAACAATAATTATAATAATAATGACAATTTCTATGGTGCCGTAACACAGCAATCAGTCAGATAGTCGAACAAAAGAATAAAGTGAGCGGTCGACGATTGTCTAATAATTTTATAATAATAATAAATTAGTAATAATTAAATCAATCTCTAAAAACAAAAACTAAATCTAAGACCGATATTCCAGTTATAATAATAACAATAATAATAGCAATATTAATAATAACATTTTTCTAGACATTGAATAACAGCTCCAAGCATAATTTTTTGAAATCCCAAGGGATCCTAGGTACCTAGGGTAAAGAGAAAAAAATAACAATCATAATAGCAATAATAATAATAACAATAATAGTAGCAATAATAATAATAATAATAACAACAATAATAATATTACAAACAATAATAACAGTCTGATAACTTAGCATGCAGTAACATCACACAACACAGTATCAACATATGACAACAAGTTCAACAGAAGGTGAAGTGAACTGTATGGCAGCTTGCAAGGTGCCCACCTGTCCAACAACCGCTCATTTTACAGAAATGACACTTGAGCGACAAAGTAGAGCGCACAGACATGGGTAGAGAACATTCCAAAATCTACGTTCATCAACCAAGAACCGCTTTTTCATCATGCACAGCCTTCTAGTTTCTGTTGAAGACCAAAGAAGAAGAAGGCCATAAGCTGACTCATGCCGACCAGTGACCCTTAACACTGAGAAACATCAGATTAAAGCGCCTCTTAGTAGATAGCTTGAAGAAGCGCTATATAAATGCTCAGAATGAATGATTGAATGGATGAATGAATAAAAATACTGTCGTCGGTTAGAGTTCAATGTTTAGTCATCCAAAATTATCGATTTTTGAGAAAGTTTCCAAAGACGACAAAATAGCCAATTAACACCAGAATTCATTCATAGTGCCACAAAAAACAGCATGCATTGCACACATACATACATGCAAAAATATATATGTATCTAGGCACACAGCATGCATTGCACACATTGCAGTGTCATTGCACACATACATACATACATACATACATACATACATACATACATACATACATACATACATACATACATACATACATACATGCATAAATATATATGTATCTATGCTCAGTTGCTCACACATGCACGCACACACCGGCACACACACCCATACACACCAAACCACCCACACACACACACACACCTATATTACACATGTAGCAAGTATATACAAGTATATACACAGATATAAATACACAAAAACAAAACATTACTACTGTTCCCTAAACAACACCATTTCCTTTATGTGAGATAATGGCAAATATCAATAGTATTACCAACAAGCCTCAGCCAAAGCAATGTTGTAAGCGCAAGCACATCTCTCTGAGGCGTGCTCGAAAAGTGAAGGAATTTCTGCAATAAGCAATAAGCACAAAAACAGACAACAGAACAACTGCTGTTGTTCTGCTGTTGCATGACGTCTGTGCAACAGCGAATTATATCAATTATGCCATAATTGGCACGCAAAAGTTAAAGCTGCTAATATGTCTCCATAATAAATACTCAAATAAATGCAACTTGGTCACCTCCATAATAAATACTCATAAATATGCAATTGGGTCACCTACATAAGAAATACTCATAAATATGCAACTGGGTCACACTTTGTGGTTCATTACCACAGTCATCCTAAATAAGCTCAGTGAAACTGCATTTGGTTAACTGAAAGTTCTGCAATTCATGAATATGCAACCGTGTTAATAACTATGCAGATTAGCCAACAAGGTTGACCCCGTTGTAAATTCAGGTAACCGAATAGCTTCACACAAACTCTGCCACTGTTTGCCCTCTGACAGTGCCAGTCCCAAGCCTGGATAAAGGAGGAGGGTGACACTAATGATCTTTGTTATCACAGTGTCGTTAAACCAAAACTACTACTTCACACAAATGCAAGAATTACATCTCATTTGCTCAAAGGAGCTGGCGGTTCCCAACCCGTGGCCCAAAAGTGGCCTGTTCGGCCTAAAAAATGGCCCTCGTCTCTCAAAGAATTAACAAAAATATACGATAAAAATTACAATTTAAACAGGATAGAACACATAATTATTTTCCATTACAAATTATTTAAATTTTAAATTTTAAATAACATCAAAAATTCTATTATGAATCAATAATTACAATGTTATATACTTTTAGTTAATTAAAATTTAACATTGTGGCCCCCTAATGTCCTCCAACTTAGAAAAAGTGGCCCAAGCGTCAAAAAGGTTGGGAACCACTGTGCTAGACAGAGAGTGTAGTGCAGTGAATGGGTTGGATTTTTCATCTGTTCTATCACCCCAACGCCTCAAACTAGAACGGATGGGGGACGACTAATGCTCAGCCCAATCCCCTCGCTAACCTCAGTTCGACCAATAGCAACACACGACCCATAACTCTCATCACCAGAGGCCAGCACCACACTGCCATTACCGTCCGACGCCGACTGATAACTACTGCTGCCACCTAGCGACGGGATAGCATCCGGGGCCCGGCAGTCTGCATGCGAATGGGCAAGTCCGTGGGGGTAACCCCGGCCCGCAGGGGAGTAATGATCCGCAAAGTCGTCGTACAGATACTGCCGTCCCAATCCCGACTCCACCGAGTCCCTGTCGGGTTCGGAAAACACTGGTGCCCCGCAGAACATGCTCCTCCGTTTCACTTCCGAGTCCGCGCTCTCTGCGCCATCTAGTGAGTTGACGAAAACGTCGACGCTGGCGCCCTCTGTCGAATTGAAATCACACGAGCGTCTCGTCGAAACGTCGTTCAACGTCGCGTCGTTCTCTACGTGCACCTCAACGTTTGTCACGTGACCGCCAGCGCCTCCCATACGGTCAACGCTATCCGACACATCCTCGATGTCACATAAAATCTCGACTGTAGGAATAAGTCGACTTTTCTCGCCGTCGTTGACCTCGCGCTCGTTGGCTTCGTCGCGGATCGACTCATCGTTGACTCGATCCGACTCGCGATCGAGCGCGACATCGCTCAACGGACTCAGGCTGATGCAGTTCACCCCCACCGCGTCGTCCTTCTTATCGACCGGCTGTTCAAGCATGAGGCAGTACCCCCGCGTGTGGATCGGCTGACACAGCGGCGACTGCTTGATCGGATCCATTCGTGTCGTGCTCGACGCGAGTCGCTGGTACCCCGACGTCTGCCGGATGCTTCCGCCGCCCGACCCGAAGCTCGCGAGGCTCGACGTCTCCGAGAGGATCTCCGGGGAGGCGAGCGGGGCGGAGCTCAGCGCGTCGTCGCGTCGGACCTCGAGGAGATGCTGACGCGGGAGAAGGGAGAAGTTCTTCGGGCGGTCACGAAACGCGAAGTCGCAGGACTCTGACGAAGAAGTCGTGAGGTTTTTCCAGTTGACGGACTGGATGGGGTTGAGCGTGACGACGGCGTGTGCCCTCCCCGTCAACTCGACGTCGAGGTCCGACTGGCGACGGAGGAAATCGGACTGGGAGGGCTCGCCGACGTTCGATGAAGTGTTCGGGGTCATCGGACAACTGCGGTCTTTTGTTGGTCGGCGAGAAGGTTTGGCGGGACTGACGTGCGTGAGGACCTGGAAAGGAACGTCGTGGAGAATTTCTTAAGCGACAGATTTCGTCGTATAACTTTCGTATGATTTTTACCTATTATTAAATTATTATTTATTATTATTATTATTCCTGTTATTATTATTATTATTATTAATTAAGTAAGTAAGTATTCTCTTTATCAGTCCACTTGCAAACGTATAATTGGAATTGTATTCCATGACTCATCGTGACCTTTTTCAATGACTTCTAAGCAAGACTTAAAAGTCATGGAAAGACCTACTGTATTTTATTTGCTTTATTAATGTATCGTAATAATTTTTCACATCACTTTAACAGATGCTATAATTTTTTTCTCTCGACGTCAGAAGTTACATACTACGGTAGAAAATGATTTATCCATTTCCCATTACTTTTCATGACCTATCAAACTATATACACTTTTGTCAAATTCCATGACTTTTCAAGACATTCCTTGGAAAACGCCTGTTTTCCAAGTCTTCAAGGTCTTAAGCTTTTAAAGCATGATTCCATGCCTTTCTCGATTTTCCAATCTCCACAACAAACCTGTAACAAATATGTGGATCTAACCTTTTGAAGTGCGTCGAAAACGACATACGGCGAATGGTCCGAAAGCATTGTAGGCGAAACAAGAATCTCGTCAAAGTCAAAGTTTTCGGCCCAGATGGCCTGAAATACTGGTTCCTCATGACCACAGACACTGCTGGTATCAACACCAAAATCAAAAAGAACAAAGTCAAAACAAAGTCATAAATAAAAAGTCACAAATCAGTCATAAATGAAAGTCACAAATCAGTCACAAATGAAAGTCACAAATCAGTCATAAATGAAAGTCACAAATCAGTCATAAATGAAAGTCACAAATCAGTCACAAATGAAAGTCATAAATGAAAGTCACAAATCAGTCATAAATGAAAGTCACAAATCAGTCACAAATGAAAGTCACAAATCAGTCATAAATGAAAGTCACAAATCAGTCATAAATGAAAGTCACAAATCAGTCATAAATGAAAGTCATAAATGAAAGTCACAAATCAGTCATAAATGAAAGTCACAAATCAGTCACAAATGAAAGTCACAAATCAGTCATAAATGAAAGTCACAAATCAGTCATAAATGAAAGTCACAAATCAGTCATGAATGAAAGTTACAAATCACTCAACTCAGACTCAAATCAAAGTCTCAAGTCAACTTAGTCAAAAATCACTCAACTCAACGTCTCAAATCAGTCACAAATGAAAATCACAAAACATATAATTCACAATAACCAGAGTGAAACACCAAAATCGATATCACACACGTTACTCTAACAGGAAAGAGTTCACATAATTTTTAAAGTAGCCGAAGCAAAATGACATAAAGCAACTTCGATGCAATTTAACTGATTCTGGAAAGGCAGTGTAAACCAGTCCATTGGCATAACAACAAGTCCATTGGCATAGCAACCAGTCCTTGAAAAAACAACCAGCCCATTGGCACAGCAACCAGCCTGCTGCCATAGCAACCAGCCCACTGCCTTAGCAACCAGCCCACTGGCATAGCAACCAGCCCACTGCCATAGCAACCAGCCCACTGGCATAGCAACCAGCCAACTGCCATAGCAACCAGCCCACTGCCTTAGCAACCAGCCCACTGCTATAGCAACCAGCCCACTTGCATAGCAACCAGCCCACTGCCATAGCAACCAATCACATCCACACATAAAATGCAATATCTTACAAACTGCAAGAACTATCCGACAGCACTGATCACAAAAACCAATTACAACGACGTGTTCTTTGGATGACTGCGGATGACGTGGATCGCCTGTCCTGGCAGATACATCGACCGGCGTGAGTCATTGTCACAAGTCGATTGTCTCTGTAGGAATCCCTCGATGCTCTGCACGGCCAACCCAAGGTCGCGAGGGGTCGTAGGGTCGGCGAGACAGCTGCAGCACGAAGCGCCGCAGATAATTCTCCACTGAAAGAAAGAATTGAACACCGATTGATTTCACATCGACAGCAGACGTAAATAAGCACGTAAGTAGGGAAGTTAGTAGGTAGGTAAGTATGTGAGGTATTAAATAAGTAGGCAGCTAGGCAAGCTGAAGAGTAAGTAGGTAAGTAGGTAGGTAAGAAAGTAATTAAGTAGCTAAGTAAATAGGTAAGAAAGTAGGTAAGTAAGTAGGTAGGTAAGTAAAGTAAGCAGGCAGTTCTGTATGTAGCAAGTATTAAGTCAGTCAGTCCGTAAGTAAGTAAGCTGGTATGTTCTTTATCCAAACAAGCTCCTTGTGCCAGAGTGTTACCGTTACCCCAAACTAACTTTACTTTACATCGAGAAACCAATGCAGAGCACATCACCAAAGCGTCAATCGGAGGACTGGTTTTCTTACTTACTTTCGAATGATGACATCCTGCCAACGCTTCGACAAGACGCTGACGAAACGCGTCGAGTTGCGACAGACCAAGTCTAAAGCACAGACACACGCATCGCATCGTCTGTTAGGCAAAAATCCTCAGTCTGTCTTGTCTGTCTGTCTGTCTGTTTGTCTTTAAGGAATTTCTCTGCGCTATTCCTCTCATGTGTCTGGACAATGATACAAAACCATATTTTGCTTTGATTCATATCATGCCTTCTTGATTGACAACACACCCCACTGTAAGTTTAGATCAGATTCAAACATATTTGATAAGATCTAGACTAGATTAGATCTAGATTAGATTAGATCTAGATTAGATTTAGATTACGTTAGATCTAGATTAGATTAGATTAGAACATATTTGATTAGATCCAGATAAGATCTAGATTAGATTAGATTAGATTACCTTGGCACCAAATCTTTGCCGACGACGACAGATGTTACGAATGATTTCGTTTCTTCGACGCAAGATTCGCTGAAAAGAAAGCGAAAAACCACATCATCAGTTTAAGTTTAAAAATAATAATTTATATTTTATTTATCACATAAAATCAGATTTTATTAGATTAAAATAGATCTAATTTGATAGATTAGATCACATCTAGATTAGATGTACGGTAATCAGATTATATTTTATTTTATTTTATTTTTTCGTCGATTTATGAAAAAAATGAGAAAGAATCAGATTCAATCCACGAAATCAACGCATCATTTAGAGATTTACGACTAATCGCAATATACCTGATAATTCCGGCAGGTGGAGAGTACGCATAGCAGTGGAGATGTGGAAATTCGGATTTGAGAGAAATCGACAAGATGGCTGCCACTCCTGCTGCAGTGGAATGGCCAATCACTACGAGCTCGTATCTGCTGGTGCCCAGGTCCTGGAAGAAAACAACCAACGACATTTGAAACATGAATCAAAAATCACAAAACTAACACTCATGTTCTGAGGCATGAAAATAACTGAAAATAAAAATTCTGAGTTTTTTCGAATCATTTAAAAAGTCAAACTGAAACATTAGAATGACTTGCCAGGTCAAAGTTAAACGCCTGCACCAATAACTTGTCTCTCTTCAGTTTCGTGTAGACATACATGGCCATTCGTAGCAGACTCTACAAAAACAAAATATAAAATATAAAATAATTAAGAAATAATTAACAAGTATAATATCAGGAACAGGCAGCAACAAATCCAGAATTACTTTACACTAAAATTTGACGTTACCTAGTACCAAACTCGAATTCATGAATGTTTTCATTGCATACAAAACACTTAACTAGAACTTAATTAGTGCTCAATGCAACAGTGATAAGCAGTGATAAGCACAATAATTAATTAATTATAGTATCAGTAACAACAATATTTATCACTAATACTAATACTAATTTAGGCATGAAAATAACTGAAAATAAAAATAAAGGAAACAGAAAAGAAATGAAAGCACAATTAGCACATGGGTGGCCAAGAATTTTCTAAGCTTTGGATTGCTAGGTAGAAAAGTAAGTCTTGTAGAGACTACAACACATTGCAAGAAAAGACTTCAGAGAACCTTATTCACGATCCAGTCTTGCTTGGGATCGCTGACAGGAACTGCGTCCACTTCCGGAGTTATATCTGCGAATACATCCTGTGCAGCACAGAAAACAAGTGAAGCCAATCTGAATCTAGTGATTAGGACATGAATATGCAATTATTCATAGCACAATAACCAGCTCATGAATATGCATAAAACAAATATTAGCCAGTAAATAATTAAACATAATATATAAATATATATATATATATATACATATAAACACAGACAGATAGCTGTACATGTATAATTATAATTATTATACGTATCTGTAGCATATTTGACAAAAGCAACAGCAGAACTATGTTACTTAGTGCATGATAAATAAATAATACAATCAAGAGCATAGTTAATAACTGGTGAGCAGAAAACAATTTAAGATGGCGGTCGGTGTCATACCAGGAGACAGAGTCTGGTCCAGAGGCAGACGATGATGGATTTCTGCGCATGGTCGAGACCAACGAAGAAAGGAATGGCGTCGACATCACTCTGAAAGTACAACAATAGAATTGCAGACAATGAAATCACAAAATGCAATCGTGTGTGTGTGTGATTATCGGTCACACTAGTCAATCTTTCGTCATTTAAAAACCGTTCTCTTCGATCACGGCTTCCCTGTTTCATGTCCGGAGCACCTCTCACATCTCTCAACATTAACAACCTCCCGGTTACGCTTCGCTCTCTACTTGTGGTCCATCTGGCTGATTTCTACAAGTCTCATCTTTTTTCTTTGTTCGTGGTTGGGCTGGGAGCGCCTCTGAGTAGTTTCTTGAAGGGGTGCTATATAAATGCTCTGAATGAATGAATGAATGGATGTTGAGCAATATAAATTCGAATTTATAAACATCACCAACGTTATAATATTCTGTAGGCACTTTAAAACACTTCTGAACAAGACAACGAATAGTACCAGTTCTTAAACGAAAGGTTAACCCTTACCACTCAGATTAATAATTAATCGGCCCAAACTTGTCCAGTGGGATTGGACTCATGAGTAGTAAAAGGTTAATCCTAAAAGTCCATTTTTTGAAAGGAGAAATGGGGTGCGGTGGTGTAGTGGTGGCGTCGTTGCCTTGAAGGCGGAAGGTTCAAGGTTCGAATCCACCTCGCCGCGTAAGGACCTTGGGCAAGTCCTTCACTCACAATTGCTCAGCGCTTCGGCGTGAAACTCCGATGCAGTGTCCGCTCTGCATCGGGAGCGTCTCTGAGTAGAGAGCGATTGAAGGGGCGCTATAACAAGTGAACATACAAACAAACAAACAAAATAAAAGCTGTGACGGAATGAATCGTGACGTACGTCAAGATTATAGCTTGCATAGACGAGATCGAATTGGCTGAGAGCGATGAGGCGATTGAGGTCGGCCATGACACATTGACATCCACTGCTGTCCTCAACAAGAACTGAACGCGGACGATACGATGAATCCTGATCGCAACAGGTCGATGAACACCTGACAAAAGCAACGTGCACAATTCTAAACAGTGTAATATTTAATGCGCTGTAGAATAATTCATTCGTTGATATTAATTACTTTGCTGCCATGTATTATTACTTACTTCATTATCGTCCATCCATGATTAATATTTCATGTAAATAGTTTTCTTGAAGAGGTGTTATAAAAATGCTTGAATGAATGAATGAATGAATGCATATTGTTACTAAGCATTCCATCATTATTAGTCATCCATCATTAATATTCATTATTTTTTACCAAGCATTACATCATTATTATTCATCCGCCATTAATATTCATTATTTTTGTCCAAGCATTACATCATTATTATTCGTCCATCATTAATATTCATCATTTATTTACCAAGAATTACATCATTATCATTCATCCATCATTAATATTCATTATTTGTTTGCCAAGCATTACAAAATTAATATTCATTCATAATTAATATTCATTATTTTTTACCAAGCATTACATCATTATTATTCATCCGCCATTAATATTCATTATTTTTGTCCAAGCATTACATCATTATTATTCGTCCATCATTAATATTCATCATTTATTTACCAAGAATTACATCATTATCATTCATCCATCATTAATATTCATTATTTTTACCAAGAATTACATCATTATCATTCATTATTGATCATTAATATTCATTATTTTTTACCAAGCATGACATGATTATTATTCATTCATTGTTTACCAAGCATTATATCATTATTATTCATTCATCATTAATATTCATTATTTTGCTACTATGCATTTCTTTATTATTAATTAAGTTAGTCACAATCGTCATGCACGTTCACATTGTTCAGGTATGTTCCTCCCACCTGGCAGGCGTTGCTTCCTTGACCTGTTTGACCTCTGCACGTACAGTCGGTTGACCTTGACATTCGTAGGCTGCCACGGGATATCGCATGAAGTGAACGACTCTTTCGTACATGTGTAGCGTCTCTGGGGTCTTCAGGCTGAGAAAACGAGTACTTGAGGTGATCGCAGCACCAGACAAGAACTGATAGACCTCAGTGGAAGACTGGAAACAGCAGAAGAAGGAGATCAGTATCTTAACCCTTTGAACCCGGTGCTCTCGTAACGCTATGGATAATGGGCCGGAAAACCGGCCAGCCGGGTTCAAAGGGTTAAGTCAGCCCTAAGGCAGCCGTGGGTATGAAGCATTAGCGTGGTGGGGTTTGTTCGGTGCCCTCGAGCCGAAAAGTTGTGGTTTCGAATCCATTTCAAGCCGACGCATATGGACCCAGAGCAAGACCTCGCTTGCAATTGCTCTTGCGTTTCGGCGTGAAACTCCGATGCAGTGTCCGCGCTACAGTAGGGAGCGCCTCTAAGCAGAGCGCTTGAAGGGGCGCAATGGACATAAAGAAATAAAATGAATAAAAAATAAATAAACATCTGCACATCTCCGAACATCCAAAAAGTGCACTAAAATGAAATACGTTCGCTCACATTCAAAGTGCACATGCACCAAGCCGAAACATGTTTACTCTAAAGTGCACTAAAACGAAACGAAACGCTTCCAAGGCAAAGGTGATGTGCGTCGACTGACCTCTGACACGACGATACTCTGATGGAGCTTCTGCCTGCGATGCATGAGGATAAGTCCAGAGATGATGTCGGTTGGAACTAGGTCAAGGTCACGGAGGAACACGGAAAGGACGCCAGCAATGTCGGCAAACGAATTCTACAATTCAGTCAACCCCTATCGTATCTGAGAAGGCGATACAAACGATACACATGCATCTAGACACATTATGTAGACTCTTGTAGAGCAATGTTCTTGAAAGCACATACCAATACTCCATTCATTCATTCATTTGTTCATTCAATCACTCATTCATTCACTCATTCATTCATTCACTCATTCATTCACTCATTCATTTATTCATTCATTCATTCATTTGTTCATTCAATCACTCATTCATTCACTCATTCATTCATTCACTCATTCATTCACTCATTCATTTATTCATTCATTCATTTGTGTCAAGAATTTATGAAGCGTCCATTCAAGAATCCGACTCGTAGGCGCTCCCAGTCATCGGCGACCACAGACCTTTTTGCAGGAGGGGCAAGACACACCGGTCACAGTCAAATTTTTTGTAAGAGCTTCCAAAATGCAAGGCAGAAAATTCAGAACATGGATATTTTTCATAGAAGTCTCTAAATGCAAATTTCGCAGCTTCACTTGGTTTATCGTTAGTATCATCAGTTTCTTTAGTGCAAAGAAAACTGTTAAAAACCAAAAAGTACTAGCAAAAATGTGTAAATTTTCCAATGAGGGGGAGGGGGTAAGTGCACCCTCTTGTCCCAAGGTATGATGGTTACCCATGCCCATGTCCGAACACAGTGATACAAATAAGTCTTAAAGAGCATGCAGAACACTGATAAATAATAGGTAATATTGATAAGACAACCACCGTGGGAGCGGTGGTGTAGTGGTGGCGTCGTTGTCCTGGAGCCAGAAGGTTCGAGGTTCAAATCCACCTCGCCGCGTAAGGACCTTGGGCAAGTCCTTCACTCACAATTGCTCAGCGCTTCGGCGTGAAACTCCGATGCAGTGTCCGCTCCGCATTCGGGAGCGCCTCTGAGTAGAAAGAGCTTGAAGGGGCGCTATAACAAGTGCACATACAAACAAACCATGCCAAAGGTGATGAATTCATGCAGAACGTCTTACTCGTGCTGTCAAACCATCAACATTGCAAACAATAATCACACTACAGACAGACACTTTAACGTCATAATTTGACCCAGTGAATTTATTTGTTTGTATGTGCAATTGTTATAGCGCCCCTTCAAGCTCTCTACTCAGAGGCGCTCCCAATGCAGAGCGGACACTGCATCGGAGTTTCACGCTGAAGCGCTGAGCAATTGCGAGTGAAGGACTTGCCCAAGGTCCTTACGCGGCGAGGTGGATTCGAACCCCGAACCTTCCGGCTTCAAGGCAACGACGCCACCACTAGACCACCGCGTTATGTAGCACATCGATCTGTAATGAAGGAGAAGAACGTACAGACTTGGTCTTCTTCTTAAAGCAGCAAGCCGAGCGGTGGACCGTCGAGTAACGACGTCGGACCGGCTTTCTAGAAAATATCAAAATCATTTAATCTTTATTATTTAATTCTGTATGAATAGAATGCTTGCTTTCGTATAACATATACTACCAATATATTTTACACAGGTTTTTTATTTATTTTTTGCATTTTCTATAGCACACCTTCAAGCTCTCTCCTCAGAGGTGCTCCCGACTACAGCAAAGACACTGCATCAGAGTTGCAAGTGAAGGACTTGCTCAAGATCGCTACGCAGCGGCCTGAGGTGAATTCGAATCTAGAACTCGCTGGCTCCAAGACACCGAACTCACCACTACGCCCTATGGTGGTGTAGCGCCCCAAGCAAGTGTTCTAATTGACAATAATTGCCGGCTTAAAACACACAGCAGAGGGCAACTGCTATCGACGCAGTCATTTATCTTAATTAATATCAAATCCTATCGTTACTTTCTATGCTAAAGGACGAATGAATGAACTTGCTTATTGGTCTTTGCAGCAAACGTTTCGTGAACGTTGTTCTCACAAAGTCGATGTCGACTCGTCTCCTGCTCGACGAGACCGTCGAAGCTGCTGTTGTTGGCTGTCGTCGTCGTCACGACAACCTGACTCCGTGGGACGTCGCTCAGACTGACCGCACTGATGACCACCATGATGACCAGCCAGTCGCTCAGAACCGACCCTGACCAGTCAACAGATGATGACCAGATGAAGACATGGCTCAGTTATGCTACATGCGTTTTTTTTAAAAATGATGTTGATGATGATGATGATGAAGAAGATGATGATGATGATGAGAGGTTACAGAGCCCTGAAGAAGAGTGTCTCGTGAGAAGAGCCTTGGTCGCTCACTCCCTCACTTATGACCCTGCTCACTCCATCACTCACTCACTTTCACTTTCATACACAATCAGCCACTTACATACTCAGTCACTCACCAACTATAATTGCTCAAAACTAGCGAAAGACAACTCCAGTAAACAGACTTGGTAAGCAATTATGTAAGCATCCAGTACTTTTTCATCCAGCTGTCTAGTTTCTCTTTTCAAGCGTTCAAGCAAGGCGCAGATAAAAATTTCCAGTGATCTAAAATACCTGACAAAAAAAAGGAATTTCCAACATCTAAACATCGTAAAAGAAAGCAACATCCCGTGGAGAGGCATATTTGAAATCCGATAGTCCAAAAATCAATTTTGATGAAACACTTTTAACAGAAAGAGAGAAATAAGTAATGATAACACCTCATGATCAATTGGAAGTTGGCTTTTTGCCTCTAAAAGCAGTGTCGTGATACGGTTACACAGTATAAGAACTGTAGAACAATAACTGGTGGTCAGATGCTAATTTAGTGTTCTGCTGAGGGTTCCTAACAAAGACCAGTGGTTGAACCACTCAAAGACCTCTGGCACTTCTCTGAGGTTACGATTTGTAGCATTACATGATTACGGTTACCATGTTACGGACATACCTATGATGAAACCTTGGACTAGAAGATCCGACTTGGATGAGTTGAGAATAATCCATACGACACCAAACACCTGCCAACCAACCTCCGTCAGCAACAACACTACAATAACAATAGCACAACAATATCAGAATAACACAACAATAACACTACAATAAGAAGAATATTACAATAATAACAAGAACACTACAATAACAATAACACTACAATAACAATAACACTACAATAACAATAGCACAACAATATTAGAATAACACAACAATAACACTACAATAAGAAGAATATTACAATAATAACAAGAACACTACAATAACAAGAACACTACAGTAACAATAGCCCAACAATAAGAATAACACAACAATAACGCTACACTAAGAAGAATATTACAGAATTAACAAGAACACTACAATTACAAGAACACTGCAATAAGAACAACAAAATAAAAAGAACACTACAATAAGAAGAACACTACAATATTAGACAAGAATACCACAATAACAAGAACACTACAATAACAAGAACACTACAATAACAATAACACTACAATAACAAGAACGCTACAATAACAACAACATTACAATAACAAAAAAACACTACAAAAAACCCCGGACGATTGCACAAATTATATGATATTAATTATCCATCCATAACTGGAAAAGTTATTCATTAATTAGAATTATGACACCACATATTGGTGCAGCACTGCAGTCACAAGGAACCATTTTACAGTGCTCAAGCAAATCAAATCAGTAAACAGCTGACGTTTGCAATAACTGACCGAGTCGAACGTAGAGCAGGGAGGTCATGCTTGCACGTGGTTTCGTGTTGAGAATGCTGCCGCGGATGCTGACGACAGTCGCTGTGCTTTCGATGACAAGACAACAGCAGTAGATGGAAACGAGACCGACGACATACTCCTGCAGCGTCACGACCCAACGACCTTCCGTCTGGAACGCAAGCACGCTCGAGATCGTCACGAATATGAAGATCCTGGAAAAGAGAAAAACAAATGTGGGAGAAGCTAAACAGGAAACGATGCAGCCAAGGCTGTAGCTAGGGGTGTTTTAGGAGTTTGAACACCCCTGAAATAAAAAATGGAAAAAATAATATAACGCATTTACTAGCACATGATGTAAAACCCATGAAATAAAACCATGAAAACACCCCCCCACCCCGAAATGAAAAATGTAAAAAAATAATAGAATGCATTCATTAGCACATAACGGAAAAAAGCTTCTACTTTTTTGACAGGAAAAATGGTAAATGACTAAAAAATCAACTTAATTTTTTGACAAGAGAAATGGTATGTTTTCCTGGAAACACCCCCGAAATCAAATCCTGGCTACGGCCTTGGATGCAGCATTACAAAGCACAATGTTCAATGACAATTTGTATGGTGCCGTAATACAGTCATGCATGCAGTTAAAATGGAGCCTCACGTGCAGTTTCAAAATAAAATATATTCTATTCTATTTATGGATTTATATAGCTAGCGCCTTTCCCAGTGCAGCCTAAGCAGAGGTGCTCCCAGTGCAAAGAACCCTTTGAAAAATAAAAATAAGATTCTTAAGACAATTGGCAGAAACAGAAACAGAAGTGCCCCAGAATCTGAGATATGATCTTAGCGCAAGTTATAGCAATTGGAAGATAATTCCACAGCGAAGGGACCGACACTGGCATTAAATTTACCATCTGAGTATGTATATTCCTGAGTGTGTGTATGTGTGCACATGTGAGTGTGTGTGTGTGTGTGTGTGTGTGTGCACAATGTTTGTGTATAATTATGTGTGGATACGTATGTGTGTGTGTGTACATCTGAGTGTACATCTGAGTGTACATCAGTGTGTACATGTATACGGTATGTGTGTGTGTGTCTGTTTGTGTGTCCGTGTGTGTGTGTGTGTGTGTGTGTGTGTGTGGTATGAATGTGTGGGTACAATGTTTGTGTATAATTGTGTGTGGATGTGTGTGTGTGTTTGCTTGTGTGTGTGTGTATGTGTGTATGTGAGTGTGTGTGTGAGTGTGTATAGTGTTTGTGTATAATTATGTGTATATGTGTGTGTCTGTGTGCATATGCGTGCATGTGCACTCGTGCATGTATGTGTGCAACTGTGCATTCATGTGCTTGTGAAATAAAAAAACTGCAAAATGTAAACATTTTTCTAGGGCGACCATAAAGCCTCTGACAGCCAGTTCAGCTTTCAATCCATACACGGATGAAATAAATCCATCACCACCTACACCTACGCCTCTTTGCATGGCATTTTAACGTACGCGTGTACATCATACATGTGTGTGAGCAGAGCCAATATTTACATCAATCTTTTAAAAACTCATCACCAATAAAGATGAGAGAATATTATACATGTATTGTATACAGGCTGATACGATGTGTAGGGACCCTGATGGAGTGCTATATAAATTCTGATTGAATGATTGATCAATCGATTGATTGATTGATCGATTGATTGATGTGTGGATGAGGCAGCTCTGATTGTTTGTGGACTGGGTCTGTACCACATGGAGCAAAGCAAATGTCAACACAAGTCTATTTGACATGCAGCAATCTTGCCAATGTTCAGAAGAGCACACAAACACACACAAGCGAGGAGGCACTGGTAGTGCCAAGCAATTATGTGCATGAAGGACCCTACACAGTACACACATTGCATGCATATACGAGAATTGTAGCAAAATATAACTCAGGTGGTCAGACTATGATCCACGTGGAGCTGGGGCATGAAAAGAAGACTTTGCTATAAGGGGGTAGGGCAGGGTGAGAATTGCCGGGGGGGGTTGGGGGGGGGGGGGGGGTTTAGAGCCCAATGTTAAAGTCTGTTTATCACACCCGGATTCAAAGTGGATAATGGTCCAACCCCCCCCCCCAGCTATTTTTCCACAATTCTTACACTGGGGTAGGGGGGGCTATGAAAAACTAATGGGTTGAACCACCTCACACTGCAGGCAATTATCACCCTGCATACACAGTGCAGCTCTCTTGGGGGAGAATCGAACCCATACTCCCTGCACTACAAGCCAAGCAGTACCACTCAACTACTGTACCCCACCCAAATGGGTACTAAGCCCCGCAACAAGATATGATGTGTGAACATTTACATAGCACCTTTGTAATCCTCACACAGTGCTGAATGTGATGGTGCCAGCACCCAATAATACAGTCAATGGGGTGGCAGTGTCGGTGCAGTGCTACTTGGTTACCATGCATGACTGTCAATGGAGAGTTTGGGGTCACATTCCCGCCAGCACCCCTAGCCAGCTCAGCCACAAATTCATAAGTACTGTACACTGTTGGTGGGAAGGTGAGATGACGAGGGAGAGGACTAGCCGTCCACCCTTGAATGCTGAGGCTAAGAAAATGAAGTTGCTGACACTTCATACCCACGGCAGCTGTCACAGGGCCACTAACAATTTTAATCACAATCACAAACATTCTTCTGATAGCGTTAATAGTTTTGTCTATGCCTGCTAGATCTCTTGAATAAACAAAACGTTGATTGATTGTTCAATTGATTGATTGATTGATTGATTGATTGACTGACTCATTTTGATTGACTGACTGACTCACTGTCGGACTGACTGAATGACTGACTGACTGCCTGCCTCACTGACTGATTGAACATCATGACTATTATTTCAGGCCTACGAGTTATCCGCCAGAATATATATACCTAACTCTTGTAAATGGCAATTCCACATAATATTATGTCCTTACTTACCATGCAACGTGAACGACCAATAGGAAGAGTCCAGGCAGGAACAGATCGTCAGACCCAAACCGACACCTTCTCTTGCAGAACACGATTCCAGGCATCTAATCTAATCTAATCTAACAACTTCTATAGCACCAGTCAGCATCTAAGACACTTGCAACAACAGAATTCAAGTGTTTTTTTAAAAACAACACAATTGTCTGTGCAAAGCAGAAATTGAAGAAATATAAGGAGCTCCTCGCCGTTCCCTGCAATGTCAGTCAACACATGTAAACATTGGCTACTTTCCTCTTGAATGCAAACCACGAAAACGTCTGTAAGAAATTCCACACTGTCTGATTTGACTGTTGAAAAGCATATTCCGTACAAGTAAACGACTTATCGAGGAGCCGCAGTATGCCTTACGTTATACGATAATCTATTAATAATACATGTTTTGCAGTCATCCTTTGCAGTTTAACGCCAAAATTGGTCCACTCTCACAGAAACTGTTCACACTAAATATTTGGATATTTCTGTACCCTAAGCCATTCCCTTCTCAGGCCAGGGCGACGTCCACAGCAGCCTAAACAATCAAGACAGTCAAATCAATTCCCTGAGCTGCGGCATGTTTAAAATGGCGCACCAAAATGTGCATCCGCAGACACAAGTACTCTAACTACATTATGCCAGTACCTCATTAGCAGACGGTAAATCACAATGGCGATGTATGCGATACGGCAAAGACGAATGAATCGCAAAAGGTGATCTACTAGACTGGTATTAATGTTGACATCGCTGGTCATGTCGTGACAAGACGGCCATGGCGATCGATCGATCGCAAGCATCGCCCTAAATCAGCGTCCATTATTATAATTCGGTGACCATGAGCATCGCTGAGCGATAATACAAGATGCGTCTGCATCAACATTAAGTAAGTATGTCCGCAAGGGAAACTCCGTCTGATGTTGTGGGTTCTTCTTTTTCAGAAGTTATGCAAAAATATTTAATTTATCTGTTTAAAATTTGCGTAACATTTTTCCTAAGTTAAACACAGTATTTATACTGTGTTAAATGTAGCAGTTATTTGCGATAAAGGTCATCTTCGTAGGTTTAGAGATCTGAGAAAGTGAACGGTAGGTCTATGATTTATAGCTTATTGCGCAGAGATTATGCGTCGCCCTGAAATTATTTTTCACGAAATAGGCCTGTAACTTGAAAGTCTTAATTGTCGCTTTAAATCTAATAATGAAACATACTGCTCTGGTTCAATTTTTTGATGATAACCTATAGGCCGCATTATGTCGCTGCCGACGAAACTGTTGGCCCAATCACACAGGTCGTTTAATCTGAAACGACCCTATGAACGCGGCTGTATCATCTGACCCGACCGTTACCATAATCTTCCGTCAGATGGCACGACTGCTTGCTTTGTTCACGACCAGGCACGCGTTTGCACAACTGTGATAATGGAGTATCATTTACTATTTACTCCAGGAATCTTCGTGCCTCGAAATAAACTGGCAGGAGGTCGCTATTCTAGGCTACTAGGCTAGGCCTATACAATAGTAGCCTATACATGGTTATAAAGAAAAGCGTTATTGTTGGCCTAAGTAAGCAACTAAATTAATAATAATATTGACCTTTTAATAATGAAGCACATCAAACAACCAGATTTATTTGAGAACATCAGTGGCGGCGCTGCAATAGGCTAGCCTGGCTAGGTCGTGGCAGGTCTGCATATTCTTCTCTTGACCTGCCTTAGCAGTAGGTCTAGGCCTACTATGATCTGCCGAAACTCTTTGTAGGCCTACTTTTTAAATATTTTCTTTACGTTTAATTTCTTCATCTTGCTGAATAATCCCTATGACCGTGACGCGACCTGCCAAAAATAACGACTGGAGAAAGTGGTGTACGTAACATTAAATTTGACATCATAGGTGTATTAGGCCTATGTCATCATCAATATCATCGGGATCAATGCCCGTAAGAGTCCGACGCCACTCTCTGTCTGAGTCTGTCTCGTGTCATGCTGCCCAGCTTCAACCGGTCCGGTCAGTAGGTCTGCTCCATACCATTAACATCTTGGAGCACCTAGACCACTGGCACTTAGACCACCTTGTCTGATTGAAGAGAATATTGGGAGAGAGGCATGAAAGACAACCTGGGACAATGCCCGTTGTGTCCCACGCTCTCCCCGCGACTCTCTCCACCGGTCTGTCCTGACCGTCCTGTGCATGTGTGTATTATGTGATGTCAATTATTACTGACGTTTGATCTGGAAATCCCTTGGCCCCCTACCTAGTAACCTAGGCCCAGGCCTAGTCCTACTGGCTGCGACTATCGTCTCTACTCAATTGTGGCGCTCGCTTCAAGATGGAAAACTGTAACCTACTTATGAAGGTATCTGATCAGCGTCCAATATGATTTTATGATGCCACTATAATCACGATAATCGACGGACGTACACATGTAAGCTTATATGTACGTATAGGCTTATTAATAGGACCACGAAGAATTAATAGGCCTCGGACAACCTTAGCCCCTTATCAAACTGGTTAATAGACATATCGTAGGCCAGTGCTCAAAGTGTGGGAAAAGAAGTGCCTGGGCGCGTCGCCCTTATTTTCAGGCTGTGCTGGTCAATAAATGGCGGGACGGTGTTCAGATTTTAAAATAAGCGCACGGACGCCGTCCATGACCATCCGGGCACACTTTAAGCTCTGTCGTAGGCCAATATCGGTTAAATTATAATTATTTGTGAAGGAGTTCAAGGAGAATGTTCTATAGGCCAGCGATACGTCAAGATATCACAATTGCTTAGGTAGAACCGTAGATGTATACATTTAAAGGCGATTCAAATGAAGCAGAAATATAGATTAAATTCATTTAAACACATTAGACGTTCTTTCTTTCTTATTAAATTATGCTGGTTGATGTCCAGCTAGTAGCCTACACAGGCTCACATGCATTCACACACCGTCGACATAGACCGCAGTCATTGCAGAATGGCGGACGACGTACGTGTTATAATAAAATCTATATGGTAGGGCGACGCAGTGAAATTGAAAGAACTTTTACTATAGGCCTGGTTCAAAGCGGGTTCAAACTTCAACACCTCGATGACTATTGACGTGTTAAATAGGTCTACTGTAGCCTAGTTCAAAGCAGTGGCCTTGAAGAACCATTACAAACAGTTCGTTGACAGAATGGTAGGCCTATAGGCCTAGTGAGAAAAACATCCAAATAAAAATTAATAAATGCCAAGATTGTCTAGATTCTTACACGTTTATAGGGACCTATAAACTTGGACCTATACGTCTACTTTGGTTGTCGTCTTTCAAATCTGATGAGACCAAATCTCAACGCACACAGATTCAAACAGATGAGAAAAACTAGGAATATCGATAAGGCAGCGACGAATCCGATAAGGACGGCCATCTTTGTTCCGTCGTAAACTACACCGAAGCTCTTCTCCCCGCCGCTCTTTCCCCCGCCGCCACCGCTCTTCCCCTCACCGCCGCCGCTCTTCTCCCCGCCGCATTCTCTGGCAGCAGCAGCAGCAGCAGATGCGATGGCGGGAACGAGGACATTCCAAAGAGCCGTCTTGTCGGATCGAGAATGTCTCATCATCTGAAGTTCGATGTCGGTGGAGTTCGATTTGATGTGCAAACAGTTTCCGGTCTTCGCGTTGAATCTCATCCATCGTAGACTCGCGGCTGCGTCTGTTGACGATCGAACTGTAGGAGTGGGATTTCTGGAGAGAAAACGAAAAAGTCTAAGACTTATTTAATATAAGAATTATTTAATAATATATTCGAGTTGCACCGTACGGATCCACCGTATAGAGTGTAGCCTATACGTGCGTCGTGCGTGCTATATTTTTGCTTGTACGTGCGCTTGTTATAGCGCCCCTTCAAGCTCTCACTACTCAGAGGCGCTCCCGAACGCAGCGCAGACACTGCATCTGAGTTTCACCCCGAAGCGCTGAGCAGTTGCAAGTGAAGGGCTTGCATGCCCAAGCAGACCTGGATCTACAGTTTTGGGGGCCCTGTGCTGATCGAATGACGGGGCCCCATAGGCGTAGGGGACATTTCAGTGTTGGGGGGGGGCAAGAATGAGACTTTTGCCCGAATTTTTTTTTTCATCCGGCCGAAATCTTAAGAAAAATTTCCGTTACGTTTGCCCGAAAATTCTGACAACCTTTTTTTAGTCATCCGGCCGAAATCTTCTGAAATTTTCCGTCACTTTTTGCCCGAAAGGTCTGACGAGGTTTTTTGTTCGGGCAAGTCTGATTTTTCGGGCAAGAACTGCCAAGAAGACCCGAAATTTAAAAAAAAAATTAAAACTTTATTTTTTTTCGGGTCTGCTTGCCCGAAAAATCATACTTGCTCGAAATTTGGGGGCATTTGCCCCCTCTGGACTCCCGTCTCCTACACCTTTGCTGGGCTCCTTACAATTTTAAGAAGCAAGGCAGACAGAACACCCGAAATATAATTTGTTACATACTTTAGAGCACATAAGAAGTAGATAATAGAACAATTGTCACGAGCTCACAACTCACGCACTTTCATAGCCATAGCTACTACCTTACTATGACATTATTTGGTTATATAATTAGTCGTAGCTATATGAATCCTAATGACGAAGACAAGAATTGTAAAGGCAATGATATTCCCAGTGGTGCTGTATGGATGTGAAACGTGGACAAAAACAAAGGCCTTAGAAAGGAAAATCGATGCTTGCGAAATGTGGATATGGAGGAAGGTATTAAGAACTTCGTGGATTGAAAAAAGAACAAATGAATCCGTATTACAAGAGATCGGACAGTCAAGAGGGAATATGTCATTGGGACAGAGAGCGGCAAGGCAGAAAATGGCGTTCTTTGGACATGTGATGCGAGCAAACGGCTTGGAAAAGGAGATGATGTTGGCCTGCGGAGAGGGAAAAAGGAAGAGAGGACGCCCAAGAAGAAGGTGGATGGAAGAAATACACGAGAGAACAAAGATGAAACTGGAGGAATTGAGAGACGCGACGGAAGATCGTAACACATGGAGAAGGTTTATCACAGCGGTCGCTAAGGTTCCAAGAATCGACGGCACAAGGTGACAAGGTGATATGAATCCTCACTTTATTTATTTTTTACTTTTACAATTTGGGGGCCCCTCGAAACTGGGGGCCCTGTGCTGCAGCACAATCAGCACCGTGGTTAATCCGGGCCTGTGCCCAAGGTCCCTACGCGGCGACTTGAGGTGTATTCAAACCTTCCAGCTCCAAGGCAACGACGCCACCACTACACCACAGTGCCCCACCCTTCTATTAGCATTTGCATGCGCAATATAGGCTACAGGCCTACTGAACACGTGTATCGTAATTGTAAATGTAATTACAAATTTATTTTGCGCCCACTTCGATAGATATTATCTAATGCGGTCCGATTGGTTTGATACGGCGTTACCCTAGAATTAAAGATAGTTCTAGACTATATACTTCTATGTCTACTTATTGAAATTCAACCTAAGCCATATTCGTTATCAGGGTGATCATCGTGGTGATGTGGGCTACGTCCTGAACAGGTCCAGCTGGAGGCTTTAGAAGGCAGGAATCTACATGTAGTATGCATTCTGGAAAAAGCCAAAGCTTTGATAAACGCTGTAGGCCTGCAGAGGAAGATACTGTATACGATGTGTATGCGTACAATACCATGGTTTATGCAACGATTGGCGATTCGAGCCGTCTGAACATGAAACAACCCTGGGCCTGTATTCACGACGACATCTTAGCTTAAGTAGGGCCTACTGACTAAGCGCTACGTTGCGAATATCGTCGTAAATACGGGCCCTGATCCTAAAACATGTGAATGTATAATGTATATACGTAGGCCGCTAAACGTATAGCAATTGAGGTCCTCGCCTGCAGCCTGCTTAGTGCTTACCCGTATTTAGCGAAGTTTGTCCACAGCTTCATGACGGTCAGGCTGAGCTTCCTCATGACATCGCTACTCGTCTGCGTTGAAAACTCCCTGTTAAACTCGTCCACGACTCCACCGATGTATGCAGTGGCGGTTCTACCGGGGGGGCTGGGGGGGCTATAGCCCCCCCAGATGGAAAGTTAGCCCCCCTAGATTTTCCTAGCCCCCCTATGCACATTTTAGCCCCCCCAGTTTAACGTTTAGTTAGTTAAACAATACATTGCCTGTTGGTAACAAGGCCTCCCAATCCCTTTTAAGGGCACTTTCCATAGATCAAGTGACTTAATGATTTTCATCTGCTACATGCTACATAGCAATATCACAGATTCCATGTACTTCTGAACTGTTTCTCCAATCAGAATGCTTGCTCATATACTGGCACATGTCTATCGCTACTAATGGCTGTCCTGTGACTACGAGGACCCATGGGTGTTCAGGAAGAAAGTGATGAACAGATAACTGCTTGAGCGGCCGAGATTAGGCGTGACCTGAATTCAGAGGGTCGTAAATTGAGCCTTTCCCCAGCACTTGATGACCTTGTATACTTCATTAGCAGAGGAAGACAGCGGGGGAGGGCAGCAAGCCATGGGTGCGCCAGCATCAGCAGCATGGATGGCCAGACAAGGAAGGCAGGCTAGGTCTCAGTACCGTGTACACGGTGTACAATACTGTATAATATGTGCAATTGTGTATACTGAAGAGTGTGTACTGAATTCGTTTGGAGCATGCACATACGTTCATTATTATAAATGGATGAATTCATTCTCATTGTGAGAACAAAAAGAGAAAAGCTGAAGAGTTAGGCTAATGATGAAGTTATCGACAGCATTGATAATCCTACCGCAGGTATGTAAACTGGAGGGGCAGTTGGCATACAATGAATGGTCACTGTTAGATTTATAGCAAGAGCTTGAAAAATGTAAAACAAGAAATAGGACGTGAGCATTTTCCAGAAAGGTTTCTAAGTTTTATTCTAACTAATTGTTAATAATATTCCTCAGTTTCACTATGTATTATTGGTATTATTAAGTGCTTTCTGGCTAAAAAGTTGCTTAAAAACCAAAAAATGTAATGTAATGACAGCAAAGGTATAGGAGTTAAAAGGTGTAACTTTTCGGGGTCAAGTGACATCATTGCTCCCATGTGCGGGCTCAAAACTTCTAACTTGAGAATGGCATTCATAAGCATGCTTAGTAGTGCATGACTTCTGGACTTCTGTTTAGGGGCAAGTCTTCTCTGCACATCAAAATTTATTTTAATTTTGACAATCATGATGGTGCATTTAAAGATATATAATATATTTCAAATATATATCATTGTTCTTCTAAGATGCACTATGAAGATTTATATAGCTCTCGTCAAGGTTACTAATCAGGAGCACTCCCGACCCAAGCTGAAAAGAACAGCTTTAAGACTGGGATGACATGCATACGAGCAGACCCTATAGTCATAAGATAGCAACGGTACAACCATACATCAGTTTAAAATGCGTGAAATTCGTGTGTTGTAATAAAAATAAATATTATGTGTTGAAGTGCAGATGTAAACAATTGTTTTAGTGTTTTTATTCATGTTTTTCTAGAAAGCCCCATTTTATTCTTCATTTTTTCGCGTTTTAAAGTTTTTTATGTATTTTTTATGCAACCTTTACTTTAGCCTACTGTCTGACAGACAATTGTGCTATAAATTTATTTATTCTTTAATTCCTTAATTCATTTGTAATTTATAAATCATTTTATTTAGGCCTATGGAATGTCAGCCTGATAATATTAATTTTCATGTCAACAGAATGCTGCAACGGGCAACTTGGGTCAATAGATTCAGCAGCATCAAAATATAGACCTTGGGGAGGGAGGGGCAAAGGCAAATTTTAGCCCCCCCAGTTCAAAAAGTCTAGAACCGCCACTGGATGTATGGCAAGCCGAAGACGTAATTCAGCTCCACTGAGTGATACGATTCGTCGAGGTCCAAGTAGTAGACGTATGTGTCAGTGCCTCCTGCACGAGCAGAGGCCACATCGGACGCCATTTGCATGGTAGGCGCTAGTAGACCCAGATCGCTCAGCACCTACAGAGCAGCATGCCATCACACGTAACAAAGAAATTAGTAAAGGTTAGAGATGCTATTCAGACTATACAGTTAGGCCTACTGGACGTTTTAACAGAAATATTTGTATTGGAAGCAATGTTACAGTAGAAGAAGCGAATTTAGCAAAATCAGTCAGTCAATCAGTCAGTCAGACTATCAGTCCATCTATCAATTAAATTAGTCAATCTAGCAATCCTCCGTCCGTCCATCCACCCACCCATTCACCTATCTCTCCATCAGACAAATCAAACAACATGAATCAACGTATAAATTCGAGTGGGAATCGAACCTGCGCCCTGTCGTAGATCTTAACATCGGCGGACATCAGGTTCCCTGGATGGTAAGTGTTCAGGTCAGTCCAGTCAATGTAAGACATGGCGATCGCCAGCAGCACTGCGCTGTCGTACTTCCGGTTAAGGTAAGAGTCGACTTCTTTCCACATGTAAAACTCGCTGTAGTTATGCGCAAAGGTACCTGACAACAAACATTAAACAAACTCTACAAAATGTAGGCCTATCATGTGTAAGCTTACAGGGCGTATACGCAATGTACTACAAGAGTGTCAACAGCAGGTCATGACTCATAAGGCAGGTCAAGTTTACGCCTTACTAAATGTAATTGTTGCTTTATTGGTGTAGTAAATGTATTAGCAATGTAGCTTATAATGCATTGTTATTAGCTTGTTAATGTAACGTAAAAAACGACGCGAACAGTGGCAATACCAACAGCAACGATGCCAATAAAAGAAACAGCAGCAAAATAACCAATTAACCATGGTATATTATATCCCCAGCAGCACTTCCATCATCATCATCATCGTCATCGTGGTCTTTACCACTACCACCACCACCACCACCACCCCCACCACCCCCACCACCACCACCACCACCACCAATGTCCACCATGTACACCACCACCATCACCACCACCACAACCACGGCGAATACTAGTATATAGTACCGAATTCATCTCGAACTGTTCCAGTCATGTACTGGATGGTCGTGTTGAACTTGTGAAGTCTGAGTAGTTCTGATGGACTGTCCGTCAAGACTCGTCCGTCGATGACTGGCTTCACGACTGGATCGATATCAGAACAGGACAAGACCTTCATTCAATCCAACGGAAACCAATTCTACTTAAAAACTCGATTGAATATTATTCAATGTCTAACTTGCGAATTATATTATACATGTCGTAGTCTAAGACTGCGCGTTGGCCTATTCACCAACAGGGCCGGATAAAGAAAAGTGGGGGCCCTGTTCGGAAAAATTTTCGGGAATCTACGGTCGAAACATCTGATGACTTTTTTTCAGTCGTTTGGTCGAAATTTCTTCACAATATACCGATTTCTCCTGTCCAAAACAGCTGACGTCCTATTTTAGTCAGTTGGTCGAAATTTCGTCAAAATATACCAATTTTACAAAACTTCTCTCGTGTGTGGGGGCCCCTAAAGTGTGGGGCCCTCTTCGGCCGAACATGTTGAACATGCCTTAATCCGGCCCTGTCCACCAAATGCATTAGTAAGATAGAATAGACAGACAGACAGACAGACAGACAGACAGACAGACAGACATACAGACAGAAGACCAGACTGACACGCAGTCAGGCAGACACTTAGACAGACGGACAGACACACAGACACACAGACAGACACACAGACATACAGATACACAGATAGACACCGACAGACAGACAGACAGACCGAGACTGACAATTGCATAGTCAGACAAATGGCCAGACAAGCGGACGGACAAACAAATCTACAAATTACACACAGACAGACAGACAGACAGAAACGCACGGCAAGACGCACACAGAGATAAATGGACAGACAGACGAACAAACAGAGACAGAGACAGAGAAAGAATTAATCAGAATCTAATCAAGTCGTTTCTGTTGCTTTTTCATCGTAACTGCACAAACATCGGATCTCATTAATCCATAATCGGGCTTGCCCGGGTTTTTGCTATTGTGGGTCCAGCAATGCGGAATTATTCTTCCCCTGCAATAATAATTAATCGTAGCAGGATTCTGGTTGGAAAAACACCTGCATCTCTTCGCTACTTGAAGACACCTTTCTCTTTGCATGGGCCTGTCAAGCTGAGAGCGCTTCTGAATAGCTCTGCTGTTAGAAGTGCTTTACAAAATGTTCATAGGTCTATTACACAAGATTAGATAAGATTAGATAAAATTAAATAAGATTAGATTAGATCAGATTAGATTAGCTGACGATCTCTTATAGAGCTAAGGCCCTTCTGGTCTTATAGTAACTCGACTCGAACCACCTTTGGACCAGGGGCGGATCCAGGGGGGGCCAATCCGGCCATGGCCCCCCCCCATTCCAAATCTCCATGGGACGTGGCCCCCCCCCATTCATGGTCACCCAAAAGATTTTTTGCAGGGGATCAGTCCTGGCCAGGAGAATTAATATATAAATGTATTTAAAATCTAAGCCTCTCAGACAATTGCATTGTCTTAATATAAAGCAACGAAAAGAAATAATCTTTCAACAGTATCCGACTATAATTTATGGCATACAATGTATGTTATTCGTGTATATATTCATAGTAAAATGTAAAAATATTAACACCAATAAACACAATTAAAACCAATAGCAACTAACTATTAATTACAAAGCAAGTTAACACTAACAATAGTATTAGGAATTAATTTAGTTTTTTCCAAATGCAACTTGTTAAGTTTTGAATTTAGTTTATATGTGCAAGAAACTGCGGTGAATGATCACACATGTTTACTTCTTGTTCTTATTTATTTCTTACTATGTTTCATTCAGTGGTGGGACGTATTTTATTTACTGTAGTCTTAAAAATAATATAATACAGTGAGATCTATTCATACTTTAACTTGGAAATGTTTTGAGCATTCTGTGCTTCATATTATAAATACATAAATACTTTTTAAAATACTTTTGTTTGCCATTAATAACAGCTAATAGGAGCAATGTTGTATGCTGTATGCAGTAGACCTACAATAGCTATTATTCACTATTATTATTTATCGGGAAAGTCTCTGGTTATGGCCCTAAGCCAGATATAACATACATCCATGATCCATAACATAGCCATAATGTCATGGATAATATATATATATAATATTATATATGCAGTCTACCAGGCAGAGCTCTGCGCCGGCCGCGCCGCGCCGCCGCCGCCGCCAATTTGTAGGCGCCGCCGCCGCCGAATTTTTTGGGTCGGCGCGCCGGCGTCGCCGCCGCCGAAAATTTGTCGGCGCGCCGCCGATGCCACGTTGATTCGTCCATTTCTTTTTCTTGAATTTTTCAACTCTTCTATGATTTCGCTAAAAACATTGTCGCGTCAGTGCGAAGTAGATTCGTTTTCTTGTTTACTTCGATTTTTCTGGCGATTTTGCGTCAATGCTATGAAATGTTACCTCCTCGTTTTCACTTTTGGAACAATGCGCTTAACGTTCAAACTTTTGTTCATCTTGTGATTTGATTTAACTTACGGCAGCAACAATGGTAAAAAATAAATTTGTGTATGTATGTATGTATGTATGTATGTATGTATGTATGTATGTATGTATGTATGTATGTATGTATGTATGTATGTATGTATGCATGTATGTATGTATGTATGTATGTATGTATGTATGTATGTATGTATGTATGTATGTATGTATGTATATGCATGCGTGTATGTACTCGTGTATGTATGTATGTATGTATGTACATGCATGTATGTATGTATGTATGTATGTATGTATGTATATAATTAGATCCATGTATGTGTGTAATGAATGTATGTGTGTGTAATGTTTGCATGCATGTTTATATGTATGGATGAATGTATTAATGTATGTATGTATGTATGTATGTATGTATGTATGTATGTATGTATGTATGTATGTATGTATGTATGTATGTATGTATGTATGTATGTATGTATGTATGTATGTATGTATGTATGTATGTATGTATGTATGTATGTATGTATGTATGTATGTATGCATATATGTATGTATAATATGTATGCAAGTTTGAGTGAATATACGTATACGTACTTGTACGCATCAATCAATCAATCAATCTGCATGCGTACAGCTTTACAATTTCAGCAGATCGCGCCAAGAAAATGGGCCTCAATCAGCAGATAAAAAAATTAAGTGTATAGACGATATTAAAAATCCCAAAATATTAATGTAGGATCATAAGACAGGCCAAGAGTAGAATAGACATGTAGCACCGCCACTGCGCAAACAGTTCTTTAACTTCTATTTCTAGGTTATGTAAGCTGGAGACCTGAATTTGAAAACGTTGTCAAGTTGTTTTTAATTGAGTCTTTGTATAATTTTCTATATAAACGTCTGTTCTGAGAATAATTGTTTTCTCACGGATTTTGATTAAAGACTAGATAACTGTCAAAATAATGGCTGAACACGCAAAAAATGTTTAATATAGGTTCTTGTGTAACAACTGTTGAAATAAGTATGCTACGCTTGAACACCGACGCCGCGCCGCGCCGCCGACGCCGACATTTCGAGGGCGCCGCCGCCGCCGATTTTTGTTGGTCGGCGCGCCGCCGCCGCCGACCAAAAATGACCGGCGCGCCGCCGCCGACACTCTCAAGTCGGCGCATAGCTCTACTACCAGGCAACATTTGCAATGCAACTTGTCAACCAACTGTCCACTGCCAGTGTGTGCCTTCACTTCAATCTGAGACTCAAATGTAAGCCTCTTGCACAATTGCATTGTGAAATAAAAACTTTGGAAACCACTTTCACGAACAAGAGTTTGATCTATGCTTCTAAAAAACCTTAATTTACCTATTTGCTCAAATTTTCTTGTGTCAGTTTCAAAATCGATTGTTCAAGCAATATTATACTCAAAGGCTTCAAAGGTCAACCTGGCCAAATCCACAAGATGTTAATTAGATATTGTAGATCTTCAAACATTTAAATCTATCATTTTGTGTTTGATAAATGATCTCTTTGCAGAAGCTACCGCTGATGGAATTGTCAACAGTAAGCCCATGCGTTACCTGACACACATTTGGAAATAACTTTGAAGGATTTTTTTATATTATGTTAAAAGTTCAACAGGTTCAATGGGCACATCAAAAAGTTGCCTGTTATAGGCCTACCGATGGTAAGCTAAATGTTCAATTTATTTTCCAAATCCTGACCATTATGGAATGCAGGATAAAGCTAGAGCTTTTCCTGCTAAATTACATGTAGGCCTAGGCTTATACATGATTATTTAACTCTGGGTAAAGGGTTTAATTCTTATGCAAATATCTAAATAAAATATGCAAAAAAATTGAAAAAATTTGATTGCAAGCTCCTCCTAGCCCCTGAAAATGTAAGGCCAATTTTTAAATCTGTGGGTTCTTGAGGGGGGCCTTAGCCCCTAGCCCTGATAAACTCCGTGCATGCCTATAAGAGTGCATTCCTTGTATTATAGGCTACATGTATACTGCATATACTGAATTGTTTTTAGCAATCTGATACAATCCTCTGTTAAAATGAGTGTTACTTACTCTTAATATTTGCACAAATACTATTTTTGTTCAACCGAATAGCTTCTCTCCAGCGCTATCTTTCAAATTTTAAACTCAAATTTCAAAATGTTTTGGTTCTGTTATTTGAACACCTGGTAAAACAACATCGTTACTACATGACTTTCAGATTTTGACCCCCCAAATTTATTAGTTCTTGGCTGGTTTGTGTACCATTTGTTATTATTTAACTGCAAAGTGTGTTCTGGTAATTCAGGACCATCTTAGAAAACAGGGATAAGCTGATACTTGTGCTGAAAAGTCAGCTTATGTAATATAATTATACTCATGTCTGACGTTATTCACTATAATAACCCAGCAACAGCAAAACTGAGCCGCTGAACTCGATACATAATATAGATATTATTAATATTGTGATTATATATATTTTTTATTAGTACTGAACAAATTGAGTAATTCTGTTCAAATGACATCTCACAAGAGCACTGTTGCAGTGTGGAAATTTAAAAAAAAACTATTTTAAAAGTATAGTCTATATTTATTGAGATTTTGTGGCACTCTTATAAGCACTGAAAATACAGCTATTTTGCTAAGAAAACAGCTTAAAATGCTACAATTGCATGTGAAAATTCAAAAAGTTTCTGGTGGGGGGTGGGGAGGGGATATCCCCTCCCCATACCCCTCCCTCACCACTCTCACCCCCAGAGGGGGGGGGGACTAAATTAAACTCTGGTTTCGGCCAAACGACAAAAAAATTCCGACCCAGGCCCAAAATTTTTTGGCCCCCCCCTTCGAAAATTCCTGTAGCCTATCCGCCCCTGCTTTGGACTACACTTGCAGACAATCTTTTGACTCAACGCAACGCACGTGAATAAGCTAGTGCCTTACGCTTCTCTTTCGAGCAGCGCTTAATTACGTATACTACAAAGCCGAAATACCAGCCGGGGACATCTGAAACTCGATAGGTCCGATACAATCCATCGGTATCAATAGGAATGGCAAAGTAACCCCACAGTTAGATGATCTGAAGCAGCAGTACCTGGCAGAGCTCCTCGCTGTGGAGCAACCGGGTCCACGGAACGACTCGAAGGCAGTCGACCGTCTCCTTCATGGTTGAGCGGCGACATGACACGGACGCAGCGACGAAGGTCACCTCTTCAGTGAGTCGATCCGGAGTCTTGTCGATGTTCGTTGCCCACAGAGCGTTCGCTGTTCCGCTCTCTGCTATCACCCGATGGAAAAGACCTACACATGCAGGAAGCGCACACATTTTCTCTCTCTATCTGTGTAGCAACCGCGTGGACTCAATCCCAACCAGGGACGTAACTAGGATTTTTCATTTGGGCGGGGGGGCATGACGAGTGTGGCAGCATATTTTGCCGTAAGCATATATACAACGGCTTGATTTGGGGGGCAGCTTCGTTTGGGGGAGGGCTTAAGCCCCAAAGCCCAACGCTAGTTACCTGGTGTACGTCCCTGACCCCAGCTGCTGCTATTTTTTCAGTCAGCTGATTGAGTGTGATCTTTCACCACCTCTGCCATTGCACCATATTGAATGGACGATCTGACGTCATGCCACTCACGGTCCCCGTGCACGGATCGTGCCAACTGTATGCACATAAAGGTTTTTAGTTCTACACCCTCTTTTTTCCATTCCCATCCTCTATGGTAAATTACTCCCAATCGGATGGCAATTATGACCTTTATTTACTATTTTTAACTGCACAGAAGTGCCTCTACAGCTGCACAAATCCATTTATAGAACTGCATATTTTGTGTAGAACTGCACGCAAAAAGTCCTGCAACACACTAAGTTACACAGATCAGCGTATGCACAGTCATGACTAATAATTATTACAGTTACACATAGCCTACAGGCCTACTGTCTTACTGCAAAGCCACGTTAGGGAGAGCAGCTTATTCACCGGCGCTATATCAAATCAAGTCCGCAATAGACAGAGCTGCCGTTATATTGCTATATTGGGTGACGTGGGTGAATTGTGTCCTAACCCTGGGCCAGTGGTGAAAGGAAGAGCAAGCCAACGGAGGCCCCTCCAGCGCTGCTTCCGAAGATCGTCACACGAGACGGATCTCCACGGAACGACCGGATGTTCTGTTGGATCCATTCCAGCGCATGGATCTGATCCAGAAGTCCGTAGTTGCCCGGAAGGTCCGGAGTTCCAGTCGTCAGGAAACCTTTGCGAAACAAAACCTCAACAAGTTTAACCGTAATCGTAACCGTAATCTCCAAGCTTCTAAAGCGATAATCGAAAGCCAGGCGCGGGGCGCAAGCTTATTCGCGAGCGCTGCGTCGAGTCAAAATGGTTGTCCGTAAGAGTACCCCCTGGTAGTCTGAAGGTGGTCCGGGTCAAGTTACTATTGGACTATAACCACTGTTACCAAGATAGTTAGCCAACAGCCAGTCCAAGATGCTTGATAATAATTATTATTCTTTATTGAGACAATCCGGTTGACAGACCGCAACCGGTTACAGTGTAAGCCTACATGAAGTTATGCAATTGAAACAATTCAAAAGACCGCAAATGACAGAAGATACTAATCTTAATTAGTAACAGAACAGACAGCCTGCAATAGGCTTGCGAGGGTAAATAGCCTACAAAGCACGTCCGCCTTACGGGACTCGAACTCAGTTCCTCTCGCTCTCCATGCCATGCAGTGTGCTATTCAATGCGCGCATAGCCTACCGAGTAAGGTACAGATATTCGAAGTTGCAATTTGCAGAGACGACCCATTAAAAAAAACACGTAGGCCTATAGGGCCTACGTACATGTAGATCTATAATTTTATCAAAATTCATTTGTCTCTTTTCTGTTTTTTTTCTTTGGCCAAATGCTCCTTTTACCATTTGTTCTTTGCCGTTTTGTTGAATCCTTTTCCCCAAATGCTCTTTTTAATCTTTTTAAAGGCTGATTTTCAGCCTCCAGTGCTCTCCATTATTTCTTTTTCTTTGGCCTTTCAGGCTCTTTTTAAGACTTCTTAGGCCTACTCGATCATTTTACAATGTTTACAGCGCACACCATTCATTTAACTGCATGAACATCATTATAGCCCATGTTTACAAGCAATAGTTATGCATCTTCCAATAAATAATATTACAGGCATGCAGATTCGATATAGGTGGTCTTAGATGGCTATATAAGACAATGTGAGCCAATGCCAGTTTTATCTATAGGGCCTAATTGCAGCAATACAAATAACCTAGATTATGACAATGTACCAATTATTCTGCACTGCTCCACTGGTACTTATAATATTATGATAAATATAAAAGAGGTGTGTAATTGGCGATAATGAAACGTCGGAAGTAGAGCGGTGTAAGAATGTCGAACTAAAACTCTTGATATCAATAACTAATAGAAACGAAAGCGTCGTTAAAGTCTACAGACATCTTGTGGACGTTAATGCTTTAACTTTGACTCGTTCATTTATAAACACTTGCAATAAGTAGTCTTCACTGTCGAGTATGGGTCTATTTGAAGACGTGTTTTGTATGCATGCCAGAGCAGAGTATCTTACCTTACTGGCAATGTCTCAATATGCGTTTGAGTGGCGGGCTTGCGATAGAACGATAATTATATTTCTTCAGAGTCAAAGATTGCCAGGGTATCGATCGAAACATGAATTATGATAGGGGAAGACGGGGTAATTTCGGCCATTTTTCTAATTTTTTTAATAAATTGAAAATGGTTGACTGCTAAAATTAAACAAAATTACAACTAAATAAAGTAAGATAGGGACAATATACTGCAAGGTTACTTTTGGGGATTGAGAAGAAGATTTGTTCGGGAAAAAAATATTTTAAAAGTGAATTTTTGGCCGGATTTACCCCAGCATCGGGGGAAATTCGGCCAGCACAGGTAAATTGATTTTTGCAACTAACCGGACGATATAATAATCCACAAATGTATTAGGCGATATCACTGAAGCGCTAATATGAAGTAACGAAAGTTTTTATTATTATCTTAACCCTCAGGCTACCAAGTTTTTGTGACATGGACTATCAAGGCGGTGGTGATAAGGGGGTAAAGGGGGTGGTCATCACCCCCCTGGATTTTGGGTTTGGTTTGAGATATCATAACGTGCAATACATCATTGGACAGAGCATTCATTTCGGCACAAAATGGTATACTTAGGCCTAAAATATATGAATCTACCTCGAAATTATAACATTTTTTACATGGGGACCCTTCGATTTCACAAACGTGTACTTATGCATGAAAAAATATTATATTCTGTGTGTTTTGAACATGTGTATTTATAATTATGTATGTTTATATTTATGTATAATATGTATATATGTATTTATGTATGTATGCATGTATGTATGCATGTATGTATGCATGTACATAGGCATGCATGCATGCATGTAAGCATGTATGTATGTAGGCCTGAAAGTATGTATTTATGTATGTATGCATCGCCAATATCTGCAACAAATGACGCAATATAATTATATTTTAAATTAAAACTGAGTATATTGGTGCAACATACAAAGTCACTAATTAACATTGGCACTATGTACCATTTCTAACATCTCGGGGTAAATCCGACCACATGGCCGAATTTACCCCGACCCACCCCCCCTCCATAAAAAAATTACCGCGCAGGGGCCGCCATTTTTGGACAATGGATTTGGATAATCAAATTGAAAATAATGTTGTGGTTTGCAGAATAAAAAGCCAATAATCGACATTTGAGCCAGATAACCTTCACTTTTTAGCTTTTATTGGAGACAGCATAGAGAAGTCGATTAGGCTCGAACTCGTTTTTTTCGTTTTTAGCGAATTATTCTCAAATAAAAACAAAATTATCTCGATAAACATACGTAATATGATATTATGCACTGGATGGTAGCATTGAAATCTTCCCTTACCCTCTGGTTCTCTTGCAATCACCCTGGCCGAATTTACCCCGTGGCCGGTATTACCCCGTCTTCCCCTAATCAGTAGGCCTAACAGTAAGCGGTGCTTAACGACGCCTTGTGCAAACATTGACCAACCCAAAAGAAGAAGAAGAGAACTCCAAGCTAGTCCTGAGGTAGCGTAAAGTGTTTGCGACTTCACTTTCTTAACCTCGGCATAATTATGAGGGCGGTTGGCCAATACTTTCTATTGGCGTCTCACCTTCCCAACTACAGTGTGTCGTCGGTGTGCTCATTTTAACTGAATTTTAACAATAGGGAGCTCACACGGAGCAGAAATCTAGAAGCAAATTTCTCCCCTGGAATGTTGGAGGTCACTGAGAAAGATATCTGTTGTGTAAAAGGATGAAGAATTTAAGATTCGTGTCAAAGACGTATACAAAAACCTATCGCAAGAGTCCGCTCCTACACTTATAATATTATTGTACAGAGAAAAGAGGTGTGTAATTAGCGATTATAAAACGTCGGAAGAGAAGCGATGTAAAAAAATTATGTTAATAACAAAGACCTTTAAGTTACACTGTAACTTAAAGGTCTTTGTTAATAATATTACTATACATGTAGTAGTAATTGTAATTGTAATTGTAATTGAACATTTTTATAGCGCCGCTCACAGAGTCAGTGACGACTCTACTCAGAGGCGCTCTCTGCACTAACTAGCCGAAATGATGTTAAGTTAACAGTCATAGCGAGCAAAAAATAACAACAAGTTGCAAAACAAAACACAGTTAGCTGAAAGAGTCACCGGTGGCAAGCCCTCGCAAACACGTAGAGTTGACCATCAGATTCCCGTAGAGCTGGTAGATGGCGTGGTTGATCAGAGTCTCTGGTAGGTGGTAGATGACTCCCGTCCGGTTAATCGTTGAAGCTCCAACAAGGATGCGCGTAGTAGAAGGCATTCGTCGCTTGTCGGTCGGTAGTTGGAAGCGCCGCCGTTGACAGCTGCAGTCGAGGTCAGTCCATGCGCTGACCCACGTGAACCGTCCTCCGGCGATGTAAATACCGGCTTGCAGCGGCGTACACGCACGGCGTATGGTACGACTCGGCTGTGCTGTCTGTGCATCATAGGGATGGTCGCTGATGCACTAACGTGGCCAACGCGACTTACAACAAAAACCCTCTAACCAGCGCAAAATCCTTGAGAAATCCAACGAAAAGTCCAGTACGCGAGTCTAGAAGCAGAAAACTCCAAACTGGCTGAAACAACTGTGAAAATTTTGCGTTTTGATGAAATAGTCCGTCGAAATGACAGAGAGGTCGGTAAACGACCACATGGCCGCTGACCTGCGCAGTAGTGGAGCCTGGGAAGGTCGGAAGGCAACGCTATTATAATAAATATTATCATCTCTGTTAAGATGTATGGCGTCGTTAAATAGCAGCAAACCCCTAACATAAGTTACATAACGCCACCCTAATTTTTTAAAAAGGTCAGATCGGCCGAAAAAAGACTAGAAAAGGCTAGATCCAGAAATTTCCGAAAATACACCGTATTTTCGGGCTTGAATTTCTGACGACCTTTTTTTTAGCCTTCCAGCTCCCAAAATCTCCAGATTTTCCTGTTTTCTCCTTTCAAATTTGCTGATGACCTTTTTTTAGTCATCGCTCCGAAATCCTAACTTTTTTCGCCGATATTTCTACTTTTTGCTTGTCTTTCGTAGGCCTACGTTCAGTGGCGGCGCTACGGGAGGTCGCGGCAGGTCATTTGACCTGCCTATTTTGCTCACGACCTGCCTAATGACCTGCCTAAAAAACTTCGGAATATTTTATATATTTTACATTCTTTTAGTTAGGAGTTTTAGATGAAAAATTAACATTAATTTTTTCCTCACCCAAAAGATCACTAGACAGTGTTGAGGTGCAATAATTATTATATCCAACTGACTTTTACGTCTGATCTTATCTAGTAGGTAGATAGGCCTAGAGGTCTAAGCCTATAGGATATGAGGTTTATAGGAAACCTATTATGATCAAACAGAAAGGATAAGAATAGGAGGTGAGTCTCAGAGGAAGGAGTAATTGGTAAGAGGATGAGGCAAGGGTGCCCGCTATCACCACTCCTTTTTACTTAACATATACACCGTGGTTTAAAAAAGTAAGCCAAGCTGTTTTTCAAATATATCCAATGCCTGATAACTTACCACGCTAAAAGTTTCCAAATATTTAGAGAATTGAACCAAGAATATGATTAAAAAATTTCAAGAAATAAAGTTGAAAGGATAAAAAGATATGAATCTTTCAACTTCGTATGCTGAAATTTCTGTTTACAAGCAATTTTTTATTAGAACATTTTAGCTTGATATGTCATCAGGCATTAGAGATTTAGGCCTATGCGAAACAATTTGGCTTTTTTAACCACGGTGTAGGCCTACATAAAAGAACTTACAGAAGAGAAGAAGGCCTATATGTGCTTCAAATTCAATCATCAATTTCTTCGACCTGCCAAACAGTTCCCATGACCCCGACGTGACCTGCCGAAATTTTAGAGCTGGCGCCGCCACTGCCTACGTTTTTACAAAAAAAACACTATTTTTGCGAAAATTTTCAATAAATCCGCAGTCGCAAAAAACCCATAGAAACCTAGATTACACCGGAAAAACCTAGATCTAGGTGGAAAAGCTAGGAGTGGCATCACTGGACCCAACGACAGACCATCGAAGATGCTGAGCCTCAACCATTGCATGCAGTATTCCCAATCTTAGATGTATAATTATTATAGGCCTACTATAGAGAACACAATGGAAGACCCAAAATGGTGCAAATCCCCCATGAGCTATTGTATCGTGTGCGGTCTACCGTCTAACGAATCGGCTACCGTGTTTTCGTCAGTATAGGCCTACCTAAAGTGTCGAGTCGGTAGTTGACGGTAACGACGAGGACTCCGAACATTGCGAGCACGGTTCCGTTGTAGATGTTACCGGTTCCGTAGAGAAAGGAACCACCGTGAACGAAAAGCATGACGGGAAAAGCGGAGGATGACGGGTTCCCAGAACGTCGTCTCTTTTCCGTGTCCTATTTAATATTTATATACATTATACACACACGAAGTCAAAAAATAAATCAATCAATCAATCAATCAATAAAATCAATAAAATCAATAAAATCAATAAAATCAATAAAATCAATAAAATCAACAAAATCAATAAAATCAATCAATCAATCAATCAAATCAATACAATCAAGAAAGACGCAACTTATAAAAAATCTCATGGTTTGAGGCAATCTCGAGGTCACGTGTAGGCCTATATAAATAAGGCCATTATCCTACATAATATTATTATAGCCTACGTTCCATACATGCAAGAATGAAGCGCATTAATTCGTATTATGTAAAGTTGTGTAGGCCTATACTATTATAGCAACACGTCAACAACTACTGGATATGCAAACATACAGCCATGCACATGCATGCATTACGCTAGTTGTGTACACGTGGATACTTTCCTATAGGCCTACATAAAAGTCCGTTCAATATCATGATGGTATGCAATAATATATATAGGCCAGTGGTTCCCAACCTTTTTGACTTGAGGGCCACTTTTTCTAAGTTGAAGAACATTAGGGGCCACAAGGCTAAAATTTAATTAACTTAAAGCATATAAAATTGTTACAATTGAATATAAAAAAAATATTTCATGTTTTATAGACGTCAAAATAAAATAATTTGTAATAGAAATTAATTATGTTTTCTATCCTGTTCAAAATTTGAATTTTTCATATATTTTTCTTAATTCTTTCATAGATGAGGACTCAGGAGCCATTTTTTAAGGTCTGGCGGGTCCATTTTGTCCCGCGGGCCACGGGTTGGGAACCACATATATATTCCTATTCTTTCTGATGTGTCTGTGCGTGTACGTGCGTGTATGTGCGCCACAGTGACAGACACAGATAGCCAGACAGGGAGGGACAGAGAATGTATAACAAGATGATATTCACCAGGTAAGGTGAGTAGATGTTGAGGTGCAGACAGTCTTCGTCCATCTGCTTCGTGTATCTCGCGTTGACATTGGCGTAGATCCTCTGAGGACACACAGACCTAAACGCAGTTGCCGGTCGAACACCTGGCCACGCAACGGGTTTGACCGGTCCCTGCATATTAGTGCATAATGCATCAACACGTCACAAAATTATTAGCTGCCAGGAAGGCAATTTAAAAAGGCGCCACATACATGTAGAAGTAGGCCTTAGATACAGTGTTAAAAAACTCGAAGGAAGAGATGAGTCTGTCAGCAATATCTGCGAATAGCTACGTCTCACACAGCTCGCCGGCTGCATGGTGTAAAATATGTATCAATGTGCGTATGTATAAGCGTGAATGCGTGTGTATGCGTGTGTATGGGGAGCCTTGTGAGCACGCGGGCCAATACAGAAATTTTTTAGTCATTTCATCGACCACCTGCCTCGTATGTGTGTATAACCATAACCATAACCATAAATAGCATATGTATGTATGTATGTATGTATGTATGTATGTATGTATGTATGTATGTATGTATGTGTGTATATATATGTATGTATATATGTATGTATGCATGTAAGCGAGCATTGACGCACCGATGTACATACAAACATATACACACATATGATATTTTATCAGGCATATGTATAATATAAAGCAGTCGGATTTTAGGCGTTCAATGTCAGCTTGGTCTTTCAAGCGAATTAAGTCGGTGAACAGACTAACACGCGGTCACAGAAAGCCGACTCGTGTAGTCAAATGGATCTATTTATATCCATTCGAGATTCGTATCCAAGCAACCAACGTACGACGTCGATGCCATTTCCGGATCCGGTTAGCGACATTAATAATAAAATGGAGCGGAGGAAGAGAGGTCAGTGGTGTATGTATGTATAATGTAGGCTATATATAAACAGACGAACGCTAACCCGAAAGCGAAGGTCACCGGTAGGTGGCGAGGCGTACGGTATCCCCAGAAATTCGTCGACTGTTCTCGTTAATATTTCGGCTGCAAAGAAAGAAAGTAAAGAAATTTTTACATACACACATACATACATACATACATACATACATACATACATACATACATACATACATACATACATACATACATACATACATACATACATACACACACACACACACACACACATACATACATACATACATACATACATACATACATACATACATACATATATACATACATACATACACACACACACACACACACACACACACACACACACACACATACATACATACATACATACATACATACACACACACACACACACACACACACACACTTACATACATACATACATACATACATACATACATACATACATACATACATACACACATACATACATACATACATACATACATACATACTAGTGTGGTCCTCAAATCTATGGGGAAAAATAAAGTTTGAACAATGCGTGACGGTACCATTTTTTTCTGTTATGCATCATGTGAAAATGATTCCTACACTGTATTGGAAAGACTATGTATTTTTACAGACAAACTACTGGCAGCAGTGTTGCCAGTAGATTGTCTGTATTTCTACACACTTCTGTAAAATCATATACAGATTTTTTCTGTGAATGGAGACTTTTCTGTAAATGATTTACAGATATTTTTCTGTGATAAATCACAGATATATTCGGTCAAAGCAACAGATTTTCTGGAAAATATATACCGATTTTTTCGGTAATTTTAAGGAAAATCGATTTAATTTCTGTATTAATTAGCCTGCTAATATACCGATTTTTTCGGTAATTTTAAGGAAATTCGATTTAACTTCTGTATTAATTAGCCTGCTAATATACCGATTTTTTCTGTAATTTTAAGGAAATTCGATTTAATTTCTGTGTTAATTTGTCTGATAATATACAGATTTTTCTGTAATTTTAAGGAAACTCGATTTAATTTCTGTATTATTTAACCAGCTAATTTACAGATATTTCTGTAATTTTAAAGAAATTTGATTTAATTTCTGTATTAATTAGCCTGCTAATATACAGGTTTTTCTGTAAATTGACAGCTGCAGTGCGGTATATTTGATCATTTAAAAGGTTTCTGCAAGTCAATGCATACATACATACATACATACATACATACATACATACATACATAGGCCTACATACATACATACATACATACATACATACATACATACATACAAACGTATCTAGGCTACATAAGCTCACATACATACATGCATATGCGTATGTGTTTGTGTGCATGTCTGTATGTGTGCGCGTGTATGTACTCTTGTTTCTTGATGAACAGTTCTCTGACGAATAGCACATGATGAACAGCTATAGTCAACTGATGAATGATATCATTTCCAGCATGCATCAGCTCACAATTTAATTGTTTAGTTGTAAGCATAATAAGCATTAAAATATTTATAGAATGACAGTATATATTTATTAGCCAAAGCGACTTTCAAGTTCAATATCAGTCCTGCAATGCTGCAATAATTAAAAACACAATAATCTTTGCGCCAGAAGTCCAAGTTGTCGACGGCCCGGACTCAAATGAATGGCATGGACCTCAGCGCAGACAATGCGAACCATTTCTACAGCAGGGCTGGCTTTGGATCTACGTCATCTTTAGTGCCCTCTGTAAGGCAGGCGGCATCTTCTTCCATGGCAGTTGCAAGTCCACCAGCAAGCGACCATTCGGAGACACATCGAAACATCCACATTGTCACGCTCCACTCATTGTGACGTCACTGGCGTGCCTAACATAGCAACAAATTGCAACACTTGTTTTACAACAATGGAAGTAAAGTAAGCAGTTACTACACGAGTAAGGACCTTGAGACTAAAGTCCTTCAATCATAATTATTGAGCGCCATAGATTTTCATCATTATTACTTTATCATTACATAGTTTTGCTTAAGAATGAGTTAAAATAATAATAGTCTGATCATAATTGCAGTTTATATTTAACTTCAGACAATTAATGTGCTTCATCAGGGCTTTTTAACGTGCAGTTCTACACAAACTGTGCAGTTGTAAATGAATTTGTGCAGTTGTAAAAGCCATCGTGTGCAGTGATAGCCTAATCATTAGAGAAAGGTAATTGCAGCCGGTTCACCTCGCATGAGCGAATTGGAAACGAAGAGCTTGTGCAGTGAAAAATATGCAGAAAGGCTAAATTTGAAGTGCATGACTAAAAAAAGTCGTCAGTAATTTTGCACGCCAAACGTCGTCAGATATAATTGGCCGCGCACACTAGATTCAGAGTCCTCGCTGTGCAGTTCTAAAAATTTAGGTGTCACGAAATAAAGTCTCCCCTCGAAATAGAGTCTCCCCCAGGTAGGCTATTGGAAGAAATTTTCTGATGTAAAAATGTATATTTGTTCGTGTTAAATAACCTAACAATGTAAACTAACGGTTTGATATGCTCATCTATAAATTTTACGCGACAGTAGCCAATTTTATGCTCAACGGAGGAGACTTTGTTTCGTAGACGGAGGAAATATTCTCTCCCCCCGGAGACTTTATTTCAGAATAGAGTCTCCGGGGGCGAATCTGTTCTAGAACAGATCCGCCTAGGAGAATCTGTTTCGAAATAAAGTCTCCGGGGGGAGACTTTTAGGGAGGAGACTGTGTCACGCGACACCGGCCCATGCACCTTCAAAGTGAATCTCCCAAGCAGGGGGTCTAGACTCTAGAATAGCCTACACACTGAATGTGCAGGAACCTTGAGCAAGTCCTTAACACTCAATTACTCAGCAACATTGATTGATTCCTGATCATTAGAATTTTTAACTCTAAGTTAATACTATGTCAGATAAATTGTGGGGCGCGGTGGTGTAGTGGTGGCGTCGTTGCCTTGGAGCCGGAAGGTTCGAGGTTCGAATCCACCTCGCCGCGTAAGGACCTTGGGAAAGTCCTTCACTCACAATTGCTCAGCGCTTCGGCGTGAAACTCCGATGCAGTGTCCGCTCTGCATCGGGAGCGCCTCTGAGTAGAAGAGCTTGAAGGGGCGCTATAACATGTGCACATACAAAAAAGAGAGATCAATTGAAATCAGACATTCGAGCAAAACGCAAAAAATTGAGTCTTGTATTTAGTATAAATGATCAGTGATCAGTTTTCAGTTACCTGTTGAAATTTACAGATTATCTAAAAAGAAGTAAACCTGCTGTAACAGACTTGATTGACAGGGCAGAATCTTTGAGGAATGCTTCAGACTTTCTTCTTGAGAAGTTTAGCCCCACACAGATCTGGAAACATAAGTAAAATAATTATAAACAATTAATATAGACAAACAATGAGCATAGCTCTAACAGCTTTGGCACACAGTGCTTTAAAACAATTACACTAAAATACATTCATCGGCAATTCTGCATCATGTAGTGATCTTTAATATAAAATGAAAATGATTAACCATGCCAATTGGCAATTGCGGCACATGACTAGGCTTGTATACTTGCATTTAAGAACAATACACAGGACATAAATGCAAGTATACAATTTAAGAACAATACACAGGACAAAACCAGGAGAAAACATCGGTGGCTGGGCCACATACTTAGAGGAGAGGGTATGTTGGTGACGTTGCTGGAGGGACGTATGGAAGGAAAGGCAACGAGAGGCAGAAGAAGATTAAATATGCTGAGTGATCTCGATAATGGAGAGGAAGGCGCAAGACAGAGCGGGATGGCGGAGGTCGGAGGGGATCACGAGGGCGCAAGGGCGGATACAGAAATTTTGGACGGGGGGGGGGGGGCCAAAAATATTTAGTGTTGGGTCCGGGAAAAAATTTAGGCCTTGGGAAAAATTTTCTTTCTCGTATCCGCCAAAAAAGTTGATGACCTTTTTTTTAGTCATCCGGCCAAATTTTCGGGAAAATAATACCATTTTGTCTGTCAAAAAAAGTTGATGGCCTTTTTTTTAGTCATCCGCCCAAATTTTCGGAGGGGGCCGCAATGCATGGGTATTTCTTAAAAGGGGGGGGGGGCAAATTGTACAATATGTACATTGTTCCACAGCATGTTCAATCCAAATGGGGGGCGGGCCACGATACATGGGAATTCTAAATGGGGGGGCCATGGCCGGATAAGCCCCCCTGGATCCGCCCCTGCGAGGGCGTCCATGTCACAAACCTGCTCAACGGCAGAAGACTAAAGAAGAGAAGACACAGGACAAATAACTAATTAAACTCTATAGGCCTCAGTTTTAATTAACACTATTAGGCTACATGCAGACACTCATACACGCACAGCACAAACTGCCTTAAAGTGATTTAATAATTGTAAATAAAGTTTTAATAACTGTAAATATAGTTTCGACCAAACGCACTAAGGCAGAGCAAGCAATGACAAATGATATGGTAAACTTGGTAAAGCATGGCCTACTCGTCAGCCTGCCACATGGCTGCTATAAATTGCTTCTTGCATGCGTCGTCATTTGTGTTTCTGTCCTGGCTATACCAGATTTTAAAATGTCTGGCGCCGTAACTGCAGAAAGATTTAAATGAACTCAAAGCAACTAAGGCTAAATAATTTTTAAAATAAACAATTCAAGTTCAAATTGACTAATATTTTTTCTTAATTCTTTAATAGCTGAAAAGGGTATATCGAAGCAGCAGTCCAGAAAGTTTCGGCAAAAAAATGACTTTAAACTTAGACAAATTAACATTACCTTTCCAGCGACTTCCCGCCGTAGACAACAAAGGCAACTGAGACAGTGAGACGGCTCCAAGATGCACGATAACCTTACCCAAGCCGACGCGCGTACGTCACCACGTATGAGTGAAGTGAAAGCTCCCGCCAGAGATAACTGAGTCTTCTTCTTGCATACATAGCCTACATACAGACCATGCAGTACACGCATGCGCAGTGTTCCGGCTCAAATTCACCCAATAACCCTTTCAACAGCAGGCGGCTGATCCCAGAAATTCCTCTAGGGATGTGACCTCTCATAATCTCGAGGCGACAGATTCTAAAAATACCTCAACATGTAGCCATGTGAACTCTTTCACTTCAGCATTTTGAGATTTGTACGTTTTTAGTCCAAAGTCCAATGTGAAGGAGGTTGAATTTTCTGCTTCTATCCGAACCAACCTTTCCTTCATAAGATCCATTCGTTAGTTCATCCATCCATAGATAAAAATACCCATGCATCAAATTATCTATACGTCTGCATATATATATATATATATCGGTTATCTTTATATCTATCTAGAATCTATCTCTATCTATCTATCTGTATGTCTGTCTGTCCGTCCATCCGGCCGTCCCTCCATCCATCCATCCATCCATCCATCCATCCATCCATCCATCCATCCATCCATCCATCCATACCTACATCAATCAATCCATCCGTCCATACATCCATTTAGTCTGACTGACTGACTGTCCGTCCATCCATCCATCCATCTATCCGTCCGTCCGTCCGTCCGTCCGTCGGTCCGTCCGTCCGTCCATCCATCCATCCATCCATACATCAATCCATTCATCCATCCGTCCATCCATCCATCCATCCATCCATCCATCCATCCATCCATCCATCCATCCATCCATCCATCCATCCATCCATCCATCCATCCATCCATCCATCTATCTATCTATCTATCTATCTATCTATCTATCTATCTATCTATCTATCTATCTATCTATCTATCTTTCTATCTATCTATTTTTCTACCTATCTATCTGTCTGTCTGTCTGTCTGTCTGCCCGTCCGTCCGTCCGTCCGTCTGCCTGCCTGCCTGCCTGCCTGTCTGTCTGTCTGTCTATCTATCTATCTATTTTATTTATTATTATTTTATTCGTTTATTGACTTGCAAGTCACATCAATATTCACATAACAGTAACAGACATTAACAACAACAAAATTTCAACAAGAAAATTGTTATGAACTTAATATCAGTGCAGGTCAATGAGTCAGCCGACAAAGGTCTAAAAGACCCGCTAAGACTCGGCTGGCTCATTTACAAACTTAATTCCTGCAAAGGTTAATGTGGAGGATCAAAAATTCCACCAAGACGAGGAGACACCAATCCACATACATCAGGTTAAGTTGAATATGAAGCGGTTCACAAAAAATAACAGAATAACAGAGGGCCACACAACAAATGTAAATGCAAAGCCTGAGAACATATTAAGGTCAAGCATGTATCTCATTCAGACGGGTTTTTCATTCTATCTATCTATCTATCTATCTATCTATCTATCTATCTATCTATCTATCTATCTATCTATCTATCTATCTATCTATCTATCTATCTATCTATCTATCTATCTATCTATCTATCTATCTATCTATCTATCTATCTATCTATCTATCTATCTATCTATCTATCCTTCTACCTATCTATCTGTCTGCCTGGCTGTCTGTCTGCCTGTCAGTGTGCCTGTCTGTCTGCCTGCATGTCTGAGGGATAGAGGGATAGACGAATAGATGAGTAGATGGATAGGTGGATAGACAGATGTATAGATGGACAGACAGTCATAAAGAATGGATAGATGGATAGATGGATGGACGGACGGACGGACGGACAGACAGATAGCTATATGGTTAGATTAATAGATGTATGGATGGATGTATTTATGGATGAATTGATGGATGGATCAATGGATGAATGGATGGATGGATGGATGAATGTACGGACGGTCGGACGGACGGACAGTTAACACCGGTCTGTCTGTCTGTCTGTCCATCCGTCCATCCATCTATCAATCTATCTCTCTGTCATAGACTCATAGTCACAGTATTTACTGCCAACAACGAAGGAGGGTTAGTGTCGAGAGTTGAGGGGTCACCGGGTCAACGGGTAAGAAGCTATTAGCAACCCCTGATGCACCCCAAAGGAGTCCCACGGGGCGCATTTAGAAGACACGGTAAAGGGCCGACGACCAGATGCTGTGATCGGCCATGGACAATAGCCATGGCGACCGCTAACACCGGCTGACAAGTCTAGCTTATCTGTTTACCGATTCTAGAGATAGGTCTACAGTAACTGCCTCGTCTAATACCCTTACATACATGTACAATTTTAATAATAAAACTTATTAAAACTGTAAAACATCACTATACCAGGGCCTTCCAAAGTTAGATCTGTCCGTCCGTCCGTCCATTCATCCATCCGTCTGTCTTTTCTCTCTGTCTGTCTGTCTCTCCGTTTGTTTGTCTCTCTCTATTCGTCTGTCTCTATGTTTGTATGTCTCTCTGTATCTTTGTTTTTCGCCTGTCTGTACGTCTGCCTATATCCTGTCTGTCTCTGTCTGTCACTCTGTCTGTTTATCTGTTTTCTCTGCCTCTGTCATTATGTCTGTATGTCTCTCTGTCTTTCTCTCTGTCTCTGTTTGTCGGTCTGTCTGACTGTCACTCTATTTGGCTGTCTGTCTGTCTGTCTGTATCTCTGTATGTTTGTCTTTCTGCCTGTCTGTATGCCTGTCTATATGTCTGTCTCTCTCTGTCTGTTTCTCTGTCTGTCTCTCTGTTTTCTCTGCCTTTCTCTCTGTCTATCTATCTGTCTCTCTGTTTGTCTGTCTGACTGTATCTGCCGGTCTGTCTCTCTATTTGGCTGTCTGTCTATCTATATGTCTGTCTCTCTGTTTTCGCTGTCTGTCTCTGTCTATCTGTCTATTTTTCTCTGTTTCTCTCCGGATGTCTGTCTTTCTCTCCGTCTGTCTATCGGTCTCTCTGTTTGTCTGTCTGACTGTCTCTCTATCTGCCGGTCTGTCCATCTATTTGGCTGCCTGTCTATCTGTATGTTTGTCTTTCTGCCTGTCTCTGTCTGTTTATTTTGTCTGTTTGTTCTGTCTGTCTATTCGTCTAGGCCTATCCATCTTTTATCTTGCTGTCTATTTTTTCTTAAGATCACTGTTTCCCCTAAATGGTTTTTCCTTCTGATCATATTTTCCTATGTTCCCTATTTTATTTTCTCCCGATTTGAACTTTTATATCGAAACGCATTTATTCGCCCATCGGTTTCATTGCAGTGACATTCAATTTTGTGTTCTATAAGGTTATTGTCTGGTCAGATAAAAATTATGTTGGCTCTAACTGATTGCACAGACCTATGGCATGCAGAGGCCGTCTCCCTCATGCATTTGAATAATTGAATTAGAGCTTTGAAATCAATTAGGCTAGTTCAAGCTCGCGCTGGGTAAACGAAGTCTTGTTTTCTTACTGGTGGAATCTTAGTGGATGTGTAAAAGTCTCGTGATTAGCATGTATAAATGTTTAGAGTTAGGTGATTGAGGAACGGCTGCGGCCTCGTAGCCTATAAGACGTTAAAATTATTAGAAAATCTTATCATGAGTGAATAATATTGTAACGAAAGTGAACTCAATTTTAAACAATTACGAAGAATAGGTCTATTTGTGATTAAAAATTCATGACGAGAGTTTGGCTTTTCGAGATATGATTCGTTCAATATCAGCAATAATCTAGAAATTACAATGGGCATATATAGGCCTAAAATTTCTAAATGGCGGAATAACAAATACGCGACTTCCTTGAGTATTTAGAATCTTTGGTTATACTGCTTATGCATCGACTATCGTGAAGCGCGACCAATGAGACACAAACTGCAAGTCACGTGATTTTCGCGTCGAGATTGATTGGACTGATATTCAATGGCGCTGTCTGGCCTACCGACATTCTCTGTATATGGCAAATACATACATATTTCGGTATACATATACCGAAGAAGGCATGGTAATCTACATATTGTTGGACCAGTGTACCAAATTTTCTTGAAATTGCTCAAAGTTTAGAGGTCGCTCTGCAGGGTGAGATATACCAGTACCCCGACTGCATGTACATTACATGTATGTCGACAAAACTCGACATTCATTTATGATTTAAAGTTAAAGGTCGTCATAGATGCAATGCTTTCTTCAATCTGCAGGAAGAAGCTGATGCTATTATTTTTTTTATTTAAATGCGTTTAGATAAGGGTATAAGTGACCTTTGGATAATTGTTTAAATAATAAGAGAGGAGAGATAAATTTACGGATGCACTTGGTGCTAAGATGATAGTAATGCGTTCGATGGATGGGAAGATCCTTCCTGGTATTACAGGTAAACAACCATTTGATAGATTGCCAGTAGGCTACTGGTTTCAAGATATACGAAGTGAATCAATTACACGGAGTGCAAAGGTTAAATTATGGTCAAGGTGAAGAAACAAGACAAGTTGTTGTGATTCTGTTGAAAGATTGTGGATATAGAGTCAAAGTGACGCACTTCGATACTACAGCATTAAACAAAGAGACTATACTGGGAAAGACCCACTGCACCTTGCTTGTCAAAATTGTGATGCATGGTCACGAGTTCAAACAATCATTTGCACTAACAGGACAATTACCCCCTGGACAATTACCCCCCGGACAATTACCCCCGGACAATTACCCCCGGGGACAATTACCCCCCGGACAATTACCCCCCGGACAATTACCCCCCGGACAACTACCCCCCCGTGCCAATTACCCCCCGGACAACTACCCCCCCGTACCAATTACCCCCAGGACAATTACCCCCCCCCCGTGCTAAAAATTAAATCTATGTCATGTTAAACGCCTACCTAATTAAATAGTTAAATGTTATTGATGAGTTGTGACTTTAGTTAGCATAATAACTAAGCAAGGTTAAGAGCAACTCCACGAAGATAGACAAGTTATTGTTAACCCTCAGGCTACCACGCTATTTTTGTAACACTGACTACCAAGGGGGGGGGTGGTTACCACCCCTCTGGATTTTGGGTTTGGTTTGAGATATCATAACTTGTAATACACCTATGGATTCAGCATTCATTTCTGCACAAAATGGTATATTTAGGTTTAAAATATATGAAAGCACCCCGAAGTTATGAATTTTTACCGTAGGCACCCGTCGATTCCACAAAATGTATACTTTCGCATAAGCAAAATATTAGATTCTGTGTGTTTTAACATAATTTATTTAATTAAAAATAGTTTACATATAATAAAGTCCATTATTCAACTATAAAAACTAGTAATAAGTTAGTTTTAGTTACAATAAAAAGAGAAAAAACATGTAAAACATGTAAAACATGCTGAAAACGTTTACGCAGACTTATCGGTTTGCGTTGTAAAAAAACCCAACATTTTCACACATTTAAATTTATTTTGAGCACTTCCGGTCATCAAATGTCAAATTAATTGGTATCAAAAAATAGCCCTAAATGCACTCTATAGAATGACATAATTTATTTTAGAATGACATAATTTATTTCTCTTAAAAAATAAATTATGAATAATTTTTAATAGGAAAAACATGAAAATTTTGTGAATATAAAACACCTTTATTTATATTTTAATTTATTTTGAGCACTTCCGGTTGTCAAAAGACAACTCCGTGACCACCAAAATGTAGCCCCACATTCCCTCTACAGAATGGTGTAATTGGTGTCTCTTCATGTCAAAGGACGGATAAGATACAGCCGATAATCTAAAAGGGGGGTGGTATCCATCCCCCCTGGTGCCTCGGGTATATCGGGTATAACTTTTGAATGGTATGGTATATCATCACATTTTAGCTCAAAATGTGTGCAAATGAATCCTCTACAGTTACCTAAAACGTCAAAATTTTATTCCTAACGAAAAAAGTTTGATTTGGGAAAAACCTAGGGGGGGTGGATACCACCTCCCCCCTGGTAGCCCGAGGGTTAAACGTTCAAGAAAAATACTAAATCAAATCAAATCCAAAAACGATGCTAAGCTAATGTGTGAAAAAGGTTAAAAGTTCAAGAAAACTTCAACGTTTTAAACGCCTGCTAAATAAAATATTTAAATGTAATTATCGATAGAGTTCTGCCTATATTCGTAGCCTACTCAGCGAAACGACACCATTTTGCTAAATTCTTGTTTTACTTCTGTTGTTTCTTTTTCTGTAAAGAAAACCTTCGAAACAACGTTTATCTTTCCCTCTCTCAGATTTAGAAAATTCCATCATGACAGGTCGGACTAGATATCGAAATTAAGTAGACTGTGTATAAGCTAACTCCGTATTGCGTTGAATAAGTATTGTATCTAGACTCTAGAGATAGGTAGTGAAGAAAGATGGCTATAGTCCTACCACGGTAGTCCCTAAAGTTAATTTACGATAGGCTTAGGCAGCGCTGAACGTCCGACAAATACAAAGAGACCGGTAAAGAGATTAATGCGTGAGAGAACAAGCTCACACTGTGGCACGGGGGGTAATTGTCCGGGGGTAATTGGTACAGGGGGTAGTTGTCCGGGGGGGTAATTGGCACGGGGGGTAATTGTCCGGGGGGTAATTGTCCTGGGGGTAATTGTCCAGGGGGTAATTGTCGGGGAGTAATTGTCCGGGGGGTAATTGCCCTAGAACCCAGTGGCCCACCAGACATAACAATTTTGAAAGTGGGTCTCATGCATTTATAGTTGGATGCTATTGTAAGTCACTTCCAGACAGCACTCCAGGATCCGAAATGCCAAGATAATTTGGCAGCATTCATCAAGTCGTCAATTCAGACTTAATGCAAATAGTCAAAAATGCTTAACAATTTAGCATCCAGCTTTGAGATGACTACCACGGGCTACTTCAACTCATTGTCGCCTTTCTTAGTAAAATTCCACCACGTGAAATCCGATCGATGGAACTCGTTGCAGTACATGGGGTAAGATGGTTGGCAGATATTGTTTCTTGATGTTCAGAGAACAATTCCTTCTTACAGACCAGAAGAAATATCAGTTAGATACATCAACCTGTTTCCTAGTCTGGTATTGGCAGGAGCATGATGTCTTGTCCCAACCAGACTAGCCTACGACACCTTCCAGCGACCTTCGGATTTTGAAGTCTATCTTCAGGTACAAAGAGTTCGAAAAAATTGTGTCATTTCTGCAGCAACCACCAAGGCTCTTTCTAAGGATTTGTGATATGTGAGTGAGGAGATGGTAGCCTTGGCCTTTTTAGACTCCGCCGTCAACCATGGAACATGCATGTGCACTTGTGCAGCGAAAGATGGTCAAGGCATCTTAAATTCAAGAACGAAACGAGCATGTGAAACGGCACATTCAAGTGCAGGTGAGCAGCGTATTTACAGGTTGAAGATTTTGGTACGATTAAAACTTTGAACATCTTACGGATAGTAGAACTTCAATGTAAACTTCTAACTGAGATTGGTAGCCTACCGAACAATTGAAACAAAATCAGGACTTTTAGAAGGCAAAACAGTGCACAAAAAAGTTTCATTGTTGTAAACGGCATTGCCGAGAGGGGTGTTAAACTCCTTCAAGTATTCAAATCATTCACCACTAAATATGAATGGGAGAAATACCTAACGCAGGTTGTATCTGAGCACAGATCTCTGTTCCTTGACGAAAAAGAAGTATGTGTTGGGCATACTACTGAGACTCCAACAATCGAAAACCCTCTAAAACTGTTGCGCATGCAGAACATGTTCAGCATATGCCTGGCTTTGCTATACTTTTAAAAATTATTTTAAGACAAAATTATTAACTTTATACCAGTAGGCCTATTCAGTAGATCTATATGCCACTCAATCTCCAACAGTCTACGATGATCAGTTTATTTCTTTGATCTAAATTCTAAAAGAGTTCTTGTCCATTATACTTCAAATGCTATGATTTGACTATTTTTCGCCATGGTAATCAATGGGGAAAAGTCAGTAGCATGGAGCTACCACTAAATATCTATCAATCGGGCTGAAATTTTACACTTATTCACTACTAAGGCAAGGTAACAGATAGAGAGGGTACCATCAGCTAAATTCGAGAAATTATTTTTGAGGACCACACTAATACATACATACATACACACACACACACACATACATACATACATACATACATACATACATACATACATACATACATACATACATACATACATACACACATACATACATACATACATACATACATACATACATACATACATACAAGGTGAAAATAAACCTTTCGTGAGCTGCTCGTGTGTCAAAAAACATGAAAAAACGATCTTCAAAGGAAGGAAAGCAGACGACAGGAAAACTGTTTCTCAAAACCAATTATTATTATTAGCCTATATCCAGGATTTCAGTTGTTTTTTTTTGTACCTTCGTGTCGACAGGAAAGAGAGACAAACAGACAGACAGACAGACAGACAGAGAGACAGACAGACAAACAGACAAACAGATAGACAGACAGATAGACAGACACGGAGACGGAGACTGATACAGAAACATAGAGAAAACAGACAGACAAACAAACAGACAGACAAACAAACAGACACAGGCATAGAGGGACACAGAGACACAGAGAGTAAGAGACAGAGTGAGTGAGAGGAAACAGAGTGTGAGAGAGTGAGAATCTACCAGATCTGTCTCTGTCGTGCAAGAAAGAATTATGCATTTTTTCTTTCCTATTCCTTGCCATCGTTCCCGATCTCCAACTACCTGCTGTTTGTCCGTCTGTCTGTCTGTCTGTATGTCTTTATGTATGTCTGTGACAGTCTGTCTGTATGTTTCTCTGTCGTACCAGAAATGAAGTAGGCTACATTACTACGGGATATTACATTAAGTCGCCCCTTGTAGCGCAAAATATCCAGAAAATATGCCCGGGGTTCCATATAATTATCAGGTGATGTCCAGTATAATTGTGTAGGCTATAATAATAATATGCATGGTTGCAAAATAGCCTACACAGGAAAGTGGAAACACACAGAATTAACTAATCGGAAAATGTCGAAAATTATACACTTCAGGAGGTTTGAACCCATAAAGCCCCTCTTTAAATAGATCTATAAGCTACATGTATACATAATTCTGTCTACGGGTTGTAACGTACACCAAGGCCGGATTAAGAAATGTGGAGACCGAACATGTTGAACATGCCTTAATCCGGCCCTGACGTAACCTATCCATGTTTTATGACGGTATACGGCACTTACCTTTGTCGATGGCTATTCTGTGCGATCTCCGAACTCCCTCCAGCTTTCCATATGCAGTCTGAACAATCACAAGCTTTCTTCCACCATCCATTCCGTCCTCTCCAAGATCTTCCTCAGCCTCTTCCCCTTCTCCATCAGCCGAAGATAACACCACCAGAAGAAGAATCACAGTTACCGTCATACACATCCATTTCTTCATCGGTTCACTCGGCTTCCGTGATGTGCTACGCTGCACTGTTACAGTAGTCCTCTCGCCTCTGCTCCTCTCCCCCATTTTACCGACGAGATCGTAATCGTAATCTACGGGTTGTAACTTAGCCGAATATCTGTCTGCGGTTAGGCTAGCTTGCAGATAGGTGCTGTCTATAGGCCTAGGCAAAGCGAAGTCGCTGTTAGAGCGACTGCATGTAGTTGACTAGTTTTAGCAGTGAAACATAGTCCAGCTTTTACCGTGAAACTCCAGAGATTTAACACGTGTCTATAATAGACGTCAATATTATAGCCTGAAGTTTTCAAGTTGGATCTACGCTGCGTGTTGTCCTTGGAACTGACCCTGAAAATAAGCGCTGCCGGCTAATAAAGATTTTAAGTGCAGTAGTAGCTGTGTCCAAAGTCGGTTAAGTAAGTTCCAGCATCTGGCTAAACGATCGTAATCGTAATCGTAAACTCCTGATTTCTAAACCGCCTCTAGAAAGCCATGCGCGGGGCACCGGCTTATTCACGAGCGCTGCGTTGAGTCAAGACTCAAAAGGGTTATCCGTAAGAGTAGTCCATAAAAGATATAGAATCACAGCAGTTAAACAATAATCTCGTTGCAATTCTGTAATAAACTATCCAGAATTTTCGCGAAAACCGCAATGTGCCACAGATCCGTTGGTGGTGCCTAAAGTAGGCCTACTCATAAGTGTCAACTGCTACGTGCTCTCCAGAAATGCATCCATCAGACCGTCCTGGACTCCTGGAACTGGTGGTAGTAAAATATCGGGTATCAAAGTGAAATCGTGTGCAGTGGTGCAGCAGAGCCATTCTCTCAGAATTCACGGTTATAGTCAGCACTGCATCGTACAGACAAACGTCAAATGCACGGACGCGTATACTCACATTCGACATCGACAACTGCAAATAATTCTGTGTCCAAAATGACACATCCGTTTCGGTTGCGTCGCTTCGAAAAAGCATCGTAGGCCTACTTCGTCGCGATATTTTCCATCAAACAATTCCACGACCATTCGCTTTTTCCTCTCATCTCTAAATCCGTCGGCCGTCAAATCGAAAAACGTTTTCCTTCATTTCGTTATTTCTCCATTTCAGTTGCAATCTTCTGCGCGTATATTTTATTTTTTATATCGCGGTCGAATCTTGATTCTTGAACGTCCGTTGCAATATATATATATATATATATATATATATTACATATTATAATTATATAGCCTACGCATCTATATTATATTGCAGTTCTAAGTATATTATATACATTATATAATATATATATATATTATATATTGTATATATATATATACATATATATTATATTGCAGTTCTAAGTATTATTATATATACGCTGCAGAGATATCTATCATCTGCTGAGATCGGCTGCCGTCTGCTAGGATCAAGCGACCCGTCTGAAAGGTTGCACATGGCCTAAGGGCGGCGAATGGGTGGCAACGGGAGGAGGGTGAAGGGGTGGGTGGGGGCAGCGAGGTCAGGCAGAAGTCTTCTGCTTCTGGTTTTTGCTGCTGCTGCTGCTGCTGACTGATTGCATCTCTGCCTCTGGTTACATTCAGACTCTGTCGCATTAAACCGTGATGCTCTTCCATCCATCTACAGTACGGTATGTGACGACTATTATAGACCTTTACGCCCCTCTGTCTGTCCGTCATATGATGATGATGACGATGATGGCAGTGATGGTGGTGGTATGATGATGATGATGATGGTGGTGGTGGTGATGATGGTGAGTGGTGACGACGACGACGACGACGATGATGATGATGATGATGATGATGATGATGCTGACGAGTTCTCTGCCCGAAGGCAGGCTCATTGACTTTTACGACTCTGGGAATGAGATGAGTGAGGTGGTTTCCCGTTGCCTTCCTCACAGACAATTATGAGTGAGCAACTTGTCGAAGGTCACTATACGCAGTGGTTTGATGCAGGTTCGAACCTGCGACTCCACGGTATCAATCAAGGCACGGAACATATACCGTTAAACCATTTCATTCCATGTCCATCATTTAGATTAATTACCTGCACGGGTTTTCCGGTGGGGTGTCCGGTCACTCCGGTGGGGTGTCCGGTGGGGTGTCCGGTGGGGTGCCCGGTGGGGTGTCCGGTGTGGTCTTCGAAATTTCGGCTTTTCGCCCTCACCCGACACCTCTTCTGTCCGCTCTCATAATTTAGGGCCAACACCCCTTCGTCCATATAATATTATCCAATAGGTCTACACATCACTACGCATCCTATAAATCTGTCCAGTTAGCCTATCCATTGATAATAAAGTGGGCCTGTATCGATTTCATGTATGACCTACTGTTGGCTGATGACATGCAGTCAGAAAGACAGACAGACAGACAGACAGACAGACAGACAGACAGACAGACAGACAGACAGACAGACAGACAGACAGACAGACAGACAGACAGACAGACAGACAGACAGATATAAATAATATAGAAATAAGATAGAACATTAAGCAGAAGTAATTGAATGCTATAGACGGACAGGAAGATGCAGGCGGCCAGACAGACCGAAAGACAGCAGAACAACAGGCTGGAAGAACAACAGACAAAAGCAACATATTGTATTTCACTAACACAATTGAAATTATTCTCTTTGTGTTTTCTGCTGCCAATCGACCTCAAGAGTGCCAAGGACAATCGCACGTGTAAGAGCAACTATAGTGGATCTGAAATGGAGCTGAAGCACTGCAGGTCCTTATTAGATGGGCGGTGGTGGGTTAGGGTCAGGCTGAGAGGGTTGGTGTCAAATGATCACATCTTGTGTTTGGTTGCGGAATCTGTGTTGGAGGTGGGAGGTTTCTCAACTGTTCGAAGTTCGAACGTAGCTATTAATTGGCAGTTTATTTTACACCGTACATGTATAATTATAGCCTACAGATCTCAACTCATTGTCTGCATAGACTGCATGGTGGTCCTGAGATTTTTTTATTATAGACTCTACGATCGCTTTTGAGAGCATTCTAAAGCCTTAGAACTATAATAATTATTGCCTAATTCATTTGTCTTAGCACATACGCGCATAAACTTGTATGAATGACAGTGTCAACATGGATGGCTACATGGCTTAGAACTTGGTTTGTGTGCATGGCATAGTGCATACAGTGGTAATTGCTCATCCAGAGTTGACGGTTCTTCAAATCTATCTTAACAAATCGTTTGACGAATACATAGCGAATAGCCTATAGGGTCTAGTATATCTGTAACAGAACAGATTATAGGCCCTATAGGCTACTCACTATAGGATATTCGACACCTTTAATTCGCACTTCAAAACCATTATTTCACTATGGTCGTAAAGGACGTTAATTAAGTACAGGGTTGGCCAAAACAATCCCCTACAGTATTTTGCCATTATCTTGGCCAGAAGTAAGAATTTCGAAATGAAATTTTACAGTCTTAAAGACAATTCATATTTATAGGCCTACATGATGGCCAGATTTCATCAAAACATTTCAAACAGAACAAAAGTTATATCACTTTTAGTGAGGCCACCCAACGCCTTTGGACGATTAAAAAACATAACGCAACAAAAAATTTAAGCTATACGTGTCTCGCCGTTTGTCGTTTATCCTTCCACTAGTATACATGTAGGTCTGTCTCTCTGTCCGTTTCCCTGTCATTGCGTGTCTTCTTGCCCGTCAATTTTACACCAACAATCTATTACCTGTATTGGTATATGCATATATGACGTCTGTTAAAATATGATATAAAGGTGTCTAAGCGAAACTAATTAATATTCCATCTGACCCTGACGCAACCTGCTGTGTGCCATCTTACGCGTCGTCGTCGTCGTCCTCTGGCACCATCTTGATATTGATCGGTTTCGAATCTCGACCTTCGCCCGCTTTCCATGTCCGCCTCCATATCCGTCTCCATGTCTGCTTCTTTGTCCCGTCGCCTTCGCTTCTCAACTGCAGCAGTAGGACTGTAGGAGGATGACCTATTACTCGGCGGTTGTGTTATTTCCGGGTTTTCGTCGGACCCTTGAAAGTGGTGACAGAGCAGCTGGTTTAGTGACACCTAGCGAGATTTAATGACTTAAAGACGCCCTCTGGCGACTTTTTGACTGACCCACCGAGACGAAGTGGCAGAGACGCACAGGCATCTAGGCAGGGCTGTAGTAGATCGAGGGTGCACGGCAATGCCGTAAACCCCGGGGAGGGAAAGGAGAGAATTCCCTCCCCACTTTTAAGCCTTGGGAGGGAGCGTGAAGGACTTTCCTCCCCACACTGGTGGAAGTTTGGAGTTGGAACATTGTTTTACTCAACAAATTAATCAAATAATTACATATTCCCACGCATTGCCGCATCATGGGCTTCTGGTGACACCGTTTCCCCTCCCACATGTTAAAACAGAGCTAGGTCTACTACTCTGGGTGCCCGCGGCCGTGGCTATAGGGCCTAGCCTACAGCGATGTGCACCCACCTTATGAATATTTGTGTTTAGCATACTGGAACCATGGGAATCTGCCTTATGACCTTCCAAAAATTCTTTAGAATTTATAATATCTTCTATAGCCTAAGTTCAATTTATTCAACCTGTTGAATAACTTATATGACGCAACCTTATGGGGTGCGGTGGACGGTGGTGCAGTGGTGGAGTCGTTGCCTTGGAGCCGGAAGGTTCGAGGTTCGAATTCACCTCGCCGCGTCAAGTCCTTCACTCACAATTGCTCAGCGCTTCGGCGTTAAACTCCGATGCAGTGTCCGCTCTGCATTTGGGAGCGCCTCTGAGTAGAGAGAGCTTGAAGGGGTGCTATAGCAAGTGCGCATACAAACAAAACCTGCCGACGTTGTACGGCTGGCGCCTCCATTGCTTCTCTTGCCCGCGATTAAGCTGATTCTATACACCTTTATATCACTTGTACAAGACTTTATATATAATTCTGCCTAATCATCAGCTTTATTCGATCGCCTCAACGGTTGCAAATGCTTCGTGGTTGGGTTTAAGTCTATTCCTTTTTCGCCGCAGTAGAAATGTAGGGCGAGATTTCGATTAAGTTAGAGTACTTAGCACGTTGTACACGATGGTCTTACAGGATGTGGTGGCTAATCAAACGTGCACTCGTGCAGCGGTGGTGAAGTATCAACAACACACGATCAATTCATTGATAATGAAACAGGTTTGACGCCACATTCTGTGCGTTATATAAACCCGTTTATACAGCCTTAATATGTCTCGACAGTTTTGAATCATTATCCTTCAATTGTCAGCGAAATATCAACGAAATGCTGAATTATTACAATTCATGATTACAATAAACAAGGTTGAACATTACATTGTTATGAATAATATTAATTACGTTTCGCTTAGACACCTTTATATCCATTGTAACGGGCGCTATATATAAGCTCCACATTCCGTCAAGCTTAATTTACGAGGTTGGAAAGTCTACATAAAATCTTAGTCCTGTATTATAAGAGCAAGGTAGTGCAGTAATAAGCCAGGTTCTATATACTGGTCTAGTACCTTGCTCATAAGTGCTGTAATATGCCAAACAAATTTCTGCCCAGGGCAACGGCCTCTGTAGTCATATGCCCTCGTCAAATCAGGATCCATCCATAACAGCAAGGACGCAATAAACAAAAGACCAGAAAATCCTTATTTATTGGAAAATCACAGCAAAACCAGTATTTTTCTGTTCAGCTCTTTACAAACAGATTCCTTCCGTCATCAAATGTCCCACCAGTCCCCACAAATGTCCTAAGTTTCCAGTGTTCATAAACCTAGCAACTGTTCTTTTGACAGTCCGACCAACGTTGACAATTAGAGGTCGGCTGCAGTCACGAGTTCGAACCATTGTCTCAACGCGTCGCTCAGCGTCTGCGGCAATGTGTGGACGTCGCGTAGGATGATGTAGAATGGAAACGGAAATGTTTCGACAAACGTTCGAATGACGACCTGGAAAAAGAAAACGTTTGGAATCAGGAGGATGCAAAAAGAAAATGGATGCACTAAGACAATGGATGCATGAAGACAATGGATGCATGAAGACAATGGATGCACAAAGACAATGGATGCTCTCAATGCAAAATAAGTAAGGAAGGAAGTAAATAAGTAAGTAAGTAGGTAAATTCATCTAAATTCACCTGCTTTTTATAAGTTACTCAAAACCTATTATTTTAGCTGTGGCTAGACTGGGAGCGCCTCTGAGTAGGTTTCTTGAAGAAACGCTATATAAATTCACGAAATGAATGAATGAATAAATGAATGAATGAAATATGCATGTAAGCAAGTATGTAAGAAGCAAGCAAGCAAGCAAAGAGCAAGTCAATCAGTAAGCAATCAAGTAGCAGCTCCGAAAATATTCATAATAAATATTTCTACATGCATGCACACATGCGCAGTTGCGCACGCACTCACGTACGATAAATAATTGATAAGAATTACTTTACTTACTTGTTTTCCGTTCTCTGTTTCAACAATGTCGGCCGATATGATGTCAAGTACAGACCCCTAAGGAAACACAAACAATAGGAACATTCACTCAAACAATAGGACCAGTCACATAAACAATTCAAAGGAACTGATTGTTGACAATACTTTCGTTTAGTGTTTTTGAAGATCAAAATTAAAAAGATCAAGAAAATTACGCACACCTTTTTTATACTTTCGTAAATCACATATAAACTAATAATGCACACCTTTTTTATACTTTACAAAATGACATAAATTCAGGACAATGGACAACACATGGATCTGTCTGGATGCCGGATTTCATAGGACAACGTGTAACACTAAGAACATTTTTTCGTCATCTCAAAACTACATTCTTCTCTCTGGGTCTTTCGCACTGGGAGCCCCTCTGATTGGTGTGCGCTGTGAGAGGTGCTAATGTAAATTTATACATACAATACAATAAATTACAATACAACACTACTGGTGAAGGAAAATTTTCAAGAGGACTTTTCCCACGAAAACGCGTTTTGACTAGCTTTTTTCTACATGACCATAGATAGATGTCTTGTAGATTATAAAACTGGCACTACATAAGTCTTTAGATTATATATATTAATTATTGGATGAGGGTGAAGAGTTTGTTTTAGAGAAAAACTACAGGCAAGGCAACTTCAACAAACCTTTTTGTATTGTTTAACGGGCTTTCCAGAACCATCTAATTCTGTCGAGCTTTCCTACAAAGCACATATCAATCACCGGCATCATCAATCAGCATTTTGATTGATGCTTTGCAATCAATCGGTATCATCCATGCCCTCGAACAACTGCAAGGTTGTGAGGTTAATAATTACAGGTGCTATATAAATAAATGTCCATATAAACACATACATAGATATGATGTCACCTTTGGCATCTTATACAAAAATGTTTCATTCCCATAGGACGGCTGTCTATATCCATTTATATCTGTGTGCATCAGTGTCGGTTTGTCTACCTGCCTGTCTGTCCATCTGCTTGCGTGTAAATATGTCTGTCTGTTTGTCTCAGTCTCTCTTAGAGCAAATTCCTTTGCATGCATTTGAGAGGTATGGGGACGGTGTGGAATCAAGATTAGCGGAAAAGGAATTCTCAGCTTCTAGATCTATAGTCTGTTATAAGTTGCATCTGTGTCAGCTAAAGTAATTCAAATAAAGGAATTGATTGATTGATTAATTGATTGTTCAGTAGCTTAATACTTTAATAATGCATTGGTATAATAACACCAAAAACACCATCACCCGTATCTTAACAATATGATTACAAAGTAAATACAAAAATATCGCAGACCTCATACACCGGGCTGTCGAGTACAACGAACAAGACAAAGATGTTGGCTTCACGTAACATCTGAATCGCATCTTTGACGAGCGGATCGGCCTGCGACAGACGACCATCGGAAACGATGAGCAGCAGTTGTGCGGTGTTTGAATTCTGGAAGCTGCCGCTTATTCGTTGTCTCATGTCGCCGAAGATTCGAGCTGCGGCTTCCAGCAACTGCTCACAAGAAAAGAAAGACGTAGAGAAATATCTTTTATACGTTAAATGATGCACTGCACTAATTTTTCTTGGGAATTTTTTACTTGGGTGACCAGCAGGATGTCCATCCCTTTATAGGGCCTTCTTTGTAGCCATTACATGCATATTTTCTGCTTTTGCTGTCATCTTGTGTTTTTTTGGTTGCAATAAAGTGATTGATTGATTGATTGAAAGCCCCCCAGAGTAAATTTTAGAACTTTATCTTTTGACTTAGGTTAACAACAGCTTCATTCATTCTTTCCAAGGATTTACATAGCGCCCCGTCAACAGACCTACTCAGAGGCACTCCCAGCCAAGCTAAAAAAGTACGATTTGAGCAACTTATAAAAGCAGAGGAGTTTAAGTCGCAAGGCTAGTGGGAGGTAATTCCAGATAGCGGGACCCACAATCAATTAACGATAAAAATTGCAAATAACAGGAGCGAAATCAACGTACCTCGATAACCTGGGTGTGATTCTGCTGAAACTGAAGCTGTTGTATTATTTTTGCTCCTGACTGAGCCGTGAACGGTTCCTTAAATGCATGCAACACTTGCACGTGCTCGCCAAAACTAAAACAGAAAAACAATCAATGTGTTAAACACAAGATTCTGTATTCTGCTCTGACCTCCCAAAACAGCATTATCAGTGTAAATTCATTTTTAAAGCGTTCCCAGTTAGCACATCATTCCGGAATGGCCTGCCCTTGACGCTCTGTTTCCTTTCTAGAACTTCTTCTCAGGCATTCCTCTCTCTCTCATTTTAAGACAATTTTACTTGGCTGCACTGAGGTTGGGAGCGCCTCTGACTAGTCGACCTTGAAGAGGCGATATGCAAATTCATTGAATGAATGAATGAATGAATGAATTCCACTCAAATCAAAGTCGTACTGATGACTCACCTACAAACAGACAAATCTCCGACTTCTAATTTCATCAGCGCATTCGAAATAACGGCCAATGATTCGTACGCTAACTGCAAAAATAGAAAAAATCAGATAACATGAAATAAGCAATCTCTCCAGGATAAAATTAAATCAACTTGCTCAACAACTTTACAATTTACAGTACTTTATAATACACGTAACATAACTTAAAACTTGAAACCAGAAGTCTAAAATGCCGGGAGTCTATAAAGCCTATTATGCCAGGAGTCTATAAGTTCATTATTCCGAAGTCTATAACATCTATAACGCCAGAAGCCTATAACGTCTATAGACTTGTATGGCGCCCCTTCAAGAAACCTGCTCAGGAGCGCTACCAGCCCAGCCACAGCAAAAGAAAAAAACTAGAGATTCATGAAACAAAGTTTGATCGATCAGATGTAATAAAGCAGCTTTAAAAGGGAGGTCATTCCAGAAGGACGATCTGACCCTACAACCAAGAAAGCTCGGTATTGCCTGGCAGCTAAGCAAGCCTATGGAACTATGAGCTGCCCCTTCATAACAGAGTGAAAAGACCGACGCACCAATATCCAACAAATTAGTCCACAAGATTGCGTGCATCTGTTGTAAACAATAGTAGTACAATACTATTGTACTGTTATAAACAATATTAGTACAATACTATTGTACTGTTATAAACAATATTAGTACAATACTATTGTACTGTTATAAACAATATTAGTACAATACTATTGTACTGTTATAAACAATATTAGTACAATACTATTGTACTGTTATAAACAATATTAGTACAATACTATTGTACTGTTATAAACAATATTAGTACAATACTATTGTACTGTTATAAACAATATTAGTACAATACTATTGTACTGCTATAAACAATAGTAGTACAATACTATTGTACTGTTATAAACAATAGTACTAGTGAGCTGAACTTGCCTGTCTCGAGTCGTTGTACTCCATACTTTGCGAGTCGTCGATGGCAATCAAAACTTGGTATTGCCTCTTGCTCGGCTTCGTCCTTCGTAACCAGATCTTGTCCTTTCGGAACTGGCTGGCAACGTACGGAATGATCTTGCGCATGTTGATGCGTCTACCTGTTCGATAGTCGCCCCTGGAAAAACATGACGATAGGTAACGGTATAAACGATTCTTTACCACAGCCATCAAACACACCAAGCAACTCAGTTTTTTAATTAACAGTGGATTTTATTAGCATTAGATTTAATTCAAATTTGATTCGATTAGCATCAAATTTCACAATGCTGAGAATCAAGAATCGAACTGAACTCTGAATAGATCGGCGTGAGAACAGCTCGTAAGAGTTCAAGAATGGAATGAATGGCTAATAATAATAATAAGACGATTTATATAGCGCCGTAGCTCAGCCGAGGCCGAATGAAAGGGCGCTGTACGAGAGTTCAAAAGTTACTGGCAGTTATATGATAGTTTAAATAGAACGGTCTTGAGTCTTGATTTGAATCCCTCTAGAGATGGTGCGTTCTTCACATGGTCGGGAAAACTGTTCCATGCAGTGGGTCATGACACCGAGAATGAGCTTTCGCCAAAAAAATAGCGAAGTTCTGTTCTGCGTCATCTGGCAACGATACAAACAGAACTGCCAGCCTCCAACCCTTAAAAAAACCATCTTGATGCAACTCACCTGAGCTTTGACGCTTGAGTCGGTTCGAGGATGAGTCGTAGTTGCTCACAAAGCTCTTGCGACAGTTGCGATGTCAACGCTTCACATTGCTGCCACAGAACCTCCGCTTTTCTCTCCTTCATAGAACAGATAAATTCATATTAACCAAAACACAACATACACCACAAATAGTATTTTAAAATGAGCTACATCAAAGCCCATGCACTTCCATAGAGATAAGCTCAAGGCTAATAATCCAATATAAGATAAAGTCTTTTATCATTTGTATGTCACCTTTTTATCTTACTTTAAAAACAATTGTTCCATCTTGAACATAAAAATGCAGGCAAACAACCTAAACACTTCCGTTTATTAATAAATTGTTAATTTTTACAATGAAATCAGCTAACGTACAAAATAATAATAATTTATTAAGTTCAATCAAGATAATAAACTCCATACATTAGCCTCATGCATTCTTTCTAGATCACTCACAATCCTTGATCTAATCTTCTAATAGACTAATGTCAAGAACACAGATAATCACCATCAACCTATCTGCTGCAAACTCTGATACTGCTTGTATTCTGACAGTGCCAGTCCCAAGCTTGGATAAAGGAGGAGGGAAATGCTGCTAACGATCACAGTAATCATAAAATGTCGTTAACTATTCTCTGACACTCACCTGTTCAACTGCATCAGGTATCAAATAAAGATCCTCGCGTTCTCGTTCCAAAATCTTTCGCAGACGTTCAACTCCAAGCTCACGTGATTCCTGCAACAGACAGCAGTCGACGTCATGTCTAATTAAACTTTAAAAAGATTTCTATATACTATCTTATAATTAAAACTGCTATAATGAATCTGCAGGTGTACTTACACATGCACTGACAAACATACTTACCGGTACTTATATGCTCAATGGTGTAGTTACATATGTACTCACTGGTGTAACTACGTGTACTCTACATGTGTACTTACCGTGTACTTACACATGTATTTACTGGTGCTCTTACGTGTGTACTTACACATGTACTTACAAGTGTACCTACACATGTACTTACTGGTGCTCCTACACGTGTACTTACACATGTACTTACAAGTGTACTTACACATTACTTACTGGTGTACTTAAACATGTACTTACAAGTGTACTTACACAGTACTTACTGGTGCTCTTACGAGTGTACTTACACATGTGCTTACAAGTGTACTTACACAGTACTTTCTGATGTACTTATGTAACGCTCGTAGGCCCACCTTTCTCCCGATAGGGGCGCTACTCCCGATCGTTGCCGTGGAGAGGTGGCCATACTTTCTAATAGGTGCGTTGGACCTGGGGCAAATGAACCGGTCAGACCAAATTCCTTTGGTCTCGCTCCCGTGTTCGGGTTTATTTCTCTTCTAAAGGGAAAAGTGCCAAAGTTGATCGAGGTGTCCGATGGCAGAGGCACGGTCCTTGGTCGGTTGACGACCTCCGGACCGTAGTCCGGAATATCTGGGTCCGTTTGTGCACCTATTGTGAGCGTCCTAATATTTGTTTCTTCCTCCAATCTTTCCAACCTTTCCCGTTCCGACAAATTCCACCGTTCTTCCTGAGCCCTTCCAACCTTCAAGGCTTCCTTCATTTTATTTAGTCGTGCAACCATTTGGTCAAGGGGTTCAAGGACCACTTCCGGAGAGGCATTCCTTACTTCTCCCTCTTCTTCAGGGTTCGAATTCCCCTCATTAATCATTAATGTTAGAGAAGAAGAAGCCATTGCTTTATGATAATGTAATCAAGCAAAACATACGAAGTAATGCAATGGCTACGCCTAATTAGCACAGAAGAACAATATAATGTGAACCTACTCTAGATTAATATAGCAAAGTCATAACTCTAAGAAAAGGTTTGTAAAGTCACAACAATTATTACTAATAGTCCACTTAAGGTGCTAGACGGTTCTCTAACCGTTCTCCTAATATTCACAAGACTAATATTACATAGCACCAGTAACCACAACTCTCAAATATCATTCACTCATTTAGCCTACAGTAGCAAAGTGAAAATACAACAGTTCAAGCTCACGTGGTTACTCTTGCAAATGTCCTTCATTCATTCAGCCTATAATGGTGAAGCGAATATTATACAATTCACGTACACGTGATTTCACTCTCAAATGTCACTCATTCAACATAGAGTAGCCAAAAATGATATTAAATGCACAAAAGCCCTAGCTTCTGCACGGAAACACCCTAGAACCCAGACAATGGTTTAGTCCTTAACTTAGCAGAGGCCTACAATTAAATATCTCTTTTCTCACAAATGAATAAACTACGAAGTACTACCCGTTCGAAAAGGGGCGTTTCCCGTCACTTCTCCATACAGCATGACGAACGAAACTCGGCCACAGGTTTTCTACTGCCACAGCTGTGTCTTCCGTTGCAAGGACCGTCCTTCCGTGGTTTCTTCTTCCACCTTGGTTTCGACCATTTAAGCTATTAACTCAGCGTAAAGTTATCGAAACCTAACTTCGCAGTTGCACAAGAGTTTCTTCCTGGTTCCACAGTCACGTGACGACCTTCTCGTTCCGCTTCAAGAATAGCTCTGCTCACGCCGTCGGAATTCAACTCTCTTCTGCCCACGTTCCAAGGGAAGCTCAATCTTTTATACTGCCTACGCCCTCTAGCGATTAAACCATCAGCCCGCCTCAAACACCAGCTGCCTTAATCCACTACAGAGCAAAAACCCATCCCCTGTAACGAGGATAGAGTTCGTTACACTTACACATGTACTTACACAGTACTTACTGGTGTACTTACACATGTACTTACTGGCGCTCTTACGAGTGTACTTACACTGACGTTGTAGTTCTCCATCACAGTGTGAACTGATGGTTTCAAACTTCTTGCGACTGTCGCCGTCTCAACGCGATCTCCACCGACGTCAACTCTCGTGTCCCTCTTCGCGTCTTTCTCTTTGTTCTTCTCAGCCGATTCCTTTGTCTCAGTCTGTGATAACTTCTGAGCGGCTTTCGCCTTTGTCTCCGGCTGGAAAATGAGAACCAATCATGCAATTAATAATTTAAAAAGTGGACAGATGTTTCAATCAACAACGAAAATTAGATCATTTTTAAGATCATTTTTACTATTATTAAAACCATATACTTACCGATAATGCTTGTATTGTTTGTATGTGCACTTGTTATGTAGTTCCCCCTCAAGATTTCTACATAGAAGCGCTCCCGACTACAGCGCGGACACTGAATCAGAGTTTCACGCATGCGGGTCACACGGAAATGTGAGTCGTTAGTCAGTCACAGGGCAAAACAGCATTTAGATGTCAGACATTTGAAATTCCGAAAGTCTATTATAGTAGAAGTTCAAAATGAATCCAAGCAGTTAAGGGTAGTCAATGAAAGTGGTAAGTCATAACGTGAGAAAAATGAGGGAGGCGGGCAATCAAATGAGCGACTGCATGAAGTATCGATCGGAGAGGAGCCAGGTGGAGTTTTTGTAGGTCGATGAGCAATGGATTACAGTAGTCAATGCGGGAACAGATGAAGGCATGGACCATAGAAGAAGCTTTAAATAAAGAAGATTCATTTTCCTTCATCAGTAATTTTTTAACCTTTTAGCAACGTTCCTAATTTTTTTTTGTGGCTGGGAGCAATTTTGATGAGATGAAATCCATGATAAATAACAGGGTGTATTGATAGCCTAATAGGCCAAATTGGCTTGAACGTGCAATTATTGTGGGGCACGGTGGTGTACTGGGTATGTTTGTAGCCTTGCAGCCGAAGGGTTGCAGGTTCAAATCCACCTTAAGCCACCGCATAGGGACCTTGAGCAAGTCCTTCCTTTGCGATTGCTCATACGCTTAGGCGTGAAACTTCGATTCAGTGTCCGCGCTGCAGCCGGGAGCGCCTCTGAGTAGCGAGCTTGAAGGGGTGCTATAGCAAAGCGAGAAATAAATCTTTAAAAAAATATTGTCATAGACTAATGTGCAAAACAGCCATCGTTTTAGCAACAGGATGTCGTAAACAATTTCTAATAAGATATTGCTTTTAGACACCTTTAAATAGGGTTTTGTTGGCGCTATATATCAAGCATCTATTCAGCGCTGCACAATTATATGGATGATAAGCTTCTAACAAGGCTACTTTTATACACCTTTAAATTGGATTTTGCTGACACTATATAATAAGCATCTATTCAGCGCTGCACAATTATATGGATGATAAGCTTCTAACAAGGCTACTTTTAGACACCTTTAAATTGGGTTTTCTTGACACCATATAAAAAGCAGATCTGTTCAATGCTGCACAATTCACCCGACAACTGAACCTTAGCAATTTATAACTCAACCGATCAGCCTAATCATTAACCCTTTACCGACCGAGGGTATAATAATTTCACATGCCATTTACTACACTCTGGTCTGCAAAGGGTAAAAGCTGCATCACATGAAATATATTCCATAAATCTTCCTACGTTTTTTGTTGACAAAGGGTTAAAGCTTCATCACATGACGTCCTAAACAGTTTCTAACAAGGCTGCTTTTAAACACCTTTAAATTGGGTTTCTTGACACCATATAAAAAGCAGATCTGTTCAGTGCAGCACAATTAGCTGCAGCCTTAGCAATATATAACTCAACTGATCAGCCTAATCATTAACCCCTTACCGACCAAAGATTTTTGCCTATACCATTCACCACGTTTTGGTTGGCAAAGGGTTAAAGCTTCATCACGTGGAATTTAAATCTTCATACGTTTGGTTCTTCGTCGATATCTTCGTCCACTTCCATCGGGATGTCTTCGTCGATATCTTCGTCTTTTTGCGGCTCATCCATCTTCATCAATTGCTGCTGCTGCAGTTGGTCATCAGTTGCAGCATCGAGCGTCTGAGCATCACTCTGGGATGCGGCATCCTTGATGTGTTCGTAGACGTCGCTCGTCTGTGGCTCCGACTAAATGAGCGCAAACAAAGACTAATATTAAAAATCTAGGATTACCATAAACTATTATTTCGATACAACTCATAGATTAATATGTGAGCAAATTCGGAAAGTAGGTTTATCAGCGAGCGAAGCAGAGATGGCAACAAGAGGACCAGAGAACTGACTTGGGTTTATATAAGATAATGGTAAACATTCTGGCATGAATAGTGCACGGATGCGGAATCGCTTCCCGGTTATACCCTCCCAAAGATCCACTCAGCAGAAGGCATGAGCAAACTGAGCAGTAGGATGTGATAGATGCCTTATATGGCTGCCGACAATTTAATTCGACTTCTGTAATAACTTCTGAACATCCGTTCATACCACAAATTTTGTAATCATACTACGTTGCTGTCAGTTTAAAATTATCGCCATTATTATTATTAATATTAATATTATCGTCATTATTATTATTATTATTATTAATATTATCGTCATTATTATTATTATTATTATTAATATTATCGTCATTATTATTATTATTATTATTATTATTAATATTATTATTATCGTCATTATTATTATTAATATTATCAATATTATTATTATTATTATTAATATTAATAATAATAATATTAATAATATTATTATTAATATTATTATTATTAATATTATTATTATTATCATTATTACTTTTTCATCCGATTCGTTTGTTGTGTTCTCGATCGTCTTCAGTTTGTGATCCGTCTCTGTCTTCGCTGCGAGACTTCGATCGTTGTTCGTCTGTTCTTGACGTCGTCGGTTCTTCTTGTTCTTCTGAAGAAAACAATCCGCCGAATTAATTAATTAATGGCAATAAAATCCAATTAAGACTGTGTAAAAAAATAGTAACAACGCACATATGTTTATTTCCTATACAGTGAACAGAAAATTGAAGTCCAATTATCATTAATTACAATGTCTTGATTGGCTTTTTTAGCCAATAATTAATTAATTTTCTGAAGAAAACAACCCGACAATCAATTTTTGGCTGAAAGAGTCAATCAATTAAGACATCATATATAAATTCTCGAAATAAATAAATTCTCAAAATAATAATAATAATAAGACACATATGTTTATTTCCTATACACATGCAGTCAACAGAAAATTGAAGTCCAGAATTGCTCAAATAATATCAGTGGCAATTACAGATACAACACAACACAAAAGCAATAGAATAGCCAACCTTCTTGCGTTTCTTGGATCCTCCCTGTGCAACCATTTCCGACTCTCCTCCTTCCTCTCCCTTCATCTCCTCCGACATCACCGCTCCAGCTGCGTTCTCCTACAGATCGAAACAACGACAATGACAGAAAAATCAACGAACCATTCACCTCTGTTGCAATCAAGTCCAGCAAATTCTCTAAACGTTTCATATGTAAACGTAAACTTTTAACTAAAGTCTCGCACATACTAGCAAATTTCCAAAAGTCTCAAGTGCATATGTAAATTTTCAAATAAATAATGTATCCCACTTAAATTAGCAAATCTCCATGCACACGTAAATTTTCAACTAAATTTATCACCTATATTAGTAAATTTAAAAACTTTCAAATACTCCTAAGTAATCTTTCTGATGAGTTTTGCGTGTGCACAAGAGTCAACTGTTGGTTATTTCTCCAGCTTGCAAACCGATCACCCTTCCATTCTCAATGACACTCACGGTTATTTACGCCGATCATCCTGGATTAGTTCCACCTAAAGTGGTGCTATATAAATCTCTAATTAAACTTACAGTTATGTAACTGTAAATATCGAGAAACACTTTTCCGTCTTTACCTCTTTCTTCGTGTCATCGCTGACCCCTGCCGTGTCCTTGACGCCTTCCATTTCCTGCACATCGACCGTACCATGTTCCGTCTTTCTATTGCTTTCGTCGTCATCCTGGGTGACCTTCTCCTCCTCGTCCTTTGCCTCCTCATCATTGTTTTCCTGGAAAAAAAATGGGAAAGAAAGAATAAATCTTCATGTCAAAAGAAACAAAGCATTGCAATCATGGATTAGAATTTTTTTAGTTTTAGTCAAAACTTAACTACGGTATATTTTTACTTAACTATATTATTGCTGTTCAACTAGTTATAATTTAATTGCCTTCATGATTGTCACTGATAAATTATTATAAGTTGACACTACGTAAAAGTTATTTCTTTTCACCACGAATTACTACACTAGTTTACACAACATGGATTCTAGTGCCAAATATGTTCATCATAAACCTTCTTACCTTGGCATCATATCCAGGCTGATGAACAGGTGGATTCTTCTCGGTCTGATCCTCACTTGCATCTGTCTGGTCCTCTGCTTTGGCTTCTGTCTCCGCAGGACCCTGAAAAGAAATTTAACAAGAAATGAACAAATGGAAAATAAAGAAATTCAACAAAGAAGAAACTTTAACCATCATAGAATTTGATCAATGATCAAACCAAGAATTTCAATTCAGACAGTTCCAGCAGGAAATCACAGAACTTAAGTGACAAGACTATCTGTCTTTTCTCTTCTTTCTCTCCTAAAATCCTACCTTTTCTCTCGTGTCGCACGCACAGGGAGCAATTCTGAAAGGCTCTTGCTGAGAGAAGCACTATATAAATGGTCAAATACAATAATACAATGATAATAGATAGCCACAGGTGCACTGCAAAGGGCATGTCAAGCATAACAAACAATTAATTAGTTTTATTTAACTTATAAAATCCTACGACTTCATTAATCCAGCGAATCGTAAACATAACACGGCATTTCCCACTTACGTCTTCTTGTTCCTGCTCACGAGTCTGCTCTTCTTCTTCCTGTTCCTTGCTCGGCTCCTGAGGCTGCTCCTTCTCAGCATCTTCCTCCTTCTTCGTCTTCTCACCCTCCTCCTCTTTATCCTCTGCATCCTTTGGCAGATCCTCCTCCTCCGTATCCTTTGCAACATCTTCCATATTCACATCCTCTGCATTGATTGTCTCCTCACCACCTGGTTCCTCAGCGTCCGCATCTTCGTTGGCACCATCATCCTTGTCGTCACCGCCGTCAAGATTGAGGTCATCGGGAAGTTCCATCGGTTCATCTTCATCTTCGTTGTCTGGTGCTTGAACGTCAGAGAGTGGTTTGTTTAAACGTTCATCATCGTCTGCCTCCTCCTGGTTTTGTTAAATCAGTCAAAGTAAAATATAGTTAGCTTTTAACAAAATCAGATTTTTAACTTTCGTTGGTAGTAGACCAGAAGAAACGAAGATATATAAAAATAACCAGAATCATATATATATATGTATATATATTATATGTATAATATAATGTGTATATACACGCGCACAATACTGGTAGGTGCACGCACGTATGTTTGTGCAGATATACACATAAGTATACAGTGTACACATGCATTGCATACCAGTATTTATCATCATACACACAACAGAGATATATATGAACAATGTACAATGTATATATATATATATATATATATACTGTATATATATTTGTGTTTTAGAAATATATATATAATATATAATGCATAATAAATAATATATTATATGCTGGCACACACATACTAATGTACAACAAACATTTATATTTTATAACACTAGCTTTCATTGCCAAATCAGATATACTGTTGAGAAAATTGAAAATATGCGTCTCTATGTTGAAGAAACGTTTCTTACATCTTCATCAAATTCTGGCGGATTCTCGATGTCATCTTCGTTCTGTGTTTCGTTCTTGTCATCCGTTGCATCTTCGCATCTGTCATCTTTCGCACCAAGTTCAGATTTGCTCCGTTCACCATCACCCTTTCCAAATTCTTCTTTCTATTAATTATTAGAAAACGTTTATTAAATCAGTACACATCAATTTTCAATCTACGGCTAGACTCTCCTTAAATCTTCATTTCCTAGTAAAAAAATATCAATTTGGGTAATTTTAGGCAATCCACTAAACTGTGAAATGTCTTGTTACTCTAATCTACACGCAATTAACTGTTTGATGAATTTACCCAATAGATGTAAAATGATCAACATTAAGTGAAACTTATGGACACTAAGACTGATTATGATATTAAGTGATTGATATTAAGTGAAAATAAAAGGATTTCTGATAGAAAAAAAATTTGACGATCCGCCTATGCTAATGATATTATTTATACAGAGCACATTTTTTGTGTTCTGCGGCTCTGCCTGCTTTGATTTATGGCTGATTACAAAGAATAAACTATTTTTTTGATTTTATTTCATTTGAATAATCAACTATACCTATAGGTGAAAAATATTGACATAATTAGGTAAAAATAATCAATATTGATAGAAAATAATTGTCATCTCTTCAATCAAAAATGACCTTTTGTTGCTCTTCCTGTTCCTCCTCCTCGTCACTTCCCCAAAGTTTCTCGTCCAATTTGTCGACATCCTCTTCTCCGAGATCTCCCATCTTCCGGTCGAGTTCCATCTCCTCCGCGTTCCTGTCTTTCTCGTCTTCCTCCTCGTCTTCACCTGGAAAATAAAATTACCAAAATTGAGTTAGAAGAAAATCTAGAATGGCTGACTAGCGGTTTCGTTGGCAGGTTGACCTCCATAACATGAAATTAGTACTTTATTTATACTTAAACTACATTGTAAGCACGTTACTGTATCCTGTTAGTACTCTATTAGCACTTCACAGTACTGCACAGTACTTTACAAGTACTGTACAGTATTTTATTAGCACTCTACAGTACTAAATAGTACTTTACTATATTGTATGGTACTTTATAAGTACTTTACAGTATGGAATACATTTTAAAAAGTAAGTATATAAATACTCCACCTCAGGATATCTTAGGATAGCTTGAGCCTGTCTCAAGCCAGGTAAAGGAGGAGGGTTCCTTGGCGGGCCTGCAACCCACCAAGGTAAAAAAAAACTCACCAAGGTAAAAAAAAACTCACAACAGAAACAACAGAACAAAAACACAAGTACAGATAAATGCTGTCCGCTGACCTTTCTCGTCAAGGTCGTGGGTTTTTCCATCGAATTCTTCGGACATTTCGATCGCGTTGTCCTCGGACGCGATGTCCGGCTGGTTCTGATCGTTAGCGTCCTCCTTCTTGTCCTGCTCCAGTCCTTCCACCTGGAAATGAAAGAGCAGCACAACATGAATATCAACAAAACTCGATAGACAGATGAAAACAAGTGGAAACAGGAAAAATGGTGCAGAAACGTGCAATGGAAAAATACGAAGCCAGTTTGAAACCGGCTGAAAATTTATAGAAAAGATGTCCAGCAAATGCACATTATGATAGGAGCATACTAGACGAAGGGGGAAACCAACCTGTCCCTCGTTGTCGATCTGATCACTGACATCTTTCACGCCCTCACCCTCTCCGATTCCTCCGCCTTCCATGTCCTCGAACTCCGTAGCGCCCTCCTGCGTCATCTCGTCCGAGAATCCCTCCGGCAGACAGAAGCCCTGAATACATAAACACATGAAAGTAGAGAAAGAGAGATTTACTTACTAAGGCTCAAATGGCCAAAGATTTTCATAAGTCATACACAACAAATTCAAATCATATCACACAAAGTTTCAAATGGACAACAATATTTCAAACTACAATTTCACCTGAAATGACTACTGATGAATAAAACAAGTTACTTATCTCTGGTCGTTTCAAGTGAAATTTTAAGCCACAATTTCACTTTTAAAGACAAGCACAAAATAACTTTAAATCATAATCAACTGGGAAAATCCCAAAGGCAATGTTGGATCTAGGATTTTGCATGCTATTTTAAAACATTTGACTTGTGATTGGCTCTATAAATAATATACGCATATTATACCATGTCTGTACAACAAAATGTCAATAGCACTGGTCTATTAAAAAGTATTCTTATCTTATCTTAATACAGAATTCCTTAGACGAGATTAAACCTTAAAAGATTTTAAGTAGTTTTTCCAAAGTAACTCTCATCAAAACGACCCAAAGACAGAGACAGACAGACATACAGACAGAGACAAATAGAGAGTTAGAGGGACACAGAAAGAGACAGAGAGAGTGTGTCTTTTAGGAACTGGCTCTGCCTAGTGACTACAGCCGGTTAAATCGTTGCAGTCTCTATAATTGTTTACAGCCGGATTAAAACGTCACCTTTTCTGCAAGATTACGGAACACTTCGAGTAGAATCGTCAACAGTTTGGTCGACGACCTGAGACCGGCAATTCGTTGCGTCAGAACGTACTGGACGAGGTGGACATACTGGTCAAAGATCGGCAGATGAGCGGTCAGGTGATGTACGGCCAGATGAGTTCTCTGGACATACTGTGGATCATTCGTCCATGCTGTGATCGAGGATATAAGTTCTTCTAAACATTGGTTCACCTGAAATGTAACGTAGTCAGTCATCAAAGTGATAAGGTGTATCAGAAAAGTAGAAACCTCAACAGAGAGCTCAATGGAAACCTTGTGAGAAACGTCAATGGAATTCTGAATAGAATGCAAGTAAGTGAAGTTCATTTGCATAGCAAAATCAGTCGTTAAATGATTGTTGATTAATCGATAGTGAATGAATGAATGAATGAATGAACATACTTTCATTTATGAATGAATGAATGAATGAACGAACGAAATAATGAATGAATGAACACACTTTTATTGTTCAACAAAAGCAGTTCAAGCGCAACATAAAGCAGTCAATGTATGCTCAGCGACAATGGGTAAACCCAAAAAATCCCAAAGGGTCACCTACTAAAAGTAGTCATTAATTAGACAATCATTCTTTCAAATTCATCATCCTGCACTACACATTCACTTATAAATCTACAATGTAGGTATAAGCTTAGTGTCCAAAACAGTCCTTGAATAGAAGACAAGGTAATTTCTGAAGAACTTAAGTTATTCCTAAGTGAACCCTGTGGACATTTTATGATCAGACTCTACTGCATAAATTTACATCAACAAAAGAATGAGACAATTTTTTAAAATTTATTTAGGATTTCAATCATTAGAAAAATTACGCCAGAGTTACAACAAAATTTAAACAAATCAATTCATAATGTTCACTCTTTCAACAACACCATTCGTCAAATTCACAAACACATCGTCCAATCAGTTGATTAAACATTTTAACATTCTTCTCATTTCGATCTCGGTTACCTGATCCAGATTCAAAGCATCGACGTCTTCCGTCAGCGTCTTTCCGATCCGATTCGTCAGAAGACCCTCCATCTCCAAATCATCAACATCGTCGTCCGCTTCATCCACATCCAAACGTTCATCAGACGCAGTCTCCACCAAATCCTTCTTTTCCACCGAATCCTTCTCCAGGTTTCCTTTCTTCAACAATTCCTCAACTACTTTCAACGATTTGCACATCGCTCGATCGACTCTCTGCGAAAACTCGCTCAACGCAGGATCATCCTCGGATTGTTTTTCGATCTCGTGGACATCATCGATTATTCGACGGCTATTCAGCTCAACATCGGAAAACGTTTCGAATTGATCGGCGAGTGTCTGGATTTCTGAAATGTTGCTGACAATCGTCGCTGCAATGCCGTGATTTTCCGATGATGATGATGAGCAAAGTAACGTTTTAACGTTGGACAGACGAATGGCCGCATCTTTCAGTGATTCGAATCCACCGTGAATTCTGCTCACGTCCTCCCTAAAAACATCAACAATCAGATGAAGAACTAGTGTTAGTGGTATTGGTAGTGGTTTCGGTTATTAGTATTGACCTCCTCTTTTAATGCAGACTTGGGACTGGCACATTGAGAGTGCAAACAGTGGTGAAGTTCATGAAGGAGTGGAAAAACCTGACCTGATCTAAATACCATATATGGGCATGAGTAAGAACCGCATATAGGTCATGACTTTTTCATGTCTGAACTCTTTTGCTAGGTTGAGAGAGTTCGGCAGCTTGAACGGGTTAAATATATTAAAGCATCAGATTGAATGAATGAATTTACTCTCTTTGTCCCTCATTTTATACCAACTGGTTGTTATTTGCAATCAGTGACTGTCAAAACTGATTTGGGGTCAATTAACCCAAAACTCAATTGGGATCAATTTACCAAAAACCAAATTGGGGTCCAATTTACCCAAAACTCAATTGGGGCCAATTTACACAAAACTCAATTGGGGCCAATTTACACAAAACTCAATTGGGGCCAATTTACACAAAACTCAATTGGGGCCAATTCACCCAAAACTCAACTGGGGCCAAATTACCAAAAACTCGACTGGGGGACATGAAGCCTGCTAACAACCCTTCCAGATCAACCCTCGCTATTGATTAAAACTAAAACTATTTTTCACGAGAATACTCACATCGTCACAAACGTGTCTGACTTCAGCTGCAAACGAACCTGAATCAACGTTTTACAAAGAATTTCTTCGCAGACCTTGAAGGAAAAGAAAAACAGCACAAGTCAAAATCCCAGAAATAAGTCAGGAGAAAAAGTACAGACAGTAAGACAGAAACAGACACAAACAGACAGACAGACCGACGGACCGAGAGACAGACAGACAGACGTCATTAAAAATTGCCATAATGCACGAAAGAATGCTAGATCTGCAATTCTGCATGTCCTGTTTTATCTGTTTTTACTTGGCACATAGACATTGAAATACTCAAGTCAAATAAAACTGCTATACAGACAAACAGACAACACAAACACTCATGCAAACACTCACGCAAACACTTGCACAGACAAACAACACAAAACTCAAACAAACATTCACACACAAACACACACAGACACATATGTATACGCAAACTTACGGCATACAAAGGCAACATAGAAGAGCAAACCTTAAGCTGTGTGACGCTTTCATTCCAGACCTCATCCCCTCTGCATGCTGCGGCCATCAACGGCAAACAATCTCTTGCCACTGGCGACATCTGGCTCAGATCTTGCTCAACGCTCGGAGCGCAGTGTACGAGCATCTGCAGCTGACGAACAAACTCCAAGACTCGCTCGGACAGTGACTTAAGTCGCTCCTACGACAACAAAATTGTGTCATGTCATTAAAGGTGTCATCAGCATCATCAAAACAAACATTTGAACAATTGTGTTAGATTGTGCAATGTGCATATTGTGCAATGTGTGCATGGCCCAGACGGAGACCATCATTAAAGAAATACATTCATTCAAAAAAAGTTCTGCAGTCAAACTCCAAGACTCGCTCGCTTAATAAATAAGTAATTCAAGCAAAAATTCACAAGGTTTTTTATGATCACATACCTGCCATGTTCTTGCGGCGTCCTGTGGTGGCAATACAACACAACAGCCTTGCTTGAAGCAGGAGAGTTTCTGCATCTGTCTCCTGACAACATAAATTGACAATATACTTAGCACCAGTACTAAGTACAGAAAATGTTAAAAAATCACAGACGCTCTCTGTTCAGGGCCTATATAATAAATGTTCTGAAATGGGTTACTTCCAATCCTCCATACCTGCACCTGCTGCGAAAAGGTTCCCTCTGACACGTTCAATCGCTATCTCAAAACTGTTCTCTTTAGCCAAGGCTGGTTTGGGAGTGCTCCTGAGTAGTAACCTTTAAGGAGTGCTATATAAATCCTTATAAAAAATGACTGAAATGTAATTATGAACAAGGCAATATCAGTTATCCAAACAATGCAGTAGGCTGGAAGTGAGCTGCATCGAGCTACTAGCAAGGCTGTAAGAGCCATCTTTTTCCATTTACATGACATGCTTAATTGTCTTCCAATCTCAGCTGGTTTTAACTTTAACGAAGGAAAGCATTCAAAGCTTAACCCTTTCGCTACGGAGCCCGTCGCGGCAACGGGTTATTAAGCCAGTATGCGGGTCTGGTTCCGTAATGAAAGGGTTAAGTCTAAAACAAAAACAATATTAATTTTACCATTGCCATGACCTATGATGGCAATAGTAAAGATGTCAGCAAGATACCATGCATAACAGAGGCAGTCAAGCCATATCTGAAGTTGAACATTACTTCTCTTGAAACAATGCTATGAAAATATATTACTGCAAATACAACATACCGGAGTCTGACGAAGTCGTGGATTTTCGTCACCAGGTGTCGTCTCTGGTTTTCCACCTCGAGCGAAAGATGCTCGCAGAATCCTTTGCTTCTCTCAATGACATTCATTCCGAGTTCCTGAATGTCGCAATTTAATCAACAATAAAATTTTGCCGATACATAACAAAGAGTAAAACCCATAAAAATATAAAATCTACTTATAATTATGGTGCCAATATCAAAACAACTAACAGGCAGGATAATCATTACAGAAAAAGCTATGTGATTATGAGACTTAAAGAGATTGAATAGAAATTATGAGACTAAAAGAGATTAAGTAGAAATTATTGTAACAAAAACGAAGTAGAAATTATGTGATTAAAAGAAATAAAGTAGAAATTACAAGATCAAAAAGAGATTAGGTACCAGTAGTTAATTAATTATGAAATCAAAAGGGGACTAAGTAGAAATTATATGATAAAAAGAGATTAAATTAGATCTGATAAAACAACCTTTGACGGTGTCAGTAGTGCACTGTGGAAAAGTGTACGTCGGTTAAGAGCTCGGACTAAATACTTGTCGCAGCCTTGCCACGCTGCAGATGTCACGCTGTCACACCTAGAATCCAAACAAAGACAATTGTTCTTTAAATATATTAATCTGCCTCCAATCATTGTAATTAAAATTTATGTAAAAAATGGACAGACTGTGCCAATGTCAAAATGGCAGAATTGCATGTGCAGAATCAAGTAAATATCATAAGAAACTGCTTATCAGAATTAAGTGAACATTTCTACAGACTTTTCTGAAAAATTTCAAATACTAGTTTGCAGTTTCTAATTCAAGTATGATTTTTAGGCATGAAATGCTGATTTAGCGAGTGAAAACCTATTTAAAACAAATATCGATAATAACTGGTGGCTAAGGTCATATACCATTAACTGCTTTATAAATGATCGAATACAATACAGTACAAACTGCTTTTCACACAAACTGGTGTTTGGTAAATAGGGTTCCATGAACAAACACAAGAACTCCTGCAGTGTGTCAGGTTTACAGATAGGTCAGGGTTTTGATTGGATTAGGGTTTTGAATGGGTTCTTACAGGTCGTGGGTTGGTTTTGAATGGGTTGGTTTTGAATGGGTTGGTTTTGAATGGGTTGGGTTTTGAATGGGTTGGTTTTGAATGGGTTGGGTTTTGAATGGGTTGGGTTTTGAATGGGTTGGGGTCTTGAATTGTTGGGGCTTTGAATGGGTTAAAATTTTAAATGGGTCGAAGGGCTATAAAAAAATGGGGTCAGGGTTTTGAATTGCTGCTTGCAAGTGGTTGGCTACAAAAGAGAGACTGTCACGATTGTGACAATATCTGTCTATTCTCATCAACTTACGGGTCAACCGGCAACTGTTTTAGGGCAACGTCAACATCACACGGCGGTTGTGAAAACCAGTCAAGCAGGAAATGGTTTTCATCCGACGTGTTGATTCCAACGAGACCCTTCTGATATGAAAGACCTGCATGACAAAAATTTCTACCTTAACAATTATATGTACATAAGTCAAAAATAATTCAACGCAAACAGCTATGGATACAAGTTTGCATTTTTAATGTTACACACATACCAACTAATAACAAGTCCAAAAACTCAAAATGGATAAAAATAATTTATCCAGCCAGAAAAGGAGAAACAAAAACCTACCGGAAACTGCTCCCAAGACCCTGGATAGAGTACTACATACAATCATAGAATCAATCATTTAAAGGTGAACACAAAAGCGCTAGTTACCCATCGTCTTCAGACGTCTAAAAAGGTCGGTGAGAGCCATCTTCTTCTGTTGACAAATGTGCTTCACCTCTGATCTCTGCTTCTCTTTGTCCGTTATGTGATTGATGCTCAGCGACTGAAGCTGGCGAACCGCGTCGATAACGTTGCCTGTTAAAAAAGTAACAAATTCAATTCTGAACTAAAACAACGGATGTCCAAAAATAAAATTTACAACGCAACTGACCCAACACTCACCATTCAAGTTCTTTTAAATTTAAACCAAATTCATAAAATTTAATTTAACTCATTTTTAAATCTGCTTTTGAACGAATGCTACGCCAACAGCGTCGCTCAATTCCGTTGAACGTTATCAACGTCATCTTCTTATGCAAATGTCACTACATCACGAAGTTGTGTACAACATGGTTACAGCGCTCGAAACAAAAAAGACGGTTGCTTAAGAACACAAAGAAAAAAGAACACGAAGAACAAAGAGCGCGAAGAACAAACCAGCGAAGTCGTCAAGAGTGTTGACAAGTCGTTCATAAGGCATCTTTGACATGATGCGACGGCAAAACTTGATCATAAGCCGAGACTTTCGTGTTACAGTTGACGTCAGAGCAGCAGTTAAGGCAGACTACAAACAACAAACAGCGATGTTGGGGGTCAACTACAAACAACAAACAATGATGTTAGGGGTCAACTACAAACAAACAAAGATGGTGCTGGATTAAACTGCGTACAGATTATTATCTAAAGCACTTTAATGCCGAACAAAACATCTAACTCAATGTTCCCTTGTGAAATAATACCTCGCAACGTGGCACAGTGGCGGAATGGTTAGAGTCTCAATCTTTGCGATGGTATGTTTACTGTGCACATTAAAGTGACAAGCACGATATTTTATATAAAACATTAGAAGCATCAGAGCCTGTGTTGTTAACATCTACAGACAAAACTAACACCATTTTGAAATCGGTGCAACAAAATGCCCACACAGCATTGTAAATACATGTATGTGGAAGTGTGCTTAATCAATGCTGACAACGAAAGCATGCATGAATAATAATCAAGGAAGATTAGTCAGGGTAGTATAAGTTATTAGCCTTTCCTGGCTCCTATTGCTCTGTACATAGTGGCTCACAGTTATTGCACCATTAGACTTTTGTGTGAAATAACAAATTCCTTAAATCATAAAATCTAAGAAGCATCGTCTTGGCATGCAAGTATCAGTTTAAGATACATCCAAGCACGATGAAGACCACACGTATCTCCATATGATGATGATGATAAAGAAGACAACGATGATGATGATGATAATGAGGATGATGATAATGAGGATGATGACGACGATGATGATAAAGAAGACAATGATGATGATGATGATGATGATGATGATGACGACGACGATGATGATGATGATGACGACGATGATGATAATGATGATGATAATGATGATGATAATGATGATGATAATGATGACGATGATAAAAAAGACAATGATGATCATCATGATGATGATGATGATAATGATGATGATAAAGAAGACAACGATGATGATAATGATGATGATTACGACAACGATGATGATAAAGAAGACAACGACGATGATGATAATGATGATAATGATAAAGAAGACAACGATGATGATGATGATGATGGTAATGATGATGATGATGATGTCTTACCGTGTTCACAACGAAACAATCGATGTTCGTTGGATTCGATTCGCTCGATCCATTCTGTCCGTCTGAAGATGCGTCGTCGTTTTCCGAACTATTTTCCGTCAAGATGGCACGCACGGAAGTTCGCAGAATTCTCTCGAATTGCTTCATGTGCCGGTGGAGCGTCTTGTGCGATTTGTAAACTGCAGTCTGGACGTGGTAGAAGTTTTTGTCGTCCCAACGAGAGATCCGAACGTAGTCCTGGAAATGACGCGTGCAAAGTTGTAAACTTTAAGATCTTGTCACACTTTTAAAATTAATTTAGGGCATCGAGAGGTTCGGGCTAGGTAGTTAGATATAGAAAAGTTTAAGATTTATACAACTTTTAAAATATAATATTGCAGAGAAAACTAATTATAATTAGTTTAAACTTCAAGTTAACAAGTTAATAAAATCATGTTTTATGTCTGAACATAAAATTGTAGGTCGTACATGTAAATTTATCACTTTAATTTCTTTCTAAAACTGCTGTTTCTCGTTAAGCCTTAAGATAGTTTAGGGGCCAGTGACTGCTCTGCCTAGGAGGCCCCCCAGAATTTCTCTCGTAATCCCTGAGCGAATTACGACATTCCCCAATTCCAATAAACAAAACTGAGAAAGACGTAAAATTCAAGACAAGCTGAAAAGTGATATAACATTTGTAACTACTTCTTGGTAACTGTAAGCTTCAATATTAAACGCTCAAACGGACAAAGAATATGAAAAGTAATCAGAATTCGGCAAAAATGTTTTTGTGGTCGTACCTTAAGTTCCTTCTCAATCGGGGCTCTGCATTTTGTCAGAAATCCTTGAACGTTTGGCAAAAATTGTTTGTAGAATTGACAAACATTCCAGAAAATACTTTGAATGACACCTGCAATATAATAACAATAACAGTGTAGTAGTGCTTAGTAGTAATAGAAGTAACAATAATAGTAAAAAAGGATATTAATGATGATAATAATATGAATAAAAATTATAATAGTAGTAAATATACTTGCCACAATAACTAGAGAAGGATCTCTTTCTGTCTCTCCCTCTGTCTCTCTGCCGTCTCTCCTCTGTCTCTGTCTGTCTCTCTTCCTTTCTCATGTATTACCATGGAGTGATAATTGCTTGCTTGGGCAAAAATAAGAACTATTAGTAATCATTAATAACTAATAATAGCACTTTTGCCTCACACCCTGAAGACGAGGTCTGACCCACCAGACGATCATAAAAAAATATAAATATAATAAAAATATAAGTTTCAAACATCAGTCCAAATTGAATTATATCTGAATATCCAATGATAATTTTCCATTTAACGCAACAAACCTAGATGACGTGACGACTCAGCATGGAGCAAATGACAATGGAATGCGAGCACGATTTGGAGTCGGCTCACATACTCGCCAGCGGGAGATGACTCGAGGAACTCGTTCAGGGCTTTCCGCAGGTCAGACAAAGACTCGTCTTCTTGCTGTAAAACCACGTCAAGTCCATATGTTGTTTGAAAAAGAATTTAACAATTTAAAAGATACCGCATAGATGTAACAGCACAGAAACTTTAATCTACACCATCGGCAAATCTTTTTTTTACAAATCTTGGTTCCTGCTGTTGGAAACATGGCTCCCCTCATTCATTCATATAGCAACCCTTTAAGGTTACTACCCAGGAGCGCTCCTGACACAACTTCGGTTGGAAAGGACGGTTTTAAAGCTGCGATAAAACGCATCTGGGTATAAGCAGCGACCATCTTCTTAGGCATAAGTTGTATGCATAGACAGCGGAAGCCCATTCCATACCATGAGGCCAATAACAAAGAAAGCATGCTGCCATACTAAACTTAAAACTGTTCTTTTTAGGCACGCTGGAGTCGGGAGCGCCTCCGAGTAGTTTTTTTTAACTTGAAGGAGCGCTATATAAATGTCCGAATGAATGAATGAATAAGAGCACACTGTACACGTTGTAACTATGGTTCCATCGCAGAGTGTAAATATCACAGACACGGTTCCAACAATCTACAGATCTAACAGCACCTACGATACTCACAGCTCGTGGTTCCTGCGTCTGCAAATACGGTTCCACCAGCTTGTAAACGTGGAACCACCACCGACTGGCCCTCTGGTGAGCTTTGTACGCAACCACATCGAGACACGCCTTCCAACACTTCAGCTCCTGCCTCCGCCATTCGATGATCAACTGCGTCACCTCGTCCAGATTCGTCGCCAGCGAAACGTGAGCGGCCGCGTTCTTCTGCCACTCCTGCGCCGACTCCAGCAGCATCTCCAAACCGGTCGTGAAGCGCATCAAAGAACTCGTCACCGCAAAGCTGTTTATCCGCGACACGATTGTCGCCAGCGTCTCGAGGGTTGGGTTCTCCGGCCAATCGAGCAGCAGCTCGTTGATTCGGCCGAGCAGACGGTCGAGCACGGGACGACACGCGAGTACCATCTCGACGTTTGAGTCGAAGTAAACGTCGTACGGACGAGAGGGCGTCGTCCAAAGCACTGGGTTTTTCCCCGAGGTCGTGACCTCTTTGTTGTTGACCTCCGAGGAGAGGTCAGTCCCGCAGCAGACGGCTGAGACGAGAAGATGCCCGCCGAGCAATCGCTCTTCCAACTCGGGACTCTGCTGAGCGGCGTATGTCTTGACGATGTCAGCCGCTATTTCGTAGCTCTGCAGCGCAGGAAGCAGACGGTCGACGCGATTCTTCGATGGTTCGTGCGCCACCTGGTGCCAGTTCGACTCGGTAAGATTGATGAAGATGGACTGGTGGACGGCGGAAACCGTCTCCATCTCTTGGTCGGTCACGCCCCTCGTGACGTCCGCCTTGGTCTTCGCGACGGGGGCGCCACTTGTCGCGTTCGCGAGACTCTGCGACACTCGGATGTCGTCGAAGTCCGTTTCGAACGACGGGAATCGAGATTTTATCTCCAGCTCGTTCTTTTCCTCTTCCGTCAGCGTGTCCCCGATGTACTTGAACAGACTCGCGTCCTCCTCTTCCTTCTTCTCTTTCTCGTCCTCCGCCGTCCTCCACGAAGCGACGTAATGCTTAAAGATGACCTCGAACATCCGGACCGTCGATCTGTCCAGCAAACCGTTTGAAATCGCCGCGTTGCTGAGGTGCAACAACGCGATCTGGATCAACCTCGGCAAAACCGAAGGTCGCTCCACCTTCGCGGAAGCATCCACCAACGAAAGACTTTCCACCTGGAGAACGGACTCCATGACTTCCTTCGACAAAAGTCTTCCGACCAAATCGACGATCGACGAAACTCTTTCGTTCACCGTCGGGAAACTCGCGAGCAACCCGACGACTTCTTCAATCGTCGCAGAATCCTGCGAAGACGACGTCGCAAACCGCCACTCGACGCTCCTCGCCCGAACCGCCTGCGCCATCGAATCCAACCCGAACTGGATCTGACGCAAGGCGCAGACAAAGTTCCCGACGACGTCTCTGTAGACGGGATAATTCTTCTGCAGTCGATCGACGACCGCCTCGCACTTCCGTGAGAATGCGTCGACGTCGCCGACGACGTTCACGACGCCGATCCTGTCGGAGCTTTCGAACGCCGATGACATACGTCGAACGAGTTGATCGACGGAGGAAACGTCATGCGTCACGTAACGTCGCGTCTCTTTGAGCAGCGACAGAAACTGCGATTGCGACGGACGATACGCAACTTTGCCGTGATTCTCGTTGATCCACGACTTGAGCGACGTCTGCCGTGCGACGAGACCCTGAACGAGCGGATGAAGGTAGTTACAGTCGCAACCGTAGACGATGCTCGAGTACCACTGTCGGACGTCCAGCTCTTCCTTCACGTCGTCAAACTCATCTCTTGAATGTTGTAACTCGTACGCTAATTTCTGGTTGGGATCCGTGGGTCCTTGTGGGGCTTGTAGATGAGCTTGGAGCACCCCGATTCTGGCCCATGCCTCACCGAGCGTCATAACGCTCCTCCAGTGCTCGACATCTTTCGTGCGGAGTTCCTGCATGAGAGTGAGCGATGTCGAGAGATAGCTGCTCCAATCGGGAAGAAGCACGGAGAGCGGGGATTGATTGCATAATTCACTGTCGTCTAGGAGAAGAAGAACGTCGTCAAGAGCAAGAGGAGATTCGAGTCCACATGGAAAGAAGGATTGCACGGTAGATACGACGCGGTTTGTCACGGCCTCCAACATTCTCAAACTGTTAACTCTGTAGAAAGTCACAACAAAATACATTTTAAAGTACTTCCTACGTTTTATTTTCTCATTTTATGTTCTCAATCTCACCTCAGTAATACTGCAGCTCAAGAGGGAGGTCATTTCATACATCATACACTATAAACATCAAGAAGACAAAAGTCATGAAGATCAGCAAGGAAAAGGAAACAACTATATGTATAAAAATAAATGGAGAAGAAATAGAGCAGGTGAAGGAATTCTGCTATTTGGGAAGTTTAATATCAAGCGACGCCAAATGTCATAAAGAGATAAGAAGGAGAATAGCAATGGGCAAAGAGGCATTCTTAAAAACAAAAGAATTGCTAAGAGGAGGGCTAAATAGAAATCTGAAGAAAAGAATGGCCAAAACATTGATATGGAGTGTGACGTTATATGGCGCAGAGACATGGACAATGAGAAAAGAAGACGTCAAGAGGCTGGAAGCTTTTGAAATGTGGGTATGGAGAAAGATGGAGAAAATCAGTTGGACAAAGCACGTTTCAAATGAAGAAGTACTAATGATGGTAGAAGAGAAAAGATCTCTGCTGGACACAATAAAGATAAGACAAAAGAATTGGGTGGGACATTTGCTAAGAGGTGACTCACTGCAGAAAGAAATAATTGAAGGAAGATTGGAGGGAAGGAGATGCAGAGGAAGGCCTAGACAAAAACTGCTAGACGGGATGATGGAAGCTGGATACAGAGAACTGAAGGACATGGCACAACAGCGAGAAAAGTGGAGACATTGGACGTTTGGACCTGCCGCTTGGCAGAGAACGTAAAGAAGAAGAAGACACTATGGAGTGATCATCAAGCAAGCAACACAGAAGCTTCTAAGATCAGATTGGATTAGATTAGATTTAGATTACAATTGATTAGATTAATCTTACCGGTGATTCCACCGATCTCCTCCGATCAAACTCCAGTGCGACCACAGAGTGGCATTCAGAGTGACCATTTGACCTTGCCATTCACGACCTTCGCTCAGAGAACGGTTTCCAGCCAACCACGTGGAACCACTGCTTCCACCGCCACTTGATGGATTCATCTGTCTCGTTGAAGTGGCACCATCATCGCCACGCGTCAGGAGGCTAAAGATGGCATACGACAGACTGGCACAGAAGACGGAATTTCCGATCTAAAACAGAAACCATGTAACTGTTAATTGGAAGCAAAGTTAAGGATAGCTTTGAATCTGTCCTATGATATCACAACAATCATTATCATCATTATCATTATAATCCTAATCGTCATCATCATGCCTTTACTAAGCGTCGATACCTAACGAGCCAACATCAAACTCTGGTGCCGAGCAATAATAATTATTGTGAATGAATGTTTTGCTCAAGGTCCCTACTACGCAGTCACTATCTCAGGCTTGACTCAAATACAACCAATACTCTACACGCTACAAGACACATGCTCTAAGCAATCAGCACTGCAGGAATAAGAATGCCACTCCAAAAAATTAGTAAACTGCGCCTGACCAGAAATGATTTGACACTACAAAAAAGTAAACTGCACCTTGTCCGGAATGATTTGGTCGACGTCAGGTTTCCACAGAAGACATCTGTTCAGACATATTTCGTTCGACTTCGTGTGACTCAAGAAATTCGCGACTAAACTGTCGAAAACCTAAATCCAAACAAATGCAAATGATTGCAACTTTTTAATATGTAACACATCAAACAAATGGTAATTATTACAGCAATATAATAAATAATTCTAAAAAGATATTGTGTATGCTTGGGTTCCCGATACATTGTGACGCTGCAAGGCAACGAACATGCCTACTACAAGAAGGCATGTTCATTGCCTTGAAGCTTGGGTGCAGGTTCGAATCCAGCTCAAGCCGCTGTGCAAGGACCTTGGACAAGTCCTTCACTTGCAGTTGCTCAGCGCTTCAGCGTGAAACTCCAAAGCAGTGTCCACGCTGTTGTCGGGAGCGCTTCTCAGTAGTAATCTTGAAGGGGCGCTGTATAACAAGCGCACATACAAACATACAAACAATAGTTTCGCTCTAATTTCCACAGAACAAACACATCCCTTGCAAACACAAACCTTGCACGAATCCGTCAAATCCAACAACATCATCGAAACAAAACTTGCAGCTCGCAGCGCAGTTCGGTTACATGCAAACCGGATCAAACTTTCAAAGTCGACGGAAAACTTTTCACTCGTCAACAGTTGTTTCGTCACCAGGTGGCCTTCCTCCATGGCCGCCATCAATCCAAATATTGGCCACATGTTGACGCGAGCGTTTTCCGCTGAGGTGATCGCACCAACTGATTGTGTTATGGGTTCCAGGGAACCAGTGTTTCCACATCGAGCAACAGAGACCCATGTGAAGCCCGCCTTCTCGAGGAACTCTTCCAGGTTGTTAGTCGCAGTGAGAAGGATGTCTGGAGAAGACAAATAACATTGATAAGCTGAGGCAAAAATGAAGTTACTAACACTAACAGCATCTAAGGACAATCTCAAGGGACAACTACTCATCTACCGAAATAATCGTAAAAAATCATCTACGTTTAGCCTGCTAAAAAGAAATTAATTCTAATGCAAATTAAGCCAAAAATTAAAGAAAACTTGAAGTAGACGCACCAGATACATTGCCACTCGCAATCCAGCGAACGTTGCGGAGCGCTCTGATGATTTCGATCCTGAACGCACCGATGCGCTCATTCGAAGCGAACTTCATGAGAGGAAGAACCTCTTCTGTGTTCTGGTTCAATCGCCAACAGATGTCAGCACAATCAGAGAAAGTCTCGATCTGCAGCAGAAGAGTGTAAGACAGTGACTCTTAAGTATTGCATTGTATCGCATTGTATTGCATTGTACTGTATCGCATTGTATCGCATGTGTTGCATTGTACTATATTGTATCGCATTGTATTTTATTGTATCGCATGTATTGCATTGTACTATATTGTATTGCCTTGCATTGCATCGCATTGTATTGCATTGTACTATATTGTATTGCATTGTATTTTATTGTATCGCATGTATTGCATTGTATTGCATTGTACTATATTGTATCGCATTGTATTGCATTGTACTATATTGTATTGCCTTGCATTGCATCGCATTGTATTGCATTGTACTATATTGTATTGCATTGTATTGTATCGCATTGTATCGCATTATATATGGCCACTTATAAAGCGCTTCTTGCAGCAAAGGCCTTTCAGAAGCGCTCGCATGCGATAGGACTTCTTCTTCCAACTGGTAATTTACAGTCTATTCCAGGGATGTCAAACAGACTGAGCACTCCTCGTCTTAATGAGATTCCAAATGTAAAAATGTTAAATTCAAACCGTCTGGCGCTACATAAATTCAAGAAATGAGATAAACCGGATGAGAAGAATGACCTTGAGGCACTGGACAGCCTCTGCCTCCGTGGGGAACGGCATCACGTGACCACAGCGCGACCTTATGACCTCTGCGACATTACAGGCGTTGCTGTCCGCTCCGAGATGCTTGTCCAGTTGATGTACGAGAAACTGGAGATCCTTCGAGAAACTAACAGCCCCAAAAAACAGCAAAAAATCAAATTATTTAATAAAAAAAATGGCAAAATACCGTACAGAGTAATTGAACGAGGTCTTTTGAGGAAAGCATGCCATTAAAAATGTGCAACTGCCATCTCCACATCTGTGCCTGACATGTTCTATCGCAGTCTTAAAACTGTCTTCTTTAGCCGAGGTGAGTCGGGAGCGCTCCTGAGTAGTAGCCTTGAAGAAGAGCTATATAAATCCTCATATAATAAAGAAATGAACTGGCTGTTCGTGGACAACACTGTTGCGGAAAAATCCAAATGCAGAGCAAAAACCACTAAACTGAGATTTTAAAACTGAAAGATTATATTTAATTTGATAATGATACCAGCAACTTGGGTCGGGAGCACCTCCGAATCGCCGAGTGGTACCAGATAAAAGCCCAATTACAATATTACATTCAGTACTACACGTCTAATTTAGTTCTAAAAGCATTCCAAGAAAAAAGTACTGTAGAAAACACAGAATCAGGTGCAGCCCGGCATCGTCAAGTGCAACAGCAAAAAGGTGTTAACTCGTGAGTTAAAAAATAATTTCTACCTGAGACCGTGAACTGTGAGCAGTGCAATGAGTCGTTTCGACAGCCAATCCCAGTGCAGAGCAACATCTGAGAATTGCGAATCAATCGTCGTCTGCGTTGTGATTCGTTGACAGCAGACGACGATAAATCTCTTCAACCAACGCAGACCGTTCGTCATCTGCATGAGAAAGAGAGTAGAGAAAGCGGTCGTAATGACAGACACACACAAACACACACGACATACATGCGCGACCCTACCACCTATGCTCTGCAATTAACAACACCACGTACTCCTCTGTCATTGCACCTATCTCCTTTATCGCTACCATCACCTACTCTGACACCACCTCACCACTTCCTCTGCCATTACCACGACCACCACCACACCCACCACTGAGGTTTTCATCATAAGAGAATGTTCACTCGCTCAGTGGACTCTTGTAAATCTATGCTAAAATCACACTTCATCTCTACCACTATCCCGCCCGTTACCTACTTTGTAAGGCACTTATGTAATGACATGGCCGTGTTGTGGCGCCATATAAATTGCCGTAATTACTATTATTATTATTAAGGTTGAGTACATTACCTCTTGCAGTTGTACATCAGAGAATGGTCGCGGCGTTTGCAGTTCCGTTAGAACTTCCAACAGAAACAGCGACAAGAACGGAGCGACAAACTTCAGCGATTCGTCTGGAAGGTCTTCGGAGTCGAGATCACCTGACGAAAAAGAAACCACGGAATAATAAATTTGGCATTATCAAGATTTCTTCAGTCAGCTAACAGAAGGGAATTACAAAGACAGGATTCAGATCATACAAGATCTTCAGGCAGTCCAAATGAGCCATCAAGCAAAGATTTCTCCAGTAGTAAAGACCTGGAATGAGCTGAGTGATGATCAGGCAGCTTCGGTGGAGAAACTCAGCGACTTTAAGGACATGCTGAGGCAGATGGGATATCATAATAAGACATTGTATTAGTGGTGGTTCTTACACAAATATTTAGTCTTCTGAACTTCTGTAAGCCCTGTTACGTTATAACTTCAAAAACACACTCGTTGAAACGAGAACTCAGCGTGACATATTGAGGCTGATGATGTAAACATGTGATGTTTATCAATTGACGAACCATTTTGATGATCTAGCGACATCTTCAGGAACGAAGTCTTCTCTTTCTCGGCCTCTGCTCTCATGTGCTCATCTAGAGCTGAGTGCATCTGTATAACTTGATAGACGAGGTAAATCCTGAAACAGATCGAATCACAATCTAATTGCTACGTTCAGAATCTCACAAAGGTGGGACACACCTCAAACCAAAAATCACATAATAAAAAATAAACAGCAGCACAAAACAAACATCTGGCTAACAAGTTCACAAGAAAACAAAGAAACTTTCGTAAATAATTTAAGAACAAAATTAACACATGGGCTTAATCATTAATAAATAATAATAATTAACAATAATAATTATGAAATATTAATGTTTATCAATTGAAAACAATTAGCAATTAATCATCACTATCATTATAATCAGTTATTAATTACAATTATTTAATAATGATTAAAAGTCAACAATAATTATTAATTAACAATAATTTATAACTAACTAGCTGAACCCGGCCACGCGTTGCTGTGGCTGAAAAGAGCCTCCGCTCCCGCTCCCGCTCCCCCTCCCCCTCCCAGCTGAACCCGGCCACGCGTTGCTGTGGCTGAAAAGAGCCTCCCCTCCCCCTCCCCCTCCCCTCCCCCTCCCCCTCCCCTCCCCTCCCCTCCCCCCCCCTCCCCCTCCCCTCCCCTCCCCTCCCCTCCCCTCCCCTCCCCTCCGCTCCCCTCCCCTCCCCTCCCCTCCCCTCCCCTCCCCTCCCCTCCCCTCCCCCTCCCTTTGCGATGGCGACGCGGATCACGCCTTAAAACGCTTGAGCAAGAAGGCCGTAATGAAATGCGAAGGCCGTAATGAAATGCGCTAAAGAAATTTACGGAACAAACATGCCCGAATTGGTATGCAATGCTTATTGACGGGCGTAGGCTATGTGTTGAAAACGGTGGAATTTTCAAAGTTTTTTTTTGTTGAAAAGATTGCGCTTTTTGCAAAAAATCATTCTGAAAACCCGGCCGTGTTGGAACTAAAGGTTTTGGTGAAGTTCTGAAAGGAATCGGCGCAGAAAGTTCGGAGAACACTTGCAAGGAGCCAAACGCGGTTACATTTTTATATATAAATAGATAATAATCAAAAAATAATAATTATTAATTAATAATAATTATTAAAAAATAACAATAATGAGGTAAACTGCCGGAATCTTACAATTAGGAGTGAATAATTGATAATATTCTAACATACTGATTGCTAAGTCCAGCGAAGTGGATCCATTTCTCATCCGCGATATTCTGTTTCGATCGGATCAGTCGTGCGATGAATTCATTCCATCTCCAATCAACCGGCAACTGATTCCACGCTTCAATGCCTTTACAAGTCACAAGACAAACAAATAAGATCATAGAAACTTTTTTTCTTCAATTCAAACCGACTGACTGCAGTACGATTACACGAATCAGTAGGAAAGCACGATAAAACAGAAAACAAGTTAAAACAAGTTAAACAAAACTCGATCTTTTTAAAAACTGTATGCCAACCAGATTTGAGTGCTTTCCTATTACAAAACTAAGTACTACCGTCGGACCTGTAAATAAAGGCGTGGTGGTGTAGTGGTGGGTTCAATGCCTTGGAACCTGAGTGTTCCAGATTCGAATCCACCTCAAGCCGTGCACAGGGACCTTAAGCAGTCCTTCACTCACAATTGCCCGATGAGTATCCTCGCTGTAGTCGGGAGCACCTCTGAGTACAGAGCTCGAAAGGGCGCTATAGAAAATGCGAGAAATAAAATTTAAAAAATAAATACATAAAGGCATACCATCAGTCTTTGGCAGCTGTTCAATTTTGACCTTCAGCATTTCAATGACTGGATGATTCCGTACGACTTCCAAAGCATCTACAACTTCGTGCACCAGAGCAAGTCGTTTTGTGGCGCCATCTTTAACAGATTCTCCAGTTGTTCCGTTATCCATCGCATTTTCCTTTATATATTGAACGAGAAGCGGCAATGCTTCCATGGAAGAGGTTTCCAGAAGAAGCTTTCCAGCGGCATGAATCATCGACCTGGCTCTCTCTCTGGGTCGGGTCACGACCTGTGACCTCAGCGTGTCAAAGATCAATAGGTCATGGCTGAAAATAAATCATAGAATGCTACACGAGTTGCTACTTGAAGCAAGAGATGCGGATGACATTATTAAAATAAAGATATTTATTTAATACTCTAGTTAAAAACCATGTGCATTGTGCAGCTATAGCCTTACCAATAAAAGGTTGACAATGCTCCGACATTCATTCACTTGACATGGACACAAAGTTAAACAGCCATTAGCCGCTAGCATCCATTTCAAAATTGATATTATGAGACGCACTCTTGCAGCCTCACTCTCCTAGTTCCTAGTCAAATGCTCACCTCCAAAAGATTTTATACCCAGACTCGTCTGATCGTCCACCTTCCAATTCTCGACCCAGACGACACCTACCTTAGTAGCTGTTCCGCTCCCCCCCGAATCCTATGGTAGCTCAACCTGGACCATCATGGACTGCTCTCATGGACAACCCTTCTAAAATGACACAGCGCTTGTGAATAAGCCAATGCCCTGTGCTGGGCTTCCGAGTGACGCTTTAGAAGTTTGGAGATTATGATTGCAATGATTAACCAATTAGCTTAAATACTTTTTTTTACATCAATTAACTACAAGTTATGCTAATTAAGAAGTTTCCAGAAGAAGCAAATGGAGATGGATGGTCATGACGATCGCTAGAGTTCAAGGAACTTACAGCACAAGGTGACAAGGTGTATGCTAATTGATGAGGAATTATTTTCAAAATAGCACAGAACAGAGCCGCTTACTTTCGTGCGGCTGATTCCGTTGCCACGTCAACCAGATGGAGAATTAATGCTGCGGAGAGACGAGCGGCAGAAAGAACCGGATAATCCGTCCAATCAGAGACGCATGGAAGCACGAGTGGCCAGAGACCAGCCTCCATCAGACCAGACACATTAGTGTCTGGTAAATTCAGTGATTGCAGCTCCTTAGGAATCTCGTGGCAAATGAGTTCCATTATTTTCTGTAAAATATGTTTGAATTATGTCTTAAATGCAGAAAATGAATATAATGTACGAGAAGTAGAATATTTTAAAACTTTTGTGTAATAAAAAAATGAGGTTTGCAATAGGTCGATAATAATTAAATAATATTCCATTATAATTTTTTTTTATTCATTAGTCCTGTCACCTTTTTCTCGATGTTCAAACTCGATCCACACAATATGGTTTCCTTCTTGTAGGGAAGTCCAAAGTTTGAACTAAAGCCACTCACTACAGCAATGCCTGATGATGGCAATCATTACCTAGACACTGAACACACCAATCCATCTCCCTTGCCGTCTCATCCTTCCACCAACAGTCCACAGACTTCAGCCTACTCATAATAGCTCAGTTGGAAAACCCAGTGTAGTCCACTAAGTCTTGTTTAGCCCTTCAGTCCAAAAAGTCCAAACATTGTGAAAGCTAAAAAATACCGATTTCCGTTTCCGATCGTTTGCCGGTTGACCGTAAACATCGCAGAACGCCGTTTCAAGAGCGATCGCAAGACTCCTGCCTCGCTGCATCATCTGCGACGCCAGGGATGCGGACTGCAGAAGCTGAGCGATGCCGAAATGCTCCTCTCGGCCAAACTGGTTGCAGAGGCTGGTGTGGATGCTGATCAAGACGTCTCCAGGTATCCTTCCGACGATGCCAAGGTCATGAAGCATCGACTTAATGTCAAATCGGTCGAAACCCTCTCCGTCCGTCTGTAAGCCACAAATTCAATATCAATTATAAGGGTTAATTATAAAATATTTAATTTATCGAATCCACCTTGCCGCGTAAGGACCTTGGGCAAGTCCTTCGCTCACAATTGCTCAGCGCTTCGGGACTTCGGCGTGAAACTCCGATCCAGTGTTCGTTCTGCATTCTGGAGCGCCTCTGAGTAGAGAGAGCTTGAAGGAGCGCTATAACAAGTGCACATACAAACAATTTCATTTATATTGAAATCAGCAAAACACAGTACAACAAAATATTAATAAGTTTCACGTTCCCAATGGAGTAACAGCAACTGCATTTATAAAGTATCCAAAATTGATGCACAATTTAAAAACTGACGAAAAATTTTAATCAGTAAGATTAATTTTATTAACAAAAATCATTTATACACATAACAAAATATCAATAAGTTTTGTGTGCCCAGTAAAGTAACAGTAATTGTCCATCTAAAATATCTAATGCACAATTTAAAAGCTGAATCCAGGGCACCAGCATATCCCAGAGTGCTATGGCAAGTCAGAGGGCATATTCAGTACCAGTTCTGTCGTTGAATATAACATAAAAATCTACAGAGCTACAGCAAATCAAAATGGGGGGCTACCTAAACGTTGAATAACAATACAATAATAACAATGCTTTATATAGTCTTTGTATATTAAACACACACAGGTCGGCAACTAGTCAAACACTACGTAGTCAAACACTACGTAGTCAAACACTACGTAGTCAAACACTACGTAAGAACAATCCGAATAAAACTGAAACTGCATGTCGTCAATCGAGTATCATGTTTCAGAATGGATCGGAAAACAATTTTAACGAGCGTTTCACTTACTTCCCCCGGAATGTAAATCTCAATTCCACGGTTACGCATCGCACGAGAGATTTCGCCGTGTCGCGGGTCCATCGACAGAATCAGCCTGATTCATCGCAAAAAATAACAAACGAAAGATATATAGAACAGCTGATCCGCGATTCAATCAATCAATCAATTCTTCAATCAATGGAATCAATGCATCAATGAGTCAGTCAATCAATCAATCAATCAATCAATCATTTAATGAATCAAGCAATCAATGAATCAATGAATCAATGAATCAATCAATCATTTAATGAATCAAGCATGCCGATCATGCCAATCAATAACTCAATCAATAAAACAATCAATCAATCAATCAAACAAAAAATCAATCAAATCATGCAATCAATCAACCAATCAATCAATCAAATAAACTGATTAAATTGAATCATTCGAATCCATTTCCACATGATCACGGACAACAGAACGTCTTCCTCAGCCAACGTACCTGAAATCCTTGTGTGGTTTGATCGAAGGAACGACGCCGTCGATCGATCCTCGTTCGCTGATCGTCAGAACTCCGTCTGGTTCAACGAGTGCGTTCAAACGATCCAAGACAGACGCACTGCAAAGAAAAAAGAACGAAGAACATCAATCACCAAGCATCCATCCATTTGTTGCCATTCTGTAAAAAAAATTAGTATCAAAAACATTCAGTAAAGAAGCCGCACGTGAAATGAAGAGCAAAAACAAAGGTGAATCCGGTAGGAATTGCATGTTTGTACGGACGCCCAACGACGGCGATAAAGTCACTCAATACAATTGCATGCTTGTAGGGAAGGCCAATAATGGCACTCAAGCCACTCAATAATGTACAGTTGGGTAATTGTAGGGAAGCCTCATTGATAGCACTTAAGCCACTCAGTACAATTGCCTGTTTGTAGGGAAGCTCAATGATGGCCCTCAAGCCACTCGTCCTCATCCAAATGACGAATGCAGCTACCATGTATCTTAGGAACTTTATATGTATCTTAAGTACTTCATACATGTATCTTAATTACTAAAGTTACACGTATCTTAAGTACTTTACACGTATCTTAAGTACTTTACAAGTATCTTAAATACTTTACAAGTATTTTAAGTACTTTACCAGCAGAAGTTGACGTTATCGATAAGCAGCCACGTTCCGTCTTTGAGGCACTGAACGAGCGTGCTGTCGATCCACTCGAATCTTCCGCCGTGGTTCAGCGATTTGTCCATCCGCAACAATCGTTCAACCTCCGCAGCAGACGTCTCGTGCTGCGAAAGCTCATCTGAGACAAATTTATATCCAATTAAAATATTTAATCAATTTTAAAAGTTTAAAGTTAACGCTCAATAACTCGTCAAAAACTCTTCTGGTGTTGCACTTTTCGATAGTCAAGAATGATCGCTGCAACTAAATAATAATAATAATAAAAATAATAATAAAAAAATAATAATAATAATACTAATAATAATACAGAAGACCAGTGGTTACAGGCCTCCCTCCCTGTTAAAGCTGGAGGTCTTGGCATTCGCAGGGTATCTTCGCTTGCGCTTCCCGCCTTTTTGGCTTCCGCTGCAAGTACCCTTGCCCTCCAATCCGCCATGCTGAGCAATGTAACCATTGATACAGACATACAGTTTGCCGCTTCCTTTGACCATTGGTGCCAAAAATACTCTACTTCTAGCCCAGACGGAGAACTTCCTCACCGGCAATCTTTCTGGGACAAACCAGTTGTTGCACAAGCAATAGCTGAGCTTGATCAATTTCACACAAGTGATTACCATCAAGCACGTCTAAAAGCAGTGTCAGCGCCTCATGCAGGTGACTGGCTGTTCGCCTTACCAATAAGCACTTGCGGTCTCAGGTTGGACGACGAGGCGGTCCGAACAGCTGTGGGCCTCCGTCTTGGCACGGTCATCTGCCACCCACATAGCTGCCCGTGCGGCACTCTCGTGACCGCTGATGGCTCACACGGCCTGTCATGCCGTCTTGGCCCTGGCCGACAGGCCCGACATGCGGTCCTAAATGATCTTATCTGCAGGGGTCTCGTTCAGGCGGGCATCCCAGCAGTTAAGGAACCACCTGGTTTGTCAAGGTCGGATGGGAAGAAACCAGATGGTCTACCGTAGATACTCGCGTATAACGCGAGTTTTTGAGGTCAAATTTCTGAGCAGAAAGTGGGGTAGTCGCGATATATGCGAGACTAGTTGAAACTTAACTTTTATTACACAAGATATTTTACCTGTTGAAGTCATTTGATGCTTTTAAACTGATATTGGATGATCGCTATCGCATACCACCTTATATTAGTTTGTACACGCGGTAATTTGCATCCCAGTGACTCCGATACGCTGGTTCCCCACAGTCCTTGTAGTGACATGACCAATGAATGCATCGATTTTAGGCCTAAATGCGCTGACGCATGTGTTGCTGTACAGCTTAAATGCATGGATGGTAGGTAGGCTGACTCCATCGGCTGTGCCAGCAGACATTAATTTGTAAGAGAATTGATCTTCGAAACTTTTAGTCTTTGGTACTAGTATTGCATTGGATGAAATACATTAATTTTCGCTCACATGTTGAAAGAAAATTTAATTGATTCAAATAAGAACAAACTCGCAATTTGGTTGCATTTTATATATTTTTAATAAATACAAACAAAATGTCAGATGTGCGTAGATCTATTTTGTAGTATTTAGTTAGGAAGATCGAATTTTGCAGCATTCGGACACGGTTTGGGTCGTATTTTGCATAAGATTTAATAACAACTGCTAAAGTTTGGCCGTCTAATTTCCTGATAATTTCGAAAATGTTAGTCCTCGCGTTATATGCGGGTCTTGCACTTTTTACCAATATATCTGCCAAAATTCCAAACCTCGCGTTATATGCGGGTGGCGTTATACGCGAGTATCTACGGTAACACTGATACCGTGGCGCTCAGGTCGTTGCTTGACCTGGGACGTCACAGTCGCAGACACTGTGGCTCCATCCTACTTATCCACAACCTCCATCCGGACGGGAGGTGCTGCTGAACTGGCTGAAGCCAGAAAAAACACTAAGTATGCACATTTGATGCAATCATACCATTTCGTCCCATTGGCTTTCGAAACAATGGGACCAATCAACGCCAAGGAACAGGCTTTTCTAGCCGACCTGGGACGTCTCTTAGCTCAAGTTTCTGGCGAACCCAGAGAAACCAGTTACTTGTTCCAGCGTCTGTCAATTATTATTCAGCGCTTCAATGCCGTTGCCTTTCACAGCACTTTTGTTCTCCCTGATCTTGACTCGGATGGCCACTCCAGAGTTAAAATTGCTTATTAATATCTGACACCTGAGGGATTATAGATACCTCGGGTTAAAAAAAAAAAAAAAATTATAATAAAAATAATAATAATAAAAATAATAATAATAATAATAAATCTGATGATTAAATAGCTTCATGCAATGGAAGAAAATAACAATTTAGCTACACATAATCATGGCAAAATTTGCTTCCATGAGCTTTTAGAATGGTTAGACAATAAAACCATCTCATCTCAAAAAAGTAGGAAAGCCCGATGTCGGAACTCAAGTCACTCAAAACAATAATATTATTGCTTGCTTGTAGGGAAACCCAATGATAATACTCAAGCCACTCAATAAAATTGCATGTTTGTAGGGAAGCCTGATAATGGCACTCACGCCACTTAACCCTTTACCCGTTCATTTTTAAATTTTAAGCCTGTTTTTAGCGGATATTCTCGGGGCAAACGGGTAAAAGATTAATGCAATACTTCAGGTGGTCACATGACATATTTGATTGAACAACAGTGGCTGTACCTATGCAACCCCTAACCTAAAGTACAACAGAGGAGACCAATAACACAAACTCAACTCAAATTTACCTGAATAGCAGCTCAGGCTTTCATTCCTCGCCACAAAGTCTTTGAGATATTTAATCACTCTGTCGAGATGTTTGAGTTGAATCACCACTCGTTCAACGTCACGCGTTACATCATTTGATATTTCACCTGATCAGCAAAAGCAACAGCATCTTAGAAATTGATCTCCATTCTCCTCAGTAATATTTCTCCAACATTTCAAAGCATGATTTAGCAATATTACATAAACTGGAAATACCTTAGAATAAATACAACAAAATGCTTTACGGCAATTTTATCCGAATCTTGTCCAAACTTTAGAATCGAATAGCACTAATTAATTGTTCTTGCATTAGAGTTGAATATCACTATTTGTTTCTTGCATTAGAATCGAATACCACCATTTGTTCATGCGTCAGACTTGAATATCAATATTTTTTCTTGCAATAGGATCGAATGTCACTTTTTCTTGCATTAGAATCAAAAAGCACTATTCATTCTTGCATTAGAATCAAATATCTCCATTTCTTCCATGTATCACAGCCTCATCCATACTGACTCATGCTTTCTACTTTAAAATGACCCTGCATCAGGCACAACAACTAATAATGCTCATCAGGTTTACAAAAGTTATTGGAACGGTTAAACGAATGTCACAGAAAATACACGTCATGTTTACCATTGCTCGTTAAACTCGGTTTTTCGTTCCAGATATCGAGAATCTGTTTGGATCCATCAACGTTTTGAGAAACGCCTGAAGATAAGATCTTTGAAACAATCTCCTGCAGCAAGCATTTCACTTCAGCATCTAAAGCGTCCACTCTGCGCTTCAGATTCGACTGAAACCAGAAAAAATTCAAATAATAAAACAAACATCAATAACCTGTTCATATATTCAATGCTTTTTAATTACCGAACTGTGTTTACCGTGAAGTCTAATGCATACTTCAACACAACACACTTGGAAACCATATAAACCTATTGAAAGCAAATAGTCTTTTAAAATCAGACGATTGCATGGCATATTTTTCAATTTACTAAAGATATTCTTTTATTCATCTGACCTGAAAATGAGCTGATACATGAGAATGCTACTACTATCTTAGACTACAAAAATTCTTTTCATTCACAAGGACAACCGATTCTGAATTGTGCCAAAATTCAACCTCCATGTGTTTACATGTTGGCATACAGTACCCTGACAGTGGCAACACTCCTAACAGCTTTTATTTTCACACTGTCTGTCTCAAAATTAAGCTTCTTGTTCTTAATAAACTCTCAAATATTCTTGTAAAGATTTCCTTTGAGGGAGTCATGAAAATGTTCAGTTACATTACTAAACTCTTTTACAATTACAAGGATTAATGGACGAACCTGTTCAAAGCCTCCGAGTAACTCCGTCGTATCCGTCTCGCTGTTCATTGGCAGAATTTTCAGTGGAGCACCAGTGAGTCGGGCGAGCAGTTCAACCAACGACGTCTTACCAGTACACGAATTGCCAATCTACGTAAACAATTGTTCAGTTGTTGTACAAAATCACAACTAATGAACATAATTTACTCAGAACAGATTGAACTTTTTTAGGGTGCTTAACCACCATAACTTCTGATCTATCTGTCAAACTTCAACCTTGTTTTCCAGTGGTGGGCCATGATTTCTGATTGCTATTTCATTCAACATGCGATATCCCGTTTGCTCGTACCTCTATCATGCAGAGTTGTGCTTTTTCTGCGGTTGGCCCGGTGGTATGGAATGCCCTCCCACTTGAGCTGCGCCTGTTCCCTAAATCACTCTCTGACACATTCTATAAGCACATAAAAACCATTCTTTTTCGGGAGCGCTTCTGAGGAGTTTTCTTGAAGTGGCGCTATATAAATGTTTGATTACAATTACAAATCTGTTTGGATATGCTGGAGTCGGGAGCGCCTCTGAGTAGTTTCCTTGAAGAGGCGCTATATGAATGTTTGATTACAATTACAAATCTGTTTGGATATGCTGGAGTCGGGAGCGCCTCTGAGTAGTTTCCTTGAAGAGGCGCTATATAAATACTTGAATGAATGAATGAATCTTGGACGTTACGACACTGGCACAATAGAATAAGGACAGACATACAATAACTGACAAATGACGAATCTCACGAGAATAGCCATCCAGTTCATCTCGATGCATTTCATCAGCGCAGACAACGGTGAAAGCGAGTGATGCAACAATCGAAGAACTCGTCGTCGACTTGACGTTGAATCTGATCTGCTGCAGTGTTCCCTGCGCTCCAGAAAAGCGTTCCCAACTTGAACATAACTGTGCGTTATCGAGAACTGCTTAGATGCGAAGTTCTCCTTAACGGGTCGGCCAAACACCTGAAAAAACACAAATAAACCAATAATAAAATAACCTATGACCCCTCGCCAAAGATGGATTAATCCGAGGAAAAGGAAAAGAAGAAGAATAAGGATAGACCAGAAAGTATACAAATCATAAACTGCATATAATGATGAGCGATGACAAAATCACAAAACAATAAACACTAATAATTACAATCATGACACAAAATACTTTAATTGGATTATCATGACAAATTACTCAATAATAACGTAAAGCAAGTTAAAATCCTCAAAACAAGAAAAGTGACGAAGTACTAGAAAAAACTTTAAACACTAAAATTTGCAATTGATAGTTTATCACACCTCTGAGCAAACTCCTTGAATAGGAGCTACATAAATTCAATTAATTAATGATCAGTCCATAAATAAAGGAGCAACATAATCAGACCTTCGTAAACGTTTCCAGGATCCTCACTCTGTCTTCCATCGTTCGCATTCGGGAAACGTACAACAGATGGATGAATTCATCCGGTTCGTAAGTTCCTTCAGCCTTCAAGAAAAAGAAAAATGGTTACTTTAGATATAATTTTTCACTGCAATTTAAACATCCAAAAGCAAGCAAAAGAGACAATGCTCAACAGACCCATATGCCAAGGCATTCTCTCATGGATACAAGGTGTGCCAATGGAATCACATAAATTCTGGAGTTAATTATTCAGAGAATTGACATTACACATGCATAATCCAGTAAAACTACGACATATCTCATGCTCTTGATGTAATAAAGCTAGTTTGGGATTTACGTGCTGCATAAATATTATAAATATTTGCTGTAAATTATATGATATTGTAATACCTTAAAAAACTGGATATTGTGCCACTGACCTGTCTTTCGATCATGAGGTCGCACCATCGGAAGAGGTCACGCAGGTTGAACTCCCACGGACCACCTCTCTGACCCCATCCATGTTCAACAACTGTTTCTTGGTATAACTGCAGAAAAACATTTCCACTTAAGTCGATCGTATCCAACACATTTGCACTTAAGTTGATCACTTCTAATATAGTGTAATTTGTAATTTACATGCCGCTCACAGTAGTGACTGATCAGTGACCATACAGTAGTGCTCCCAGTGTGAACATAACCTGTGAGAAGAAACAGGTTTTGCGGAATGCAGAATGAGAAAGAGTGAGAATGAGAGAGATGTCAGAAGAACGGAAACACATAAAGAGGAGAGAAGGGCATTCCATTTCTAAGGAATCATCGTACGTCACTTCCGAGGCAAAGGTCACTCAAAATCAACTTTCACTTCTATGGGATCAAAGGTAAATTCCAAGCAAATTCACATTCATAAAAGACAATAATACACCAAACATTCATAAAGGACAATAATTCATGAAACATTCATAATTCAATGACATCAACGAAAAGTACCAACCGTTTGGTTGAATTCCACCATCTCAGTTAACATTTGTTCGTGCTTCTCCAGTTGCGGATACATCGTCTTCGCAATGAATAACAGATCTTCCTTGGCCAGAGCATCCACATAAACCTACACAGCAAGAAATTAACAAACTACACTTAAACTATACAAAGTACAGTAGACAAAGAGTATTAGAAAAAACTCCACAAATCCTAGAAATCTTCTGCACCAAACTTAAAACCATTTTTTGGTGTGAAGGCGTTGGGAGCGACTCTGAGTAGTTACCCTGAAGGGGCATCAAATAAATCCACAACATGAATGAATGAATGCTATATAAATACTTTTTTCCTAAAAATTCTGTCTAACAAATAAAAATTAAAGCAGTCCCAGGTGGCAGAACAATATTCAAGAAAGAATAAAAATCACAAAGTGATGAAGTAACAAATCGTTGGCCTCTCCGTGTGGCTCTCTAACGACTCTGCTGGCTCTTTCCATCGTCTTCTCAAGACAATTCTCTTTCACCACACCTTGGAGCACCTCTGAGTGGCGATCTTAAAGAGGTGCTACATAAATTCATGTGATTGATACGTGATTGAAGTAGAAACCTGAGTGAATCGATTGAGGAAAGACTTCGGGAGACCCTTTCGACCGCCTCCTTCATTCAACGGATTCTGGCAAGCAAAGATTCGCGTCTTCTCGTGTTGAACGCGAAAACTCATTCCCAGTTCAGGAATGAAGACTTCAGCACGATGGTCGAAGCAAGCGTTAAGACCTTCGAGAACCGATTGTGACGCCAGATTCAACTGAAGAATCAAAGTCATGCGAGAATTCAAGAGAATTTAAGACAACGTATAAATAATCAAGTCATCAAGTTTTTAGATAATCCGTTGTTTCTCAGCATGTTAAAACTTGAGGAACAGTGAGTTTGGGTCAAGGGAGTTAAGAATTAAAATCTCAGTCAGTCAAAATGTACGAACAGCGTAAATTAGGTCAAGAAAATTACCAACCAAAGACTTAGCCAATCAAAATTCAAGAAACCGTAAAATTGGGTCAATAAACAAAAGTCTTAGCCAATCAAAAATCCTTGAAATTGGGTCAAGAAATAAAAGTCTTAGCCAATCAAAATTCAAGAAATCTTGAAGTCAGGTCAACAAAGGTAAGAGCCAGAAATTAAATTGATCAATTGTTAACTTCAAGGACTGTTTGTTATCTATGAGGTCGGCAGAGGAAAGATCTAATCCATAATGATTAAAATGGATTAGATCACGAACGCCATACCTCATCCAGGACAACCCAGTGACCAGCCTTCAATGCGCTTAGAAATGGTCCGTCCCTCCACGCAAACTCTCCTCCTTTGCCTCCTTCAACTGGAAGATCGGCTCCAAAAAGGTCGGTCACATCCTTTGAAAAGCAAACATTTTAAAATACAATACCACAACAAACTGTCACTTTAAAATACAATACCACAACAAACTGTCACTTTAAAATACAATACCACAACAAACTGTCACTTTAAAATACAATACCACAACAAACTGTCACTTTAAAATACAATACCACAACAAATTGTAAACTGACGACAACCCTCCCTGCAAATTTCAGTAGCACTGAAGCTGGGTAACACGAAACATTACAATACAAGAATGCACCTGAAGATGCCAGTTGTCAGTTCAGAGCAAAAACAGTTTCAGTAGGATGATAGATAAGCAAATTATGTGATAAGCAAGAAGGCAGAAGACTCGCAGTTGAAATTAGGTCAAGAAATAAAATAACTAAAATCCCAGCCAATCAATAATGAAGAACAGTTGAAAATTAGGTCGATAAAGTCAAGGACTAAAATCTCAGCTAATCAAAAGTGAACAGCTGAAAATTGGGTCAGGAAAGCAAAGAATTAAAATATCAGCCAATCAAAGCGAAGAATAGTTTAAATTAACTGAAAAAAGTAAGGAACCAAAACTCCTGAGTAAGTCAGTGCACTTCCAATGAATTCTACATAAATGTGCATTGAAATAACTGAAATAATAAATTTAAAGCAAAAACAAAATATCAAACAAAATTACTCGCCATTCTGCACTTACCGTCTGCTCAGACAAGTTGATTCTCACGAGCGGGTGACCGGCAGCTTTTGCCAGCGCGGCGACAAGACTCGTCTTTCCGACTCCAGGAGAACCCTCGAGAAGAATTGGTCGAGCCAACTGAAGCGCTCGCATCACTCGCAGTGCATTCTGGGAAGTTGTAGGAGCTCCAAATGCGTAGTTCTTCACAGCTGCATCATCAGCCATGGGACCTAAAGACACGCATAAAAATTAGCAATTCAAGTCATTATTATATTAATCTTTTGTATTGTCTTGTATTTGTATTGTAATTGTATTGTATTCAAGCATTTATAAAGCACCTCTAGTAGGGTGAACCCTTCAGAAGCACTCCGAGTGTGCCACGCCCGAAGAGATGAAGCAGGTTTTGAAAAAGCGAAGAAAGAAGAGTGCCAGATAGAATTGTAGAGCAAACAGAACGAGAAGGCGCATTCCACAGCGAAGGACCAATTGAGGCAAAAGATCGAGACTGAACTATAGCAGTTCTAGAGTTAAACACATAGTTCTATAGTTTACTTCATGCATTATACATTCTATACATTTTATATATTATTTGAATTATCTAGCCATGGAGACTGATGAAAAAAGAAGGCAACAATGCCCATCGAGAAGAATTTTTTTATATCCTCATCCACAGATCAACGAGCAATTTATATATACATTCAGAATTCACGATTATTTTTAACATAATTTTATTTATTTTTATAAGAATATTTTAATTACATGTACTATGAACGACACATTAACAATATATTGAGATATGAATGCTCTGAAAAATTTGCACACATGTATTTGGTTGTGTTTTACGAACCCTTGGCAATGTAGAAAGGATGAAACCCAAAGAGTTGATCAGTTAAAGATGTTTTCCAGGTATTTGTATTTGAAGCGGAGGAATCCGGCATTCCGAAGTCGGACGGTTGGAACGTTCGACCGGTCAGCGACGTCACTTGATCCATGAGGAAACGGAGACAAATGGAACCAACGGAAGAGGAGTTCCGTGCTATTAATTTTAAAAAACAAATTAATTAAATAGAATCTAAAAAGCAATTTATCTGACGAACATCAATAGCTAATCCAAGTGTTACTAATATTGATATTATTATTATTGTCATTATTATCAATTTATCATTATTATTATTATTGTTATTACTATTAAAAATTATTATTAAACACTGCACCCACCCCACAAGCTGCACAAGATAAGCACAAAATTATCCCTTCACATTACCACATAACATCTATAGTGCAAACCAGAAACTAAATAAAATCATCAATTTATATAGCACCACTGAAGAAACCAGGTAAGGCAAGCATTAAGGCTTACCAGAGCCAACAAGACAGTCAACAAAAACGAGGAAAGCGCCGTGAACATAGGAAACGGCTGGATCCAAGTGATACACTGTTGACCCATCTGTTGCCACGAGATCTGTTTCCATGGCATCCGTTGCCATGGAAACTCTGGCCGTTTTGTTGACGAAAGTTACCCAAGAAAGAAGATCTCGTATCGTCAGCAGACATCTAAATAAAACAAAGTATAGATGATGCAATTTTTCATTGAAACCAATCAAATGTTTACAACGCAAATAATTCAAAGTAAGCAAGATAACTTAAAATCTGATGAAATTCTAAAAACCAATAAACTGAAGAAAATGTCCCAGTGATAAGAATGGTGAACATCTTCAGATAACAGCACAGAGAGAGACGAGCATTTTACACAAATAAATTTAAAAAACGCAAAAAAATTAAATGAGGTTAAAACATCACACTGAAACTACATTCCAAAAAAGAGGATTCTAATGAGGAAAAGAATCAATAAAACAAGAAACAATTTAGAAGCAACTTCTATAGTTATAAAAGTACATGAATACAGCATTCGCTCTCTATTGACTACATAGAATTCATTCAATCCTGAATACTATCAACAGAACTTTATCGATTATAATTATGCCACTGAACAAATCCAATACATACTTTCGGCCAAACTCCTGTCTCTGTAACCAGTCTGTGAAGTCCAACATGGCCGATCCGAATCCACTGGTTCCCCGCTCATGTTGCATCAGACAAATGCCATGTTTGAGATTGTGTTCCACGATCTTCACGAGATCTTCTCGTGATTCCGTTGGTGGACACCAGATCTCTGTGAATCGATTACGCAACGCTGGCGATAACTGATAAAAAAATTAAAGAAACGTAACATGCCAATTACAGTTAATAATTAATTAGTGTGTTGACCCAGTTTTAATCAACTTCCTGTTCTTAATTAATGCTACCATTATTTATATTAGAATAGAGGGCGCTGCTCATTACCGTAGTTTCCGTATAAAAATTAATTTACTTACAATGCATGCATTTAAATATATCATTACGATGGAAATATTACCTATTACAACATTACACACTTTATAACATTAAGATAATAAAATAACAATATTATGATTACACATGTATAGTTGCAGTATTTATAATTAGAATTTAAAAATTATAATTATGATCATGTCAAAGCCTTTATTCAGTTTAAGAAAAACTAAACTGTGAACAAATGAGAGGTTATCTTGCAAGCTTTCAACACAAAACTGTGAATTTCGCATAAACAAATGTCATTACATCCACAGACCTAAAGGAAGTTGCGACCTGATGCTTCGTCATTAAAATAGTTGTAAATAATAATGATAATATAATTAAAACAATAAAAATAGCAATAATAATAATAATAACATTTTTGTTCCAGCGTATCTCGCTGATGATACAACGCTACAATGCAGTTGCGTTTAGGGGCACTTTCGCCGATCAGGATACGGAATATGAATAGGGTCGTTCCAGACTGTGATTTTATATTAGGCGATAGATAAGTCCCTGAGGGATCCTGTATACCTCGGGGCAAAAAAATTTAAAAAAAAAAAAAAAAAAAAAAAAAAATAATAATAATAATAACAATAACAAAAAGAGCAATAATAATAATAATAACAACAATAATAAAATAAAAAAAATAAAAAAAAATAAACAATAATAATAATAATAATAATAAATAATAATAATAGGGCCATTCTGGACTGGTTTTTAAACAAGTAGTTAGTAATAAAGTTCCTGAGCGATCCTAAATACCTTCCTTGGGGCATAAAAAAATAATAAAAATAGTAATAATAATAACAACCTCTTTTTTGCCATAGTCTCCGCCCGGATTCATCGTAGCAACAACCCGGAATTCTTCGTCAGCGATAATCTTATCGACTTCGTTCTGAGGACCAGAACCTTTTTCGACAAGCAGAAGGGTCCGTTCCGGTTCCAAGACGCTGTTCAGTCGTTCCAGGACCGAGTCATCTGCAAGGGATATTTCGTCGATGAGGAACGTGGAACCTTCTTTCATAGCGGTCACCAGAGGGCCGTCGCACCACTCGAAAAGTCTCTGGTCATCCTGTTTACAAACGAACGTCTTTAGTTGGAATGAACATCATCAATATATAATTGAAAGCACGTTAACTACGAAGAGTAGAAAAGTTAATTTCCTCTTCACAGGCATAGTCAGTGGTGTCCTTTGACAGTTTTGTGCCATAGACAAGGACAAAAATTACTGGTCAGTGATTCTTCTAAACTTTTTTGAGAGCATGACGAAATTTGCTGCTCTTTAAAGATACTACTTCAGGCAACGTTGCCTATACCTAAAGGTGGCACTCACTGAGCATAGCTGACATGTCTATGTGCAAAATACTATGTAAGCATGTATCTGTACATGTATGTAAGAAGTATGTATGCAAACATACGTATGACATATATGTAGGTACGCACATAACGTTCTGGACTTTTATAAAGCATCTACAGGCTAGTTAAAGCAATCACTCAAACACACTCAAATGTTTCTGCAAAGTAATTTCTCAAGATGCAAAGAAAATGAAGAACCATTTCCCATACTTGCATCTCGACAAAAACCAAAACACAGAATCAAGTACTTTGTACCGACCTCTGACTTGTGTCGAACAGGTCTTAAACCTCCAAGAAAGTCTGAGCTTTCCGTGTGCAGATGACAGTTGACGCTGTGAAGTTCACTCTCCTTTGTCCGAGCGTACACCTGGCAAACGGTTGTCTTACCACAACTGGAAAACAAATAGAAAATGTTCCAAATCTTCGATTCCATGCATTTAGACTTGTTCGGGCCATAAGTAACATAAATAAATTCCTGCAGCATCCTTGTAAAAAATTACGCCAAAGGTTTCATAAAACTCCAACCCATAATAAAATATACCTTTTAATTAATTAATTAATAGCAGGGCATCTTAACTTCTAATGATGAACGTGTATTAAAAACCAATCCAGCGATTAAAAGATTGAAGTGAAAAATTCAAATAATTTCGTAGATTAGACAAATTGATCTCATTAAATAAAATGATTAGATCAGAGATTAGATTAAATGATTAAATTGGATTAAAATGCAGAGAAATGAGAACTTACCCAGTTTCGCCAACAAGCAGCACAGGTTCCTTGAACTTCAAAGCCTGAGCGACGAGCACAGCCATTCTGCGCATCGCTCTCGTCCACACAACGTGTTCAAATCCACCACCAGGTGGAGCCAGGGTGAAGCGCTCCAGAATCCGACGGATCTCAGACGGACTCTTTTCCATTACGCTGAACAACCGATCCGGGTCGACCTTGCACTTGAGGTTATTTTCGATGACCTCTACGACCAATCGCTCCTCTTCCGGTTGTCTCACACGACCAGCCAGCAACATGTACCCTGGCGAAAAGATGAGCAGAAGTTGTACAGAAACGCGTCTATTTGCATGCAAAGAAATGACCATTGCAAATTTTGCAATCAGAATTGTGTTCTAATACATACATCCCACACATTGCTTTATAGCGTACTGTATTCCACGAAAGCTAGAAAGAGATACCATGATATAATTGTAATAATCATTTTCAATATGCAAATAAAAAAATGTATTTACATTTCCAACATCAACTCTTCAATCAGAGGCAGTAGCATTTGAAATTGATTTCATTATTTGATTTTCCATTTGACTAAAAAAATTGGTACCACATAATTGCACACACTAGAGCTGCAAAAACCAACTTAATAACATCAACAGGAAAAAAGACAATGCTTAATAACATTAGATTCTTTAATACCATTGTCAGCCAGAAGCTGGTTCCATCCAAACGACTTATTTGGTTCTCGGTTCGCTTCCAGGTGATACCTCTCCGCCCATCGGAAAAGGTCGCGGAAAGTTATGAAACCCTGTTTTCCGGCAAACAGTCCGGAACTTCTCCGCTTCGTCTAAAACGGATTCACCAAAAACCAATTGATACTCAAAGTTTAATAAGAAATTTAAATTAATTATTAAAAAATTTATTATTATGGGCAGCCGAACATGCCGCAAACCGGAAGTGCGCTAAATATTCAACCCTTCCGGCCACCCATGATTTCGTCCCCGTCGCCATCGAATCGCTGGGCCCCGTCAATCGGACAGGACGCGAATTCTTGACGGAGTTGAGAAGCCGCATGACCGCCGTTTCTGGGGACAATCGAGAGACTATGCGCCTGTACCAACGTTTATCTGTATGCACTCAGAGATTCAACGCCATAGCCTTCAGAGGAACATTCTCACAACCAACCGGGGTCGAGGACGACCAGCCATACTAACAATTAAATGCACTATACATTAGCTTTTAGTATGCTGTTGTAGGCACACTATTAGTACATTATGATTGCGTTTTGTCAGGCGTTCACTGTTCAGCAAGCACAGCCAGTTGCCGTTGCACAGTTTGTAACAGAAATAAATGATGGTTATTATTAAAATAAAAAAATCTGAAACGTTTTAAAAGACATGTTTAACAGCCAGAAATAATGGCAATCCAACAATAGGAGCAATTTTCGCTACAAGATTTGGTAGCTAATGGTAAGAAATCGTCAGTGAAGAGAAATAACTGAGCAGCTTAACTGCTCAAAATTTTAACAAAGCTACCAGAAAAATAATAATCTCTTATTCTGACCTACTGAATTCCAATTTATTTCAATGCAGAACAAATACCTGAAGTTCCGACATAACTTTGACGAGCTTTTCAGCCTGCGATCTTGCTATCTGACATCGCTTATGCAAGATTTCTTCGAGCTCTTTGTTCGGAATCGTATCAAAATGAAGCTCCACAAATCGGTTTCGAAAAGCTCGAGACAAAACCTAGCAACAGAACACAATGTCTATTGTCATTATTACTACAAAGAGTTTTAATGCAGTTTTTAATGTATCCCCCCCCCAGGAACCATGGCACTCAGAAGTACTGGAAGCTTCACAATATAATTTTCTTTATTATTTCTCAATTATCATTTTGAACAGTATTTATTAAGTATCGATGAAAAAAACATCAAAAGAAGGTGCTGAACAATTGATTACTTCAACACAACAACTTCCATTATTCAAGAAATAAATAGGAATTAATTTTTTTGACTTCGCAGTTCTTACAGTGAAGTGCAAGATTATTTGAACTTCAGTGCTGGAACTGTTGAACAATTCAAGTAGACTGACCTTTCGACCTCCATACAGCCCAGGAGGATTCTGGGTAGCAAAGAGGATGAATCGTGGATGAGCCTGCACCACTTCCTGTGTCTCAGCTATGAACAATTCTCGATTGTCATCAAGCAACTAAAAGCAGAAAAACAATTTCTTTTTAACTAAACCTCATTTTCACAATTAATAACTGATCAGCTATTCACCAAACAACTAATACACTATTTACGTTAATCAATCTTCAATAAACTGAAATAAACTATTAATCAGTCAATCCAATAACTATCATTCAGCTGTTATGTAAACTCAACCCTTCAGTAATTTTCTTTAAAAAATACAACATTCTGGTACTACACAAATGAAAGTTATGAAACATTGCCTAATTCAGCACTGTAACAAAATAAAGAAAACATTTTTTTATCAACAATACAGCAGACAACTACAACTTTCTACGAGTCACCATCAATCCCCAAAATTAAAAAAGCCAAGAAATTCTAAACATCCCTAAATGACCGTAATTTGTGATTGACCAGCAGGATCTCTTTGTCCCGTGTGTCAGGACTGCCATGGATAAAACATGAGTCTCTGCTTTCATTGGTCCTGCACTATGGAACCAGCTTCCCCCTTTGACGCGTTCTTAACCTTATTAAATAGTGGCTCAAGTGCCTCTTTCGCTGTTTCAAGACCACATTTCCCTCTCTTTTGGTCTAATGTACTAGGAGCGCCTCTGATTAGTGCACACTGCAAGAGGCGCTATATAAATGTATAGATACAATACAATACCATCAACACACAGCGCAGTATATACAGTACATTAAAATGAGAAATACTGACTCGGTTGACAGCTTCCAGGACATCGGTTGGAGCGAGATTCAACTCATCCAGGATTATCCAATAGCCTTTACGCATCGCCTCCACAAGAAGACCTGCAACACGAAAACACGTTGATTTCATAAAAATAATAACAATAAAGAATAATAACAAATAATAACAACAACAAATTTATGTCTCTCAATGTAGTGGATCATCAGGACTTAATCCAATAATAAGGTAATGCAGGCTGGGTTCTTATGTTGGCGCAAAAGCCTGCCAGCTGAGATCTCTATTCATTTCATCACATTTAAGATCATTTATCCAGATAAGATGCGATAAATAATTCTGTTACATCGCATTAGCATTAGTTTCTTCTTGAAGTGGAGCTACGTAAATACTTAATAATTAAAATAAAATAATATGCCAAGGTGATTAAGTAACAGCTTCTACTTAATGGCTTACTAAAATAATAATAATTTAACATTAAAAAATGATATTCACCAAAAATGTAGTCAGCTGCCTTAGTGATTGCTTCTACTCCAGCCATAAAAAAACATTAACAGGACTAAAAAAATAATATTCAACAAGTCTAAAAAGATTAGGACTTGTTTCAAATGTAGTCAGTCACATAAGTAACGGCTTCTACTCTTGGCTTACAGAAATAACATCTCAACAAGCAACTAAAAAGATATTTATTAAGTCAAAGAAGGCATTCTCACTTCAACCCTTTCATGACAAGCATGTTCTTAAAGGACTGGGGTACCAATGCAGCTAAAGGGTTAAACAGGGGAGACAGACCTTCTCTGAAGACCAGTTTTCCAGTTTCGTCTGCTGTGTAGCAACCGATGTATTCCTGGATGTCCGTGTGTTCGTGGTTGTTGATTCGGTAGTACGTATTACCCGTTATTTTCGCAAGGTAAGTTATCAGACTTGTCTTTCCAACAGACGTTTCGCCCTGGATCAGAACTGGAAGCTTCCTAGAAAATGTAGAAAATGCATTTACGTACGTAAGTTTAAGTGGAAGAGGCTCGAACATAAAAATGCCTAACCAAGTGATACACAACAGCATTTCCAAATTTAAAATTGTCTTTCTTTCGAAATTTGTACATTTCTAAATGTCTACAGCCCTAAAATTCAACATTTCCACATTAAAAAATTTAAACATTTTTAATTTCAAACTATCTACATAAAGTCATTTTTAAAAATTATTTCTAAATGCGTAAATACATTTTTTAAATTTTCCATCTTGTACTAAATTTCACACTTTAAATCTTATAGATTCCTATATTTTTAACGCCTACAGTTTCTAAATTACCACATTTCTTAATTTCTACATTTCCAAATTCCTACTTTTTTACACTTATAAATGTCTAAATAATTTCTCTGTCAATCACTAGAGGACTAGAGGTGGCACATAAGCTGCAAACATATGTGTCAATGTATCTTGGCTTTAAAATAAACATTGTACTCATCTGCAAGAACCTCTCTTGCAAAAGCACCGAACAGCGACTCTGCAAGCCCAACACACAAGCACACACAGTACGGACTACAGTAAAGCATACGTAAACAAGCACAAGACTAGCAACCCACACAGATCAACACTCACCCCGCAGAGACGACCCTTGAGATATCCCTCAGGTTTTCAATCACCGATTTCGTCATTATATAATCGGTCGGCTCAAACGTCGCTGCGTCACCCTGAGCGATCATGTAACCCTCGACGTTGACAAAACCACGTGGAGCCTTCAGAGGATCTTTCGAAGCGTTTCTTGTCTTGCTGTTTCCGCGTACGATGCAACTTCTGATGAGATCGTCGACAACTGGATACGACGGCCGATCCAACTGCGTTAGGAAACTCAGACGGAAAGCCTGAAAGTGACGAAAATTTATCAGTCTAAAATGCAGCAATTGACGCGACAAAATTTGTCAAACCATATTTCCTTTAACCGAGTAAAAAGTAAAGTTAACTAGTCAAACTTTATCCGTTGGGTTTACTTACTGACACCATGCATACGATTGTTTGAACAACATACATGTATTATTATGTTGGCATACAATAAATAATTAAATATTCTAGAAATCCTTCTCAGGCATTCCTCTCACATCTTAAGACAGTTTTATTTGCCTATGCTAGGGCTGGGGTGCTTTTGAGTGTTCCCCTTGAATACATAATCGCTTAATATATGAAATATTGATTGAGTGATTGATCGATTGATTGGTCAATCAACAGTTTTTTCTGTGATGATCTGACGCAAATCGCTAAACTGATTGAAGGTCATAGACAAGCGTTGATTGAGGAAAATAGCCTCACCTATGATGATATTTCCCAATACCTGTGACAGCAAGTTGCGATTGACTTATTGGACCTGCGGTTTCAAAACCCGAGATCACAAAGTAGTATGTTGCCAGATATATAGAATTATCACAATCACCTTTAAAGCTAAATAAAATTAAACGTATTTATAATAACTTCAAAAAAGTCAATTTATCACGACTTGCTTACTTCGTAGATGTGTTGTCTTACGCTGGTTGATTGTGAAACGTCAGATGACAGATTGTGAACGGCTTGACGCAAAGCTCGACAAAGGGTTCGAAGACTAAGCAGAACAAAACGAAAACGAGTCACCTATAGCTAATCATTTATTGTCATTTTTAACGGTTTCACTCATTCGTGCTCAGTTTATTTTCTGTGACTTTCAGTCATGGCGTCTAAGACTGTTTATTCGGTAAAACTGTGGAGCACAGACCTTTAGATCTACTGTAATATCCATCATCAAACTGCTTGTTTTTTAAATAATCTTTGCCTTAATCCCCATCATGAAACCATCTTAATCTTACTCTTCAAACCACCTTAATCTTTATCTTCAAACCATCCTAATCTTTAATCTTCATCTTCAAACCATCTTAATCTTACTCTTCAAACCGCATTAATCTCTGTCCTCAAATCACCTCAATCTCCATCCTCAAACCACCTCAATCTCCATTCTCAGATTGCATTATCAAGTCTTTAAATCACAAAATCACCGCAAGTCTTACCTGTAATGTGGATGGTGACCCGTCCCATCAATAAGCCTCGTAGAAGCCATCTTTCGAATCTCCTGATAGAAACCGACGATATCGAGAATAACCGCTTCACCCAAATTCATCAGATAACTCTTGACGAGCGTCGCGAGTTCACTGTCCTTTTCTAGCTCGTCGACAAACATCTCGGTGAACCTGGAAAAGTTCACATATATTCAGATCATAATACAACAAACCAAAAAATCTAGTTGAGCCGGAAAATTTCCATGGTACCATTCTTCCAGTGGGTGCACATGCAGTCAACTGACGGTGACATGATACACAGGCCGGTTCCCTGCTTTGCATATAGGCTGTATGCTGGTTCCCTGCTTTGCATATATTTTACCACCTGGAATGGTCTTCCTGTTACATTGCGCTTAATTCCCAGAGGTCACTCCGCTCTGTTCCTTAAGAACCTAAAAACTGTTTTATTTAGCCGTGATTGGGCCGGGAGCGCTTCTGAGTAGCCTACCTTGAAGAGGCGCCATATAAATTTCAGAAATAAATAAATAAATATAGCCTGTACGCTGGTTCCCTGCTTTGCATATGACCCACAGACTGACCAGTGCTCTACTTTGTGAACATGAATGATGGACACATTATATAAAATCCACAACAACACCTCAACCTCAATGAGAACATGTCTAACGAACAGACATTAATACATTACCATTCCAATGATACGCTACACACATTCATCCATATATACCTGTTACGAATTCCAAGTGGAAGGTCTTTCTTTCCAACATCTGCTGCAGGATTCATGCAAGCGAACAAACGGAAGTTCGGATGCCGTTCCACTGGTTCCGCGTCCCTGCAGAAGAGAATTAAACCAAACAAAACCTTTGAACAGATCACACAGTTCTTCAATTCACAAGAAACTCTGTCACGTTTTTATCGCAATCTTACAAACTCAAATCTTATTGCTGGAAGCTAAATGACGACGTCATAAATGTAAATAAATTCTGTGTATTCTGCGGTCATTTTCCCTAGAAAGCCTCCCCCAAATAAAAAAGTCACAAATGAAAAGCCCCAAATGTTTTCCTGGTTGTGCCCCTGCCACTCAGCGGTGCTCCCAACCTAGGCCTGGCAGAAAAAAGTAGTCTTAATTAAGCAGCAAAAATGTGTAATTATGCCCCAGATGGACAATACCCCAGGGGGGGGGCGATTACCCAGATGAACAATGACCCCCAGCCGGACACATACCCTCTCTCGGTCAACACCACTGATCCAGATTTGCTTTCTAGGAGTCCGCTGAGACACTCGAGGGTCTCGGCCGTCGCCAGATTGATTTCATCGAGAAGAACCCACGCACCATTCTTCAACGCCTTCACCAACACACCCTGACAACAAACGAGAAACATTCACAAGAATACATTAATTATGTAGCTCGATTTATATATTTAGTTAGACACACGCATGCACAAATGCATATGTACAATCAAACATATAGCATCAATACATACACGACCTTCCGGTTACGCTTCGCTCTCTACTTGTGGTCCATCCGGCTGGGTTCTACAAGTCCCTCAAGTCTTTTTTCTTTGTTCGTGGTTGTGCTGGGAGCGCCTCTGAGTAGTTTCTTGAAGGGGCGCTATATAAATGCTCTGAATGAATGAATGTTCATGCATGCATAATGTGCATGCACACACCATCATTGATGTCTTTAAGCATTAAAGACTAGCAAAATGAAAAGATACTAAGTACAATGTTGGTTATATTATTAGCCCTTAAGTATAGTAAATAAATGTGCAAAATAGTGCTCATGAAAAAAACTCTTTTTGTTGCCGACCTCGATGAAGGCAAAAGCGAGCAGACGGCTTTCACGATGTCGTACGACGTTCAGTAGTTGTAGAACTCTTTTGCGGAAGGCGGACCAACGTTCGTGTAAATCTTTCTTCGATTCCATGTCTAGCGAATAAAACGAGAAATGTGATAATCTTAAGATAAATCTCGCAGCGCTTCCTACATACAATGGAACTTGATTACAAAGCGTCTTGAAAATTGTACATGCATACATGAAAGATGCCAAGTGCATTAGGAAACAGCTCTACAGAGGTTACCTTATTAAGAACAATAATTAATTACTATTAATAATATTATTATTAACAGTAATTAATTTTAATAACAATAGTCACCTGTCTGACATTTGTCTAGAGCTTGGCCGCAAATCGCATCTATAACTCGAAGCAAGATCTTCCATCTTTTCTCCCGCTTCTGTTTCTATATGACAAACACAGCAAACACAAATTATATTTTAACAAACAATAACAAAATCAGACACAAGACCTCAGGACCAATGACCACATTAAAATTTGGATCTCTTCTTCTACCTCCTTTTTTAGTCAAAATCCTATCCTCCTCGTCTTCTTCTTAATTCTACATTTAGTCAAACTGGGAAAAGTGAAATACCTCGATTTTCTGGAAGAATTCTCGGTTTTTCTCGGTCGAGAAAGACTGAGCGTGCAGCTCCTCAAATTCCTCCAGAACAGGAGATAAAATTATTTGCAAGTCAACTGGTTTATAACTGAAATTAGAACGAAGACAAAATCACTTATATAAAAAAAGTATAAACTAATGAAAGTTAATAAATACTCAACTTCAACAATTAGCCAAACGTAAAAACGTCCAAGAAACGTTCAACAAAAGTTTGAAGAGAACACAATATGAAAGCATATTTGTTCAGTTGCTAACATAATCATAATTGATTCTGTTGATTGTACCATGATGCGTACCTTAGTTTGGTACTGGTACTTAGGTTCATCTAGATAGGTCTTACTTAGTACAGCACATTTCCCTAATCCAAGTAATTTAATTATTTTAAATATCAGGAGTTCCCAGTTAGCAGGACCGTTGATCCCCTTACAGTTCCAGAATGCATTGCACTTGCTGTAAATATCATTGTTGCTCTAACATTGTGAATAAAGATTGTTTGATCGAGCAGCCTACAATTAATTTTTTAAATATAATAATAAATAATCAAGAAGACCACATTTAGAGATATGCAGGTAGAAACTTTAACACCCTTATAATGAAAGAAAAAAATATAACAATTAAAAATCAGGAAGGCCACAGTCGGAGCTATGCAGATAGAAATTCTAACACTTCTCGACAAGTGTGTGGTAAAAGTAAAAACTGATAAACCAATATGCAGTCAGTTGCTAAAGGGTTAATTGAAGAGCCTACCCTCCAAGAAGATCCGTCATGTCGCTCTGTTGATTCATGTTAATCACGTGCAACTTCTGACCTGCAGATGATCATCAAACCACATAACGATAACATGACATAATGATAACACATGATTCAACACAACATAGCAATAACATGACATTTAATGATAACATGACTCAACACAACATGATCATCACCAGACAAAAAACATGATGCAACGTAACATGATCAATTAATCATCACATCGCATTACGATAACATGATGCAACGTAATATGATTATCACATGATGCAATGTAGCACGCAATCTTCACCAGACTCAACTTCACGCTTCTTGGCAGATTTTTAAAAAGGAATTCGAATTATTTGACAGCTACAGAAAAATTGTTCTCTACATTAGAATTCAGGCTTTATAGTTCATTTGCAGTAGAAAGTAAAACTCACTATTTCTCCTTGCGTGCGTAAGAAATTTATGTAATAATAATAATAATAACAATAATAATAGAGACGATAGCGTAACTTAAAATAAACAGCATCCAGTTAATCTAGTTAAGTATTCAAAAAATCATACAGAAATTATAAATAAACCTAATTTCTCTGCAAAGATTGAATTCAATCACTATGTCAGTCAATAGATGTGCGACCGTGTGAGCAAATATTTTTTAAATAATAAAAATTTACAGTTGAAAAATTAGCAATAGCCATTCCAGATGCAATTTTTCAAGCTTTAGTTTCCATTGCCAAAAGTTACTATTGACTTTTTATATAGCACACCTTCAAGGAAACTACTCAGAAGCACTCCCAGTCTAACAACGGCTAAATAAGGCAGTTTTTTAAGTGAGAAAGAAACATATTGGTGTGACCTCTAGGCACAAGACGGAGTGCAACAGGGAGTCCATTCCAGGTTCTAAGGCCAGCCAGTTATTAAATAACATCACAGAGTAATGGAAAATATTCTCTTTTAACTCATTCCCGCCTGAATTGTTCCGATACCTATCGGGTTTATCGGGTCACCCGCGCCCCGATCCGGCGGGAAAGAGTTAATAATAATAATTAAAAGCCGGGTACAGACCCATCAGATCTGCCATGTATTGAACAATCGATGTCTTTCCCGTTCCTGTTTCTCCCACGAGTAAAACGGGTTCGTTGTTTTGAACGCAAACTCCGATTTGCTCAAGAAGCGCATGAGCTTGGAAGGTCATTGCAAAACGATTCAAACGACTGAAATCAAAACGCAAAACAAACAAAAAAGAATAACAATCAACATAATCTTGTAATTTCAAGCAACAGCGTGATTAAGTCGCTCTTCATATACACAACCTAATTCAAAAAGAGAAAGTCAAACACACTACGATGTTCTCATTAATTCAGTATGCATATTGATGGAAGCAGGAAACCAGCTGAATCAGTGAAAGCAGGGAACCAGCCAACTCGATATCACTGGAAGCAGGGAACCACTAAGCCCAATACCAGTGAATGTAGGGAATCAGATGATTTGATATCAGTCGAAGCAGGGAACCAGTCGACTCTGACTGCATATGTTGAACTTCACTGACAGGGTTAGAACTTTCAGACAATGTTCAGTGAGATTGTATTAATTAATAAATAATACTCTTTGCAATCGAATTGACTTGAATTCTAAATTTGTCATTGGAAAACATAGAAGCAGACGTAAAACGCACGTATTTATCAAGTCTGAACCCGCGCATTCGAGCAGAACTCTTCCGATCTTTCTCGTGTTTTCGCTCAGTTTGAGCATGACTCGCTGTGAGCTGTAGTAATTCTCTGCCTGAATGAAACACACACACAAAAATCACATATCAACTCATTGCAAAAGCAAAACAAAAAATGCACTTCTTTTTAACGAGCCCGTATCTCGAATATTCTACAGTGATATATAAAATGTAGTCCAGCTAATTTTTACTTCCATGTTATATATAATAACACGAGTCTCTGAAAGCGCAATTATTCTTTGCAATTACTACAATTAATACTGAAAATCATTCTTATGACAATAAAAATGATAGAATTATCATCATCATTAATATTATCGTAGGTCCATTTACAAGAAATTGTTGAGCTGCTATAGAATAAAGTAAGAGGGAGACTTCATAACTTCAGTATCACGGTAGGAGTATGCTGTGATACTGATACAGTGAAAGCAGGGTACCAGTCGACTCAACATAAATGGAAGCAGAGAACCAGTATACACGATACCAGTCAAAAAATTTATCTGGAAGCAGGGAACCAGCCAAACAGTATGAGAATCACAACAACAAACCTCATACTCGGGAACATCGATGTTTCTACAGATGGCACGTGCGACAGTCATCCGACCATCCGCAAGAGGCAGACAGGACGCAAAGCAGTCAAGAGCATTAACAAGAATCGTCTTCTTTTTCGCCAACGGTTGACCTCCGTTCAAATCGACCGCGATACGTTGGCAACATTTCATCAGGTCTCTGGAAAATGTAAAAAATTACGGTAAAAATCACGTACAAAAATTATGTTAATAAACTACGTTTAAAAACTTCGTACAAAATATAAGCGTAAATAATCTATTGCACAATTCCGTAGCCTTCTCCTCTTTAACAGTTATAAATAGTTGGTCATTACAAGAACATACTTATATTGTTAGATTTAGGATTATGTGTGTTATTTTAAAGCATATATGACCATTGATTAGTTCTATAGATGATGTGCGTTTATCATGTATCTGTACACCAAAATGCGTATTATAGTAATTGTTCAATAAAAGAATATTTTTATCCTATTTTAATTAATTCCATCTACCAATGGAATTTACATGCTGCCTCGTCACGAAAACAATTAAGAAATGCTCAATGCAGACAAAATGCAAACAGTTAACATTTCAAAGAAAACATTTCTCCATCAACATTCCAGCACATTTCATAGGTTCGCAAAACGCACTATGTAAATTTTCTCATCAAAAGACGCACGAAACACGCTCCGTAATAGACGCTACCTTGTCGAGATTGGTCGGCCATTTTCGTTGACTTCTGCTTCGTCGAAATGTCCAGACGACAGAAGAAAGTAGACGTCAAGAAGATTGTCGATTTCAAGTTCTTGGAACGAGGAAAAACGATCACTGATGACCTAAACAGCACAATAACAATAATTATGATAATAATAATAATTATGATAATAATAAAAAATATTATAATAATAATAATAGTAATAATAATAGTAATAATAATAGTAATAATAATAATAGTAATAATAATAGTAACAATAGTTATAATAATAATAATAATTGCAACAATTTATGTGATGCCATTACAAGGGTGTCATTGCGAAGTGCCGCATTTCATTACAGCTGCACAAACCCAGACCAACCCAATTAGCCCTGCTGTCACAAGCCAGTCTTTTTTCGGGGTACCTTGCATTGTGAGAGCACCGATGATTGGTCTGCGCCTTAGAAACTCCCCAAAACATTATACAATACAATACATACTATAATATGCATACAAGCATATATATACACGAATGCTTAGGCATATATCTTACTTCGCAAACTGATGCAATATTTGTTGCAATGACATTTAACAGCATATCATACACTAGCACAGTACGTAAAGATCTGAGTAGAAGATATGTTGAAGAGGTGCGATACAAATTCTCAGAATGAATGAATGAATATATACACACGTAGTCTTGAACGTACTTGTTTTAATTCCTCTCTTGAGAGTGGCTCCAATCGAATCCTTCTCCACAGTCGTTCGAGAATGTTTGAGCAACTCTGCTGTCTGTGCCAACCAGATCGCGATGAAACGAGTCTGAAAAACAAAATTCACGACAAGGATTTAAGATTACACGTCATCAACGTATTCAACTTTCTGACATTGATGCAAACACTTTTTAAAAGAACAGAATCCTGTAATATTCCGCAACTCAGAAACTGTATTCCGTTACAAAGTGCTCTCACAGTGCACAACAAACTCTGTTATTGCTCACACTTTGCCAGTCCAAAGCGTGGATAAAAGAGGAGGGTGCTGCCAATGATCCTTATTATCACAGTACCATTAAACTGAAACTACTACAGTGAGCACCAATCAGAGGCGCTCCCAGTGCGAAAGACCCAGAGAAGAGAAAATGGTTTTGAGACAATGGAAACATGCACTTTTGGGGGTACCATGGATTACCATAAAAAATGATAACAATAATAATAATACTAATAATAATAATAACAATAATAATGAGTACAAGCCTTATATTTCTCCACAAGTTATCATTTCCATTTATTTTCTCTAAGTCGATTAACTCTTTAATGCCGGAGGGTATAGGATTTTCCATACCATTTACTACCATCTCGACATTAAAGGGTTAAAATGACTAATATAATCTACTGCAGACAACAATCAACCTCCAACTAACCTCTGCGTCGCAAAAATCCTGAATCCGGGCGCTGCAGCGATCCTGTCAATGCATCCCGGTAAAACGAGGGAACCAGTCTCCAGCAGGGGAACCAGTACAGAAACAACATCCATCGGAGCGTAATCCAAATCCTCGAGGAGCAGCCAGTATCCCTCCTGGACGGCAGAAACGAGACATCCAGGTTGCCAGAGAAACTGACCGGGGATATCCGTACACCGATACGTACCAATCAACGCCTGAAAGCAAACGAAAACTCAGTAGCCGACAAAATCTAAATATGGCTCTGTACGATGTCAGCAGAAATCACAGGTGATGTCTTTTTGACTTTCGGTCACTACTCATCTCAAGCTATCTCTCCAACTGAGCCATATCCCACAATGCAACATGTCTCTGCGACAATCCTTAAACTGAATTTTCTGCATAATATTGATCTTACTGTTGCTTGGCTGTGGGTACCATTAGCACAATAGAGGCTACTAATTGCAATTATGGTTACTAATTACAATTACAGTTACTTACTACAATTATGGTTACTAATTACAATTACAGTTACTTATTACAATTATGGTAACTAATTACAATTACAGTTACTAATTATAGTTACTGACTGCAATCGTGGTAACTAATTACAACTACAATTACTAATTACACCCATAGTTACTGATTACAATCATGGTTACAAATTACAAAATACCGTAGTTATTATTACAGCAACAGTCACTAATCAATCACAGTCAACCCACTAATTTAATTTAATTTACTATTACAGCAACAATAAATAATTACAGTAGCAGTCACTGACCACGATTACCAAATACAATTACCTTGCTATCCGTCTGCTCGCCAAGCTGCAGCTTCAAAAGCTGCGGACATTTCGTTCTTCCGACGATGGAAGCGAGATGCTCCACAAGCGACGTCTTTCCACATCCGACCGGACCTTCGAGAAGCACTGGCTCCCCTTCGGAAACCGCCAACGCAAGACGCTGCAGGTTTCGAGAGGTCGATGGAACCATCGTCAGGCGGCCAGAAGTGCTCTAGCAAAGAAGAGAAGAAAACAAGTCAAAATAAAGCCCAAGTGAACATCAATAGCATGATGGACGAATTGGGAGTTGGCATTCAAGGGAAAGACCTTGGGGTAGAAATTGGGTATATTAACCCTCCACCACCCCATAGGGATGGGATAAACTACGCAGTAACAAATAATTATATGAACTACTCTAATAGCCTTCAGAAAACATCTGCAAGCTAGTCCTTGTTGTATGAATGGAGTGGAATCAACTGTCTGGCAGCCATGCAAGGCTCTATCCTATCATGTCCTACTGCTCATTTGACGAACACCATCGGCCGAACAACAGGTTGAACCGACCTTTGGGATGGTAGCGGGAAGAGATCCCGTTACGATCCCTTGCTCCTCATAGCATAACCCTAAACGCCCTCTCCGACTACGTGGACGACAACAACTTACTGAACGACTTGTTCCAGGCAGAACCGGAAGTAGGATGCCGCAGACGGAAATGACGTCATGGCTTAGATCGGAAGCAAGAACGCAATCCTTCGTGAATCCGCCACCGAGATGAACGTCTTTAGCGACTGCATCGATATTCGTCAGCAGAGATGTTGACTCAATGCTCTGCTTCATCGTACCATCGTATCTGAACATGATCAAAAGATACTGAAATGACGCAATACATACTCATAAAACTAGCCCGCATTAGCTAAACTGACGTCACATCGCTTGACAATAAATGACATATTCACTGACACATCATCAAATAACATCCAAACAGCAAACGCAAAATTCCTGGTATGTTTAGACAAATAACAAATGCTCCCAATGATATAAATATATATATATATATCCTAACAACTCTTTGATTATGGTTTGGTGTCAGGTCGGGAGCGCCTCTGAGGAGTTCTCTTGAAGTGGCGCTATATAAATATGTTCAATTACAATTACAATTACAACACGCCAATACGAACAAGTCTCACTGACCAGGCGTGGTCTAAAATTTATAAGTCACTTAACAACTTGTTTGCATTGAATGCGGGACACAAACACTTTTCCCGTTGTCATCTTGAGAACAACCAACCTGATGTGAATTGCGTGTCGTTGCTCCTCCGTAAACAACCGACAACACCAACGGTTGAGCCGCTTAGCCGACATTCCCAGAAGATGAGCAATGCTGTGGACAACGCACCTGAAAAACAACGCAACAAACAACTGTTTACCTTGCAGCATAAAAATAATAATAATAACGATAATAATAATAAATGGTGATAAAATCCTAAAGTGGTTGCCAAGAAGTTGAGGAATGTAATCGATACCAAAACTGTAAGAGAACCACAGATTAAATTTTTTAAAGGATCTGCCTAAATAACTTTGCGTGAACAAAATAAAAAAACATTCAGTAAAAAAATTATGTGAATACGACTTCCCTAATTGTTTCGTAATCCAAATATTTTCAATCCGGCAATGCACGACGATATAAGAACGCTTTAACACATCATTCATTCATTCTTCCACGAAGCACGCCCTCCTGGGGTGTTTCACGCATGTCAACAATTCTTCTCCACCGGTTACGATCCTCTAACAAACCGATGGCCTCAGAGACGTCAATGTGCCGTATGTATGTATGTGCACTTGTTATAGCGCCCCTTCAAGCTCTCTCTACTCAGAGGCGCTCCCGATGCAGAGCGGACACTGCATCGGAGTTTCACGCCGAAGCGCTGAGCAATTGTAAGTGAAGGACTTGCCCAAGGTCCTTACGCGGCTTGAGGGTGGATTCGAACCTCGGACCTTCCGGCTCCAAGGCAACGACGCCACCACTAGACCACCGCGCCGTAGATCTCTTGAGACGTAAGACAGCCATTGGCGCTACAACCAATTTATCCATCCTGATACTGATACATACCATTTTGTGCTGACATCTGTGGACGATAGGTGACGCAAAAGATCCAATGCATTCCAATCCTGGCTGATCTCTTGGCCGAAACATTGAACCAGTCTGTACACTGCCTCCACAGTTCTTTGCGTCAGAGCAATTTCGGAGTCCTAAGAGGACGTAACATTGTTGTACATTCTGTCTTTTGTAATGTAATACAAGTGTTTATTCCAGTATGAGAATTGTGGAAAAATAACTGGGGGGGTTGGTCTATGATAAACTTGAAATTGGGGTATGAAAAACACACTTTAACATGGGGTTCTAAAAAAGACTGGGGGGGTTGAACCCCCCCAACCCCCCCGGCAATTCTCACCCTGGTTTATTCACTCATGCTTATCTATACTTACTGCCTCATTTATTATAGCACCGGTTGATTGCTCAATCATGTATTGGTGTCTATCACTGTATAGTTGAGCAAGCAAGTAAGTACAAAGTAAGCTGATAGGAGATTTTCTCTCGAGAGGTATATTAAATGGTACACCGACAAAAGTCTGAGAAGTCTTAAAATGCAAGTGCTAGGCTACCAGATCTACAAAAGTTTGAGAAGTCTACAATTACATACATGTGCTGTGCTAGCAGATTTAAGAAAGTCTAAGAAGTCTTAAATTGCATGTACTAGGTAAAATCATGAAAATCGAAAGAGATTAGAATTTAAGAGATACTCAAAGTCGATGGGATACTAGATGGTGTCAGATAGATAGATGGATAGATAGCGTCAATCGAGGGTTCAACGACAACTCATAAAAAATACTGAATCTAGGTTTTTAAGAACTGGCACCAAGAACGACCGACCTCAGAGATGCGTGGCTTTTTTATCGTCCTATTGTCTTCTGCCGTTTCCCTTTCGTCTCTGTAGAATGGTTTCGTCTGGCGAAGGTAATCGTAGGCAAAACTGTGGCAAAGCAAATAATAACAGTTTCAAGAGTAGGAACACAGCAAAACATTTTCCAAAGCAAGGTAAGCAAGTGAAGTTAAAGTTGTTCAACGAAGGTAATGTATTGTAATCTTTGAACGTGTATAGCATTGTAATAATAAGGCACTAACTCTCGACACTGTTTTCTCTGTAATTATTTCTGCATCATTAATATTTAAAAATATTATTTAATCCTCTTAAATTATCATTCATCCTTGGCAAATAATTTTTACTCCTGAGCGGCCTTACATGCTGGATAACGTGAAGAAAAAATTGTGAAACTAACAAACCATTAACCTCGTCTAAAAACGGATATTCACTACAACGTAAGGTTTTTGATCCAATAACAACCCTATTTTAAAATTACTAACAACAAGAATCTCAGCAAAAACTACCAATGACTTAACATAGAAAAACAGATTGCAAAACGGAATGAATAGCAAGCGAAAGAAAGCACGTACCATCTAACTTCTCTGGAAATTGAAACAAGATTGCTAAGGGCAACACATAATTTCTGGTGGGCACACAAATCTGTATCGTCATTTTGTCGCGTCTTTTTCCGAGCTCGATGCAACAAGTCAAGCAGCAGAGATCGAAACAAATTTGCTACATCATTGGTCGCTGTCTCTGTTACGAGCGCATCACTTAGAGCGGTTAACAGAGAATCACGGTCCTGGGGACTCCAGTTCTGACAAATAAATCAGAAATTAGCCAAACAAAGTCAAGATTCATGATTCATTCATTCATGAATTTCTACAACGTCTCATTAATATGTATCACAACTTCTCATTGTACGAGATAGGTACAATGAGAAGCGAAGATAGATAATGAAATCTTGGCAAATGTAAGAGGGCTGAGAGGCCTAAAGTTCGTCGTAGGTAAGACATATATTAAGTTTGCAATGGATGCGCTGAGGGACTTTTCGACAATGGAGTAATTTCAGAACAGAGATTTTAGAGTGGCATGAGCAAGAGCGTTCTGGATTGTTTATAAGCGTTTTATGTTAGATCAATCGCTCTCACAATATGTAACAAGTTATTTTTCCAAGAACATCGTCAGCAATGTGAAGTAATCACCAATATTTTTTAACTCCTATATTATCATTCAAAAGTAATCAAAAATAAATCAAACCTCTTTTGAGATGAAACGTTGGAGAACCTCACAGTTGCGATCACCCTTTAACAAAATCTGCAGCTGTGACGATATATCGATACCACTGTTACTCATCTTTAAATGCAATATAAACCAGTCTGAAATAACAGTAAATTTGAATCCAAACTGCGTAAAGTTTTATTATTAAGATCTTCGTGTCTGAATTTAAGAAAACATTTTCTATTCTATAACATCTGAATGAAGACACACGTGCGATTAGCACATCGCCACAATGTGTGCAATACGAGGCAACTTCCGACTCTAAAAAACCGTTATAACGTGGTCTATATTTAATGATGATCGATGGTCTGATGCTGCTGCTGCCTCCGACGACGATGACGACGACGACGACGACGACGACGACGACGACGACGACGACGACGACGACGATGACGACGACGATGATGATGATGATGATGATGATGATGATGATGATTTTCAGAAAATCCACCGTCGTAAAAAAACCTATATCTCGACAAAAACCTAGAAACCTAGATAAGGCCGACTGGCCGAAAAACCTATATCTAGGTGGAAAAAGCTATGAGTGGCATCCCCGCTTATTATCTCGCAATTCGACTATTACTCAGCTATTACTCGAGATTCCAGAAATTTCATGGACTCGTAACGGAAATGACGCCATCGTTGTTCGCGTTCATCGCCAAGAGGGCGGCCATTGCAAATTGAAAGGTTAGTTATCGTTTTTGTTTTTCGTTTAAGGGCCTTGAAGGACAAAGGCATCGTCTTTAAATAAATACAAATTATTACGATAGTTTGTTTCATTCTTCATAAGCTGTATGCCTATGAAGAGTGTCAGATTGAAAACACGCACGTGATCGTCCGATCGATGGGGGTTATCAGTTGTGCAAGTTTTGCATCGGAGGAATAGTTGGATAAACGAGATCTATAGGCCTATGTCAACTTTAGGTATAAAACCATTTTACGCATGCTGGGTCGAGATTAAAATCTTTGAAATAAAGCCACATTCGGACCGTGGGGTGTGGTCCCGTGGGTACCGATAGTCTAAAAGGTCAAGTGTAATCCAACAAACTTTGTTTTAATTAATCACATTTTCGACTGAGTTTTCCAGATATTTTCATTGCTTGTCACTCTCGTTAGTGTTGGCTTTTTTGCTATAGTATACAGGTGTCTTGTTTTTCCCTTTTCCTCATATGTATTCTGTTACCCACACAAACTCATTGGAAGACACTACACGGTGTCCCAAGTGAAGTGAGCCCCTTTTTGTTTTGGCGATATACTTGTCAATTCTAAATGAAACTCTATAAAATTTGAGAGAATGCAAGAGGGGTAAATTATCAATGTTTCCTGAAAATTTCATCCAATACTACAAACAGTGTCCGAAGTTATGAACGTTCAAATTTGGGCAACGAAAAATGTAAGTTTCCAACATGTAAAAGATAGGAAATTAGTGTTAGCGCTGTTATTCAAAGCTGATGTTCAAAATGCGGTCCATTAGCTCGAAAGCCTCGAATGCATGCTCTAACGTGCTTTCGCCATTCACTGATTGCATTGTCAACAATCCCTTTGATCAAAACGATTCCATTCTTCCACATTTCGCAGTTTGAAGTGGTCTCTGGTCAACGTGACGCGCATGCGAGTTTCATAAGGCTGCGATGGGCAGTTTCTGTTAGGAAATTCCATTAAAAACCTTTTGCACCGTTATGTTTTTCTCCTATTAAATTTTTTATTAAACTCAAATCTTCTTTGCGGAAACCATTTTTATTATTGTCCCCCATCATGGAAATGACGGAAATATGACGGAAATATTTATTAATTTAGAAAGTAAGACGTGCAGTTGCAAGCAGTAATATCCTATCTTTTACATGTTGGAAACTTACATTTTCCTTTGTCCAAATTTGAATGTGCATAACTTCGGACTCTGTTTGTAGAATTGGATAAAATTTTCAGGGAACATTGATAATTTATCCCTCTTACACTCTCTGAAATTTTATTGAGTTTCATTTAGAATTGACAAGTATATCGTCAAAACAAAAAGGGGCTCACTTCACTTGGGACACCGTGTATATACTAGTATATAGGACTATAGCATGCCCTTAAACACAAAGGGCTAGACCGCTGGGGTCTTAGTCACATTGGTCACCATTATCCTGCCTTTGGGTTCAAAATGCAAATACAGCTCATAAATATGTGTGAAACTGTTTTGATTGTATTGAAGATTTCAAGATGCAAACAAGCGTTCATAACCTAGAGAAACGTTACGAATGTGCATCTTGTAACAAAACATTTACTCGGAATTTCAATCTCAAAACCCACATTAGAATCCACATTGGAGAAGAAAGCTTATTCAGGTGTGGACTATGCAACAAACCATTTGGGAGACGAGATCAACTGGAAAGCCATAAAAGAAACCACACTGGAGAAAAATCCTACAAGTGCAATTTATGCCACAAATTATTTGTAAAAAATAGTCATCTGGTGCAGCACACAAGAATTCACACTGGAGAAAAGCCCTACAAGTGCAATTTATGCCACAAAACATTCACAACGAACCGTTCTCTTATGCACCACAATAGAACCCACACTGGAGAAAGATCATACAAGTGCACTTTTTGTCATAAGGCATTTGCAACTTCGGGTAATCTACAACAACACACAAGAACCCACACTGGAGAAAGGCCATACAGGTGCACTTTTTGTCATAAGGCATTTGCAAGTGCGGTTAATCTACAACAACACACAAGAACCCACACTGGAGAAAAGCCATACAAGTGCAATTTATGTCTCAAAACATTTGCACAGAACAGTTCTCTTGTGCTCCACATTAGAATCCACACTGGAGAAAAGCCATACAAGTGCACTTTATGCCATATGGCATTTGCAAGTGCGGTTAATCTACAAAAACACACAAGAACCCACACTGGAGAAAAGCCATACAAGTGCAATTTATGTCTCAAAACATTTGCACAGAACAGTTCTCTTCTGCTCCACATTAGAATCCACACTGGAGAAAAGCCATACAAGTGCACTTTATGCCATAAGGCATTTGCAGTTAACTGTAATCTACAAATCCATACAAGATCCCATAATAGAGAAAAACCATACATTTGCCAGCTGTGCAATAAAATGTTTGTGAATAGGTATACTTTAAAAGATCATGCAAGGATTCACACTGGGGAAGAACCATATAAATGCAATTTGTGCCACAAAGCATTTATTTGGAGGAGTTCTTTTGCGCACCATAGAATAACCCACACTGAAAGAAAGCCATACATGTGTACTTTATGTGAGAAAGCATTTGCAGACGGGAGGAGTCTACAACGCCATGCAAGATCCCATAATGGAGAAATGCCAAGCAGTTAATGTTAGAAAACATTTTCGTATAGGAGTTTTCTTCTGTGAGATCCCATGCTGGAGAAAAGCCATAAAAGTGCAGTTGATGTCACAATGCATGTGCATGGAATAGCGATTTAAACATGCATTGCATAGGAGGACTGACGATGAATGTAAACAATGCAAGAATGAAGCTTGTTGAGGCGCTTTGTCAAGCACAACAGAAAGATGCCTTTGTTTAACTAATGCATAGATTAATAATGAACTAATCAACTTGGATGAACCACGTCAGAGAGCTAGATTATCTTTTGAATATCTTGACGGAAATGAACTGTCAACTGCAACCATGCTGGACTCTTCCTCTAGGCAGAGCAACAGTCCAAGTTCCTCAAGAAAACAGTATTGTGGAGATTATGTGCTAATACAGTGGCGATACAAATCAGTTCACCTTGAGATAATTATTATGGCTGTGGTTTTTGTTATGAAGTTTTGAAATTGAACAGGAGTTTGTGAAACATTGCTCATTGTTTCATGAACTATATTTGAAATAAGTCTTGTATGTTAAGTTCTATGGATAAAAAGAACAGATACAATTGATATGATAATTCACTAGATACACAGTTCATATGTGTGTTTGCTTTGGAATTATTTTACTTCTGTCGCTGAAGTGCTAATTTTCCTGACTAATTTAGTTACGATAAGCCACCCTGTGTTTTGTGAGTTCCTTATAGAAGACCAATCTGGATTGTTTATTAGTTTGATGATGGTTCGACTCAAAGTGAACGTGTTGCATCGTGTAGCCCAAATAATTTAATTAACAATTAATTGACTATATTAATTAATTTGTAAAGCGTTTGTTCAAGGAAACTCCAGCAGCGTTTGCATTTCTTATACAGAACCACAATTGCTTTCAATTGCCTATCGATTAGACTACAGGACTGTAGACTTATAGGCAAGTTACGTTAAAAAGATCAAGCACATGGTCGAGAGAGACGTTTGTAACAGGCCTACCACTTTGTATGATATGTTATTAATTTAATATTATGTCTGAAAAACGAATTCGTTATGCAAGCACTACACACGGCCATTCAAACTTACATAATTATACTAATCCTAATATTCTTCAGCCTGTGGAGTTATTGTGACGTTATTTGTAACGCGGTTTCGTAGGCCTACACTCCCTACAGGTGGTCAGTACATAGGCCTACGTAGTACAGGTCCTCACCGTCCTCTTTTTTTTATCATGTAGGCCTATAGAACATGACATAGTGTTTCATGTATAGCCAACGGCATTGCATGGCCGGTTACATTCACACGATGCACGAAAGAATAATTGGACCATTATAGGTACCGATTGCCTTATGGCAGTTTTGGGTCTTTTGGATGTGCGCGTGTATTAGCCTACTTGGAGGCAATAAATAAACAAATAAATAATAATTATGTCCCGTTTATGTATGCGTTGCTACTGCATGGATGCATGGATCCGTTTATCTCTGTGGCATTTCTCTGTCTCTGTGTGCATGTCTGTCTGTCTGTGTCTGTCTTTCGCGGGCGCGATAGTGTAGTGGTTGGTTCGGTGCCATTGGAGCCAGAGGACTGGCCAGGTTCGAATCCACATGAAGCCGCCGCTTAGGTAGGCTTGTAGGCTACGGTCTTCCTTTATCAAGTCCTTAGCTTGCAATTGCTCGTGCGCCTTGGCGTGAGACTCCGATGCAAGTGTCCGCGCTGTAGTCAAGAACGTCTGAGTAGCCGGTGAGCGTTATAGGGCGCTATAAAAATGTGAAAAATAAGCAAGTAAATAGACTCCAGTCAGCTGTAGGCCTACTTGCAAAACTAGAGGTGAGTAGGCCTACCTATGCTTAGGCCTGTTTGCACTCTGTAGGTCATTTTCCCTAAATTTAGGCTACCCAAATATTTGTGAGGTGATTAAGTCTACCCGTTGTAAACCCAAGAGTACAGCCATGATGGGCTCGTTTATAGGCCTGCATCTCGAAATATCTTGCTGCCCTGGAGTCAGAAGGCTGGATTGAATTCGAGCGGACCAACACGATCGCTCCCGACTATGGCGCCCCCCTCTGTGTAGTCCTACGTATCGATTTCAACTAGGTTACTGATGGGGGGATGAATTCGTTTAAGAAGCCAAAATGAAGGCACTTAGGGGAAAAGGGGGGGTAGACTTTCAGACCCCAGTCAAGGGGTGATCTTCAGACGAATGCCGTGTGTGTGTGTGTGTGTGTGTGTGTGTGTGTGTGTGTGTGTGTGTGTGTGTGTGTGTGTGTGTGTGTGTGTGTGCGTGCGTGCGTGTGGGCGTGCCTGCCTGCCAGATGTCTGTCTCTTTATCTGCAGGTGGCCATTCGCTTATCTGTTAGTCTGAATGTCTTCCCGAATCCCGTTCGTACGACTGCCTCTAAATCCGTCCGTCTCTCTACACCCGTCTGCCTCTTGCCTGTCGCTATAAGAATTTATCTGCATGAGCTGTCTGTTCATTCACCTGCCTGCCCAATCGTCTCTCTGTGCCTGTCTATCTCAGCGTGAGTTCTAACGAACAGCACTTATGTAGCCGATGTTCTTGAGCGAGTTAAGTGTACCGTAGTCTGCATCAAGGAGTCGGTCTAGTATAGGGTCTCTAAGCCATAATGTGCGCCATCATAATATTGCACAGCATGACGTAAAACAACAACCTGCAATCACCAGATGGCCGCTTGCGCTGTCGCCCAACGGTGCGGTATCTATGATACGATATCTCTACCTGCTACACCCATGCAATCAGCGTTTTGTATACTATTATGTCGTCATATCTACGGATTAAGATAGCCAACCTAACCACTGCCGTACGTGCAACTGATGGATACAAGACGGCTACAAAATAACTGACAGTTTAATGTGCATTATTTTGCTAGCTGATGTAGGCTAATTATTCATTTGTATGATAGCTAACATCCTTCATAGTACAGTGCCATATAATAGGCCTGCATAATGGCCGACAGTGGCGCACCTAGGGGGGTGCTGGGGGGTGCTTGAGCACCCCCCCAGGGCTCAAAAGGTGACCCACGCAATTTTTCCAAATCCGATGAGTTTTTTGTGGGTGAGGGTGGGGGGGGGTAGGGGATCTTTCGGCATTTCAGTCTTTCAGATTATCGGTACACAATCAAGCAAGTTCCTTCAATTTTCTGTATTATAATCTTAGTCAAATTCGTGGTTCATAAAGCACTAGATTTCAGTGTTTAGCTGGTCTACCTGAGTTTGTTTTGGTCTTGAGAATTTGTCTAGGGATCAATTATAAACATTAATAGCGATACGCCTGTGCCTTTACATTACAGTGTCTCACCAATTTATTGATAATATGTTACGACTTAATTGATAGTACCGTGTGTGCTATTTTATTTGGGCCTATAGTTATTGTTTTCCTTCAAATATATAAAGTCAGCTATGTTTGATCTAGACATTTTCTGCGGCGAAAGCGTCCAGAAATGATTTTTTCCCCAGAATATTTGACAAAATGATAGTTTTTTTAGTTGCTGTTTATTAGATTGAATTACATAAACTGCCATATAATAGGCCTACCATGATCTTATTTCATACTAGGGTAACTAGGCCTATATTATAATGTGCACAACTTACTGTCATGGCGGATATTTAGGGCGATAGGGAAGAAGTAGCCTAAGTAACCTGTGAGGCAACAGTCTGAACTTCTGAAGTTTTAAACCCCCAAAGTTTGTGGTAAGGGGGCGGAGATACTTATATCCCCAATATGTCATAAATATTTCATAAATATTATTATAAATTTCTGCAGTGTAATCCACTGTTTATCCATAATGAACAATTTTGTTACGACAACAAGCTAAAATGCTGTCATTACAGCATGTGTAAATAAAAATTCTTCTACGATGGAAGGGGCATTAATTGAAATCTTATAGGCTAATTATAACGTCTCTGAGCACTAAAATCATGAGTTTGTTTGTAAAAATGACAGCTTTAAAAGTCACGGTGCACTGTGCATTGTGCAAATCACAAAAATTTTAAGTAATTGCGAGGCAACGCTCTAAAATTTTAAAGTAGGCTAAATTTAAAATTTATAAAATCTATGACTATCAGCATTGAAAATGAGCAATTGTATTAAGATGACAGCTTAAAGGCCTACCATTAAAGTATGGAAATTAAAAAATTAAGCAATGGAGAGTGGCATTGAAGTCTTACACCATGTCTTTCAGCAATGATATGTTAAATTGCGTTAAAATGACGGCCTAAAATGATACTACTGCAGTGTGAAAATAAAAATTCTGTGCTGAGGAGGAAGCCCATCCTTCTACTCAAACCCCTTTACCTGCTAGGCCTATGTTGAAATCTGAAATCACTCTTTTTTATCAGCACTGAATTATTAGAGCTATTTTGCTAAGTTGACATCTTAAAATGGTAGCATAATAAACGTGGAAACTCAATTTTTTCTTATATAATTGTGAGCATATTCGTTCAAGATTAAACCACTCCTATCAGCACTGAAAAATAGTATATATAGCAATTTTTGCTTTAGACGACAGCTTAAAATGCTGCCATTGCAGTGTGGAAATTAGGAACTTTCTGATGTGAAGGGGCACATCACCTCCCAAAGCTACTGCCCTCTCAGCGCCACGTGCTGTGGAGATATTTCGTCGGATGCTCGATTTTCACTAGAAAAAAACCTCGATTCCCACAAAAGAGACTTGATAAAACACTGGTTATTGGGGGGGGGGGCGGAGGGGCTAGAGTAAACACTTGTTATTAATTCCGCCAAGACATTTGTCATATCTAAACAAATCGAAAAGGGCATTTTTGAAGTCCTAAACCGTGCTTTTCAGAAGTGTTCATGACTAGCTTGCCTATAGATAGGCCTACAGCTGTCAAACAAGAGCCTGAAACGCGCTCTAGCTGATGTCAAAAGTTTAAAAAATACGTTGGTTTCTGGGGCTGCGCCCCAGACCCCGCTGGGGGAAAGCTTACGACGCTCCCCCAGGCCCCCTAGTCAGTATTGGCCTCGTAGGCCTACCCTCGGTACTCGCTGCTTTGCATCTTCGGCGTTTACAATAAAAATTCTGAGCACCCCCCAGGAAAATTTTCTGGTTGCGCCCCTGATGGCCGAAGGCGTGTGATGCGAAAGTTCATTCGATAACATAAATTTCACCAAATAATATAATGCCTAGATACTTATTTATAGGCCGGTGTTCATGAAAACACACAATATGTTTCACACACACGCATATCTATATAATACACACACACACACACACACACACACAGGCCTACAATACGTGCGTGCATGTGCATGGCCAAACTAGGCCTATGTTCAGACTATAAGATAACATCATGCATATTCATGAGAGTGGCCTGGCATCGCTTTACAGCATATATAGGTAGGTCACGTGCACTACTCGATCGAGAGTGTATCATATTAATAGGGTATTGTGCATAAAACACGATATCGTTCGTATAGGCCTACAGCTGCTGGTCGGTGTGAGCGGACGACTGCTGATCATGTGGATTGGACCAATTAGATTGAGACAGCCAGGCTCATAAATAACTTGCACGAATCAGACGGTGGTACTTCTGTATAGGTATACGCGACTCTAAGCACAGAAAACGTATGAGAGCGTACCAACAAATTGTCTCGCTGCACACACTTTCGATCAGCTGCAGCCTGCAGAGAGGTGGTTGACAATAATAATATTAGAGTTGCTAAACTGATTTGACACAACACTGTATGCACAATCCGACGGAGGCTAAGTATACTTGCCTCATCCGACTTCGACAGGACGTATAGGCCTACTCTGCATGGTAAGTCCTTTTCTAAGCTGTTCGGTGAAAGAGGGGGGTTGGGTGTTGGGGACCGTGAGGTCGGTGAGGAGCACGGACCATTATGCTGGAACCGTAGAACGCGGCCTGTGATGGGGTTCTGAACTTCTGAGCTGGATCCACTGAGGCTGGGTCACTGTGTAGGGACCTTGAGCAAGTCCTTCTGCACCATCGACGTCTTGACTAAAAATTCTGTAGGTCTGTGGTCTGAGCCATTCAAACTTTGGAAGAAGGGCAACATGAAGGATAGATCTGTCTGTAATGGAAATCTAGGCCTACTGTAATGTAAGCTTAGGCCTATAGAATAAGAATGTAACGTAGGCCCTATCTCGTGCAACATTCCTATACCTGTGGAAAGTGGAAACCAGCCTTTGCATGTACCGGTATCCTCTGCTGCCTTTATTTCTGTCTGTCTGTCTCTTTATCCCTGTCTGTCTCTCTCTCAAGGACAACTACCCCTCCCCTCGGTCCCCGGACAATTAAAGGTGGTAGACGAAACTGCTCGATAAGGCGAAACAATATCCGACACGTTGCAGGCATGTCTAAGTGGATGCGACGCTCGACTGCAAATCAGGAAGATAATCCAACATCACGTAGGGCCTATAGGCTAGTCACGTACGTTAGTAGCCTATGGTTAGGCCTAACTCTTTGCATGCGTTTCCACTGCTCACCTGCATGGAACCCTTTATACACATGTTACATGTAGGCTTAGGTCTATATGCGTTCCAATAAAGCGCTTATTCAGCGTTCCCATGCTCAACCAAAGCACATTGACCTCTGCGGAGTCTGTAGGCCTACTTAGTCAAGATGATATATAGGGCCAATAACTTATAGGCTATATATGTTATAATAGCTGGGGTACTCGGTGTTGCACAGGAAATTTCAGTTTTTGTCCACCCACCTGCAGGCAGGGTGAGAATTGCCGGGGGGTTGGGGGGTTCAACCCCCCCAGTCATTTTTAGAGCCCCATGTTAAAGTATGTTTTTCATACCCCAATTTCAAGTTTATCATAGGCCAACCCCCCCAGTTATTTTTCCACAATTCTCATACTGCCTGCAGGTAAGGGGTGGGACCGTGGAGACAGGATGTCCTGGTGGCCCTCTATCAGTAGGCCCATAGCTGGAAGGTTTGAGGTGAATAGCCTATAGGTGCGAAGCTGTGGCCGTAACCGGCGCTGCTCGAGAAGTTTCGGGTTTTCGCCTTCAACCCCGGTCCACAGGGCCAGGACTCAGGAGTGTGCATGGGATGGGGTGGCCCTGCATGATCGCCTAGGCCTGTGTCTAGATGGAATGTTTCAGGTGGATTGTTGTGAAAGTGTGACTAAGGTGTTAGAATTGGGGATGTTTCTTAGTAAAATTTGGGTTTCTCGTCCCCACCCTCATGGTGAGAAGATTGGTCAGCCCATTCACTGGTGTCCTGGTGACCCTCTGTCTAGCTGCAAGATTCTAGGTCAATAGCTGTGGGCGTGCATTCTGGACAAACACACATACACACAATCTCCTTTATAGATATAGGCCCATAAAGGCTATACATGTAGACTTTACTTGTAGATGCTTTCGGATGGACAGACATGGTCCTCGTCAACAGGACAGACTATGATTTCAGGAGCACTCCCACCCAAACGATGCGACTCAGCGCCCTCTGGCGAACTGACGGAAATAGAAAAGCTGGCGATTCTTGTTCGTAAGATCGTTGAACGTCGCAGCCAACTCTCATCGGAGGAGATTGCATTTCAGGAGGATATGGCGACCATAAACAATGAACGGAGACTTAAAGGCCAAGGTCCGCTTAACTATTCTTTGCCTCAAGGACGTTCAATTAAACACCCGATTTTTCGTGGAGACAGTGCCACCTCGCCAGTTCAATATTCTCGCTCAGAAATAGGAGGTGTACCAACACCGAAAATGAGTCACAACTGTTTGGATGCCAACAGGATGCAAACATCATTTAACGAACCTGCAGGCCTTATCCATGGGACCTGGCCTCGAAATCGTAGAGGAAACGGAGGCACGGTTGAAAACACAGATTCGACTGTTACAAATCACAGGAACGGAAATTTAACGGCAGACTCTAATCGCTTTAAATCCGATTTCCCATCACTACAGATGGACGCTCTCTCCGAAATGGATAGTGAAAACAAAACCTCGAAATCTACGTCAACGCAGGTGACTGAATCACAGCGTCCACGCATCGTCGAAATTCAGGTGACGAAATTCCCTCGTAAGAACGCCCTCAACGCGATTCAAGGGGAGCGCTCAATTTTTCAAACTCGAAATTCAATCGATTCACCGGATGTTATTGCTACGCGTTCTTGCAGCGCGCCAAAATTATACCAGACGACAGAAATTATTAATGCGGATTCCGAAAATATGCAGACGCGACGCCATTTTGACTTCAGTTTGAACGTAAACACTGGTCTGACAACATTGACAGAAGACGAAGGTTATGGACAAGAAAACCGAGATCTTAACAACAATTCCGTTTCGCCTAACGCTGACTTATCCATAAGTCGAGAAGACAGAATTATTAGAGATCCGGTTTCAGTGTCGGCGAGTCTTATCATCACATATCCGATGGTCCGCCGTGCTCACAGCGTTGACAACCCGTTCCGTAGGATGATCTGTAACCCAGCTGTGGTCTCATCGTGTTCGTCGACTCACACGCCGTTGAGACGAACTCTGTCGGAAGAGTCGAGGAGAAAGGGAGACGGAAAAACCTGCAGACAAGGGCCAGGCCCCCTTAGGCCAAAATACCTTCCACTTAATTCACCGATTGTACACACGAAACCGCCGATACACCGCAGCAACTCGTGTCTGGCCGCGTTCGGTCACACTTGCCTACCCATTTCTAAAAGCCACAAAGTCAATGCCACCAACCACGGGCGTTCCTGGTACGAAGGGGTCTGAAGAACTACAAGCGGAAAGCGCGTTGGACTTATAAGTACACTGAACACGGCTGTTGTCCGGGTTCTAAAATGTGGGTACAACGAATCCCGTCGCAATTTCACAATAGATAATGGATCTCCCTTACCCTATATGCTTCAGCGCCAGTCAGGCTTGGTTAACATGGCAGTAGTAGACTTGGGGTGTGAAACACATACTTTACTATAGGGCCCATGGGGGCTCTAAGAAAGACTGGGTTTCAGCCCCCCGGCAATTCTCACCCTGCCCGCAGCTCCCTCAAATAATGCGTCCTCTGTCAGACATTTGAATTTTTCAGCCACTTAGTGAATCCCCACCTTTTCAAATTCGGGTCCGTCTCCGTTGCAGTTAAGCGACTTAGGCCTAATTGAGGGTTCATCCGCAGTTTTTGGAGATGTAGTAGGTCTATTGTTACTCTATGACTACGGTTCTACCGTTTATCTTTTGCTAGTGTACTCAAGATTTCTAGAGAGCCCAAGAAAGCGGGGAACAACTTATCCACAGGTACTCAGTCAAATAAACCGGAAGGATGTCAAGAACCTAGGTCACCAATTTGTTATATTGCGTGGTGACAGCTGATGACTTCTTGATGTATGTATGAGCATTTGCTATAGCGCCATTCAAGGTTACTACTTAGAGGCGCTCCCGACTACAGCGCCAACACTGAATCGGAGTTAAATTCACGCCAAAGCACACGAGCAATAATACTGCGAGTAAAGGACTTGCTCACTGCTCAGAGGTCCTTACAAGGCTTGACATTGATTTGAACTCGCAACCTTCCGGACCCAAGGCACAGAACATACCCCTATACCACCGTACCACATGTAGGTCAAAGATGTGGTTGTCAGAAAATTGAATGCATCTCTTTCATACCATCATCACCTGAAATAATAGTATCTATGGGTGCCCGAGATGGGGCAAGAGGGTACACTTGCACCTCCTGTAAATTGAACCTGCTTTTTAACTGCTACCTTTGGGTATTTAACAAATTTCTTCCCAATAAAGTACTACTGATGCTATTATTGATGCACAATTGCACATGTAAAACTGGGAAATTTACATTTAGAAATCTCTTTGAAAATACCTAGATTCTTAATTTCTTTCTTTGTATTTTTCAAGCTGTTGCTAAATTTTCATCAGTGACCATTGCGTTTTTCCCCTCCTGCAAAATACCTGAGGGCGCCCATAATAGTATCTATGAAAATAGTAAATGATAAGAAATACATTGCTATAGATTTTTCCATTTGCTAAACCACTAACAACAACAAAACGTTTAACGTTCCACTCCTAAATAAATATTTTGTTCTAAATGCAGTCAATAATTAATGTGCAAGGCCAAAACTCTGGCTTTGTGGAAATTCTACTGCTAACAATGGGCTTTCATAAAGTTACAAATAGGAAGTTTTGCAGCGCAACTGGTAGAGGCAACTTCACAACCGCTTCGTGAATCTTTCCGCCAACATTATTTCGTATCACAGCCTTGCACAACTGCATCAGCGAAAAAGTCCGGCTACTGGACACTTCCTGCAGCCAGGCACAAAACTCTCCATCGCCGGCAATGCTTTCTGGCCATTCTCCAACCGGGATCCACGACTCGAGATTCAGGTTTGCACACGCTGACATGAGAAGTCGAATGATTTCTTTATGTCCAACATCTGCAGCAATACGTAGCGGCGTTCTTCTTTCACCTCCGATGGCGTTGACATCAGCACCAAAGTCGAGCAGACTCTCAACAAAAGGCAAATCGCTTTCGCAGATGCTTACTGCCTTCTGAACCGCTTCTGTTGCCGACCTAAAGTCACGGGTGTAGAAGTCCGTACTGGTCTTCTTCAGGACCTTCAGATTTCTCGGAACCTTTCGGCCGCAGGCGACATGCAGTGGAGTCATGCCGTAAATGTCTCGGACAACGACACTTGTGCCAAAATCCAGCAGACAGTTTACCATGTCCAGTTGAGCGCACACAATGCTCTGATATAGTGGCGTCCAACCAAAGTTGTCCTGAATGTTGACCAGCGCTCCTTGCTCGATCAACCAGCAAACCACGTCGAGATGATCGTTGTCCGCGGCCCGGTGAAGTGCTGTCCGGCCTCGATCATCACGCACATTCACATGTGCACCACTTTCCACAAGATACTGCACAACTTCGAGATGTCCTTTCATAGCAGCCCAGTGGAGTGGCGTGAACTGCATCGCATCGACAGAATGCACACATATCGGACAACGTGTGACCATTTCCTTGACGATCCTCAGATCGCCGATTCGTGCTGCTAGGTGGATCGGTTTGCGTTGCCACTTGAACTTTTCCCCGATTTCAATGCTTGCACCGGCCACTATAAGAGCGTAGACGATGTCAAGGCTCTCCCTCAGAAGTGACAGCATCAGAGGGGTATTTCCCAGCGCATAGAAATTCAGATCGAGGCCCTGGTCAATCAGCTTCCTAACCGAATCTATGTTGCTGTTGTTGATTGCAAAGTGCAGTCGAATTGGAGTGAACGTTGTAGTACTCGTGTGAAAGCCTTCAATATCAAGTAAATAACAGCTGTAACAATTTGATTCAGTAATACAACACAGCATCAAGCTGTCGATTAATCAATAATGCATATGATACATGTACTTCCTAAACATAAAATTTAGCAGATGCTATATTTCTGCTTAAACCTTTACTGATCAAAGTGTAATAAATGGTATGGGAAATCCTATACCCTCGGTCAGTAAAGGGTTAAAGTTTTGGTCAACTTGCACTATGTAAACTGTCCTGTTTTGGCAGTGAAGGTGATCCGATTCGAGTCCAATTATTTGTTTCCATACAATGAATGCATTGCATTAACACTTGAAGAGAATGCACTGAAAGTGACTGGGAAACCAAAGCAGTTCATTGTCAAAGATTAAAAGCCTTCTTCATTGGCCCACCTCTTTCCTACCACAAGCCGCTGTCTTATTTCAAAACCAAAACAATCTCAGTAATACCATACTCTGTTGCTTACTAAAATGACCTATAGCTGCAAGGCAAACTATCCTCTGAAGCAACTTCAATCAACTAATCATTTTAATACTTTTGGACGCAAGGTTCCGATTTTATAGGATCACTCGGCACATAAAGCTCTTGCTGCGAGAAGTGCTTTTACAAATGGTCAGATATGATACAATACAATAAAGCAGCCTCTGATTCAAGTATTAATGCGTGGCGTATAAAATTGAAAGTAGGCTATTATTATCAAGATCACTGCGATAATAAATGCATAAGGTAAGACATTCAATGCATTGTGATAAATTATTGTGCAGTACCAGTGTTCTTCTAGTACCATGGTTACTTACTTTTTGTTGGATGACCAATGAATGGAGGCAAAGGTGGTGCTTCGGGCACTTCTTCTGCCATCATCTTTGGAGACTTTGGTACATCAACTTCAGCGAAAAGTTGTTGCACGATGCTTCCTCACCTTAAAATAATCTTTCATATTTAAACTAAGCAAATCAGTTTTGTCATTGGTGACCCATTTTCCTCCTTGTTAAAATCTTTGAACCAACCATCTCAACGCTAACCATGGACCACGGAAAAGACTGCCCTCTTGGCATTATAGTCTATCTATATATATAAAAATGAAACTTTCCAATAGTTTGTGTAAAGTGTTCTCGAAACGTACCGCACAGATTGTTTTGAAAATTTCACAAAACCTTCCATTCCCATAAGAGAGTTTCCAACTTTTTCTTTCTCCGAATAAACGCAATATTTTCCACAAAAAGTGAACTTTGCATTCCGCTCGACCGCCATTTGCAAATTCAAAACCGCACGTTGCCAGTGCTGTTATCAGAAACGCCTTGACAGTGACTGCGACCATGGATACAAAACATGAAAGAGGGGGAGGGGGAGGGGGAGGGAGAGGGGGGGGAGGGGGAGGGGGAGGGGGAGGGGGAGGGGGAGGGGGGGTGGAGGGGGAAATGGAGGGGGAGGGGGAGGGGGAGGGGGGAGGGGGGAGGGGGAGGGGGAGGGGAGGGGGAGGGAGAGGGGGAGGGGAGAAAGAGGCAACGCGTGGCCGGGTACAGCTAGTCTGTTATAAATATATACGGCTCTGGCTTCACCAAAACAGATAATAGACTATTCATTTAGTACATCTATGAAGGTAGATTGACGAATAGTTATGTTTGCAAAATAAACAAATGCCTTTGGGGATTCAAAACATGATCCTTAGCGATAGAAACGGAATGTTAAGTGGAGCGCCATCTATGGCTGAGAGTAAAATCATGACAACATGTTTACAACTCACAAGTAACCTATCCTGTAATATAGAATCCTTACATACAATGATACAATGATAGCGGCGTACTAATATTATCTAAGTATTGGTACAAATAAGTAAATAATGTCACCCCACCCCATTGTAAATGTAAGCCGGAAATCTTACTCTGTTAGTCAACTTAGTCTGCTTCGGTTGACAAACACTGCGTGAAAATCTTTGGCTACGATGTTTTGCGAATTGCGCAAGAACTGCGAAACTTAGGCACTTATCGAAAGCGATTAATCTAAATGATTCAGCATTGATGCGTATGCTTAGAGCACAACGAAAATAAGGTTTATTTCAAGATGTCTCCTGTTTTACAGAGATCTTGCGAATCGCACCATCTAAAATTGTCAGTGAACAACAATCAGGTTATGCCTAGAGGCTAGAGCTCGATGTAAACTGGTATTCAAAGACGTAATCTCGTAACTTCTATGACGCTTAATTGTTATTGGTGGTTTTGTTATTTATGCTGTGGTCTGATTAACCTGCTAAAATAATAATTATTGATTATTCCTGTTATTACAAGGTAACAATTAAATATTGAACTTTACAAGTAGCCTAAGCATTACTATTAAATGCACCTTAATTTCAGTGTCAGTCCCCAAGTAAATTTAGAATTTTAGAGCATATAAATATATCATAGGCCAGGCCTAATATCTTCGATGAAATTCAAGGCCACGAGAAATCCAGCTTACACGCGGAGACCTAGACTATACATCCGAAGATGGTAAATAGTTAGTGTTGAAACTGTATAAGTAGTGGGCCAGAAACGGCGAAAACAGGGACAAGGCCGAAGACATGGCGGCCAGTGTATAAGGCCAACCGACGTAGCATAGTCCACTGTAGTAGAGTCGAGCGTGAGGACAGTGCAGTTGAACGAACTTCGAGTCAAGACCAAAAGGAAGAACGAACAGACTCAGGATGATCAGCGCGGCTGTAACAATAACATTAAATTTTATAAATTCTCAGAATGACACTGGCGGCGCCACAATAGCCATAGGTGGCTTCAGGTCATTTTACTCTTGACCTGACAAGCCTTAGTTATGACCTGCCAAGTGCCAACAGCTAGTTCTTTGAATTTTTGTAGGTAGGTAGGTAGGTAGGTAGGTAGGTAGGTAGGTAGGTAGGTAGGTAGGTAGGTAGGTAGGTAGGTAGGTAGGTAGGTAGGCAGGCAGGCAGGTAGGCAGGCAGGCAGGTAGGTAGGTAGGTAGGTAGGCAAGTAAATAAATATAGGTACTATATGTAGGTAGGTATGAGATGGGCAGACAGACCTGCTGAAATTTTAGGGCTGGCATTGCAGAATGAACGCACGATCGAATGAACGAATAAATAATGTCGCTATACAAAAACGTGTCGGCCTTTATCCGTACGCGAGCAACATAATTATGTGCATAGCATATCGTAGGCTACATAGGCTATACAAAATCATACAACATCTATAGGCTACAACCAGTGGCGGCGCCAGGGGGGGGCTAGGGGGGGCTAAGCCCCCCCTAAACGTGGCTCAGCCCCCCCAAACGAAAAAGCCGAAAATGTCTATAACGCTTTCTTCGTAATAAGGAAACTAGACAACGACCAACGGCAACGAAATCAACTATGTTATTGTGGCGAAATTCAAAATTGTCCTGGTGGATCCAGCCCTTTCTCTCCAGCCCGAATTCAGAACAACCCGGACCTCAGCCCCATTCCTCCCGCTAGTTCGGACTTCCAGCCTCTTTCATCCTGCAGACCGGTCCGGACCTCAGCCCCTCCATCTCGCCAGTTCGAACTTTCAGCCTCTTGCATCTTTCAGACTGGTCCGGACCTCAGCCCCTCCTGCTCGCAGTTCGGACTTCCAGCCCCTTCCATTCTTCAGACTGATCCGGACCTCAGCCCCTCCTTCTCGCAGTTCGGACTTCCAGCCCCTTCCATCCTGCAGACTGGTCCTGACCTCAGCCCCCTTCATCCGGCCAGTTCGGAATTCCAGCCCCAGCTAGTGCTATATATACAATCACATGCAGAATGGGGTCTTCAATTAGCAACAGCACTCTTTGGGAGACTTGGGGGGAAATGCAATGGGGACGTTCCACAAATTTGTAGTCAAGCCCGGCCCTAGGGTGTGCAGGGCCCAATGCAGCAAGCGATTCTCTGAAAAGGGTTCTTAAGCATAACATTTGCGAAGTTGATTTTTTGCCAATAAGGCACTGTAAGCTTATACCTTAGGCTTTAATATTCTAGAAAACTCCAATTCTACCCGTAGGCCTAGCCCAGGGCTGAAAGTGGTTTGGGAAAGTAGCCGGGTCTGACTGTGGCGGACGAACCGAAGCCTTTGAGCCGAAAATTTCTGACGACCTTTTTTGGGTCATTCGCCCAAAATTGTACAAATTTCACCCATTTTGGTACCTGACGACCTTTTTTAAGTCATTTGCTCAAAAAATTTCAAAATCATACCATTTTTACCTATTTAGTGCAGCCTAGGCCTATCTGACGACCTGGTTTTTTAGTTGTTTTCCCAAAAATTGTTAAACTTGCGTCCCGGCTGATAACTGGCACCAGCAGGTCGCGAAAATCAATGCCGAGTCGCAGACCCTAGCTGACAGACCCGTCTCACTTTCAGCCCAAGCCTAGCCTGCATGTACACTACATGCAGTAGTTGTGACTCGCTTTATTTGCAGACTCGCTCTTTCGGAATCTTTTCCAACACACCCAATCACTTTCATTTGGCAAAATGACCTCAGTAGGCTATTAATTAATGCTGCCAAGCGATTAAAGCTGCCAATATCATCAAAGTAAAAATTAAGGTGAGTAGCGCGAGGACCTGAAAGCCCAGGACCCAGCGCCCACGGCGCTGCAGACTCGTTCGCCTTTCCCTAATGCCGGACCTGTTTGTGGTTGGGGGACGGAGCCAGTGCCGGCGCTAGCACCCCCACGCCCCCCATTTGGGGGGGGCCCCGAGTTTGAAGGGGCCCCCAGGGGGCCCCCAAATTTAGCTGGTCATTATGCCTATTTGTGACTGTATATAGTTTGAAGGGGCCCCCAGGGGGCCCCCAAATTTAGCTGGTCATTATGCCTATTTGTGACTGTATAATTATTTCTTAAACCGGCGCATTTATTTGAGGCCCCAGATCCGGTCTGGTGCATGCCTCAACTAACCATACGGCACTGCCATAGCAGACCTAATTCAAACGTCATACCGGCCATACTGATTTCGGACGTAATTAAAGCAATTTAAACTAACTCAGGCAGTTTCATCCACTTTCTCAAACACAACATTTATAAATTGTAACTTATTGGATGAGGCTCCAAAATAAAACCTGCGTGAGGCCCAAACATTAAACCCTGTGTAGGGTTCCAGATGTCCATGGTACGTGTCTGATCTTAAGTTTGCAAGGGGCCTCAAATGTAGCTGGTAATTATACCTTTCATGACGGTTCTATCCTGATTCCTGAAACCACGCAAATCGGACAAATTTAAACAATGGAGAGGGGACACTCTGAAGTCCTAAACCACGACTAGCCTAACAGCATTAAAAAATGAGCAATTTTGTAAAGATGACCGCTTAAAATTCTACAATTAGGCCTACAGCGTGGAAATTCCAAAAAATGTAACAATTGGGAGGGGACATTTATTGATGTCTTACAGCACTTAGCCTATGAGAAATTTTGCTGAGATGACAACTCAAGGTATGGGGGCCTCAAGTTTTATTTGGGGGGGCCCCCGGTACCCTAGCGCCGGCACTGGACGGAGCCTCGTAGATGCTTAAGTGTAGGCCAACCCAAATATTTCATAAATATCTCAGATATATCATTATAAATTTCTACAGTGTTATCCATTTTTTTATCCATAATGAGCAATTTTGTTAAGACGACATCTTAAAATGCTACCCTTGCAGTGAGGAAATTCAGAAATTTTAACGTGGTGGAGACATATTTTATTGAACCTGAACCAGGTCTTTAAGCAATGAAATTATGAGAAATTTATTGAGATAACAGCTTAAAATGTTACCTTTACAGTGTGGAGATTTAAAAATTTAAACAACAGAAGGGGCACTTTCTGAAGTCACAAACCATGACTATCAGCACTAAGATTATGAGGTATTTAGATAAAATGGGGAGGGGGTATTTATTGAACTCCTAAACCATGTCTTTCAGCAATGAAATTATGAGAGATTCTGCTGCGATGACAGTTGAAAATAATACCATAACAGTACTGTTAGGAAATTTGGCAGATTTAAGCAGTTGGAGGAGACACTTTTGAAGTCGTATCAGCACTGAACTGATGAGTATTTTCGCTATAATGACAGTCAAAATTGCTACCATTGCAGCGTGGAAATTAAAAAAAAACACTTCGATAATGGGGAGGAGCATATCTTTTCCCTCAAAACTCACCCCTCTGCTAGTGGCTCAACACAAGCAGAGGGATGAGTCTGCTGTCCTGCTGGCTCGCAAAGCCCTTCACTCTGCCTCTAGCGGTAAGCTTTTGGTCCCACGTGTTGAAACATCAAGTCTTGTCAGCGTCGTGCTTTCTCAGTACTGTTGTAGGTCCTTCTGTCTGGAATAGTCTCCCGGCCGATGCAGATGCGCTTGCTACCTAGGGTTGACTCGTCAGTGTTCTACAAGCTCCTTAAAACTTTGTTGATTCACCGTGGTTGGACTGGGAGCGCTTCTGAGTGGATTTCTTGAAGGGGCGCTATATAAATTCTTGAAATGAATGAATTAATGACTAAGCAATGGCTGCAAATTACACAAAAGTATAGGTTAAGTCTTCACAGAATAAGTTTCTAAAATTAGAAAATTGCACATTTGGATGAGTTGTGTCCGTAAAACCCATTGCATATGACATGCCCCCAAGGATTTTCCTATACAGTAGGCCTACCCACATGACAGTATATTTATAAACTTGTTAGGCTACAGGCTTAAACTTTTAACTTTTGTGATTATAGTAGCCTAAAGCTTAAGCCCATTTTAAATTTCTAATCACATTTCTTTTACAATAGTATTTTGACATTCTTATAATAGTCTGTCACTCTGCAAAACGACTTCTTATTGAAGTTTTCATGATTTTATCGTTCATATATAGCTGGCAAAAAGAGCATAAAAATAGTTCCAGTTGAGGTCAACAGAGCCAAAAATGCGTTGGCGGCTGGGGCTCCGCCCCAGACCCCGCTGGGGGAGCTTACGACTCTCCCCCAGACCCCCTAGTCGGTATGGGCTTCGTGCCTTCGGCACTCGCAACTTGGCGCATTCGGCGCTTCGTAAAAAAAGTTTTGGGGGGCTTAGGGCTTCAGCCCCCCCAAACCTGAAATCCTGGCGCCGCCACTGGCTACAACAGCTATACAACAGCATCTGGCAGCAGCGACAATTGTTGCAGGGATCTCAATCATCTCACCCCAGCAGACATATTCATTGAAGGATTATTACAATATGATTTGTATAGCGCCATTCGACATAAATGGCTGCAGTTCTTCGCTAGATTTTCATCTGAAGTCACAGAACAATCGACTTTACGACCAAATTCACGCCAACTGTGAAAGGTCAATCACACATTCAAATCCATCCATTCAAAGCTGACGGTGCAATAAATCCCACCAACCTGCCATCGCCTGAACGCATCCAATGCACCTGCCTACGACACACCTGTTGACGACGTTCCGCTCCGTTACCCCCGACGACGACGACGTCATCATCATGACACGCTGGATGCCAAGCAGGACGAAGACAGCCGCCGTCGCCACAGCCATCAGGACGCATCCACCAACGTACAGGACACACGCCACTTGCCACGCATTCGACGGCAGGCTGGCCAGGTCGAATCCCCGGCGACCCCCGTACGGTCCGCACGTCGTCACCGGGACGGGCGGTTCAGCGTCGATCCCGGACGCTGAACCCCATCGTGTCACCAGGAGGAGAGCGCGGGGATTGGCATCCCGGCGAACCGTGCAGTGGTTGTAGAGTCCGAGACTGTTTCCGGTTGAACGGTCGACGAACCAGTGAGGTTGGGTGAGGCTGAGCACGCAACCGGATGTGACGATCAGAGACAGGAACGTCCAGAGGGTCCGGATCTGCGTCGAAATTCTACCGTCGTCGAATTGGAAGAGGCTGAAGCGAAGGCGTCGGTCCCTAGAGTTTGACTCCATCCGGACAGCAGTTGAAGATCACTTAGGCTAGCCAACTTAATTAACGGGTCTATTGCAATCCGTTTATCGCTTTACCACTTTAAGACTCTCAGACTGTGTCATCTTAGGCTACCATACTTTCAACTCTGTCGGATTCTTGCTGTATAAAACTTGCATTCATTTACCTTTTATTTTATCTATAGGCCTATATCACCACTGTAGCCTACAATTGCATGACTTTGCCACGTATATAGTGGAGCGTAATTCGGAAGACAACGATCTCTCGGAGCTTCATTGAATTAGAGGACACTCCAGAGTCCTTGGAGATCCTCTTGTGACATGAAATTCAACGCGTAAGGTTTAATTCTGTTGTCAGCTTTAGTTTATGACGGCAAACTGGTAGGTCTAGGCCTATGCTCATAGAAAGAAACTGCTTCGGTCTAGCCTGTGTTCCAATAGTTCATAGATTTCTGTCCTTCGAGTTCCGATACTTTGAAAGCAAAGCGCAGGGCACCAGCTTATTCACGAGCACAGGTTTATTTGCCTGTCTTTGTGTTCCGAGTGTCTCTGACGAATCACGTCGGCTTAGATCTATGTCCGCTCTTCTGAGTTCCGACACTTCGGAAACCACACTGCATGCAGACGACGCACATGCGCGTGCGACGCACAGATCGCAAAGGTATACACGCTGGCGCCTCATAAAGTAAACAGTGCGGCAGTGCAAGCATCGATTGCAATACGTCCCATGGCACACTGGCACACACACACACACCCACACTCACACACGCACACGCACACACGCACGCACACACATGCACACAAACACACACACACGCGCGCACACACACACACACACACACAAACACACACACACCTACACACACGCACATACACACACACGCACGCACAAACACACGCATACAAACGCACACAAACACACACAGGCGCCCTCTGTTGTCGCGCGCTTTGGTGCAATCGACGAAGTGCATGACGGTTGGTCAACGGTGAGGGGTGCGACAGATTTAATAGGCGAGGGGAGGTGATGTGGTCATTGTGGTGATGGTGGTGCGAAGGGAGAGGGGTACGTGGGGCAAATGATCAGGAAATGGAATTATTCCCTTCAGGATTCAATCAACGTTTACCTGTCTTTATGCATATATGCGATTCCACCTGTCTGTCTGTCCGTCAGCACATATAAGTGTGTATCCGTCTCTCTCAAATGTTTGTTCTGTCTCAACCTTTCGCCTGTGTGCAATTGTGTGTGTGTGTTTGTGTGTGTGTGTGTGTGTGTGTGTGTGCATTTGTGTGTGTATGTGTGTGTGTGTGTGTGTGTATGTGTGTGTGTCGATATATCTGCCTCTAGCTGTTTGTCTGCCTGCTTGTCGTTAATCAGCCATCTTTGTGTGTATGTCTGTCTGCCCGCCTACCCACCAGTCTGACGAACTGTCTGTGTGTCCCTGTTTGTCCGTCTGGTCGTCCGTCAATGTGTCTGTCACTCAAACAATCGCGGGTTCCGTATAGGCAGGTCTGCAACGTCCGATGCAAATAGACATTCATACTCATCGGACTCTGGCGAAGAAATAAAACGTCGTAATCCGAATCGCCTGAAATTACTGCACATACAGTTCGATATGTGGTTTGTTGTGGGTGGGGTGGGGTGGGTGGTTGGAGGGGAAATGGTTCCACGTGGAGAAGGCCTCAGAAGGGCGAGGGAGGGTGAATGTGGACCTTGACTCATCATTCCCTATCATCATCATCGTCATCAACAGAACAGAGACGAAGGATGAAGGAGGGTAGGGTGACAAGAGGACGGATCGAGTAGGACGAAACAAAGATTAAAAAGGAAAGAGGGAATAAGAAAGGCAGGGAAAGGGGAGGAAGCCGTGCACGATGGCAAGGAAGAGGGACTGATTGAAGTGACTGACAGCTTGGGCTAGTGAGTCGCTAGTCATCGAGAACTGGCGAAACAAACAAGACAATTCAGTTAAAGCTTAGAGGATGATTGGTGATGACGAGAAGCAACGGAAGAAATCTGGTCCTTGCAATCCCAGAGAAGGCTAGTTTCCATATCGGATTTCCACTCGCTTTCCACGTTTACCCAACAAATCAAAGACGTCGTCCTTTAATCGAACCCAACAGTCGACCCACCCCATCCATCGTCCACCCCCACCCCACCCCACCCCAATCCAGGCAATCCTCCGACCACAGTTCCCCCCACAGGCCCACACACACCAATTAAAAGTCGCATTGGTTTCATTCGTCCCACTTCCCTTTCAGTCGTTCACGCCTCCTCGCTGTATTTCACTTTGTCTGACCGTTCAGCCGATCTGCCTGTTTGCCCAGCTGATTGCTGCCTCATCTGGTCAGCTGCGTGACTGGACAATGACCGCTGAGCTTGACCACTGTCCACTTGGCTGGCAATGTTTATTAATTAGGCAGGAATCGGCGATTGACCGTCATGCTATTGTTATTATTATCGTGCCTTCTCTAATTGTCTTGCATTATGCGTAGACTTATATCGTGAGACAGGCAAAGACGGACAGCAGTATGCACTAATTAGATAGACCTGTCTATAGCAGTTAATCAATCAACCAATCAATATTCATTCACAAAATAATCTGGTTTCACTATTAAAGACCAGTCATCAGGAATCCTAACTGCCTCTCTGCATACTTTTCACAGATACTTTTAACATGGGGCAAAGCACAACGGTCATGGGCAAATTCTAGCAAGAACTTTAAAATGCAAAACAAGAAAATCAGGAACATGGTTTTCTCAAATTTAGGTTTCTAAATGTAAATTTCTCATAAGTGATACTTAGTGCGACAAAATTTGTCAAAAAATTCAAATTGTTGCAAATATGGGTGTCAATTTTCCAGGAGGATGCAAGTGCCCTTCTTGCTCCTATGTGCGGGTGCACATGCCTCTCTGTAAAATAAAATGGCCTCTGCAGTCAGTCATCAGCAAGCCACCTTAACATCTCAGCCACCATCGATCAACTATCACCTTGGTCTGGCGCGGGGCGGATAAAAAAATTCGAAATGGGGCCAACATTTTTGGAGTTGGGCGTTTTTAGACATTTGGTCGAAATGTCTTGAACAAATACAATTTTACCAGAAAAGGTCATTTAATTGACACGTCTTGAAAATGATATACCCGTTTCCAAGCCAATGCTAAAATAGTTGATGTCGTATGCGCCAGATCTTTCTGTTAGTTTCTAGCCACTGCTACAGAAGGTGCCAATGTATCCAGATTTATATAGGTACTTTTTAAGAATCTCACTAATAATAATAGTTACTGCTGATGAATGCAGAGGGAATCGACAAGCTTGTAACTTCTGCAGAAGGCGCAAATGTGTCTGGATGCTTACTACCAGGGCTGTACAAAAAAGAGTCTGGTTTTTCTCCCGGTCAGTGTGTAGTCACCTCAAAATTTAACCGGGAAAACCCTGCTTACTACTGTCTCAAAATTACTTTTCTCTGGGTCTTTCGCACTGGGAGTGCGTCTGATTGGTGTACACTGTGAAATGTGCTGTATACATTTATAGAAACAATACAATACATACTTTAAAAATCTCACCAATAATAACAAAAAATTATGGGCCAATGCACCAGGGATCTACCAGTGGGCACCGAAACAAAGCTTTATTCAGGTCAAAGCCCAGAAAATCTGTCTTCTACAGAAATAATTATTGACTGTCATGTTTTTTTGCATTTCATTTGAAGTGACACATGAGTGATGTCCAGGCTGGACATTATTATAACAGCGCTGTAGAAGTCATAACAATAGATTAGCCACAGAAGTCGCTGTTGAAGTCATAACAATAGATTAGCCATGAAAGTCACAAGACTATATTAGCCACAGTAGTCACGAGATTAGATAAGCCATGGAAGTCGTGAGATCAGATTAGCAACAGAAGTCATTAGATCCGATCAAGAAAAGAAGTCATTAGATAAGATAAGCCGCAGAAGTTGTAGGACTAGAATAAAAGACAATATTATTCACCAACAACACACAGACGCAGTTTTCACCTTCAAAGTTATCTTAAAAAATTACGAATCATTATTTACACAGTTGGTTTAAGTCATGTGACAAAGTCGAACACAGTCTTTCAGAACGACGTTAGTTTCCTGTTGTGCTCGGTTGAGACGCAGACGACGACCGATTTGCCGCCAACGTAGCAGCGGCAGACGGCTTTTTCTGTGCGGACGCAGTCATCGACTTCAGCATCTGTTCAATGGCTGTCGGTGCCACATTCATGCGCAGAAGACCGAGAACAATCCTACACAAGACAATAGAGAGCAAACTATTTAGACAATAACATTCAGAATTTAAGAAAATGTTATCAAGCATTTATTGTGTGTTGTTGAAGAGCAGTGCTTATAGTGGCCTTAGTACGAATGCAACAACAACGGTGACAGAGTGACTGCGTTTGGAACGACCTTCCTCACGCACTAAGGGCAAAACTACCGTACTGTTTTTCTCATTCAATAAAGGTAATTCTTTTCCCTAGAGTTTCCATGCTGAGAGCGACTCTGAAATTCTGAATAGTGATTCTGCAAGAGGCCCTGTAGTCTAGATATAAATCTAAAGATGTAATACTGACTGCATTGAAAACAGAAAGTGTCAAATTGACTGGAGTATGCAAAGTTAGTAAAAGCATTAACAAACTAAGTCGACTCGTGTAGCATCCCCTTCAGGATCACTACTCAGAGTCGCTTTTAGCTCAGGCCAAGCGAATGAGCATGTCATGGGCAACTGGTGACTGATTGTAGCATTGAGAGGGTACCAAAAAAAATGGAAAAACCAATGCAACTTGTCATTAAAGTGCTAAACAACATTCAGCAGACCAGCCTTGCAGAAAGAAAAAATAACGAGAATTTATATAGCGGCTCCAGGCTAAAACAGCACATTGGATTTTGACTGAGGCTCAGAATGGCCACTAAATAAAATGCAGCGCTGATAACGTTCATCATTTATTAGGCAGAATGAAATACAAACTTGAAAATTTTGGGATCCCAAACGATTCCAGCCAAATTGCTTAGCTCGTAGAGTTCCGTCTCGTCCTGCGTCAGCGGATTTGTCTTCGTCGTATGGCTGTACTTCAACGTCTGACTTACATCACTCATTGTTGTGGAACTGAACAGAAAAATACGGAAGATAATAATTATCAATAGAGCCATAATCTATATAGCAACAAATACTCAAGCATGTATTTAAAAGCCTGAACCGTGCATGTGCATTCAAAACCACATAGACACATTGTTCAAAACATGCTTAAAATTGCCAAATTATTCAAGATAGCCTTGGCAACACAAGTGTCTTTAGGGTCAGGATAGCCTGGTTAGGCCTCGTGAGGGGTGTTGGTAACATTAGAGCTAGTGCCGCCATTAGGCCTACAATAATTATGCTTAAAATTTATACGTTTATTATTATTTATTATATGAAGGCCGAATCTTCCGCCGCATCATCCGCATGAAGTACAAATTTCACTCTGCATGTGCTGCGTGGCGGAATATATAGATACTCGTTTAATGGCGAAATTGCAATATTTCCCCGATACTGCAATTACGCCAAAACTAGTCACAGGCCACAATTAATCTTTCATTTTATAAGTGCATAAATAAGGCCCTCACTTTGTTTTATTATTAAATCTTTCGAAAACGAAACAATTCGCGTAACGGAAGTCAACAACAACGGTGAAAAGTGAAATCGTTTGAAACTAGAACGATTAGTCGGTTACAGCGTAGCGATTATTTGCGATAATATTCGGTCATCAAGGGCTCGATAGATATAGGCCTATGTCCTTGTATTGTTTGGCCATCATCAATCATAATTATTAATCAATAGCAGCTGAACTTCAAACCAATATTTATAAATAAATATATTTATAGCTGCTACGTATGCCATTTGCGCAATTTTTCAAGATAAATCATCTTGTGTCAAATTATGATTTTTGCATTTCTGGATGGTATAATAAATTATTAATCATTTCAGACGTATGTATAGGCCTACCCAGTGTGTGATTTGTCAAAAAAGAAGTGTGGGGGTCGGCTTAATTTCCTTGTTTTGGGGGGGGGGCAAAATACGCCGCGGCATATCCGACTAGGGGGTCTGGGGGAGCGTCGTAAGCTCCCCCAGCGGGGTCCGGGGCGGAGCCCCGGCCGCTATTGATTTGGTGCAATCCAAAGCAAAATTTTCTATTGAAAGTGAATTGAATGAATTGAATAATATCACCTTTTTAAAGATCAGTTAACATGTTATTTATGTTAAAGAGTTTGAAGTTTATAATAGTGGCATAGTGCAACATAAGACCATAAAAGTCTAACTTCAACATAAAAGTTGGCTGTACAAATGCAGTAAAATGCACAGGTGCAGGATATATTGAGGTCACAATTTAAAGCGAATGAAATCAGAAAATGTAGTAACCAAAAAACTTGAAACTTCTACCGGCAGTCCAGCACACGATCAATACTTCGCAGTTAGCACCAAAATCAATGATCATACTTAGTATATGTACCCTTGGAAAGCCGAGCATACTTGGAAGTTGGCACCAAAATACTTGTTACTTAGTACAACGCAAAGTGAGAATAATACTCAGCAGTCAGCACTCAAAATAATAAAACAATAGTAAGGTCCTAGGATGAACGAAGTGCTCGGAACTTCACAAGTCACAAGCTGTAACGCATAAACTAAATAGCCTAGCCTACTGTTCTTATAACAACTCACAAGAAATAACTTCAAATAAGAAGATATTTGTGTTCCTATTGAGGACTAAAAACAGAAATAATTTCAAATGACAACAGAAACAAGAATCATCAATAACGAAGTGCAAATTATTTATGATGAACTAGTCATCATGCGAAAATTATTGAAATAAAAGTGTCATGTATGATGTAGCCTAATTTGTGATGAACTCTAGCTAAGTGGTAGTGACTAGTCTTTAATCAAAAGAGGGGGTCGAAATTGGACCCCCACACCTTTTTTTGGAGGTCGAAGTGTGGGGGTCGGGCCATAACAAAGAGGGGGTCCGACCCCCCAACCCCCCCGGCAAATCACACCCTGGGCCTACCGAAATGTAACAACAAAAACGATTTCCTACAAATTGCAGCAAAATATAACCAAATATAATTACAAGACAAGGCACGCCAGCATAAAATGCATTTTAAAATTATTTTATATTGATGAAGATAATTATAATATCACACGTAGGCCTACTATACGTCATATCACCATGGCAAAAAATCATAAAGATCAAGAGGGCGGACTTTTGAAAAGTGTAAACATACAAGGATGTAAAGTTGTAAGCACTGATAACTGTATTAATACGAAATTAACACAACTAAGTTTGAAATAATATTATGTGTCTGTAGTCCTTGGATACGATCGACTACGCGCATCGATCATGAAGACCAGGCTCCGTAGGATTTCCGGGGGTCAAGCCGTGGCCAAGAACGCAAAAAATGTCGACCATCTGATGATAGTCGATGGTACAGAAATTCCGGAAGATCCATCAAGTCAACTTTCTCTGGAGGAGCTGAACTTGGAGAATAAGATCGCCAAAATCAAGCAGGAGCACGGGCTGGTTCTGGCGAAGTTGCACGAAGAAGTTGACCGGCTAAAGAGGCAAAACCAAGGTGAATTAATTAATTGTCGGTTTCCTGTCTGTCTGTCTGTCTGTCTTGTCTGTCTGTTTCTGTATGTCGGTTTCCTGTCTGCGAGGCTCTCTGCAAGTTTGTCTTTTACATCGCGCTGTCTTCCCGTTGTAATTCCTGGTTCGGGGTAGCTGAAATTTACACCAACTTCATAAAGTTTGTTTAATAGGTTATGTAAATAATTTGTAGCCCTTTACCTACAGCCCTAGTTCAGTGGTTAAAAATATTAGGAGTGCCACCCTTTGTCTTGATATGCATGTATAGAAGCAGTCTAGAATGTCAGGCTCATGACTTATGCATTTACTTAGACTGAGCAGTGTAGGCTACACTTTTAAATGTGTTATGCCAAGGTAGTTGGTAGCCTTATAGGTATATATTATAGTTGTTCCTAATGAATTAGAAATTATAGACTTACAATTCAGTTTTCAATCAATGAAGTAACTTCCATTGATAATTTATTTAAATTGAATTTCATTGTTTCATTTTAGGGCTACAGTTTCTGATCGCATTTGGTGATTTTAAAACGCCGGGAAGAACTGCTCCTGCCGGTGGCTATGCGAGACACCAGATTGGTATTCCCAACATAACTATGTTTCGTAAATAATTTTATTTTCATCTTCAGAAATTTTTGCACGGGCATTGCAAGGAAAAATTCAGCTGATGTTTTCCGTTTCAGGAATTTCCAATGGTCGCAAAATACACAGAATAAGTTAAAAATTTTGGAAATGATTTGTTTCAAGAGTTTGGACTTATAAACCTTTTTCCATTTCACTGGTTTATAATGGTCGCAAAATACACAGAATTGGTTTTAAGAATTTGGAAATTATTTTTTCGTGGTTTGGACCCATAAACCTTCTAAATACACACATGAATTTTATAAATTGAAGTCCAGTAGGAGTTTCTCTATCTAAACTGACTGTATTCTGTATTTTGTCAGCTGTTGAAACGAGCACTAATATCAAAGCCAAAGACTTCTATGGTTAAATAATTAAAATGTTCTTAACACGTTGGCCGCTGATTTGCTGTATAAAATGACTCAATTTGGGACGTGTTAACACGTCCCTTGCATCCAACGTGTTAATGATATAGTTGTTAAATTCTTTTAAGTTAATTGCTTATCGTTTCAATAATTGGCAATTTTATTTGGAACTTTTAATAGGCAATTGTTTGCTCTTTCATTAGGTAAACTGACGACAAATCTGAGGGCAGCAGTTGAGAAAAACCCACAAAAGAAGATGACACCGCGAGCCAAAAGTGACGTGCAACCTGCACCAAATGCCAATCAGAACCTCGAGATTTCAGGTCTGTCACAAGGATGGCATATTTAAAAGCGCAGATGCTGTGGTTAAGTTATACTATACTCAAATCAGCTGGGTCATCCCGGATGTGTGACCTGCAGCCAAAACTATAGGACACCTGCCACCTAAAGGACTATTATAATTATATGCAATTCGTTCACCTTAGTTTGTTGCTTGATATTTCATCCAATTGTTCTATGTGTTCAATAATATTGACTTAGTAAGTTGAATTCGTGTGTTGGAACACACACTGAATATCAGAATTATTTGATTATCGTGTTAGCTACTGCTGCTGTTGCTGCTGGTGCTGATGGTGCTGCTGCTGCTGGTGCTGCTTCTGCTGCTGCTGCTGAAGTCAACAAGACGCCTGCATTGTTGGAAAAACAGATCGTGGAACTGATGAGGACTTTGAAAGATGAAAAATGTCTTAACATCGAACTGATGAATAAATTGGCCGGGGGAAATGCCAAAAAAGTGTTGGTTAAGTTTTCTTTAGCCCATCAAAAACTTAATAAGATTATTTTCTAAATTTAATCTGTATTCGACCAACGTGTTATGTAAATTTAAAGAAATTTAAAGCAAATAATTTTATGCTGTCTAGGGTTAGTATTACAGTTCAGATTTTTGTTAAAGGTCCAACGTTTGAACGTGCTGGAAACTTTAAAAAGTTGGTCTATAATGTTTCGAAAGTCTAAGATTGGTTTAAAGTATTACACGCAGTCTATATTGTTTTGTAATCATGCGAAAGCTTATGATGGTTTGGAATTATTTTAAAACTCTAGGATTGGTTAGGAATTTGACAAAAGTCTGATCGGTTTGTAGTTTTACGAGAATTCTAAGCTCAGCCTGTAACTTTTTAAGTATAAGATTGGTTTGGAGTTTTAAAAAAAGTCAAACATTGGCTTGTAACTTATGAAGAATCTGGGATCAAGTTTTAAATTTTACAAAAGTGCAATTATTACAATTATTATTATTATATAAATTTCTATGTCTAATGTTGGTTGTGTAAATATGTTTTCCATTTACAGGTCACATGAAATTGGGAACGACTTAACGCAGGGGCACGCCGCTAGAACGTTAAATCGCCACATCAAGAAAACTTCTAAAAAGCCCGTCGATGGCACACTCGAACCTTTTCTTGTTGACAACGAGCACCCTCCAACAGTCGAGGAGTGTGAGACCGTCATCAAGACATTGAAAGATAAAGTGGACAAGCAGTCTAGCGAGGTTTTCAGGGAGTTGATTACTATCATGTGGGCCCCACCATAGATAGGGGCTTGAGGTGTGCCTGCTCCAACCCCCTGGAAAATTGACACCTAGAGAAACTACCTTTTAGTTTTTAGCAGATTTCTTCACACTAAAGCCCTATGATATGTACACACACACACATGCATGCACACATGCGTGCATGCACAAGTGCACATACATGCTTGTATACACACACACACACACACATACATATATATATATATATTGTGCATGCAATGTGCTTGTGTGTTTTTGGTAGCTGTCGAGATTTACAGTGGCTTCAAAGAGCCCTTCAAACCTTCATAGGCTTCATAGAATATTTTTTATCTATGGCCTGTTTTGCTTCAATCAACTATGTTTCATGATAACCAATCAGAGTTCAGCTGATTAAAGGAGGCTACAAGACAAACAAAATTAATATCTTCGAAATCTGAAGAGACCTGTATCAAAACTAGAATGCGGAACTCCATCTCTACCGGCTCTTTGATAATTATATCCATTTAATTAGTGTGGAAATTGGTTGCATCTTTGGCATAGCCGCAAGTGTTCAAAACATTTGAATCGATAACAGTCCTGCCAATTACATTGTATTACAGATTACATTGCACTGACCACTACACTACATATCACATTACATTCTGTGTGGATTGCATTACAGATTACATTAATTCTCTGTCGATCACATTTCTTTATGGATTACACTACATGTGTTGTTGATTACCTTGCATGATAGATTACCTCAGATTCACTGTCAATTTCATTACATAGCATATTATTACATTACGTTACGATGTCAACTACATTACACTGCAATTTACACTACATTTCACTGTTGATTGCATTACATTACAGATTACGTTGCATTGCTGTTTTGATTACATTACATTACAGATTACGGTGCATTGCTGTTTTGATTACATTACAGATTACGTTGCATTGCTGTTTTGATTAAATTACATTACAGATTACGGACATCAGGACCGACCTGAAGGACGTTTTTGAGACGCACACGCTCACTCCAGAGTCTTTCCTGCTCGCAAAGTACTACGCTCAAGAGACGTTGACATCTAGTAACGTCGTGAAATGCGTGTGCAACCAAAAAAAACCATCAGGCAGACAGTAAGCACAATCAATTATCATAGTAATGACAATACTGTAAAATAATACTGCTAACAATGGTTGTAATCAGTGGCGGATCCAGAACTGTTTCAAGGGGGGGGCCAAAATCTTAGATCTTGGACGGGAAAAAGGATAAATTTTTCGAAAGTTCGAAAAATAGTGATCGGTCGTTGACGAAAAAAGTACTTTTCATCCGCCAAAAAGTTGATGAATTTTTTTTAGTCATCTGGCAAATTTTTCGGGAAAATCATACTATTTCATCCGCCAAAAAGTTGATGACATTTTTTTTAGTTGTCTGGGCAAATTTTTCCGCCAAAAAGTTGATGACCTTTTTTTCTTTCTTTTTTTTCTTAGTCCTCAATTTGAAAACCGAATAAGGGGGCCACGTTCCATGCAATTTTCCGAATAGGGGGGGGCCAATATCCGTTACACCCATATTCGTATTGCTAATTTCAGACCAAATGGGGGGGGCCACGTCCCATGGCAGTTTTCAATGGGGGGCCATAGCCGGATTGCCCCCCCTGGATCCGCCCCTGGTTGTAATAACAATAGTTAGGATAACAATAATATAATAATTATAGTAGAAATAATTATTATTGTGATAGTAATAACTATGACAATAGTTACAATAATAATGATAATAATTATCATTAGTATTGTAACTATTGTCATGGTATAGTTTTAAGAGGAATTATGACGACGACGGTTGTATACATCTATGTACCTATATTATGCAATTATTTGTATGTGTGTATGGGTTTTTTCTTTTTCTTAAAAGCAATGGCTCTGTAGGTGTACACTGTACAGTGTACAGCAACATATTGGAAGTAAAACTACTTATGGTTAAATTATTTAGAACATGTTTGTATATAAAAAAATTAGTTAAAAGATGAATCCTGTTTATTGTTTTTGTTTTAGGCCTGCAGTTGTTTCCCTGCCCGATCATGGTCAGTTGCCCGCTGAAAAACTCGTCCAAAGGGTCAGAAAACCGGGATTCCTATTTAGGCAAAATACCTGCAATGCGGCTGTTCGCTGAGAATAAAGTCAACTATTATTATCGTGTTTTATTAGCCGATCACTGATATATTTATTATAACAATAATAGAGTCAACTATTATTATCGTGTTTTATTAGCCAATCACTGATATATATATTTATTATAACAATAATAGAGTCAACTGTTATTATCGTGTTTTATTAGCCGATCACTGATATATTTATTATAACAATAATAGAGTGAACTATTGTTATTGTAGTTTAATTAGCCAATCACTGATATATATTTATTATAACAATAATAGAGTCAACTGTTATTATCGTGTTTTATTAGCCGATCACTGACATATAATTATTTATTTATTATAACAATAATTGAAGGGTTGTGGAAAATATGTTAGCAATGAATTCGAACTCTTTAATATTTAAGCTGATTGTGAGTTTCTTTATTAATACTGCAATAATTGGTTTATTTTGTGGTCCGTTTAATTGTCAATTAAACAAATTCTGAATACAGTACCTACGTGTTCTGCCATTTTTACAAAAGAGCCACAATTAAATTTTAAAATTTCAATAAAATTATTTAGCTTCTGGATTAACAGGATTGACAATTTTACTTGATTTCAAGCCAAAAGTAATCTAGCTCACAATGTATGTTGTTAAACTAAATAGCCGGCTGAGAGTAAAAATATTAAACTAAATTTCTATAGCGCCGTCATCGTTAACACGTCATAGCATGGATCGTAAACTCCAAATTTATGAAGCGCCAGTCGAGAGCTAAGCGCAGCCTTAAGACACCTTTAAATGAGTTCTCTGTGTGTGCCACTGGCGGAAACCTAGGGGGGGACAGGGAGGGACGGTCCCCCCCAAAGAAGACGTTGGGGGGGGACGGCCCATGCATTTGTCCCCCCCAATGTTCAAGCGTTATGACATGTACACACTCTTCTGCAGAGAAATAGAGAAAACAGTTTAGCAGATTAAGAAAATATTTATAATGATATGAATATTAATCCAGGAAAATATAGGCTCTAACCAAAGTTATTAAGTCCCACGTTGGATAGTTTGCGAACATTATACTGTATAGAAAAGACACCTTTTTAACTTGTTGCCCATTATTACAAAAGCCTTGCCAACACCCAACGTCACACAAAACCCCACGACGCTAGTGAAGAATAAAGCATTCGCGCGACTGTGGTGGGCATGGGCGGAGCTTTGTCTCAGCTCTTAAGGGGGGGATGCTAAATCATAAATCACCCCTCTTGGGTTTGGGTATATACCACCGAGCGGCAGAAGGTCGAGCGCCAAAATGCGAAACGCCGAGAGGGAAATGTGCAAAGTTTCGCTAAACAATAATTAAATAGACTAACAACGCCAGCCAATTTTTGTCTATGACGTCAAAAAAGTCATTAACCTGTTGAAATTCCAATGTCCCGCGGATCTCTATAATAGGCCTAGTCAAGTCAACTTCAAGACAGCAGGTCGTTGATAATACTGTATTCAAAATGATGTCCTTATACACCCGAAAAACGTTGATCATACTGGAATCAAAATGATGTCTTTACACACCCGAAAATCGCTGATAATACAGGAATCAAATTGATGTCCTTACACACTCGAAATTGTTGATAATACCAAAATCAAAATGATGTTTTTACAATTTTACACACCCGAAAATCATTGATTATATTGGAGTCTATATGATGTCTTAAGACACCCAAAAATCCTTAATAATTTTGGAATTAAAATGATATCCTTATACACCCGAAAATTGTTGATAATACTAAAACCAAAATAATATTATTGATCTCTTAGAAACCTGAAAGTCGTTGATAAAACTGGAATCAAAATGATACCCTTAGACACCCGAAAATCGTTGATAATACTTGAATCAAAAATGATGTTCTTAGACACCCGGAAATCGTTGATAGTACGAGAATTAAATTGCATAACAATAAATTAAAGAATTTTGTCATAAATTTTAACAAAAATCAGTAGTCTTACTACTTAGCATGATTTTATGGTATAATTATATCGTTGATTGAATGCAATACAGAGGTGTCTATGTTAAATGCTTCGAATGCTTTTTGCAAAGCAATTGTGTGAAATTTGGCACATTCATTCATTATATAAAATCATGCTATAAGCTTTAAAAGAGGTGTCTAATGCAATCTGCACTCCGATCGTGTTCAATAACAAATTTCAGTTTCAACTACTTCTATCGGGACTGCGAAAATGCTACAATTAGATTTGAACATTAAAAAACAGCCTTCCTTCACCCCTTCCAACTCGGCGCTTCGCGCTTCAGCGATCGTCCTTCCGCCGCTCGTCCGTCCCCCCCAAAGTTCAGACCAGGTTTCCGCCCCTGGTGTGTGCTATATAAGCTGCTCGTCAATGTCGTAAGACAATGGTAAACAAACAGGACGGTCAATTAAGTCGACGTCATTGGCCTTATTAGCTACGTTGGCCTATAATCGTTTTAAATCGTAGACTCAAAATTTATGAAGCGCCAGTCAGAGCTAAGCGCATGGCAAGAGCTTACTCACGAGGCGCACCTTTAGACACCTTTAAATCGGTTTTATGACTGCTATATTATTGTTTTCTCAACTCCGTGAAATTATTGCCTCGGGGTTACTTGACGGCTAAGTGGTAAAAAAATCAACGTCACGGATGTATATTTGGTAACTAGGCCTACTTAATAATTATAGTTGTAATCGTGAACTCCAAATATTATATGTCGCCACTGGAAAGTTAAACGCATGATACCAACTTATTCAGGAACCTTGTCCATCATCGTCGTCGTCGTACGGTCGTCGTCGTCATCATCATCATCATCATCATCATAATCTATCATCATCATCATCATCGTTATTCACTATGAACAGTGTACTCGTAGCTAGGTGTCCAGTGCATGTCAGCCTCGTCTTCTTTTTCCATCCATAGGCCTATCTGTCCTGTGCCAGATGGGACGGCTCCTGTACGTAGTGGGTCTCCGCACGCACCATTCGTTTATGTCGTTCGTCCATTCCTTACTAGATCTGCCTCTCTTGGTGTCTTTCTCAATTATAATAATTATTCCAAACTAGCTGTACCCGGCCACGTGTTGCTGTGGCTGAAAACTTAGACCGTCCTCTGCTTTGTGTGGACAAACTATCAATCGCCGTTAACAGCAATAATAGGCCTACAACAGCAGAACAACAACGAGAGACTTAGACAACGACCCCGACATAATAATTGACTATTATCATAATGTGTGGTCACTGGTCATGAACCATTATGAACGTATAGGCCTAATTGTATGCCTTTGTCCTAAGCCTAGGCCTATAATACGACAGCAGCGTTATCTAACTCTATATATATAGGCCTATTAACTTTATGTAGCCCTACTGTTGGGACGTGGGCATAATTGCCAGGGCCGGATTTAGGCATGTTCAACATGTTCGGCGTTGCCCGGGAAATTTAGGATTCGACCCGCTCCGTCCACAATCCAACCACACCACAAAGCCCCACCCCTACACTCCACCTCCATCCCCATCCTAACCCCCACCTCCAACCCACATCCACCCACAAACCACCCACCCCGTTCACCCAGCTCACCCTACCCCAGCACAGGCCAAGTAATTAGCCTATAGGGCATAGGCCTAGCCAGTATGAGAATTGTGGAAAAATAACTGGGGGGTTGGTCTATGATAAACTTGAAATTGGGGTCTGAAAAACATAATTTAACATGGGGCTCTAAGAAAGACTGGGGGGTTGAACCCCCCCCAACCCCCCGGCAATTCTCACCCTGGGCGTAGCCTAAGTGCTACGACCCTGCCTGCTAGGCGCAATCTGCCAATAATTGTGTCCGATCTATATATTAGGCTAGGTAGGCCTAATGGAGATGTAGCCTAAAATAAACCTCTGCGCCCGTTCCAAGATCAGTTCTAGGCGTAACAGCACCAGCCACAAATTGCCAATAGACACGTCCTTTCCAAGGTTCTGATCTTGCGTCCATTCGTCCAACCCTTATCCTCATTTTAATTTTTGTTTTATCAATAAACATCTAGATAGATTAGCCTAGATAGGCTAAGTCTATGTCCTATAGGCTATAGCCTAGGCCTAACTCCTATCCGATCAGCATAGGCTATATTAGGCCTAATGCCAAGTTTGTGCGGAACGCGGACAGAATTAATTGTGGATGCAGTCGATGAGCTTCATTCATTCGTTCATTCGTTCGTTCGTTCATTCATTCATTTATATAGCGCTTTTCATTGCCTACTCCGTCCGAGCGCTCTCAGTACAATTACGATGATACAATTTAGGCCTAATATGTCTTTATATATAATTTATTGTTAAGATTTAACAGTATTTACCTTATAACAAGAGATAGCAACCCCAAACGTTGCAAAAAAAGTACGGTCCTTGGGAACTTGATTGAGATTTCTATTTTGCTGAATGTCTGTGCTCTTCTATTATCGCGCACTCTGTGGTTTATTTATGTGATAGCTGATAACGAAAGAACCGAAAGTAAAGTGTTGGAATTAGTAGTCCGTTCATTTTTCTCAAATGTGAAACGGTCGTGCTCGAAATGTTCTAAATATCTATCTTATCGACAATCCTGTTATTTCTTGATCTAGTCTTGAGCCAGAAATCACAGCGTATAAAGCCCAGAAATAGTTTCTTTAAGATTGCTTCTTATATTCCGTTTTGTAATGCTTGTCGCACGACGATAATTAAAATGCACGAACTATTGCGTATTTTGGCATTCTAACAACGGTTGCACGTACATAATTAATATTATTCATTTTAATGTGCGAAAACACAGCAGCTACTATAACATTGTGATTCAAGCGAGCTGTTAACAGTCATTATGGCTACGCCGTGTTCGCCCATGGTGGACAGCGTTGTGCTTGTTAGTTGTTCGGATGACGTGACCCCTGAAGATCAGTCGGACATTCGATGGTATTTCGAGGACTCCCGTGTCGGTGGAAGACTGGTTGAGGACGAGGTCACATTTATTGAGAAGAGACGTTTCATCATGGAATTTGCAGACGTCGCAAGTGAGTACTTAGCCTGGCTACACACATCAGTTAAGCTGTCGTGTTTATACAAAATAACAAAGAGCCACCTATTTGCCAACTTGTACGAATTTAATGAAAGTGTTCTTCTTTAAGTTTGCTCGCATACTCTGTTATGTTTTAATACATTACACTTCTGCTGTAAAATTCCTTGTTAACCTTGCGAATTGCACTGTTCACCGGTATAATTCGGTGATCACGAAGAGATGAACCCCCACCAAGATTCCCCCATCCAAGGCAGTTCCCACCCAAGACTGTTCTTCATCCAAGGCAGTTCCCATTCCAAAACAGTTCCCATTCAAGACAGTCCCCATTCCATGGCAGTCCCTATCCATGTACTTATTGTTCATGGTGTTGGTTATCATGGCATTGGTTCACATGTTCAACCACATTGTAGCCAAAGCACAAAGCCACGAAGTTTTATTTGAACAATACTGACATGAAAATAATCTGCTGGTTTATTTTTATCCATTGTAGGTTGTAATCGGGTCCTCACCAAGAGCAAGCATAACGTCAAGATCGGAAACAGTTTGGTTGACATGACTGTAGAGCGTTGCCCTCTAGATGTCGCTAGGAAATACCTCACTGGAGCTTCATCATTAAGAACTGAAATGGACGATGAAACCAGCTTTATGATAATCTCAGTTAGTACAACCAACTTCTAGCTTTTCCAATGATCTAAATTAAGTATTAAATTGGTATAAGCCTGTTTTTATTTAGAAAATGAGTAATAATTATAATGTATTTCTAATAGCAAATTGCCTCATATGTTGCTGAAAGTTCAGTGAACTTATAAATGCATTGTATTGTATTTTATCTATAAATTTATATTAGCATGCCTCTCAGTGCACACCAATGAGAGATACAAGCTTATCCCCAAAGGTATTATACAGCAAAGATCAATATTTTTTTCACTTGGCCCAGTCTCTGAATAGGGATTTTGATTGGGTGCTACATAAATTCTGGTTTGATTGACTGAGTAATTGTTATCAGATTGCCATGGTGTCCTGAAAGCTTAATTATTCTGACTAATGGCTAAAATACAGCTAAAATACAATGCATGAAGCTTACTGCATTTGCGGCAACATATGAGTCAAAAGCTATTAAAAAATGTGCTGAATTGTTTTGAATAAATTGCTATTTTAATAGTTGCTCAACAAACTTTATGATTTCTTTTCAGGAGGATTGTGGTCACCAGGGTCCATCGCAAAGATTTGACATCATTCCCGACGACTATGAGGCGGTTTATTCCCGAACAGAACAAGCCGGTAATTCTAGTTTCAAATGTACTAACATGCTAAGAAGCGACTTATCAGAGAGAACTCTGAATTTATACGGCTCCTTTTAATGAGCTTAGTCCCAATGCTTTTGAGGCTGAATAATTTTATTGTATGTCTTCGTTTTTTATCTTTATGTTGATGCTTAGCTTTTAGGTTTTTATGAAGGTTTTTTACCGACGTTTCTTGTAGATTACCAGTATTTATGTTGATGCTTAGCCTTTAGGTTTTTGTCAAGGTTTTTTACCGACGTTTCTTGTAGATTACCAGTATTCATTTCTGAAACTCGCTGTGCTAATCTTCAGATACTTGTATACAATTTGCAGCTAATAATATGATGCTTACATGTCAAATTCTTAACAACAGGTATGGGTTAGGTCATTCAATTATTAGGACATTGGAGAGCAACAACTTTAGTTTCAATCCTCAGGTTTGCATGCTGTTTAAATAATTAACAACGCTTAAATTTGACCTATTAACAAAAGACTTAAACTTTCGATGGCCTGCGAATATTACAATCGATTTGTTTCTCATCCTGTACATGCACAATGCTTGCACTTGGTCTTGTGTCGGGATTAGAAGCTTACCGATCCGTTCTTGCTGTGTATAATTCAGGCTGCTGCATGCACATGCTTACACGCTTCCTTAGTTTTGTTAGACGCAGTTGATGTATTTGCGCTGGCAATAAAGTAAGGTTGGCCTGTGTCTCATCAACTGCAGGTCATAGCTTGACCTGCGAAAGATCCGATGACCAAGCAGACGAAAATATTACAGACCTCACAGACAATAGTACGCTAGGAGAACCGTTGGTAACAAAAGATCCAAATTTAGCCGCCGCAACGACCCGCCCGGCACAAAACCACGGTACACGTCGTCTTTCGAGCATCGAAACTGATGGAGCGCACGTAACGAAGAGAATAAAATTGGAGGACTCCGATCCGGTGCTGAACGTCGAACCTAATAATGAGAAAACTTTTACAGGAGTCTCCTCGAGCTCCCCGCTACTGTCCGCCGGGGTGTCCAGGTTGGCGTTGACAGACGCAAGGGCGCGTATGATCCAGGTCCTCGACGTGCCCACGAGCGACTTTGAAATCCTCGAGCTGTACTTGGAGAGTGTGAAGAACGGAGGGGGTGACGTCGAATCGTTTTCGCACGACAGGGAGAATCACTACAGTGTCGTCACGTTTGAAGACGAAAAATGTGAGTTTTTTTAAGACATGTTTTATTTGGTAACCAACATTATATACAGGTTGATCACTATTTTTTTCTAGAGATTTAACACTACACAGATTACTCAAAAGAACGGAATTAAAACATAAAAATGTGCATCCACAGTCTTCTTATGTATTTTATATTTTATTTTGTCTGTTCTGTGCACTGGATTGAATTGGCGAGTTTGAAAAAGTTGATGCTATTTGTATGTGTTTTAATTATAGCATATTTTGAAGCTTTGTTGTCATTAAAATATAATAGATTTGATTTGTTTTGAAAACATTTATGCTCAATTATAAGATGCAAGTTATTACAGACCACTGCTATGTATTGTAAAATATTGAAACAGATCTGTATGATTTGGTTTTGTGTCGTGGTGTAGTTTTATATTATTATTTTTATTTATTTATTTATTTTGAAAATTTTATATAGCGCCTCTTCATAGTTTTATAGTTGTGATGACATTGAGCAGAGATCACGAACCTTTCTCGTATTTGAGTTGCTTAATTCTGCTTGCTCGTGGCAATCCTATTATCATTATTATTGTTATTATCATATTATTATTTTTATTATTATCATGATTATGTCCCACAGTGAACATCTATCTATAGACTAAATCATTATTATTTTTATTGTCATCGTTGTCATTACTATTATTGATATTATTATTATTGTTGTTATTATTAATATTATTATTATCATTATTATTGTTGTTATTATTATTGTTTATCATTTCCTGTGTTTACATTTACCAGTTGCCAGGCATTTCCTTGACCTCGGTTCAATCTTCATAAACGGGAACACCCTGCTCATCAGTCCGCTTCCGGACCTGGAAGAGAAGCAGCAGCAACCGATGAAAGAGGAGGATGAGGATGAGGAGGATGGGAAAGAGGCGCAGTGCGTCGCCCCAGTTGTCATGACGACGATACAGGTGAAAGGTGTGAACGCGAACATAGCGACGGACGTTCTCCAGTTCTACTTTGAGAACACGAAGCGCTCGGACGGAGGACCGATCCGGGAAATGAAGATCTTTCCGGAGGAGGAGCGAGCCGTCATCACATTCCAGGACGAGGAAGGTATCTGGAATTTATCTATTTGCTTTTGTTCATTTGAGGTGCTTAGGCGGCCGTTCATATATTATGTTCGCGGGGGTGGAAGGGAGAGTTACCGGATTTAGGCAATTTGCGTAGGGATGCACATGGGGGTCCCGCAAAAAAAATATCTAGTTAGAGTGTCCACATTGGCCTATTTATAAAGTTCTCTGTATTCTCCTAGTTTCGTCCGATGGTATTTGATTACATTATGAGTTAAAATTTGTGTTCAGATACAAACAGTAAATCATATACCAGTAAGTTAACGTATTTTTTCTAGGAAATACATTCATAAATAGACATGCACACACACGCGCGCGCGTGCACACACACGCATACAGACTCATATAGACATACATGTACGACGTGCATACATAAGCAGACATGCACACACATGCAAAGATAGACACATGCGAGCATAAATATACGGTACTTACACTCATACATGTATGATTTCTTTCAGTGGCGAAGAGGGTTCTTGAGCGTGGATCGCACAAACTGCTCGGCTTCTCCCTGGAGTGTGAGGCAGTGGACAGCGCCGCCAGTTTGGAAACGAGCGAGTTGTACTCGGTCGAAGTTTCCAGCTTCACGGAAAAGATCTCCGAAGAAATGCTGCTGCTGTTCTTCGAGAACCGGAAAAGGTCGGGCGGTGGACCAGTGGAAGAGATTTTCTACAGTTTCAAGGAACATCGCGCGGTCGTGACCTTCAGGAATTCAGAAGGTCAGCAGAGTCAGGGTTACATTTTACGCTTGCGATTTGTATGTTTTGCACTCACCACTTAAGCCTCTCATATCTTACACTTACCCAGTGCATATTTTACTCTTGCCATTTGTGTATTTGACACCTACCACTTGTGTATTTGACACCTACCACTTGTGTATTTGACACCTACCACTTGTGTATTTGACACCTACCACTTGTGTATTTGACACCTACCACTTGTGTATTTGACACCTACCACTTGTGTATTTGACACCTACCACTTGTCAGTTGCATATCTTACACTTACCCCTTGCATATTTTACAATTACTCGTTCCTTTTTTCGCCTTATACGATTTTCATTTTGTAACGTTAGATTTCTTTGCATTTCAGTCGTCGAACGAATCCTACAAAACCACCGAAGTTTTCCACTGACGCTAAACGACGTTCGTCTGTCCATCTCTGCCCTCCGACCCGCCCCACTTTCCCCTCGTCTCATTGGTGACGCTGAATTGAACAAACTCCTCGTCATCCATATTCCAGAAGATTCATCCACCACCGATCTCATCCATTACATCCAACTAGGATCCGGATCTCTCGTCACTAAACTGCGATATTCCATGAAACCTGGAGTGGCAATGGCCGAGTTCCAGGACACGTTTGGTGAGTATAGGCACTTGTTGGATTTATAACGGCTTTTGTATTCGGACATTTGTACAACGCTACTGTAAGAGCAAAACTTATCAGAGACCCGTCTCTGTGTCAAAAGGAATACCCAACCAAGCGGAATTTCCAACCAAGGGGAATTCCAACCAAGGGGAATTCCAACCAAGGGGAATACCATACCAAGAGGAACATTCAACCAAGGGGAATTCCCAACCAAAGGGAATTCCATCCAAGGGGAATACCATACCAAGAGGAACATTCAACCAAGGGGAATTCCCAACCAAAGGGAATTCCATCTAAGGGAATACCATACCAAGAGGAACATTCAACCAAAGGGAATTCCCAACCAAGGGGAATTCCAACCAAGCGGAATACCATACCAAGAGGAACATTCAACCAAGGGGAATTCCCAACCAAAGGGAATTCCATCTAAGGGAATACCATACCAAGAGGAACATTCAACCAAGGGGAATTCCCAACCAAAGGGAATTCCATCTAAGGGAATACCATACCAAGAGGAACATTCAACCAAAGGGAATTCCCAACCAAGGGGAATTCCAACCAAGCGGAATACCATACCAAGAGGAACATCCAGCCATGGAGGAATTCACAACCGAGGGAACAACCAACCGAGGGGAATTTTCAACCAAGGGGAAAAACCCTGATGATATGTTAGCTGTCGTTACGAAATAGGCTATCACATCAGTCAGCAAAACAAGCGACAGTGTATCGTACGCTCATTTTTATCGCATAATTTGCCACTAGGTGCCCCAGGAGGGATGGATTCCATGCATTTAAACTGCGTTGAAACTACGTCTGCTGTAGACTTCCAACGTTTGACGAAACTCGTTCGATCTCGACCGTTCCAAGGCGTCATGCTCTCCATCCAGCGTGTTCCCGTTCCATGTTCCATTCAGATCTTCGACTCGGGAAAACTCACGGTCGACCATCTGAGTCTCTACTTTGAAAATCCGAAGTCTGGTGGAGACGAAGTCGTCTGTTGCGAACCGAACGCAGACGAAGGATACGTCGTGATTACGTTCGCCGACAAAAACGGTTAGAAAATCTATTTTTTAACGTCTGATTTTTTCCAATTTGTCTATGGAATTTTTTATATGTCTCCCATTCAAGGTAACTATTCAGAGGTGCTTCCAACCGGAGCCCACTGTAGAGCATGGTAAGTTCGTTCATTCAAGTATGTATTTTGCACCTCTTCAGCGAAACTACTTGGAGGCGCTCCCGATTCTAGCATGGTCAAAAAAGAACAGTTTTCAAGTGTTTAAGTGATGTCGGTGTGTGATCTAGAGAACAGGTGCAGCTCCGGTGGGGGCGGGGGGGGCAATCCATACCAACTGGACAAGTAGAGAAAAAGTGGGAGAAGGAGCACCCATGCGTAATAGTAGTCCGTGAGCTAGGGACTTAGAGTTCGGCTTGATATAAAGAGCTATATGAGTTCTGAGATTTGATTGGATATTGCTTTCTGTGTTTTCAGTCGTTCCAAAGGTTTTGTCGCGAGAGCACGACATAGAGGGTCAGCGTCTCAAGGTGTCCGTGTTCTACGACGGCCTGGGAGCCATGCCCCCGGATGTTGACGACGGAAAACCCGCGTGGTGGTTTCCGTCCGATTTTGCTATCACCTGCGACTACAGAAAACTCCGTTTCGTGAGAAGCTGCCCGAAAATCCGGACGCAAATCGAAAACACGCTTGCAGCAGAGCACTGTAAAATTGAATGGCCGATTCTGACGAACAAGGAAGATCCCAGCACGCCCTGTAGCGTCACGCTTCATTGCACGCTTACGCGGCGAACGAAAAATGTCGGCCAGCTCGCCAAATCGTGGGCGTCGTCCTGCAGGGATATTATCGGGCGAGAACTAGACGACATTCTTGCGAAGGATATCAACGTTCTCCAGGAACTGTGGAAAACCGTGCTCGAGCGAATGAGCGCGATGGGCGAGAAGGTGTCCCCGGACGAGGTTACCGTGTCGGGCGACGGCGACACCTGCACGATTCGGATCGCCGGAGTGCGCAAGTCGAGCGAGAAGTTCGTGCGCTCGGTGGAGGATCTCGTCAAGAAGTCGGAAGAGGAGTTGCAGCGAGAGAAATGCAAGATCTCCGAACAGATTCAGAAGCTGAAGGTTTTCCAGTTCGAGCTGCTGAAGTTGGACGGACTTCTCGAGTCGACTTCCGGCGACAACGGAGTCGAAGTCGTGACGAAGGGAACGACGGACGTCGAGCTCATCGGACAACCCGGCGACATCGTCGCGAAGAAACTCTTCATGTTCGAGCGAATGAACGCGATCACGAGCGAGTCCGTCGACGTTCCCGGTTTCGTGGTGGAGTCGCTGAAGCTTGCGCCGTTCCGTAATCACGTGTCGCAGAGCCTCAGGGACAAGGGAATCGTTTCGACGTGGATCGTCGGACCGAAGGGTCTGACGGTTTACGCGCTGAATCCGGACGAGATTAACCGAACGTCCGGTGTCATGAGGTCGGAAATAATGCAGAAATCTATGGAATTGAACTCCGCTCAACTTGCGACGCTTGCGCTGCCAGCTTGGACCGCGCTTAAAGCAAGACTCACGACAGGTTTGGGTGTTTTTCTTCTAAAGGAGGAAGTTTCTGGATTGACCGTGACGTCCGTTAACAGCAGCATGAACGCGATCGTCGAGGACATTAGCAATTTCATCAAGGAGAACGCGATCAAGGAGGAGTTCCTCATGACGAAGCGTGGCACGGCCGTCGTCGTCAGTCAGTACCTGACGAAGGAACTTCAGGACGTCTGCGCCGACCTCAGGAGTTGCCACGCGAGCATACGAGAAGACCTGAGCGCGGACCACACCGGCTTCGTCATCTCCATCACGGAGCACGGCATCCCGGCCGCGCTCAGCAGGGTCATCGACATCTCGAACAAGGTTATCGAGAAGGAAAAGGTTCTCGACCGGCCAGGCATGTCCAACTACCTGCACAGCACGCGCGGAAAGAAGCACATCGAGGTCATTCAGAACACGCACCAGGTTTTCATCGAGGAGTGGGAAGAGGCGAACCGCTCAAGCCTTCAGTCGTTCGAGGCTCGGAAGCGCCGACCGGTCACGAGCGCCGCCGACCTGGAGCCGAAAGTCCTCGTCCAGACAAAGCTTCACGGTTCTTTCATCGTGAAAGTCGTTCTCGGTGATATTACCAACTACAAGGTGGATGCGATTGTGAACGCGGCCAACGGTCAGCTGGATCATGTCGGAGGTGTCGCCAGGAGCATTGTCGATAAAGGTACGCAGTTTCTCTTTTAAAGCAGCATTCAATACGTTTTTTGGTGTTTCGTGTTATGTGGTTCATGTTATTTGTTTCGTACTGTGTGTGTGTTGAGTAGGATAATTCTGACTACTGATTATGACTCTTCTCTTGATTCCTTCAAAAATAACTCGATACTCACTATTTCTCTTTGTGTTTCAAGCACTTGAATCTCTAACTGCATCTTCCTTTGGCGGCTGACTATCCGCGCCCAAGATTCACATTTCGGTGTGACTTTGCTCACGTTACAAATTTTTTAATAATAATAATAATAACATCTAGATTACATTAATTATTAATATCTACATAACATTTCCAGTCTCCCATCACCATACAAAGAGTATCCTGCTGTTAGTTGTATGTGAGGCGCCCTTGTGACAGCACGGCTGTGTTATGGCTCCATAAACATTGCGGTTGTTATTGTCATTGTTATTATTATTATTATCAGGAAGAAAAAACTTTTCTGCCTTTAAAAACAGGTGAATTGTATTAATGTACAATGTTCTGTCGAGCTCTAACGTTGAATGCTGTCTGTTTACAGTGTATGTAAAGCATCCTAGAAGTAGCTACCAACAATGCTGTAGAAATTGTCGTAAATGCAATCCAATACAATTTCGATTGGTTTTGCTTTTATCTGAAAATAGGTGGACCAGAAATCCAGGCTGAGTGCAAATCGTACATTCGTCAGAACGGCAGCATGATCGCCGGTCATTTCTACGTCTCGAAACCGGGCAAACTGCCGTGCAAGCACATCATACACGCCGTGGGACCAATGTGGCAGAAGGGGTCGAAGAACGAGGATAACGTTCTATACGAAACCGTCTACAACGTTCTCGAGGAGTCCGAGCGGCTCTTGCTCACGAGCGTTGCAATGCCGGCGATCAGTACGGGAGTGTTCGGATTTCCATTGCGGAAGGTGCGATTTGTTTGTGGACTGTTACTGAGCAATGCAGTTGTTACAACACTGTTCTCTTGTGAATGTCATTAGATTGTCCTGCACTCACAATTATTATTACTCATTGAATAGCAATTCTTGCTGAATAAATGAATGAATGAATGAACAAATGAATGAATGAACAAATGAATGAATGAACAAATGAATGAATGAACAAATGAATGAATGAACAAATGAATGAATGAATTGATTAACATTGAGTGCAAGGGACACAGAAATACAGTGCATAAGAAGTTTTCAGATTATTATTATTATTTTCATTTTTTTTTAAATTAATTTTTTTTATAATTATTGTTATTATTGCAATAGATTTAAGGTTCAGGTAACGAATGCTTAGTTTGCGTAGGGCTGTCAGCCTTTAGCCCCAGGTAGCCACAACAAGGTGCCGTGGTAGGTAACAGTGTTGCAACCAGGTCTGAAAGTGGTTTGGAAAAGTTGCCGGGTCTCACTTTGGCGGACGAGCACGCCTTTGACCCGTAATTTTTCTGACGACGTTTTTCTTAGTCTTTTGCCAAAAATTATCCAAAATCCTACCATTTTTACCTAGTTTTGGCACCTCGTGACCTTTTGTGCGACCCGGCTGAGACCCGGCAACAGCAGGTCTCGAAATCGATGCCGGGTCGCAGACCCGGACCGACCCGGCTCACTTTCAGCCCTGGTTGCAACGTAACTACATTTGACAGTAATTTTATTATTATTATTATACTAGCTGTACCCGGCCACGCGTTGCTGTGGCAGAAAAGACTCTCCCTCCTCCTCCTCCCCCTCCCCTCCTCCTCCTCCTCCCCTCCCCTCCTCCCCTCTCCCTCCCCCTCGCCGTCCCCCTCCCCTTCGCCGTCCCCCTCCCCCTCCGTCCCCCTCCCCCTCCGTCCCGCTCCCCCTCTCCATCCCCCCGCCGCCTCCCTCCCCCTCCCCTCCGTCCCGCTCCCTCCGCTCCTTTCCTCCCTGAACCAAGAAGGCCGCAAAATAATTATGCAAATCGCTTATGACGTCACGGCACGCAACCTCATTAAGGTTTCGTCTGCATGGTCGCAGTCACTGTCAAGGCGTTTGTTGAACCTGGCAACGTGCGGTTTTGAATTTGCAAATGGCGGTCGAGCGAAATGCAAACTTCACTTTTTGTGGAAAATATTGTGTGTTTTCGGAAAAAAAGAAAAATGGACACTCTCAGATAGGAATGGAAGGTTTTGTGAAATTTTCAAAATAATCTGTGCGGTACGTTTCGAGAACACTGGCAACAAACTATTGGAAAGTTTCATTTTTATTTATATAGATTAAATAGCAATGCTTGCTGAATGAATGAATGATGAATGAATCAATGAATTATGATGAATCAATGAATGATGAATAGATGAATGAATAAATGAATGAATGAACAAATGAATGAATGAATTGATTACCATTAAGTGCAAGGGACTCTAGAAATACAGTGCATAAGAAGTTTTTCAGATTATTATTATTATTTTCATTATAAAATGTTATTATTGCAATAGATTTAAGATTCAGGTAACGAATGCTTAGTTTGCGTAGGGCTGCCAGCCTTTAGCCTCGGGCAGCTCCAACAACAAGGTACCCTGGTAGGTAATAGCGTTGCAACATAACTGAACTTGACAGTATTTTTATTATTATTATTATTATATGATAGGTGGTGTTGATTTCCTGATTTGCAGGCTGCAAAGATCATTCTGGAGGCTGTTGAAGAATTTGTTAAGGGTGAGTCTCTCTACTCACTGAAAGAAGTTCACATCATCGACAACAATCCAAGCGTGACATCCGAGTTCGAGGAAATGTTCCAGGTCATGTTCAAAGGTCATAAGGTCATGCGTTCGAAAGATCCGATCGTCATTGACGACGATTATGACACGTTCGATGATCAAATGTCGCGGTCGTTTAAAGCGAGAAAAATTCCAGGTACGTAAATAAATATATTGTTATTTTATTATGATTGTTATTGTAAAATTTATTAATGTGCATTTCTGTGCGACATTTTTACAGTGAAAATGTATTTTTATTAGTAGTTAAAAATTCTTATTGTAAAACTCTTCTTCTTTTTTTAGCGGTGGTTTGCGCTTAAGTTTTAAAGTAGGGCTTTAGAAACTTTGAGTTTATTTACATTGTTATTATTTGATTATTGTTAATATTGTTATTTTTTCACCTGTGTACATAATTATGTTCCCTCAGGTTCTTAGAAACTATCCAAAGATTAACTGCCATTCTGGAACTACCAAGCCTCGTCCCTGTTGAAGTTGCTATTAGTAATATTAGAATTCATATTGTCATTATAATAGTTTAATTATTCTTAATCCTATAAGTTTTTAATTTATCACTATTACTATTATTATTCATATTAACTGGCAACTGACAGTTTCTGATAAACTGATTTTTGGATTTTGTATTGTTATCATAATTTCTTTTATTACTATTATTATCTTATTTTGATTATTGTAATTATTAGTATATATTGTTATTCACAGTCAATTCAAAGCATTATTTCGTCTTTTCCAGGTGATTCTTTGTCGAGTCGGTTGATGGGGCGGTCGCTATCGGCAACGCTTCCACACAGCCTCCCATCCACCAGTGCCTCCTCCTCCTCTGCCTCTCCTTCTACCTCATCCACCTCATCATCTCTCTACCCGTCTCTGGATGCTTCATCAACCGTGTCTGGCAGCATCCTTACGACGCCACAGGGTCTGCGTATCACTCTCGTCAAGGGATCCATTGTCCAACAGCAGGTGAGACAACATCTGCAACATATTGTTATAATAAATGATGAATGTAATTAGATTAATAATAACAATAATAATATTAATAATGATGTTCATAAGTGATAAATATAGTTATAATAATTATTTACATCTATCCAGTTGCAGCATGTTGTTATAATAAATGACGAATGTAATTAGAATAATGATAATGATAATAATTATAATAATTATTTACATCTATCCAGTTGCAGCATGTTGTTATATTAGACGATAAATATTTTTTTTAGTCTAGATTTGTTTATTGATATGATTTTAACAATTCTTCAGATTTAATTAGCATTGATTTGATTAATTTTCCAAGACTTCAAGTATCCAGTTAAAGCATACTGTTATAATAATAGTAAATTAATTTTGTGATTAGATTAGTCTCTATAGACATGATGACATTAGATTGGTCTTCAGATTCGATTAGATGAGAGATTTAAATTTAATTAAATTTATAATTAAAATTTAAATCATTTAAATTTATTTAAATATCAAATTTAATTTAGATTTATTTACTGATCGTTTTATTTATTTTATTTTATATTATGATGTTTAAATACAATACAACTTAGTCTCATCCTTTTTTTTGTGTTGGCTCAGGTTGACGTGATTGTCAACACAACTGCCCAGACGTTGGTCCTGAGCAGCGGGGCCGTTTCGAGCCTCATCCTCCAGACAGCAGGGCCTTCAATCCAAGTGGAATGCCAGCAGAATGCGCCTGGAGGAGCGACCCAGGGCCAGGTGGTCGTAACACAAGGCTACAACCTGCCTTGCAGTGAGGTCTACCATGGCTTCTGTCTGACGTGGGACAACGCGGCCGGCCCCTGTGAAAAGGTATGTTGACTGTCTACGGCCGTGCAGTACGAAAAAGGTCCACTCAACCTTCTATTCGGCAGATGACATTGGTATATATTGAGCAGTGGGATTTTATGGGCGCCTTGAATGGCTGCCAACAGGAAAACATTTATAGCTAAAATGTTGTTCACATACTAATTAGTCTTGTTTTTTTGTTTAGTGTTCTTAGTTTTTTTATGTTTGGTGTGAATTTTTCTGTGTGCATCTATTTATGATACTTGTTCACTGTCTTGCAGCAACTATCCAGGAAATGAAGACTCAATCTACTTTTAAAAAAACAATTGAAACTGCACTTGCTCTCGAGCTCATGACATTTACTCTGACAGTCGACATTATGCGTGTAAAGCATTCTAGAAGTAGCTTGCTACTGACGATGCTATAGAAATTGTCCGAATTACAATTACTTACTCGCTTCTACCTGTCATATTAATCTTGTTTTCAGTCGGTTCGCGACCTGCTCAAAGCCGTCTTCCGCACGGCAAGCACCAGCGGCTTTCAGTCGGTGGCTATACCGGCGATCGGAACAGGAAACCTGAAGATTCCGGCATCCATTGTGGCTAAGATGATGTACGAGGAAGCGGAGGAGTTCAGCCAATCGAACCTGAGAACGACGCTGACGGACATACGTTTTGTTGTTTACGATAAAGATCTGCCGACGATCGGAGTGAGTGGCAGAAGTTGCGGGAAGTTGTTTATCGTGTTGTTTTTTGGAGTCTCTTCGCTGTTTTTTTGTATGTTCACTTGTTGTAGCGTGTTGCTTCAATGTAACTACTCAGAGGCGCTCCCAACTGTAGCGCGGGCACAGCATAGAAAGTGAGAGACAGGCAAAGACGGAGAGAAAGAGACACACAGACAGACAGAAAGAAGGATACACGGTGGGAGAAAGTGAGCGAGAGGCAAAAACGGACACAGACAGAGAAAGAGACCAAGATCAACAGAGATGGAGATAGAGAAAGAGAGAGACACACACTCGGAGAGAGACACAGAGAGAGAGACACACACTCACAGAGAGACACACACACACACAGGCAGAGAGAGACACAGATTGAGAGAGAAATATATTGCTTTTAATTTATAATTGTATATTAGTCATTAGCACGATGCTTTGTACGAAGGACATTATTTTGTCTGTCTGTTTGATAAAAATATTTATTTTCTTCCAGGCATTTGAGCAGGAACTGCACTTCCCGTCCAGAGGTCCGAAGTCAAAAGGAAAGAAGTCAGGGGATCGAATTCTCACGAAAGGGAAAATTGCCACCGAATCCAAGACGTTAGGTGATTAGACAATTTATAGCATTATCACTTGCTTTCAGTTAATGATTTATTAGTGGTTTTAAATTTAAGTGGCATGTGTTGACCATTTTAACATGCCGTATAAATTTAAAGGATTCATGTTAAACCCCTTTTAACATGCTTTGCTGTTGGTTTTAAATTTGAAGGGTCTCTACCACAACTTGTTTTGTTTTGTCTTAATGCTGATGGATTGTGATTGTCTTTTATTATGATTGTCTTTTATTATGATTGTATTTTATTATATGCCACTTTCCTTTCATTGTTCATGCTTTCGACAATTGGAATTTTGTAGTCTCACCATCTCGACCTACAATCTTTGTTTTGGGTTACCCAAGGTTAGCGGACCTGTTCCTTTCTAGTTAACCCATTTTGAGGATCCACCCTATAATGCTCAAGGTGTGCTACTGATATTATTTATACGGCGAATATTTTTTGTGTTCTCCTCACTTTGATTTCTCAGCATAAACTAATTTTTGATTTGATTTGATTTCTAGAGCATTGATTTGAGCAACATGCTTATTAGTCTTTGTTCTTAAATTGTTCTGATTCTGTGTTGATTGATATCTTGTTCTTCTTATGATCCTCATCTGTTAGAGTCGACGGGTGGTTGGAGTATTAACATAGGTGAGGTCAAGCTGGAGGTCACGCAGGGCGACATCACCGAATCAACAACGGACGCCATCGTCAATAGCACCAACGAAGGCCTGAACCTAAGACTAGGTGGGTATCACCATAGATGCAAAAAAACAAACAAAAAACGAAATAAAAAACGGGGGAAAACGTGTTTTTTTTTCGAAAAAATAAAAAAAAACATAAAAACCGAAACGGAAAATAATTTGACTTTGCTACATCTAAAACCGCATTTTAACTTTGAAAACCTTGATTTGGAACCTACTACACGCAGGCTATCTCTTAAATGATGATGTTAAATGATGAAATAATGACTTTAGTTAGCTGAATCCTTGAGAGTTGGTGGATATAAGAATATAAGAAATATCAGAAAAAATTAAAATTAAGGAAAATAATAACAGAAAGTAAATGAATAAATAAAGATAAAGAAAAAAAGAAAAAACCATAAAAAAACTATGGGAAAAATAAACGACGTTTTTTGGGAGAGAAAAAAACAGAAAAAACGTTTTTTACAACTATGGGTATTACAATAGATTGTTAGGATTGGACATGGTATTCATTAAGATTAGGACAAACCTGTTTACATATCTCTCTCTCTTTCTCCGTAAAACATTCCTTATCTGGGGTTCTCACACTGAAGTGTGCAGTGCTGTGGATTGTGGAATTTAAAGTCTGTCAGATTTTTGTTAATGTATTACATTACTTTACTTAGGTAAGGATTGGGTAAAAAAGTGTGATGTTATAGAACATAAAGTTCAAGTAAGGAAAGGATTTAGATTTAGACGCAAGATGTTAAGGGTGGTCAAGTCTGAAATTAATAAGTAACGTTGTTATTAGCGAGTTTTCGTGTGATGGTGTCTAACTCGAAAGGTATCAACCAACGTCACAAAGGTAAGAATTTTACCTTGTCAATTAAGGTACGAAGACGAATCGTTAAGTGCAGGGTGATAATTGCCGGGATTGAGGGGTTTCAACCCCCAGTTTTTTAGAGCCCCCATAGTAAAGTCTGTTTTTTCACACCCCCAATTCCAATTGAATCATAGTCCAACCCCCACCCCAGTTATTTTTTCACGATTCTCACACCGGTTAAGTGTAAGAAGTTAAAGCAGTAAATTTCCCATTGCTCTGTTTCCAGGTAGATTTCTGTCAGGTAAAACGGTATTCTTATCTTTGTTAAATGTCTTGTGCTGTGATCTTATTCCAGGCGCTGTCTCTGCTGCCATTCTAAATGCTGGAGGAGAGCGGATACTTGAGGAGTGCGCTCGAATCGGTAATAAAACGCGGCCATCTTAATCTCCGTTTCCTGTTCGGCAAAAGTTTCGTTTGTCGTATCTTCCATTGTTGTGTTTTCTCTTTGCAAGATTTTGTCTGGCATATAAAATAATTTTAGAGAACACTGTTTACAACACCGAGATGTGTGTTGTGCGTTGATAGACCTCTGCGTTGGTGACTTAGGCCGTGTAGTATTTCACTGTTTTAGTTGTCAAAAAAGAACTGGAATGTGAAACATGTTTTTTGTATGTTGTAAGCAAAGCAACTGAGATGGGTGTGTTTACAAAACCTTTTCGGTTGCTTTGCTGAGGGGCTAGAAGAAGAACTAGAAAGATGAGCCCGTAAAAAACCCAATAACTAGAGTCTCGGTGGCCACCATTTTTTTATGAGCTGTGAATAGCTGATTTTCTCTGATGCAAAAGCCAATAATCGCATGAAAATTGTATTTCGACAATCGGTAATCGGTTTGCCAACAAGCCAAGATTAACAACCGTGATAATTATTCATTCATTCAAGAATTTATATAGCGCTTCTTCAAAGGGGACTACTCAGAAGCGCTCCCGACTCTAGCACGGCAAAAAAGGACAGTTTTGAGTTTGTTATCTTGAATTATGGTTGTTAATATCGCAGTTACTGTGTTGACATTTCAGGCCGAATGAAGGACGGAATGGCCGTGACAGGAGCCGGTGATTTGCCGACCAAATACATCTTCCATCTGAAAGCTCACTCGACGGAGAGAGCGTGGAAGAAGGGAATCGAGAATTGTCTGGCGGAGGCGGAGAGAATGTCGCTGAGGTCGATCACGTTTCCACTGCTTGGCACAGGTTGGTAGATAATATTATGTCGATACTGTTTGTAAATATCACGTTATGCTTTAACACGTTGGCCGCGAGGGACATGTTAACACGTCCCCCATTGAGTCATTTAACACAGCAAATCAGCGGCCAATGTGTTAAGGCAGAAATGTAGACCGCATTGACGTGTGTTTCTGAGGAATGGTAACATCCGGAACAAATAATTAATTGAACATTTATATAGCTCCACTTGAAAATCAGATTAATTAGGAATACTCAATGTTCGTGTACGGTACTTTAAGTATGTTTGGTGTGTGTGTGTATGTATAGTATACCGGTATATATATGCACTTGTATGGTGTTTAGGTATGTAAATATATGTGTCTATACATATTGTGTACAACGAACAGGTGTACACCATAGCAGGAACAAAGCAAGAACTGTTGATCCACGTAAAAACAAGAAAGTTGCGATACTTTGGACACGTCATGAGACAACAAAAGGACAGCATAGAAAACAGCCTGATGACGGGATTGATGGAGGGGAAAAGAAGTAGAGGAAGACCTAGAACGGCATGGATAGACAACATCATGGAATGGACAGGACTTTCGGGAAGGAGACTAATGAACATGGCAGGAGATAGACAACTGTGGAAGATGCTCATCCATTCGTGCAGCCAACCGTCGCAGAGCGACGATGGTGGAATGACATGACATGACATACATATTGTGTATATAATACATAATAATATATTGCATATATTTATATGCATACCTCTATGTTGATATTCATTTTTTTCATTCATTTCGTGAATTTATATAGCGCTTCTTCAAGAAACCTACTCAGAGGCGCTCCCAGTCCAGCCACAGCTAAAATAATAGGTTTTGAGCGACTTATGAAAAGCAGGTGAATTTAGTCTAGGCATAAGTCGCAAGTTTAGTGGGAGGCCATTCCAGATAGCGGGACCCACAGTAGAAAGGCCCGGCGCTGTCTTGTAGAAGTGCGAGCTCGAGGAACCAAAAGCTCCCCCGTTGTCGCAGAGCGAAGAGCTCGACGGGTTACAAGGTCGGAGACAGGTCGACAAAGAATAGACAGGTATGATGGAGCACAATCAGTAAGGCAACGCCAGACAAGTGCAGCAACTCGGTGGGAGATGCGCTGTGAAACAGGGTATACTCTGTATGCACTTTGACAATGTGCAAATGTTTGTTTCATTGTGCAACGTTTAAAATTTCACTTTTTCCAGGCAACATAAATGCGCCGGTGTCGATGATGGCTTCGGTGATGCTGGATGCAGTCATTAACTTCAGCATCAAGTCTCAGCCTCAGCATCTTTCGCTCATCCGTATCGCCATCTTTCAACCACAGATGGTCGACGAGTTTGCGAAAGCGATCGACGATAAAGCTCGCGAGCATCAGTCGGCCGGACTTTTCGGACGATTCAAGGGTAGGATGATCGTAATCGGTGAATTTTGAAAGTGATACTGAAAGATGTGGCAGGATGAGGAGGAGGAGGAGGAGGAGTTGGAGGAGGAAGAAGAGGAGGAAGAGGAGGAACAAGAGGAGAAAGAGGAGAAGGTGGTGGAGGTTTCAGAGGAGGAAGAAGAAGAAGAAGAAGAGGAGGAGGAGGATGTGGAGGAGGATGAAGAAGGGGAAGAAGAAGTAAAGCAGGAGGTCGGAGTTAGGCGTGTGTATGGGTGTGTTTTTGTTGTGTATCTGTGGTGGTATGTTTGTGTTTGTATCTGTGTGTGTATCGGTGTTTGTGTGTATCTGTGTGTGTGTGTATCTGTGTGTGTGTTTGTATCTGTGTGTGTTTGTGTGTGTGTATCTTTTGTGTGTGTATCTGTGTGTTTGTATCTGTGTGTGTTTCTGTATCTGTTTGTGTTTGTATCTGTGTGTTTGTGTGTATCGTTTTGTGTTTGTGTTTCTGTATCTGTGTGTGTTTGTGTGTATCTTTATTTGTTTGTATCTATGTCTTGGGATTCTCTGTAGTTTTGTTGTTTGACAAATTTCAGGTTACATGAAGTCAATCTTCGGCTTCACGCAAGCGCCAACGCCGCCAAAGAGTAGTTTTGCCGTGCAAGAGATACCTCGCTTCCGCAAGTTCGACGAGCGCGTTCGTTTCACGATTTACGGTCTGACAGACAAAGCGATCGATTCTGCGATCGGCGAAATGGAAGATCTGTGCAGTGACGTCATACAAGACAAAGTTATCGAGAAAGACTCAATTGCCAAGCTGTCCGATGAACAGGTAAACGATAAGAATATCTGAGAATTTATATAGCGCCACTTTTGCATGAGCAATCGGGGGTGGGTGGTGTTTGAGGGGGGACGCGATGACAGCTTGAAACGAGTGTCATATGGTTTTCGTGTGTGTACGCTGTTGGAGGAACTTGGTTTTTTAGTCGGATAGAAAAGAGTGTTTGGATTTTGACGGATACTTTAAATGCAATGTGTGGTGACTGCCAGTGTGCCAGACGCATTCAACGACTGAATGGCTGGTTGACTGGCTGACCAATACTGACTGGCTGGCTAACTTTCTTTCTGATATCGTCCTGCTGTTTGGCTGGCGGACTGCTGTTGGTTTGTTGACTTGCTCACTGATCTTGACTGGCTGGTTGACTGGTATCGACTTGCTGGTTGACTCTCACTGATATCGACTTACTGGTTGACTTGCTGACTGCTGTCTGCAGATTTGTTGACTGGCTCACTGATCTTGACTCGATGATATTGACTGGCTGGTTGGCTGGCTCACTGATCTTGGCTGGCTGGCTGGCTGACCGACCGACTGACCGACCGATATTGCCTGGAAGTTGACTGGCTCACTGATATTTCTAAGCATTTAATGATTCAGCACAGACCAATGTAAAAATTGCATATATTCTTAACGCTTCAGTAAAACTTCAATATTCCATCAAAAAATTGTGAAAAGCAAAGGTAATTTCTGAAAGTTGTTGTGGACTCCAAGAGCGATCAGCCCCAAGAGAAAAGGCAGTATTTGAGGCGAGAGAAAGATGAGAAAAGACTTGCAGAGAAACGACGCAGCAAACTGATGGTGGAAGTCAATTCCATAGAGAGTGATCTAAGCAGGCGAATCATCTGGATTGAACCATGGCAGTACTGACGTGGTGAACAGAGAGGTCAAGCTAAGAGGACACAGCGAACGAACTATCAGTGCCGGTCCCAAGTGCGGATAAAGTAGGAGGGCGACGCTGATGATATCATTGTTGTTGTTGCTCAGATATCAAAGATCCGTGATCTCGAACAGGAGTTCCCCGTCAAGATCACGATCGACAGAGGTCACCGGTTGAACCGCATTCGCATCCAGGGCGAAGGTCAGGCGATCGTTTCTGTTCTCGACAAGATCTACGCCATCTTTGCAGACGTCGAGGAACAACATCGCGAAGAGATTCACGCGGAAATAATTGCGCAGCAGGTCAGAATTTTTGTAAAGAATTGATTGATTGATTTATTTATTTATCTATTTATTGATTTATTTATCTATTTATTGATTTATTTATCTATTTATTGATTTATTTATCTATTTATTGATTTATTTATCTATTTATTGATTTATTTATCTATTTATTGATTTATTTATCTATTTATTTATTTATTTGTTGCTTCCTGATGATCGTACACAAGATGATTTCTGAACAGTTGGAAAAAAACAAATGCAAAACAATTGTACAGCCAGAAAAACCTTCATCGCGACATAAATCGGTCTAATTTCATGATTTATTCGTCAGAAATCGAGATTTTTTCCTGTTTTACGCTCATCATTTTATTTCTGCAAACTTATTTTAAATTTGGTCTTTGCTGTATACCCGTGTGTACCCTCGTTTTCAGAGGCGAGTACACACTATCATTTTACCCGGAGGTGAGTATACACTGTATACCTGCGTGTACCCTAGATTAGGGGTTTGAATTGAAATTTAGAGACTTTCTTTGTTTTGTTTGTGAAATCTCCTGATACTTGCCAAACTTCTTTGTCTTTCTTTGCCCCTTTTCCGCAAGCGTTTGAAAACCATTCTCATTGATTATGGTTTGGTGTCAGGTCGGGAGCACCTCTGAGGAGTTCTATTGAAGTGGCTCTATATAAATGTTCGATTACAATTACAATGTTGCGTTGAATGTAGGCGCAGTGGATGTATCAATTCGACGATTCGTACGATCCGTATCCAAAGCCGATCAATCTGATCATCGAGAAAGCGTACAAGGCTCAGGCGCCGTTCGCCGAATGGGAAGAGGAGGATGGATTGTACCGTCTCGACTTCCAGCGCATGGAAGAAACGAAGAACAAAGACGGAAAGAGCGTCGTCAAAGTTAAACGCATGGCGGCAGGTTAGTGCGCTTTTTGTGTTTCACTTTGATTTGTCGTTATTATTATCTATTTATTTTTAAAATTTTATCTTATTTGTGTTAAAATTTATTTATTTTTTGCCCCGAGGTATACAGGATCCCTCTGGGACTTCACTAACGCCTAATATAAAATCACAGTCTGGAATGGCCCTATTCAATATATATGGTCTTAATTTTATTATTATTAAATGAATTTGTAGCGCGCGCAAGGTCACACCGAAATGTGAATCTGAGGCGTGGATAGTCAATCGCCAGAGGAAGATGCAGTTAGAGATCCATGTGGTTGAAAGCAAAGGGGAAGTAGTAAGTTTTGAGTCGCTCTTTGAAGGAAAGAAATGAATTTGAACTACGAAGACAGAGACCGAGAGAGTGGAAGCCGATTCCATTATTTGGGTGCAGACTGCAGAGGCATGGAATGCATGCGAGCCCATAACTGTTTTGCATCGGGGTTCAGTAAAGGACCAATGATCGAAGGCGACAAGAGGGAGGATGTAAGCAGTTAGTAGTTAGGTGCGTTGAGGCTGAGGGATTTGTAGGTCAAGCATGCCAATTGAAATTTCATCCTGTACTGAACAGGAGCCAATGTTCAGAGGCAGATTACTTTGGGGGATTTTAAAAGGTGCTAAAAATGTTATGACACTTCCCTTTTCACAAATTGCTTTTTAACAGTCTTTGAAGTGCAAATTTTATTTGGATTTTTCATCTGCCACTATTAACCAGCCTGGTCACTCTGATTAAAGAAATTTTTTGTTTGTTTGGTTTGTATGTGCACTTGTTATAGCGCCTTTTCAAGCTCGCTACTCGGAGGCGCTCCAGAATGCAGAGCGGACACTGCATCGGAGTTTCACGCCGAAGTGCTGAGCAATTGTGAGTGAAGGACTTGACCAAGGTCCTTACACGGTGACTTGAGATGGATTTGAACATCAAACCTTCCGTCTCCAAGGCAACGACGCCACCACTACACCACCGCGCCCCACAAGTTGTTTTGAGAGTCTTACAAGTGTGTTTGTGTTGTGGCCTTCAGAGTCGCTGATTCCGAAGAACTGGGACACGATGAACACTGACGAGTTGTGCAAGAGAGTTGCGTTGTCTCCGACGAGTCAGGAATATAAAGACGTCCTGAAGCAAGTGCGGGTCACCGATGGCGGACTCATTCGACAGGTCGTCAGTGTAAGTATCGTAGGTGCCAGTCATAGACGCGCCTCTGAGTTGTGCCCTTGAAAAGGCGCATGTATTTAACCCTTTGAACCCGACGAGCCAGTTTTCCAGCCTGTTATCTAAAGCATTACGGGAGCTCCGGGTTCAAAGGGTTAAAGAATAATGAATAGAGTTGGAAAGATGCAGCGCTCTTTTCTTTCTGATTTTCTTGTCGGTTTATATGTGATCGTATTTAGAAATTTATTTAGCACCACTAAGAATTTGCACTTTAGTAAAAAGTAAAAAGTACTTTACTTTTACAACTGAAACTGAAAATGCTGAATAACTGTGGTTGTAGTAGAAACTGAAAAACCGAAACTCTATGATTAAATAAACTTTCTGATACATGTGGCGAAATTCGAACAGTTAAGTATACTCGCCACTTGACTCCACCGTTATGTGGGGTGTAAGCATCAACAGAAGTTTTATTGTGCTCCAAGCTAAATTATTCATTAGCAGGGCACCACACTTCTGATCCATAGAGTCATTTAAACTGTTTTACTTCTCTGTGGTGTGCTACAATGTGAAAATCCGGTTTCAGATTGAGCGAATTCAGAATCCGAGCCTCTACCAGCAGTACGTTGTCCGCAGGGAGTCAATGCAGCGGCAACAGCAGGGAACCAGTAGTTGTGAACGCATTCTTTGGCATGGAACCAGCGCCGACACTCTTGAAAGCATCAACTTTCACGGCTTCAATCGCAGCTACTGTGGCAAAAACGGTGGGATTTGTCATACTTTTCATCTGATGATGAAAATTAATTCCATGTGCGTCCCCAAATATTGTCCATTAAAATTTACTCGTTATGAATTTTATTTTTATACATTTCTGAACATTTAATTGTTCATAGGGATTTACTTAAGTACTGCCTGTGTTTATAATTTGTAATTATTTAAGCATGCATCTTTGGGATCAATAGAAAATGTCTATGTCTTAATTCATTCGGAAACTTATATAACGCCCCTTCAAGTAAACTACTCAGAGGTGCTCGAGACTCCAGTGCACCCAAAACGAACAGTTTTAAGTTTAGTGAGTAAGGATTCTGGTTAGAGTTCCAAGGCGTAGACATACCTCTAAAGGAAAACGTTTTCTTGAATTCCTTAAAAAATCTAAGTAGCGCTATACTTAGGCCATAGTGTTAAGCCGACCCACTGCTGTAAAACCGACCTGTGTGTCGTGCTGTAGTGGGCCGTATTTCGTATAACCTGTACCTGTAATTCTGCGGTTTGTCAGATTGAATGTGAATAAACGAATATTATTATTATTAATTATTATTATAAATTTACGATTACGATTTGCTCTGCCGTTGTAGCCGTCGTTTACGGAAAAGGCGTCTACTTCGCGACGGGCTTCCAGTATTCGGGCAGCAACACGTACGCCACTCCTGACGCTAACGGCCACAAACACGTCTACCAGACGCGAGTGCTGACGGGGGAGTTCGTCGTCGGAAACCAGACTTACATCGTCGCGCCACCCAAGCCCGGAGGATCGGCCGTGAGGTACGACTCGGTGGTCGACAACCCCGCTTCCCCCGCAATTTTTGTCATCTTCAGCGACACGCAGGCCTACCCCGAATACCTGATCACGTTTAAGTGATATATTCGACGACGTAACAATAATTAATTAGGGTGTTTATCCAAGGGTTTTAGGTGCGTCGAGCAGGATATTTTGTAGCAGAATTTAACCCTTTACCCGTTCATTTTTCCCATTAAGCCTGTGTTTTCAGAGGATATTCTCGTGGCAAATGGGTAAAGGGTTAATACTTGAGGTCTTTATTTCTCTTAATAATTAATTGCTGTCTTTTGAAAGATCAGTTCAGTGTGATTTGAACGTGGATTTATCTTGCAGAACATTTTTACGGGTGATGGCTTTTGAAGAGCGTGCGTGCGTGCGTGTTGTTCTTGCGGGATAATTCTGTGTTTGTGAGGATTGAGTTTTTTTGTTGTGTTGTGCTGAACAGAGATTAGATGGAAGTGAATTGTGAGAGATATGCTACAATTGCTCATGTTCTTAGAAATTCTAGTACAGTGCTGACCAACCTTTCGATGCCACGCATCACCGAAGACCTTATTTTTTATGAAGCTGAGGGTCGCACCGATAAACTCAAAAGCAAAGATTAAACATTTATTGAAAATTATTAACTGTATTAAAATTTTAAATGGAATAATCATAATGAATGCGTTGTGGAAACTGGATTTTGTGCTCACATTGTTGAATAATTAGGATAATTTACGAACTAATGGCTCTGCAAGTAGTCCTGTGGTTTTGCTTTTTTCATTTTCCCAAAATTTGCAAAATTTTCGCTAGCTTGGGCGGGCCACTTATAATCAGTCCGGGGTCGCAGATTGGACAGCACTGTTCTAGTACATTAACCTGTGTGAGAATTAAGGAAAAGAGTGTTGAGGACTGTGTGTAGGAAAACTGTTGAGACTCTGGTCTTTGTGGTAAAAGAGTGAAACAAAGATATAAATGTGGTCAGGTTTGGTCAAGTGGACTTGTTTCTTCATGCATCATTTCTTCATATGGCAAAATTATTTCTTCGTATGGTGAAGAAATCATCTTCATATGGAAAAAGCATTTATTCATGTGGCTAAAATCATTTCTCCATGTGTCTAAAATAGTTTCTTCATTTGGCTAGATCATTTCTTCATGTATAAGATCGTTTCTTCATTTGGCTAAATCATTTCTTCATGTGTCTAAATCATTTCTTCATTTGGCTAAATCATTTCTTCATTTGGCTAAATCATTTCTTCGTGTCGTCTAAACATCATTTCTTCATGTGTCGTCTAAACATCATTTCTTCATGTGTCTAAACATACGCCTGTGATCGATTGACATCTAGCAATTTAGCGCTTTATTGTTTTCCGATATTCGCCCAGTTTGTTACCGACGGTCATTTATTCAGACTGTAGAATGTGAATCATTTATTTGTACAAAAAACACACATGTCCATTTTGTGTAGCCGTAGGCTTTTCTTTGCGCAAGTACAACTGTTTAGCATCGAGAAGCAAGAGTCTTGCTTCAATCAATTGCGTTATGTTCTACCTTAGTTTTTTTTAATGCTGTAACATTTGCGTCGCTAATGTGCCAAGTTTTCATGTATCTGCGATAATAATACCTCAGTTGGTAAGACATCTGAAGTGTGTTTTGAACTTTTGATGCGTGCAAATTCTGTAGAACTTACCCGGTAATTATGTCATTGAGTTCAGAAGGCGAAGGCGATGAGGTCTGAGCTGAATTTCACACGAACCAGCTGATGTAGTAAGATTAAGAATGTATGTTTGTAAATGTAATAGAACAATAATAATTTATGTAGCACCGCTCAATACCAAAACATGTGAGGTACTCTGTGCTTTGTGTATCGAATGTCGAGGGGCTGTCCAGAGATTACGTATGCAGGGTGGAGAGGGGTTACCAGATTTACGTGATTTGTGTAGGCGTGTATAGAACTAGACTATTATTACATCAATTAAATGCCTATAGAACTAGGCTGTTATTACATCAATTAGCAAAACAATGTACTGTATGTATGTATGTATGTATGTATGTATGTATGTATGTATGTATGTATGTATAATTTTATGACACATTTAGACATTCTTAAAATCTCTAGTGCTGAAGCTCGTTGTTGGTCTAGGTTGTTGTGAGAATAAGTTAGCCTATTGTAACTGCTGGACTTTTTACGAACGGCTATTGAAGAACGCAATGGTGAGGTGCACACAGCGACTGTAGTGAAACATACGATTTTCCTTTGTAAAAGCATTTTGTGTTTGTCAGAACTATTTTTTTCAGTTGCAGGCCATACACGGTGTTACTTCAGTCAGATGTATGGATGTGCGTGCACGGTGCGTGTGTGGCAATACTTATGTAGTGCCTTTTATATCGTCAGTGTTTTAACTTGGATTTGCCGTTTTCTGCAGTTAAATTCACTTCATTCCTACTCTTGTGACAAATCATTAGTTGAGAGCTTTGGTAAACTTGCGTAGAAAAAGTAATGTTTAAGCACCTTGCTGAAAACTGTGGAAACAGCGCATGTGTTGGCAAGGACTGGTACATTGTGACCGCATTCTTTAACGGTTTTAATTGATGTGGTCGCATTAGGGTTTAATCACTCATGCAAGTGTTGAAATAATGCTAGCCTGCAGTGAGGTTGATATACAATTTAAGGCGATTTTACTGCGATTGCATAGGCTTATATGAAAACAAAGCAGTTTTGAGTTTTTGGTTTGTAAATCAGTTTCATTGTTCAATTAAAGTTTTGTTCACATGTTTATATCCTTAGAAGACTGAAGCCTGCTGGCTTTGAGAAGCCTACCTTAACACCGTATCTTTGGTGCAATACGGGCCGGGGGGGGGGCATTTGCCCACTTCTGGGAAAACTGACACCTAGTTTTAACTAAGCTTACTACTTTTGGGCTGTTAACAAATTTCTTTGCACTATTGATACTCAAAGTGAAACGAAAGTTACGTTTAAAAACCTACGTGTAATAGCCATGTTCTTAATTTCCTGCCTTGCATTTTTCAAGTCCTTGCCAAAACATTTAACCATGGTCATTCTGTTTTGCCCTCCCCACCCCTGTAAACAGCACCCACGTGTGAAACTCAACTTTTTTACTTCCAGATTATGTTCTAGTTTCGCCAGGCATTTATTTCATTCTTAAATAGTTTGTTTGTTTGTATGTGCACTTGTTATAGCGCCCCTTCAAGCTCTCGCTACTCAGAGGCGCTCCCGATGCAGAGCGGACACTGCATCTGAGTTTCACGCCGAAGCGATGAGCAATTGTAAGTGAAGGACTTGCCCAAGGTCCTTACGCGGCGATGGTGGATTCGAACCTCGGACCTTCCGGCTCCAAGGCAACGACGCCACCACTAGACCACCGCGCCCCAAAATAAATAGATGAGAAAGGCTTTTTTCCTTTCACCTCAGTGACACAGAAACTCCAAAATGACGCTACACTACGCACAGGACCACCCACTCTCATTCATTCACTCATTTCAGACATTTATATAGCGCCGCTTCAAAAGTAACTACTCAGAAGCGCACCCGACCCAGCCACGGCTAAAGAGAACAGTCTTAAGAGCAGAGTAGAATGTAGTCACAAATCTCTCACAACATATGGAGTGGCAAATGGCAATTCGAAGCTGCTAGTCACTTGATCATAATGTCAGAAGATGTCAACTGCAACATTTGACTCCTTCAATAAAACACATTCATGCATGAAAATTAATTGAAAATCTTGAGCTCCAAATACAAAAATCAATTTTCAGTTTACTTAACGTGACGCAAACGTCACGTGAGCGAATCAGTAAGTTATAGTGCGTCATTAAAATGCGGCATAAACTTTACAATAGACTCATCAGTCGTCACACTTCAAAGAAACGGCAAAAACGTGGCTCCAGATGGGTCCTTCTCACCATACAACGACTCTGAACATCTATGCAAACTTTGTTGTACAAGGGTGCACTGGCTCGTTATTCTATCGGTTCTACTGAGCAGGGTGTAGGCCCTGCTCATCTACACCCCCTACTCATGTGCGTTTACTTAATAATTATGGCACCCGTTGCATCCAGGGTCCTATCAGGTTAGTAATGACAGTTCATCTGTTCAATTCATTACAAGCTAGGCCTACTTTACAAGCCAGCTCAGAACTTCCAATAACCAATAACTCTAAAGAAACTATACAGTTAATGCAGCCATCAACCATTAACACAGTTTTATTTGTGCCTCCTCTCAACTTCTTGTCATTTGCAAGTATTTAGGCCAATTCATTAAATGCCTGAGTCACCCTGACAAATTGAAATCGGTCAAGCTTCGGACCGTCGACTAGTTTATAAAGACGCAATAATAACTTCTCTAGCCTATTGCAGTCAGTCAAATGCAGCTACACAAGCTGCCCGAGCTCGTGATAATTATAATCTCCGCTTTCAGATCTAAGCTGTCAACTACATTGTATTTGTACCGGTGAAATTGTGACAACGTTTCCGACAGCCTGTCAACAACTTTCAACAATGCGATCATCTAAATCTGTTAGTAGGCTATATTCAGGCGTGTAGGCTAAACGGTAAACCACCATCGGACAGGCCTATAAACAGTAGACTAGTATCGGAAAGCTCTGGACAGGGCCGGATTAAGGCATGTTCAACGTGTTCGGCCGAACAGGGGCCTCCACACTTTAGGGGCCCCCACACATGCGAAAAGAAAATTTGTTTAGGAAAAAATTGGTAGGCCTATATTCTGCAGAAATTTCGACCAAACGACTAAAAAGGTCATCAGATTTTTCGGCCGAAGATCCACAAAAAAATTCCGAACAGGGCCCCCACATTTCTTAATCCGGCCCTGGCTCTGGACAATAGTCAACATTTTCCAGTAGGTTCGAAGTAGTGGTCCGGATCAGCGCGTTTGACGGGGCGAATCGCTGCCCGTATTTCTCTGAGTCCACGACAGGGAACGAAAGCAGAATGGTGACGGGTCAAATGTCGCCTTCGGTGGCCGCTGAGATCCGTTCACGATCTAAACAAAACAAAAAACAAATCCCCAATGGTAACGTTTCTCAAAAGTCTAACTAATTTTCTGGGTAGAAGTTAACTGTAGCTGCGTATAATATGCTATTTGTCAATGTTTGGCGTGTCGAAATGACGGTAATAATTCAGCTATTCGTCACTGTCAGCACGCCCACAATTGGCGACAATTTAAGGTAGCGCAGCCATGGAGCCTTACAATTTCAGTAGGTCACGTCAGGGTCATGACGGTTATGCAGTAGGTCGAAGAAGTTAGACGATGTTAAAAATTAAACGAATTTGGGTGTTCTTAAGGGAGTCAAGAGTAAAATAGGCAGCGTGTCGAATGACCTGCCGCGCCGCCGCACTGCCACAAGAATCCCATATTATAGGACCAATGCTCCCACTTACAATCCGTATGGAGCCCGTATAGGCCTACGAGCACCATCTAATTATACCAATGGAAATAGGTTATTGGCGGGGATGATTGCCAGAACAATGAAAACTGATTGCAAGTAAATGATTTTGTCATGTCAATAAATCGAAATTTATATATCGCCCCTTCAAGATCTCCACTCAGAGGCCAGCAGCAGTGGTGAGCATTTACGTGCATGCGTATGGTAAAAAGGGGCACGGGTAAAATGCTGATTTGCTGATTGCTGATTTGCTGATCGGCAAGGGGTAAAATGCTGATTAGCCGATGCTGATTGGTCAGCATTTTACCCACCAGCAGAATCAGCATATCGGTGTGTAAAATGCTGATTGAGGAATACAGACAAAGATGTAAGTAACTAAGTACTTAGCAATTATTCATTTGCAAACGCATAATGGGTAAGTAAGTAAATATATACCATTTATTCATATGCAAACGCACAATGGGACATCGATCGACAAATGATACAATATAGCACATTCATCCACGCATATTGTAGCGGACCAGGGGTTGGGCAATAACACCAGGAGCCGAGTACCAACCCCAGTCGTCAAGGTACCCTTAGTCAGTCCGCGCAGTAAGGCCTTAGCTGTAGACCAAGGACTAGCCGGCTGCGTGAATACAATCTGGAATACAGCGAAGCCCAGGGCGGAGTTTGCCAGTTGATGTTAGCAGTTATTGGTCAAGCTATAATTAGCTTGACCAACAACTGCTAACGAACCAACAGCAAATCCGCTGGCGCGTTGCAAAGCAAAGAAAGTTCCATATAAGAGTAAGTAAGTACGCATAAAAGTAAAGTATGAGACAGGAAATTCTGTATGGCTGGAAAGAATGTAATGACGACACTAACCCTAACACTAACCCTAACCGACCCTCACGACGCAAAACCTTAGTAATCTAATGACGACACTAACCCTAACACTAACCCTAACCGACCCTCACGACGCAAAACCTTAGTATTCTAATGACGACACTAACCCTAACACTAACCCTAACCGACCCTCACGACGCGAAACCTTAGTAATCTAATGACGACACTAACCCTAACCCTAACACCAACCGACCCTCACGACGCCAAACCTTACCCTGCGCGAGCGACACCTAGGTGTCCAATTTAATCCTATAGGCATGCTGAAAATTTACTAATAAAGCAGGCTAAAGTGATTATAGGTTAATTACCTCTGTCATTTGTTCGTCCATACGAAAGGTCATTTGTGGTAAATTGTAATAGCAAAACCAGAAGCTTTTAGGTTGAAATTCGTGCAAAATCGTTACAGCATGCCGACGCACGTGTCGACCATTATGTTGACAAATTACAAAAGGAGGGATGGTCAGAGGTCAGACAGCGGGCCGTCCAAGTCAGTAGCCTACAGTGGTTATTGTTTTGTTAGCTGTCAATCTCGTAAGAACCCGCCTGTTGAACTCTTGCTCTGACCCAGATGGGCTTCGCTATGTTCCATTTTGTATTCTCGCTAGCCGGCTAGGCTTAAACACGTTTATTGAAGAAACCACGATGATCATGTAGAGTTCACAGCACCAGCAATTTATTGCGTCACAATCGCTATAGCACTTCAAGAACGAACTGTTTGTGTCAATTTCTACAGCGCTGGGATTAGAGTTCGTGCGCCGATGCAGCAGTTTATGTAGCGCCAGAGTTCGTGCAGCAGTTTATGTAGCGCCAGAGTTCGTGCAGCAGTTTATGTAGCGCCAGAGTTCGTGCAGCAGTTTATGTAGCGCCAAAGTTCGTCGTCGATAGAGCTCACAGCGGACAATAACGCCTGCGTGAATGGACGGAGTAGATACGAAGCGTTCAGGAGTCGAACCGGCGTCGTTAGGCACAGCAGGCAATAACGCCTGCGTGAATGGACGGAGTAGATTCGCGGTGGTCAGGATTCGAACCGGCGTCGTCAGGTTCCGGTGACTTCTGTAGCGCCAGTACAACGGACTCAGTAGCAAGTGAGTCCCGTCGTCGGAAGTGATCACAGTAGATTCGCGGCGGTCAGGAATCGAACCGTCGTCGTAGAGCAGGCGGTACGTCGTATCAGCTTCTGCAGCGCCAGGGATCGAACCGTCGTCGTAGAGCAGACGGTACGTCGTATCAGCTTCTGCAGCGCCAGGAATCGAACCGTCGTCGTAGAGCAGACGGTACGTCGTATCAGCTTCGTCCGTCAGCTAGGTTGCGGTAGTCGGAAACCGCAACCCCTGTCACGTAGAGAGATACCGAACTACTCCAGGCCGATTGTCCGCCGACGCTCGACCGAGGTTCAAGGACTTACTCCCTCTACAATCAGTATCACTCAACAAGCGTTTTACCGCTCATCAAGCCAGATCATCTGCCAGCTACTACACGTTTTACCGCGTTCGCTAGACCATTCGTCTGCGTCCAAGCACGGACAGAACCTCTCTTATATAGGCTCAAGGCTAGGCCAAGCGATGCATGCTAGCCAGTAGGTGGACGTATGCTGAGCGCACAATGGAAAATTCCCCACATGCACGTATGCTGAGCGCACAATGGAAAATTCCCCACATGCACGTATGTTGAGCGTATGCTGGGCGAGCAGACACACGCAAGCAAACAGCAGTAGCAAGCAAGCAGCAGCAGCAGCAGCAGCATCAGGCAGCAGCGGCAAGCAAACAGCCCGTAGCAATATTTCAACACTCCCCCCTAACGAAAAATCCGAGGCCTCCTCGGAGCAACACCGGGGAAGGGGAGGGCAATGCCATTAATAAACGATACATGAAATGCTTAAACTTGGCCAACGAAAAACGTACATTTACGTAGCGCATTTTGATGTACTTAGCGCCACGTAAACAAATAATACCCGTCAACGGTGAATCATGAATTAACAGACAGCTGTGGTCCCATAAGGATAGACCACAGAACGGCACCGGACGATACGGATATCAACAATGTCAATATGTGCAATGTACAAAATGGGCCTACATCTAACATTTTGAGGTAAACGGCAGCGTAACAGAAAAATACCGTATTGCTCTCACAAATCCTGACAGCCAGGTCCCAGATCCACATGAACAAATAAGTCAGACAGTATTATCGTTTGGTCAATAGAAGTCGCGAATCGAACCAACCGACATTGACAATAATCACAATAATAAATCAGACAAGCGACATAAACTCAGACTGCGTGATCAAAATTAAACAGAAAAATACCGTACTGGTTTCACAAACCCGGACAATTAAGTCCACGATTAACGATGAAATTGTGCCACATAGTGGTCCACAATCCACAATATTTGTTTTCCTCTTCGGGTACGAAGTGCCGTTCGTGCACAACCCCCGTACTCTCTTTTTTTTTCTGTTTTGGGTACGAAGTGCAAGTCGTGCACAACCCCCTTTCTCTTTTTTTTTTTCTGTTTTGGGTACGAAGTGCCGTTCGGGCACAACCCCCTTCTTTTTCCTTTTTTTTCTCCTTTTTTCCACAACATTATACAAGTACAAGTAATTAAATCATCTTAACTATTAATCGCGTTTGATGCAAATAAATTCCTTTACAAACAATAAAATAAAATAAACACTCAAGCCACATAAGAATTTAAAGCACAATTTTAACCTACAACCCTAAACCATCAATTTGCACAGAGCCACCTACGAGAGACTGTCCTCTAAACACATTAATTCCTGCTCTGGCACCAATATAAAAAACGATCAGAATGTGAACTTAGCGTGACCTACTTACTGATTTATCAAAGCGAAGCCTGCATGCAAATAATCGCAATTAATTGTGCGATTAATTAAACGATTAACAACAGAATCTCATGCAGCCAACCACGAATAACCACACGATTAATCAACCGATTTACACGAAGCATTAGGCCTATAACAGTCCATCTGGGGACAGATAAAAATAATAACAATACTGCATTTCTACAATAGAACTGCTCATAAAAATGGTGCTTTTCGCAAGGAAAATGTTTCCTTTTCCAATAAAAACGAAATGGTTCCTGTTTACCAAAAAGAAGATTCATAAAAAGAAAAGGGTTCTTTTCACAATTTAAAATAATGATACTTTTGCAATAAAATTTTTGCCTCGTTAAAGAATAAAAAGGTATTTCCCGCCCTCGTTTTGGCGATAAAAGAAAAGGCCTTTAGCCAAAAATGGGAATCTTTTAACGTCATTCACTCACAACATCCTGTGTCGTCGTGCGCGGAACCTACACGCCGTCTACTGGAACCGGACTGGTCGACGAGTGGTGCGGTGAGGTCGACCGGGACCAACCCCTGCTTCGTCGGAGTTTTCGTCGTGCAAACTTTCTTCGGTTCCAGACGCTCTGTTCCTTGATTGATCAACCGCCGAAAGGGCTGCGCCGTCGATGACTCCACCATGTCGATCTCTGGAAGTTGCTCGCTCCGCAGTCGGCTCGCTCCACTCTCCTTTCGTTCTCCCGTAGCAGTGGCGAAGTTTATCAACGTGTGATACGAAGGACTTGGCCTTCGGCGACTTTTGGAGGAGGTAGTTGACCGGACCACACGCCCGCACAATCCGGAATGGACCCGTGAAGTTACGTTGAAACTTCGGGCTGCGTCCGACGAACTTCCGTGGGCTGAAGTAGTAGACCCAGTCACCTTCCTCGAACTTTGCAGGGCGCACTCGCAAGTCGTAATTGTGCTTGCGTCTCTCGGCGCTCTTCTTGAGGCTTTTCCGCGCAGTGCCGTACGCCTTCTCGAATTTCTCCGCCAGGTCGGCCACGTAGGTTGAATAGGTGAGTCCACCCTCGTCGGTTCCTTCGGGCGGTCCATAAACGAGGTCCAGCGGTGCCCGGTTCTCTTTTCCGAAGACCAGGTAGTTTGGCGAGAAACCCGTTACGTCGTGGATCGAGGCGCGGTAGGCTGCCGCCACGTATGGGAGATGCTCGTCCCAGTCTCGCTGATTTTCGCTCACCACTTTCCCCAACATCGAGTTGAGCGTTCGGTGGTACCTCTCAATCATACCGTTGCTCTGCGGTCGATAGCTCGACGTCCGGACCTTGTCCACCTCCAGGAGCCGACACATTTCTTGGAACACATGTCCCTCGAAGTTCCTTCCTTGGTCTGTCAGAATCTGGAGCGGCGCTCCATAACGGACGACAATCGTCTCCACCAAGGCCTTAGCCACCGTAGTCGCCTCTTGGTTGGCCATCGGAACAGCTTCGGCGAACTTCGAGAAGTTGTCCATCATCGTCAGGATGTAGACGTTCCCTTTCTTGCTTCTCGGATGCGGGCCCGTAACGTCCACGCTCACCCGCTCCCACGGTTCTCCACAGGTCATAGGCTGCAGAGGACCTTGTCTTTGCAGCGCGCCCCGTCGGTACCGGCAACATCCGTCGCAGTGTCGGCAAAATCTCTTCACGTCTCCGGACCATCCAACCCAATAGGCACGTCTTCGAACCTGCCATCGAGTTCGACGAACGCCCAGGTGTCCACCCGTCATGCCAGTATGCGCCAGCCTCAAGTAGTCTTCTCGAAGATCCTTTGGCACGAGTACTTGCTCCAATTCGTCCGGCGTCCGTCGGTAGATTACGTCGTCTTTCACGTACAACGCGTCCCGCTGGTGCCAATAGACCTTAACGGCCTCTTCCTCCTGCAGGATTTCTTGCAAGCTCGGCATCCCTTCGCTCAGCCAGGATCTCACCAGGCTTAAGACGGAGTCTTCTTTCTGCGATTTCCCGATGTCAGTCGTGCCGTCATTCTCCGTTGAGATCTCAATTACCTCTCGCACGAAGTGGTCCGTTACATCGGCTTCCTCCCAATGACACTGTCGGCACGGCTTTCTGGACAAGGCGTCGGCGTTTCCATGCTTGCGTCCAGGTCGATGCAGTATGACGAAGTCAAACTCGGCTAACTTCTCTAGCCATCGTCCTTGTTGACCGATCGGGTCCGGAGTGTGCTGCAGCCATCTCAAAGCGGCGTGGTCCGTTCTGAGGGTAAACTGCCTACCCAGCAGGTACTGACGAAAGACTTGGGTGAAGTTTACCACGGCCAGCAATTCCTTTCGGGTAACGCAGTAGTTGCGCTCGGCCGCAGAAAACAACCGACTACCATATGCAATCACCCGTTCTTCGCCGTCGATATTCTGGGAAAGTACCCCACCAATTCCGACGTCAGAGGCATCGCAGTCCAGAGTGTAAGCAGCGTCATCAACCGGTAGACTAAGTACAGGAGCCATGGTCAGCGCTTCCTTCAATCGGTCGAAAGCATCCTGGCAGTCGTCTCCCCACAGAAAAGGCTGGTCCTTCCTCGTCAAAGCAAACAAAGGAGCGGCGACCAAAGAGAAACCCCGAATGAATTTACGGTAATAGGAGCACAATCCTACAAAAGCCCGTACCTCCTTTAAGCATCTGGGCGTAAGCCACTCGGTTACCGCCTGTACTTTGGATGGATCAACAGATATCCCGTCAGCAGTCACAATATGTCCAAGAAAGGATACCGTGCGTCTGAACAGATGGCATTTGCTAGGCTTCAGTTTCAAATTAGCATCTTTAAGCCTCGCAAAAACTTGACCCAATCTGTCCAAGTGCTGTTCCGCAGTACTGCTGAAGATTATTACATCGTCCAAGTACACCAGACATAATTCAAAGTTCAACCCAGAGAAAACGATATCCATAAGCCGCTGGAAGGTAGCCGGGGCGTTACATAAGCCGAAAGGCATGACCCGCCACCGAAAAGTCCCTCGCCGAGTGATAAAAGCAGTCTTATCGGAGTCACCTGGATTCATCATGACCTGATGGTACCCGCTACGCAAGTCCAAAGTGCTGAACCACCCAGCGCCCGACAAAGCATCAAGACAGGCATCAATTCTAGGAAGAGGGTAAGAATCCTTCCGAGTCAAATTGTTCAGTTTCCGGTAATCAATGCAAAATCTCAAGGAACCATCTTTCTTTTTAGCGAGGACCACATTAGCTGCCCACTCGCTAACAGCAGGCTCAACCACACCAGTAGCCAACATTTGGTCCAGTTGTGCGTCAATAGCAGCCTGATACGGAAGCGGTTGTCTACGCAAAGGTTGTCTCACCGGACGAGAGTCTCCAGTATCAATTCGATGCTGAGAAATCATAGTCCTCCCCAAGTCATGGTCAGTGGTCGAGAAAATACATTCGTATTCGACCAATAAGTCCTTCAGTCGTTCCTTCACATCGGCCGGAACATCCTCAGAGATTTCGTCCATTAGCTTTCCGACCAAAGAGTCGTCGTCAGCAGTACCCGTCTGTCTCTCGTTATCTTCCTCCACCTTTACGGGGTGTAAGTCTCCTAACAGTTGGTTAGTTGTCAACAGGGCAGGCTGTTCATTCAAGTTCACCACACGAATAAAAGCATTATCAGCATCGTCCCCCAACACAACCCTGGCAACATGCAACCCAGGCTGGATCTCTTTAGACTCAGTCATCCAGGCTTGTGCGGAGGTCGTCAAATCACGATACTGCGTTTTACACGGTATATCACATTGAGAACGAGGAAGAACAGTTGTCTCATCGGCCACCATAACCCTGCGACACCAAAGCGAGCCGTTGCCCTTAACCAGAGGAATGCGGCGTCGACCAATAAAAAGTGCACCCTGTCCAAAACCTAAGCGACAACGATGCTGCCTCAGCCAATCCATGCCAAGCATTGGTTCACCAATTTGATCAGAGACAAGAAAACTAGTGTCGATAGAAAACCCTCTAGAAATCTTAATCGGAGCATCAATCTGACCCAAGACTCTAATCTGCGTCCCATTAGCAGCCAAAAGAATGCGATTGCTAGGCTGGAGCGGCAAACCATCAACATCAGCAGAGGGAACCAGGCTTACCTCCGACCCAGTGTCCACTAGGCAAGTTCTTTGCTGTCCGTTGATCGTTCCACGGATGTAGATCGCGTTGTTTGTCACACCCGATGCTCGGTCTCTCGTTGTATGGTTCGTGACGGTTGTTCCGTTCTGCCCAGACGTCGGTGGGTCCGAGGTGCGTGCGTCGTCACTTCGGTTGGAGAACTGCTGACGCTGGCGACACCGGCGAGCCACGTGGCCCACCTGTCCACAGCTGAAGCAGGTTATCCCGCGTCCGGGACCACCTGAAGCGTTTCCTCGGGGCGGAGACGGAGGAGTAGGAACGGTAGATGGAACCGTCCGTGGAGCAGTCGGTTCCGCGCCGAAACTCGTCCGATGCGAGCTTCTGAGTTCGTCCAGCTGTCGGCAGATCCTTCCTTCCATGTCTTGTTGCCACTTGCGTTGCGAAGCGAAGAAACTGTCCAATTGAGACTGGAGCTGCCCACCGGCGTCGACTTCTTGAGACCCTCGCACTCGGTTGGCAGGTCTCCGACGATCCTCCATGTCCGACGTCTGTTGGTACGCGGACAGGCGTAGAGCTGTTCGATACGCCTCGTCGATGGTTTTCGGCTCTCGTTCTCTCACCTTGAGAGACAGCTCCCGGTCGCGGATCGCTTCAAGGAAAGCGTCCTTCGCAAGAATTTCCGTCGTTTCGTTGGACGGGACCGGGTAGGCAAGGACGACGAGTCTCCGGATGTCGTGCAGCAAGTCGCCAAGAGTTTCATCAGCTCGCTGTCGGCGATAATAGAGTTGAGCTCGGAAAGTCTCAGCTTGACCCTCCGACCCGTAGCGTTGGCGTAGTCTCACGACGAGCTGTTCGTACGTGACCTCGGTGCTGGCTCCGAAGTCCCACAGCAGCTGCGTTGCCGCCTTTTCCAAGGAGCAGCGGAGGAAGTCGACTTTATCGGCTGCAGTCCATCGGTTGTGTCTTGCGCAGACGTCGAATTGTGCCAGGAATGACTCGAGGGATCCCGTTCCGTCGAATTTTCCGGGCTTCATAGGGCTCTTCTTTTCACCGACCATCCGACCGACGTTTTCCAGGACTTTTGATTCCAGTCTGCTCGCGTCCCTTTCCGAAATCAGCACGGTTTTTCGGTCCTTCTTCGGTGCGTCCTCGAAGTCGATTTTCTCAAGGAATCGGCTGGACTCGACCTCGTAGTCAACCAGGAGATCCCTTCCTCGTCCTGTGGCGGGTGACGACGTTGTTGGGAAGCCAGCGGCGTTTCCGTCCATGTCTCCGATCAGAGGACTCCACATTGTCGCGGTCTGTCGATATTCTCACCAGTTCGTAGAAGTGCAGCGAATCTTTCAAAACCACTTCCGCGGAATCAGCTTGAAGAGGTGCAGAGTTTTCCAGTCACCCCACTTCGCGGGACCAGTTTGTAGCGGACCAGGGGTTGGGCAATAACACCAGGAGCCGAGTACCAACCCCAGTCGTCAAGGTACCCTTAGTCAGTCCGCGCAGTAAGGCCTTAGCTGTAGACCAAGGACTAGCCGGCTAGGCTTAAACACGTTTATTGAAGAAACCACGATGATCATGTAGAGTTCACAGCACCAGCAATTTATTGCGTCACAATCGCTATAGCACTTCAAGAACGAACTGTTTGTGTCAATTTCTACAGCGCTGGGATTAGAGTTCGTGCGCCGATGCAGCAGTTTATGTAGCGCCAGAGTTCGTGCAGCAGTTTATGTAGCGCCAGAGTTCGTGCAGCAGTTTATGTAGCGCCAGAGTTCGTGCAGCAGTTTATGTAGCGCCAAAGTTCGTCGTCGATAGAGCTCACAGCGGACAATAACGCCTGCGTGAATGGACGGAGTAGATACGAAGCGTTCAGGAGTCGAACCGGCGTCGTTAGGCACAGCAGGCAATAACGCCTGCGTGAATGGACGGAGTAGATTCGCGGTGGTCAGGATTCGAACCGGCGTCGTCAGGTTCCGGTGACTTCTGTAGCGCCAGTACAACGGACTCAGTAGCAAGTGAGTCCCGTCGTCGGAAGTGATCACAGTAGATTCGCGGCGGTCAGGAATCGAACCGTCGTCGTAGAGCAGGCGGTACGTCGTATCAGCTTCTGCAGCGCCAGGGATCGAACCGTCGTCGTAGAGCAGACGGTACGTCGTATCAGCTTCTGCAGCGCCAGGAATCGAACCGTCGTCGTAGAGCAGACGGTACGTCGTATCAGCTTCGTCCGTCAGCTAGGTTGCGGTAGTCGGAAACCGCAACCCCTGTCACGTAGAGAGATACCGAACTACTCCAGGCCGATTGTCCGCCGACGCTCGACCGAGGTTCAAGGACTTACTCCCTCTACAATCAGTATCACTCAACAAGCGTTTTACCGCTCATCAAGCCAGATCATCTGCCAGCTACTACACGTTTTACCGCGTTCGCTAGACCATTCGTCTGCGTCCAAGCACGGACAGAACCTCTCTTATATAGGCTCAAGGCTAGGCCAAGCGATGCATGCTAGCCAGTAGGTGGACGTATGCTGAGCGCACAATGGAAAATTCCCCACATGCACGTATGCTGAGCGCACAATGGAAAATTCCCCACATGCACGTATGTTGAGCGTATGCTGGGCGAGCAGACACACGCAAGCAAACAGCAGTAGCAAGCAAGCAGCAGCAGCAGCAGCAGCATCAGGCAGCAGCGGCAAGCAAACAGCCCGTAGCAATATTTCAACAATATTCAACTCTGAACATTTAAGCATGCAAACTAGGATGCTTTTGCACATCCCACAGTGATAAAACAAGATTTAACTTAGTAAATTTACCCAGTGCGAGCTTGAACTAGTTAATTTCAAAGGTCTACTCTAATTCAACTGCATGAAGGAGACCGCCTCTGCAAGACATAGGCCTAGGCCTGTGCAATCAGTGAGAGCCAGCAGACTTTTTAGCTGACGAAACAATAGCCTTATAATAAAACACAAGTACACAACATTGAATTTTAGGCCTATACTGCAAATAAAACCGATGGGCGAACAAATGCTTTTCAATATAAAAGTTCATAGGCCTATCTGTTGAAAATAAGAAAGGACCATAGGAAAACAAGATCAGAAGATAAACTATCCAGAGGAAACAACGATCTTAAGAAAAACAGACAGCGGGATAAAATATAGAAAGACGAATAGACAGACATAACAAACGGACAGAATAAACAGAACACACAGGGCATACAGACAGAGAGGCAGACATACAGACATAGCCTATAGACAGACGCAAAGACAGGCAAAAGACAGACATAGATAGATAGACAGTCAGACAGACACACAGAGAGATAGACCAGATAGAGAGACAATCGGACAGACAAACAGAGACACAGACAGACAGACGGAGACAGACAGAGAAATAAAGATACAGACATACAGCCAGGCAGAATGACAAATACAGGGTGGTCCAAAATAAATGGCACAATGATAAATTGATAGTACTTTATTCAGACCAATTCAAATATAACCGTGAAAATTCACAAAAACACAGCAATATTTATTATTTTTACTGTAACATTACATGCATGGATGGATTTTGTTACATAAAATGTTCAATGTGTCATCCTTGCTGCTCGACCACGCATTGAAGCCGACGACGCCATTGATCAATTGCGCGGTCAATGAAACGCTGTGACAGCTTGGTCCACTCTGTGACGATTGTTTCTTTCAACTGATCCACTGTGGTGAAACTTCTACGACGGTATACCATCTGTTGAAGGGCGCCCCAAACAGCGTAGTCGACTGGATTCAAGTCCGGGCTGTTTGGGGGCCACACGGCACACGACCCCCAATGTTTCTGAGTTCGTAGATTCCAAATTAGACATCGGTCTTTCTCAGTTAAGCGTCCCATGATCACAATCTCTTATAAACAACAACTTCTTTACCATAAACTATGATAAACAATGATGAAGTCAATGATGACGTCAGAGAAAATATATATATAAGTAAGAAAAATGGCATTAAACATTGAATTGTTATACTTATATCAAGAAAACTGTCACTGTGCAGTTTATTTTGGACCACCCTGTATATACACAGAGTCTGTCGCTTTGTATGACAGACAGAAACAGACAGACAAAGAGAGAGTCAGTCAGACACACAGACGGAGAGATAGACAGACAAACAGCCAGGCAGACTAACGGATGGACAGACAAACAGACAGAGATATTGTTGAAATATTGCTATGGTGTGCTTGCTTGCTTGCTTGCTGCTGCTGCTGCTGTGTCGCTGCTGCTTGCTTGCTTGCTGCTGCTGCGCTGCTGCTGCTGTGTCGCTGCTGCTTGCTTGCTCGCTTGCTGCTGCTGCCGCTGCTGCTGTGTCGCTGCTTGTTTGCCTGTCCGTCCGCTTGTCTCTGTCTGTCTGTCTGCTAGCTCAGCATACGTGCATGTGTGGAATTTTCCATTGTGCGCTCAGCATACGCCCACCTACTGGCTAGCATGCATCGCTTGGCCTAGCCTTGAGCCTATATAAGAGAGGTTCTGCCGTGCTTCGACGCAGACGAATGGCCTGGTGAAGAACGCCTAAACCGCGTAGTAGTCAGGCTAAATGATCTGGCTTGACGGACGGTAAAACGTTTGTTGAGTGATACTATTGTGAAGGGAGTAAAGCCTGAACCTGAGCCTCGAGCTTTGAACTCGGCCTCTTCGGGTATTCCTTCACGGGACTGAGGTGCGGCCTCCGACTACCGCAACCTAGCTGACGGACGAAGCTGCTACGACGACGGTTCGATTCCTGGCGCTGCAGAAGCTGATACGACGTACCGTCTGCTCTACGACGACGGTTCGATTCCTGGCGCTGCAGAAGCTGATACGACGTACCGTCTGCTCTACGACGACGGTTCGATTCCTGGCGTTGCAGAGGCGGAGACGACGGTCCGTCCTGCTTGACGACGCCAATTCGATTCCTGACCACCGCGAATCTGCTGTGATCACTTCCGACGACGGAACTCACTTGCTACTGAGTCCGTTGTACTGGCGCTACAGAAGTCACTGGAACCTGACGACGCCGGTTCGATTCCTGACCACCGAGGGTCTGCTCTGACCATTCACGCAGGCGTCATTGCCTGCTGTGCCTAACGACGCCGGTTCGACTCCTGAACGCTTCGTATCTACTCCGTCCATTCACGCAGGCGTTATTGCCTGCTGTGAGCTCTATCGACGACGAATTCTGGCGCTACATAAACTGTTGCATCGACGCACGAATTCTGGCGCTACATAAACTGCTGCATCGACGCACGAATTCTGGCGCTACATAAACTGCTGCATCGACGCACGAACTCTGATTCCAGCGCTGTAGAAATTGACACAAACAGTTCGTTCTTGAAGTGCTATAGCGATTGCTGTGAACTGACATTCTGAACAGTGGCGCTACATAAATCGCCTAATGATTGCTGTGAACTCTATATGATCATCGTGGTTTCTTCAATAAACGTGTTTAAGCCTAGCCGGCTAGTCCTTGGTCTACAGCTAAGGCCTTACTGCGCGGACTGACTGAGGGTACCTTGACGACTGGGGTTGGTACTCGGCTCCTGGTGTTTTCGCCCAACCCCTGGTCCGCTACAAACTGGTCCCGCGAAGTGGGGTGACTGGAAAAACTCTGCACCGCTTCAAGCTCATTCCGCGGAAGTGGTTTTGAAAGATTCGCTGCACTTCTACGAACTGGTGAGAATTTCGACGGAACGACAACAATGTGGAATCCTCTGATCGGTGACATGGACGGAAACGCTGTTGGCTTCCCAACGACTTCTACACCAGCCGCTGGACGAGGAAGGGACCTCCTGGTCGACTACGAGGTCGAGTCCAGCCGATTTCGGGAGAAGATCGACTTCGACGACCTACCGAAGAAAGATCGCAAGAACTTCCTGGTTCCGGAAATGGACGTCGGCAAACTGGAATCGGAAGTCATGGAAAAGGTCAGTCGCTTAGCCAGCGAGAAAAAGAATCCCATGAAGCCCGGAAAATTCGACGGAACTGGATCCCTCGAGTCATTCCTGGCACAATTCGACGTGTGCGCAAGGCACAACCGATGGACTGCAGCCGATAAAGTCGACTTCCTCCGTTGTTCCTTGGAACGGGCGGCAACGCAGCTACTCTGGGACTTCGGAGCCAGCACCGAAGTCACGTACGAACAGCTCGTCGAGAGACTACGCCAACGCTACGGGTCGGAGGGTCAAGCTGAGACTTTCCGCGCTCAACTCTATTATCGCCGACAGCGAGCTGACGAAACTCTCGGCGACTTGCTGCACGACATCCGGAGACTCGTCGTCCTTGCCTACCCGGTCCCGTCCAACGAAACGACGGAAATTCTCGCGAAGGACGCTTTCCTTGAAGCGATCCGCGACCGGGAGCTGTCTCTCAAGGTGAGAGAACGAGAGCCGAAAACCATCGACGAGGCGTACCGAACCGCTCTACGCCTGTCCGCGTACCAACAGACGTCAGACTTGGAGGATCGTCGGAGACCTGCCAACCGAGTGCGAGGGTCTCAAGAAGTCGACGCCGGTGGACAGCTTCAGTCTCAATTGGACAGCTTCTTCGCTTCGCAACGTAAGTGGCAACAGGACATGGAAGGGAGGATCTGCCAACAGCTGGACGAACTCCGAAGCTCGCATCGGACGAGTTTCGGCGCTGGACCAACTGCTCCACGGACGGTTCCATCTACCGTTCCTACTCCTCCGTCTCCGCCTCGAGGAAACGCTTCAGGTGGTCCCGGACGCGGGATAACCTGCTTCAGCTGTGGACAGGTGGGACACGTGGCTCGCCGGTGTCGCCAGCGCCAACAATTCTCCAACCGAAGTGACGACGCACGCACCTCTGACCCACCGACGTCGGGACAGAACGGAACAACCGTCACGAACCATACAACGAGAGACCGAGCATCAGGTGTGACAAACAACGCGATCTACATCCGTGGAACGATCAACGGACAGCAAAGAACTTGCCTAGTGGACACTGGGTCGGAGGTAAGCCTGGTTCCCTCTGCTGATGTTGATGGTTTGCCGCTCCAGCCTAGTAATCGCATTCTTTTGGCTGCTAATGGGACGCAGATTAGAGTCTTGGGTCAGATTGATGCTCCGATTAAGATTTCTAAAGGGTTCTCCATTGCCACTAGTTTTCTTGTCTCTGATCAGATTGGTGAACCAATGCTTGGCATGGATTGGCTAAGGCAGCATCGTTGTCGCTTAGGTTTTGGACAGGGTGCACTTTTTATTGGTCGACGCCGCATTCCTTTGGTTAAGGGCAACGGCTCGCTTTGGTGTCGCAGGGTTATGGTTGCCGACGAGACAACTATTCTTCCTCGTTCTCAATGTGATATACCGTGTAAAACTCAGTATCGTGATTTGACGACCTCCGCACAAGCCTGGATGACTGAGTCTAAAGAGATCCAGCCTGGGTTGCATGTTGCCAGAGTTGTGTTGGGTGACGATGCTGATAATGCTTTTATTCGTGTGGTGAACTTGACTGAACAGCCTGCCCTGTTGACAGCTAACCAAATGTTAGGAGACTTACACCCCGTAAAGGTGGAGGAAGATAATGAGAGACAGACGGGTACTGCTGACGACAACTCTTTGGTCGGAAAGCTAATGGACGAAATCTCTGAGGATGTCCCGGCTGATGTGAAGGAACGACTGAAGGACTTGTTGGTCGAATATGAATGTATTTTCTCAACCACTGACCATGACTTGGGTAGGACTATGATTTCTCAGCATAGAATCGATACTGGAGACTCTCGCCCGGTTAGACAACCCTTGCGGAGACAACCGCTTCCATATCAGGCTGCTATTGACGCACAACTGGACCAAATGTTGGCTACTGGTGTGGTTGAGCCTGCTGTTAGTGAGTGGGCGGCTAATGTGGTCCTCGCTAAGAAGAAAGACGGTTCCTTGAGGTTTTGCATTGATTACCGGAAACTGAACAATTTGACTCGGAAGGATTCTTACCCTCTTCCTAGAATTGATGCCTGTCTTGACGCTTTGTCGGGCGCTGGGTGGTTCAGCACTTTGGACTTGCGCAGCGGGTACCATCAGGTCATGATGAATCCAGGTGACTCCGATAAGACTGCTTTTATCACTCGGCGAGGGACTTTTCGGTGGCGGGTCATGCCTTTCGGCTTATGTAACGCCCCGGCTACCTTCCAGCGGCTTATGGATATCGTTTTCTCTGGGTTGAACTTTGAATTATGTCTTGTGTACTTGGACGATGTCATCATCTTTAGCAGTACTGCGGAACAGCACTTGGACAGATTGGGTCAAGTTTTTGCGAGGCTTAAAGATGCTAATTTGAAATTAAAGCCTAGCAAATGCCATCTGTTCAGACGCACGGTATCCTTTCTTGGACATATAGTGACTGCTGACGGGATATCTGTCGATCCGTCCAAAGTACAGGCGGTAACCGAGTGGCTTACGCCCAGATGCTTAAAGGAGGTACGGGCTTTTGTAGGATTGTGCTCCTATTACCGTAAATTCATTCGGGGTTTCTCTTTGGTCGCCGCTCCTTTGTTTGCTTTGACGAGGAAGGACCAGCCTTTTCTGTGGGGAGACGACTGCCAGGATGCTTTCGACCGGTTGAAGGAAGCGCTGACCATGGCTCCTGTACTTAGTCTACCGGTTGATGACGCTGCTTACACTCTGGACTGCGATGCCTCTGACGTCGGAATTGGTGGGGTACTTTCCCAGAATATCGACGGCGAAGAACGGGTGATTGCATATGGTAGTCGGTTGTTTTCTGCGGCCGAGCGCAATTACTGCGTTACCCGAAAGGAATTGCTGGCCGTGGTAAACTTCACCCAAGTCTTTCGTCAGTACCTGTTGGGTAGGCGGTTTACCCTCAGAACGGACCACGCCGCGTTGAGATGGCTGCAGCACACTCCGGACCCGATTGGTCAACAAGGACGATGGCTAGAAAAGTTAGCCGAGTTTGACTTCGTTATACTGCATCGACCGGGACGCAAGCATGGAAACGCCGACGCCTTGTCCAGGAAGCCGTGCCGACAGTGCCATTGGGAGGAAGCTGATGTAACGGACCACTTCGTGCGGGAGGTAATCGAGGTCTCAACGGAGAATGACGGCACGACTGACATCGGGAAATCGCAGAAAGAAGACTCCGTCTTGAGCCTGGTGAGATCCTGGCTGAGCGAAGGGATGCCGAGCCTGCAAGAAATTCTGCAGGAGGAGGAGGCCGTTAAGGTCTATTGGCACCAGCGGGACGCGTTGTACGTGAAAGATGATGTGATCTACCGACGGACGCCGGACGAACTGGAACAAGTACTCGTGCCAAAGGATCTTCGAGAAGACTACTTGAGGCTGGCGCATACTGGCATGACGGGTGGACACTTGGGAGTCAAGCGAACTCGATGGCAGGTTCGAAGACGTGCCTATTGGGTCGGATGGTCCGGAGACGTAAAGAGGTTCTGTCGACACTGCGACGGATGCTGCCGGTACCGACGGGGCGCGCTGCAAAGACAAGGCCCTTTGCAGCCCATGACCTGTGGAGAGCCGTGGGAGCGAGTGAGCGTGGACGTTACGGGCCCGCATCCGAGAAGCAAGAAGGGGAACGTCTACATTCTGACCATGATGGACAACTTCTCAAAGTTCGCCGAAGCTGTTCCGATGGCCAATCAGGAGGCAACCACGGTGGCCAAGGCGTTGGTGGAAACGATCGTCGTCCGTTATGGGGCGCCGCTCCAGATTCTGACGGACCAAGGGAGGAACTTCGAGGGACATGTGTTCCAAGAAATGTGTCGGCTCCTGGAGGTGGACAAAGTCCGGACGTCCAGCTATCGACCGCAGAGCAACGGAATGATTGAGAGGTACCATCGCACGCTCAACTCGATGTTGGGAAAGGTGGTGAGCGAAAATCAGCGAGACTGGGACGAGCATCTCCCATACGTGGCGGCAGCCTACCGCGCCTCGATCCACGACGTGACGGGTTTCTCGCCAAACTACCTGGTCTTCGGAAAAGAGAACCGGGCACCGCTGGACCTCGTTTATGGACCGCCCGAAGGAACCGACGAGGGTGGACCCACCTACTCCACCTACGTGGCCGAACTGTCTGAGAAGTTCGAGAAGGCATACGACATTGCTCGGCAAAGTCTTAAGAAGAACGCCGAGAGACGCAAGCACAACTACGACCTGCGAGTAAGGCCTGCGAAGTTCGAAGAAGGTGACTGGGTTTACTACTTCAGCCCACGGAAATTCGTTGGACGCAGCCCGAAGTTTCAACGTAACTTCACCGGTCCATTCCGTATCGTGCGGGCGTGCGGTCCAGTCAACTTCCTTCTCCAGAGGTCGCCGAAGGCCAAGCCCTTCGTATCGCACGTCGATAAACTTCGCCACTGCTTCGGACGGACGAAGGGACAATGGAACGAGACGGAAGCAGGGACGACCGATGGACCACCCGCGGAAGCAGCGAGCGGGGCCACCGCTTCTTCGAGCCGTCGGCCAGGACACCGCTGGAAAGGAACGCTTGTAGCGGAAAGAGCGACTTCCAGGGATCGACATGGTGTAGACGACGACGGCGCAGCCAGTCCGGCTGTCGATCAACCAAGGAACAGAACGCCTGGAACCGAAGAAAATTCACACGACGGGAACTCCGACGAAGCAAGGGCTGGTTCCGGTCGACCTCGGCGCTCCACTCGTCGACCAGTCCGGTTCCAGTAGACTGCGCTCGGTTCCGCGATCGATGGCGCACAGGTTCCGCATCCGCAGAAAGGAATTGTGAGTGTGTGTTATTTTACTTAGTGCACGATGACAGCGACCTCGGTCGCTGCGGACATTCCGTGCCTAGGTAGAAAGGAATCAATTTTTGTGTAAAAGCACTTTTCTTCATTTCAATTAACGAGGAAAACAAATATTGTGGAGTGCACCGTTATTTTTATTACGGAAAGGAAGCGCTTATATTGTGGAGTGCACCGTTATTTTTATTACGGAAAGGAAGCGCTTATATTGTGGAGTGCACCGAAAACGCTTATATTGTGGAGTGCACCGAAAACGCTTCTATTGTGGAATGCACCATTTTTATGAACGCTTCTATTGTGGAGAGAGGCGCTTTTATTGCGCAACGAAGCATTTTGTCTGTCCCTAGATGGACTGTTATAGGCCTAATGCTTAGTGTAAATCATTTGATTAATCGTACGATTATTTGCGATTATTTGCATGCAAGCTTGCTAGTTTGCGTTCTTATCGCGTTATAATCATGTTGTTGTAATCATTACGACTTATTTTCATTCGTGAACTGTTTCGTAATTATTATTGTATCACGTTATTTTTACATTGATTGTAATCGTTCGCAATTATGGACATCGCTGCTAAAAAAAAAAAAAAAAAAAAAAAAAAAAAAAAAAAAAACCAGAGAAAAAAAAAGAGAAAGGGGGTTGTGCGCGAACGGCACTTCGTACCCGAAGGAGAAAATAAAAAGAAAAAGAAACTTGTGGACCACTATGTGGCACAATTTATTAAGAGGACTTAATTGTCCGGATTTGGGCAACCAGTAAGGTATTTTCTGTTCTATTTTGATCACGCAGCCTGAGTTTATGTCGCTTGTCTGATTTATTATTGTGACTGTGATTATTGTCAATGTCGGTTGGTTCGATTCGCGACTTCTATTGACCAAACGATAATACTGTCTGACTTAATTGTTCAGGTGGATCTGGGACCTGATTGTCAGGGTTTGTGAGAGCAATACGGTATTTTCTGTTATGCGCTGTGCTAACGCTGCCGTTTACCTGATGTTAGACGTAGGCTCATTTTGTACATATTGAAATTGTTGTCATTATATGATATCCGTATCGTCCGGTGCCGTTCTGTGGTCTATCCTTATGGGACGACAGCTGTCTGTTAATTCATAATTCACCGTTGACGGGTATTATTGGTTTACGTGGCGCTAAGTACATCAAAATGCGCTACGTAAATGTACGTTTTTACTTGTTTCGTTGGCCAAGTTTAAGCATTTCATGTATCGTTTATTAGTGGCATTGCTCTCCCCTTCCCCAGTGTTGCTCCGAGGGGGCCTCGGATTTTTCGTTAGGGAGGGGTGTTGAAATATTGCTATGGTGTGCTTGCTTGCTTGCTTGCTGCTGCTGCTGCTGTGTCGCTGCTGCTTGCTTGCTTGCTGCTGCTGCGCTGCTGCTGCTGTGTCGCTGCTGCTTGCTTGCTCGCTTGCTGCTGCTGCCGCTGCTGCTGTGTCGCTGCTTGTTTGCCTGTCCGTCCGCTTGTCTCTGTCTGTCTGTCTGCTAGCTCAGCATACGTGCATGTGTGGAATTTTCCATTGTGCGCTCAGCATACGCCCACCTACTGGCTAGCATGCATCGCTTGGCCTAGCCTTGAGCCTATATAAGAGAGGTTCTGCCGTGCTTCGACGCAGACGAATGGCCTGGTGAAGAACGCCTAAACCGCGTAGTAGTCAGGCTAAATGATCTGGCTTGACGGACGGTAAAACGTTTGTTGAGTGATACTATTGTGAAGGGAGTAAAGCCTGAACCTGAGCCTCGAGCTTTGAACTCGGCCTCTTCGGGTATTCCTTCACGGGACTGAGGTGCGGCCTCCGACTACCGCAACCTAGCTGACGGACGAAGCTGCTACGACGACGGTTCGATTCCTGGCGCTGCAGAAGCTGATACGACGTACTAGTCTAGGCTTGGGATCTGAAAATTTCACTTTTAGAAGCAAATCATGTAACAATTTGCTAACCAGTGTTTCAAGACTAATTTGACCCTCCTGAAAACGAAAATCGCGGTTAGCAAGCTGGATATTTAGCGGTTCCATGAGAAAACAAGATGGCGGACAAAATGGCTGCCAATTGCTTCAAATGGCTATAAGTATAGTATTGCATGTGATATGAAGACGATTTTAGACTCTAAATTAAGACTATGAGGTTCAAGAAATGCAATGGAATCAAAGACATATATGTAGCACTGCACAAAAACCAAAATGGCTGACAAAATGGCGGCCAGAATCTTAAAATGGCTGTAAATGAAGCTATGAATGCAATAAAAAGATGATATCAGAGTCTAAATCAACATTTTCGAGGTCAAGGAATGCGATGGAAGCAAGATCACACATCTAGCACTGCACTAAAAACCAAAATGGCGGACAAAATGGCTGCCAGAATCTTAAATTGGCTATAGGTGAAGCCCTGTATGCACTGGAATCATAATTTTAGGGTCTAAGTCAACATTTTTGAGGTTAAGGAATATGATGGAATCAAGGTTACATATGTAGCACTGCACGAAAACCAAAATGGCGGACAAAATGGAGACCAGAATCCTAAAATGGCCTCGATTGAAGTCACGTATGCAATCGAAATTTGATTCCAGTTTACCAGGTCTTTGCCAGATGGCATCTGGGGCCTGTGCTGTGAAATTTGTCTACAATGTTCCCTTATATGGCCACATATGATCATTCAAATTATCACAATTCCGTTAGTAAGTTTTAAACCAAGGAACGTTTTTCAAAAGAACACCGACGAAGTTATCATGCAGCACCTTATCACATCGTATCAAGCTGATTATCCCATGGATCTGGCATCAATATTGTGCCATGTCTCCACACTCTCCAAAACCAGTGCATTTGATGCCTTCTGTGAAGTAATTTGTCCAGTCAGTAACTTTTTAACAGAGGCGTAGCATCTGTTTATTTAGGGATTCTTCAAGGTAGGCTACTCGGTATCACTCCCGACCTAACCACGACTAAATAGGACAGTTTTTAGATTCTTAAGGAACGGAGTGGAGTGACCCACGGACAATAAGTGCTGTGAAATGGGTGGATATTTCAGGTTGTGGAGTGTGGAACCAGCCACAGAGAATGAATGCTTCTGTCGAATAGCAGAAGCTCAGCTTGATCCGCCAGCCGAAGAGTGGATTAACGCTGGACACCCGTGTTGGAAAATAGAGTTCTTGCAGATAAAGTGGGGCTAGTCCATAAAAGCACTGCCTAACCAAAGACTCAGACCCTATAGGCAATATACCTCGGGAAACGGAGTCAATGCAAGACATCTGCATATACCGGCAATATGAGACATGACCAAATTTTGCGATATGCCCAATAAATCGTGTCGCCATTCTTATGATCCGTTCCAGATAAATTATTGATGGACAAGCAATGGTAGGCCCACTACAAGCAATAAGGACCCTCCAAATGCGAAGAGTCGAAGACATGTGTGACCTGGCAGATACAATGGTTGCCCATGTAAAGGTACTTTCGATTGGCTACAAGAGTGTCAATAATTATTGTCTTGGATAGGTTCTGAACTTTGACATTGCTTATAAAAAAGTGGAACCATTCAGAAATGGTCGAGTATGACCACAACTTCGTCAGAATCGTCACTGTGTAGAGTCTTGAAATAGCAGTACTTCCTTGTCGGAAAATTGGCTGAATGTTCTTGGTATGCCTGCATGAGAGCGAAGCTGATCTAGCCTCATTCCGGTCCATTCATGGGTGTGCGGTAGAAGAAGAAAGTAGTCTTTACCAGTGTGACCTGGCATTGGTCTTGTGTCAAAGACTCACAGCCATCAAATTATAGAGTTTGCCAACTGCAAATCATGCGAAATTTACAAGCGTAGCATTGAGCCCAGTTGCTATCGAAATGTGATCTTGAAAGTACACTTACGTACAATTGCATGAACAGCAACCATGCCTGAATTAACTCTACCCTGCATGTATACTGTTTAGCACAGTCAGGCCATGAAACATTGTAACAATTGATAGGACAAGTAATGAAAATTGAAGCATGAATATTGCTCCAGCAATAGTTAATGTGCAATGTAATCATAAGCTACTAAAATATTTCCGCTAGACGATTTCACTACATTAAGCTCAATGGTATGTACATAGAAGATAGAATGTAACTTTCTTGGGATTATCATTATTCGACCAAGAAAACACCAATTCAATATAAAATCATATCTCTATCACATACATTCAATAGCCTACAATGGCCTTACATCATCTATACCCAGTCAAAATTTCGTCCACTATTTTGGTTATTGGTTTTGTGGCAGTGTCACAAAATAATAAATTATATTAGGCCTACGTGCCTTTGATTAAATCACATTCCTTGACACGGAAAATTTTCAATTACATTCCGGATTCATATTTCTAATAGATATACAGAACTTCACTAATAGCAAATTCAAGGATCTGGCCACCATTTTGTTCACCACTTTGGTTTACTTGCATTGCTACATAATACATTATGTGACATTGATTCCGTCGCATTCTTTTACCTCGTAAATGTTGATTTAGATCCTAAAATCATGATTCCATTGAATACATGACTTCACCCATAGCCATTTTAAGATTATGGCCGGTCAATTTGTCCGCCATTTTGGTTGTTAGTGTGGTGCTACATGTGTGACCTTGCTTCCATCGCATTCCTTGACCTCGAAAATGTTGATTTATACTTTGAAATCATATTTCTACTGCATACATAACTCCATTTGCAGCCGTTTAGGATTCTGACCGCCATTTTGTCCGCCATTTTGGTTTTTCTGCAGTGCTACATCTGTAACATTGGTTCCATCATATTCCTTGACCTCGAAAATGTTGACTTAGACCCTAAAATTATGATACCATTGCATACCGGACTTCACCTATAGCCAATTTAAGATTCTGGCAGCCATTTTGTCCGCCATTTTGGTTTTTAGTGCAGTGCTAGATGTGTGATCTTGCTTCCATCGCATTCTTTGACCTCGAAAATGTTGATTTAGACTCTGATATCATCTTTTTATTGCATTCATAGCTTCATTTATAGCCATTTTAAGATTCTGGCCGCCATTTTGTCCGCCATTTTGGTTTTCGTGCAGTGCTACATATATGTCTTTGATACCATTGCATTTCTTGAACCTCATAGTTTTAATTTAGAGTCTAAAACCGTGTTCCTATCACATGCAATACTTTACTTATAGCCATTTGAAGCAATTGGCAGCCATTTTGTCCGCCATCTTGTTTTCCCATTGAACGGCCAAAAATCCAGCTTGCTAACCGCGATTTTCGTTTTCAGGAGGGTCAAATTAGTCTAGAAACACCGGTTAGCAAATTGTTACATGATTTGCTTCTAACAGTGATTTCTAGAGCCCTTTTGAAATTCCAAGCCTAGACTATACCGTCTGCTCTACGACGACGGTTCGATTCCTGGCGCTGCAGAAGCTGATACGACGTACCGTCTGCTCTACGACGACGGTTCGATTCCTGGCGTTGCAGAGGCGGAGACGACGGTCCGTCCTGCTTGACGACGCCAATTCGATTCCTGACCACCGCGAATCTGCTGTGATCACTTCCGACGACGGAACTCACTTGCTACTGAGTCCGTTGTACTGGCGCTACAGAAGTCACTGGAACCTGACGACGCCGGTTCGATTCCTGACCACCGAGGGTCTGCTCTGACCATTCACGCAGGCGTCATTGCCTGCTGTGCCTAACGACGCCGGTTCGACTCCTGAACGCTTCGTATCTACTCCGTCCATTCACGCAGGCGTTATTGCCTGCTGTGAGCTCTATCGACGACGAATTCTGGCGCTACATAAACTGTTGCATCGACGCACGAATTCTGGCGCTACATAAACTGCTGCATCGACGCACGAATTCTGGCGCTACATAAACTGCTGCATCGACGCACGAACTCTGATTCCAGCGCTGTAGAAATTGACACAAACAGTTCGTTCTTGAAGTGCTATAGCGATTGCTGTGAACTGACATTCTGAACAGTGGCGCTACATAAATCGCCTAATGATTGCTGTGAACTCTATATGATCATCGTGGTTTCTTCAATAAACGTGTTTAAGCCTAGCCGGCTAGTCCTTGGTCTACAGCTAAGGCCTTACTGCGCGGACTGACTGAGGGTACCTTGACGACTGGGGTTGGTACTCGGCTCCTGGTGTTTTCGCCCAACCCCTGGTCCGCTACAATATGGTTGGATGGATGGATAGATGAACAGATGGATGGATGAAAGGACATATGGATGGATGGATGAATGATTGGATCGATAGACAGACAGACAGACAGACAGACAGATGGATGGATCATAGATGGATGGATGGACGATTGGAATCATTGGATCGATCTTGAAGTTGAACTTGAACTTGTTTATTGATCCCAGAAATGTCAAACATACAATTATGCATTCATAAAAGTACACAAAGCGATTAATTGCGGTTCACAATTGCATTGGGATAGCTTAATTAGTGTACAATTATTACTTTGAAATATAGGGAGCAATAGGCTACCCGAAGGGGAGTGATCCTGCTATTGTGGCCTATTTATCAAAGAAATTATTCTTCACTATGATATAATAAATGATAATAGGTCAAGAAACAGATGGAAATGGCAGTATTTTTTTGAATCAATTAAATTGTATCAGTGGGATACCCTCCCTCTGCTCAACTTAAAGAGAAAAAAAAAGAAGGAATGAGAACAAATAAACCACAGATTAAATGGGCTGTTCATTTTATATTTTTTAATGTGTGTGTGCACGGATTATAGGGATTTAAATCGAGCAAGACTCGTGGATGCACGAATATTTTCCGGTACATTGTTCCATAAAAGAGGACCTTGATACTTAATAGAAAACTTTCTAGTGTTTGTTTTAGCAAAAACACTTATGTAGATTAAATTTTTATTATTTCTAATGCCTTTAGTAGTTTAGTATATAAGTTAGGTCTAAAATAGGATGAGAATGCAAGTGGAAGAAGGTTGTTGTCATACTTACACATAAATGTACTAGTTTGGATGAATTTAATTTGGGATATTTTTGGCACGTTCAACTGATGATATAGGGGATAGTGTGAGTATTAAAGGGAGATTTAGTAACAATTCTTATGGCTTTTTCTGCAGTCTATTTAGTTTAGTTAGATGAGTTTCAATCAATCAATCAATCAAATATTTTTATTTTGCAACCAAAGTATACATGTAAGGTTCACACATCTTGCACATTGGTTACAAAAAAGGGAGGCCCTAAAGGGATAAAAGAATCCCACTGTAGATGTCATATGTAGATGTCCAGATGAGATTGCAATACCGTAACTTAACTATGGGTGTATAAATGTGAAGTATAATGATTTCAGTATGTGAAGTGGAAGAAGATAGGCTATTCTGTGAATTGTGCTTATATTTTTGGCATTTTTTATAAGAAAGTTCAGCTGTATGTGCATTCCATTTTAAGTGCTGGTCAATATGTACACCCAGGAATTTAGACGAGTATGGGCCTGCTTGCGGTAAAGAAAAATTTTCAATTATTAGGTTACTATAAGGAGGTGGAGCAAATTTTTTTACCTGATCTAAAAATTATATAGTTAGATTTGGCTATGTTCAGTGAAAGCTTATTGGCTTTGAACCATTCACTATAGGTCGTTATTTGCTATTTCAGTTAATTGCTCATTAGAGTAGTGAGAGTTTAAAAAAGCGTTTGAATCATCAGCAAATAGGAGGTAATGTAAAAAGTTGCAGAATTAGGAAGGTCATTTATATATATTATGAATAAGAGATAGATAGATAGACAGACAGACAGACAGGCAGACAGACAGACAGACAGACAAACAGAGGGATAGATAGATATAGTGTCACGCAGGGCTTTTTTTAGCGTGCAGTTGTATGCCTACACAAAATGTGCAGTTCTAAATGGATTTGTGTAGCTGTAAAAGCACTTCTGTACAGTTAAAACTAGCAAAAAATGGTTATTGTCATCTGATTGGAAGTAATTTACCATGGAGGATGTGAAAGGAAAGAAGGGGTTTGTGCAGTTCTAAAAATTCCATTAAAACAGCCCTGGTATCACGAGTCTCACGACCTTGACGCGATCTTTCTTTGGAAGTGACGTTTTACACAGGTGCGGGAAACGTATTTAAAATAACAAGTTTTGTTATTAAAATCGTTAGTATTGGCAGATGTTGTGTAAAGGTATTAGATGAGACGTTTAATCAGACAGTAGGCCTATTTTTTAGAATCGGTAGACAGACAGGCCTTGCTGACTTAGTCGCTTTGTCAGCCAGCGTTTGAGTACTTCGCCCAAGCAGTGGGGGCTAGGGAGGTCGATCGCCTTAGACCGTCCATGGGCTATCAGCAGTCGGCCCTTTGCCTTTTCTTCATAATGCGCCCCGTGGGTGCATCAGAGGTGTTAATAGTGTCTTGCCCGCTGGCCTATGACCCAGTGACCTTTCACCTCCCGACGCCGGTCGCTGGATTCGACTGGACCTGTTTGTTTGGTCCTAGCACTCCTTCGCTGTTGGGCAGAAGTGCTGTGGAAATGCTGTGACTGTGACAGAGAGATATATGGATAGATTGGTGGATGGATGTATGGTTTGGTGTACGGACGAAGGGATAGATAAACAGGTAGACAGACAGACAGACAGACAGACCGACAGACAGACGGATGGATCGATAGATGGATGGATGGGTTGGTGGATGGGTCATGGGTGAGTACATGGATGGATGGATGGATGGATGGATGGATGGATGGATGGATGGATGGATGGATGGATGGATGGGTTGGTGGATGGGTGAGTGCATGGATGGATGGATGGATGTATGGAAAAATGGATGGGTGGATTGGTGGACAGTCAGACTTAATGGATGGATGGATGCACGGACGGACGGATGGTTGGATTTATGGATTGGTGGACTACAACCTGTCATATGACCAAGTAGTCATTCCTCGTAATCATGACTGCAAATTGCCATATCATATGTAATGTACTAGAGACCTTAAACTATTTTTGGTGGAATTGTTGTGATATAAGTTATTGTCAGTTTAAAAATATCGAGGCCTTGAAGGCTTACAAGAAAAGGTGCAAATAATAGGTTTCTAGCATTCAGAGGGAATTCGAATTTGAACGTTTGCACCTTTTGCACAATGCAAAAACTGGTGACAACAGAATTGTGAGCACATCTTAAATAACTGCAGAGAGACCCTGGAACATGAAAACAAGGTGGCATGACTTCAGAAATAAATTAATTTCTCACAAATTTTGAAAAAAATTGACATTGCTGAAAAGTTGCAAGTTATGCACCTTTCCCAATAAATGAAGTTTGCACTTCTGCTTGTAAAATATAATTAAATAATACATATGCACCCTTGCCTGAAAGAGCAAGGATTTGTGCACCTTTGCCAGTGAAAGGAGCTTTACAGTTCTACTTGTAAGGCATAATTAAATATGCACTTTTATATTGTATTTTGTCTGTGTTGTATACATGCACTTATGGGCCATGACACATTTTACAATGATGTTCTCTTATGGATGAAAAACTGTGAATTTTAAGTGTAGTGGTGTGTAGCGTTATATTTGCAGTTCATTGAAACATTCCATATCCTCCGCTTTCTGGTTTGTATTAAGCACTCCTCAAACCATCTTTACACTTTTCAGTTTTACACATGTCTCTATATATGCTGAAAAGTCCCAAGATAATAATGCACCTTTGCAGATAAAAGGAATTTTGCATTTTTTGCTTGTAAGGTATCATTAAGTATTCACTTTGCCTGTATTGTATTTTGTCTGTGTTGTATACATGCACTTATGGCACAAGTACAATGATGTTCTCTTATGGAAGAGAAATTGTAAATTACAAGTGTAGTGGTTTGTAACGTTCTCTTTACTGTTTCTTTATTATTACTCGAATTGCCCCGGCCACTGCCCATCGCCCCAATGACTTATTGAGCAATAATTATTTTAAGTTCAAACTTCAAAGTGAAGATTTTTATGAACTGATCACATATATTATAAATAAAACAATAATATCAAATTTGAATAATTGTTATGTATTTTAATATCCTTTTAACGATGCCATATAAACTATAGAATTAGGAAGCATTGTACAACTTGGCAATATTCAATAATGTTTATAAATTTAAACTAACAACATTGCAAAAGAATGCCTCAAAGTCATAATACCGAATTTCTTAATAAAACCAAGGCTAAACAGTTGTGAACAGCAATAATCAATAACCATGACACTAAGTCACAGTCCTCATTTTCAGAGGTTTAGTCAGTGTTTGGTTCTGGCAAACTGCATGCCTCTCAATTTTCCAAACAGAAGTCAAAATTTTGAAAATGGTAAATCATAGGAATGACTCTGTTGTTAGACAAGCAAGTCTGTTTTCGTTGCCTTGGACATGGACAGCTGTTTCGAGTAGCGTAGGTCGACTTCAGTTCACCTTGAATTATTAGGTTATGTCCGCCCCATTCCAAGCTGTTTGCTCTTGAAACTGGCCTTGTAATAAATTGGGTTTAGCTGATCATTTTCACACAGTAGGCCTAGGCTAAATATCGTAACTATGTTGAACCAGTCCACACTCCACAGTGTCATCATCTAGGTCTACCTGTAATTCTTTTATCAGCCATGGTTCTAAGGTCAAAGAAGTAGCAGAAGGACAGCTGTTATATAATTAATAGTATATGAGTGATTTGACCAACTGCATGACATTATGATCATTATCCCATTTCTGAACAGAATAGAGGCCGCTTGGACTTTTAATTAGCAGACTCGCACTCCATGAGTCTGATCGGATCATCGGAGATTAGAAATTATCGTTTGATTATTGTTTTGGAAGATTTTTCACTGCATGGAGGGCTGGGCCTATAGCCGAAACTAATATATATATATATATATATATATATATATATATATATATATATATAATGTCGAAAGTAAGGATGAGCATAATGAGAATTATGACGAACAAATTATTTCTTGTCTCAGAGTTCCAAAGCACGGAATTATCGTCGTTGAAAATTCAGAATCAACTCAGATTGATGCATAGGCCTACTGTTCTAACGTCACCAATTTTGTATTTCCCAGCAAAAAATGAAACAATGGAACACGTCTATAGGCTACTTAATTGTTTATTGAATACCAACAAGCTTAGTTAAGCTGACACAGTCTCACACAGACACAACTTAAACAAATTACACAAGTAGACCTAGGCTACAGGTTGAGGCTTCCATATAGTTAGGCCTGTAGGCAACATGAATAATGTCAATATGGCTCTGGGCTTAAAGTGGCTGCATGGACGGCGTCCATGCACTTATTTTCAAATCTGCACACCGTTCTGCCATTTATTTCACTGTAAGAGCTTATACAGGAGACCGCATCATCCTATTCGATCTGGTAGCATTGTAAAGTATGTGATCTCATTCGGAAGTTATAGGCCTATAATTTTGTCGCTGGCAGTGATCGAAAGGTTCTTCATATTAGTTTGCTTGAATTGTTTCATATATCAGCAAGAGTCTAATAAAATGAAAATAATTATCATCATAATATAGCCTAGTAAGCCTACCAATCAATTTCTACAGCACAGGCAAGTTTAAAATGTTTCTAAGTTGAGAAGTCATCATTTAAGCAAAAAACGAGTAAGGAATAGTCTACATTCAACAGTGCACATCTATAGGCCCTAGGCCTAATACGCCCTATACTAGGGTGACCATTTTCTGGCCATCAAAAACCGGGACGCTTTTTCGGAAAACTAACAATCTACACTGTGTCCGGATAAAAATGGACCCATTTGGTAAATATGAAATTAAATAGTAAATACCTATGTAGGCCTACACTGCATTGCACAGTTGTTAGGCATACAATACAGTACAACCATTAATTTTCCATTTCGTTTTCTATAGGCCAGCTCCGGATTTTTCCCGCACTTTACTCGTTTACAAAAATTGTTCGACGGTCACGGGCACTGGCCGGTCATTAAATTTTGTCCTGCTCATTAATTTTACCCTTGACCTGTCTCATGACCTAGAGTTCTTCATAACTTTTTAGGACGCCATTTAATTCCTTCAACCTGCTGAATAACTCTCATTAATCATTATTGCCCTAATGCGACCTTCTGAAATCAATATCTGGCGACGTCACTGAAATATTGCAGGTTTTTCTGAAACCTTTCTTCTTAGACTTTGAAAATTTTTGTAAACTGTTAACTAAACTCACTACTAAATATGTAATATTATAATAATAATTATTCCACATGAATCGACAACTTCTCTTTCGCTTTGACTTCTTTGTGGGTTACAAACTATACTTGCTCTGTCATTTACAAAGAACTGACGTTTCCAATATCCAAGTTTAGAATTTATTTTTCCTTCATATCAAAAACCGGGACAATTTTACCCTTTTGCCAAAGTTGTCGGGACACCGGGACGCACCACAAAAAACCGGGACATGTCCCGGAAAACCGGGACGTATGGTCACCCTACCCTATACGAAGTTGCACAGTTTTGCTTTTAATATGGGTCTATTAGTTATATATTATAGGCCTAGTCAATGATGATTTGGTGTAGCGATGACATTGTTCCGCGCAGAAGTAGGCCTACACAACTTTTACGCAATATAGCCTAGGCCTACCTGTAGGCCTAATAGGCTAGTTAGAGTATAAGTTGTGTAGGCCTACATCTGCGCGGAACAGACGCGGAAAGTAGCCTACATATTATGTACTTTGCCTGTCGAAAATTAAATAGCCCAGAAGTTACGCAATGAAATTCAGAGAGTTTTTATATCAAATAGGCCTAGTCCTACTCATCTTCGAATAAAATGACTTAATATGCGCCTTTGTTTCTCTTGTTTTGTTAACTAGAACGCTTTACACTTATTAACATTCTGTTTACATTAGTCTACTTTTCATTTATTGATATCATCGTGATGTATTTTTACTTCGATTTCCCATGCATTATTCGTTTGCGATTGGAATAATAAAGGCTGTACTTGCTTACTTACTTGTTGCAATCAGCATTTTCTGATCAGCATTTTACCCATCAATCAGCATGAGAAATCAGCACTTTCCTCATCAGCATTTTACCCCTTGCCGATCAGCAAATCAGCAATCAGCAAATCAGCATTTTACCCGTGCCCGGTAAAAAGGCAACTCGGCGATAGGCTAGCAGGAGAGGAAGGTTAGGCGAAGGAGAAGGACGGGGAAGAAGAAGAAACAGAGAGTAAGCTTAGAGAAGGATTCTATCATTAAATTGACGTTTGAACTGAAGAGCTTAAATTTAGCCTGTAGTAAGAACTAGTAACAACTAGGCCCTATAGTAGGCCTAGCCTACCTATAGGCTATAGCATGTCTTGCAGACAATGCAGAGGCCCACGCAAAGGCAGGCCGCCCAAGGTCTGTAGCCTATAGCCTATAGGCCTAGTGGCTAAAGAACTTCTAAAGATGGCAGAAATGTTTTCCTTCTATTACCTAAATCGAGTGCCCCAGCTGTCAACAATAATTACATGTAATTACAGAATGCTCCCTCCAAGAAACTTGATTGATAGCCTAAATGTTTCGCCGAATTAAATATTTCCCGATCATGAACCTCTAATTTCCCATCACTAATGTTTTTATTTGCCCCGATGCTGTGTGCTTTTTTCGCTCGGGGCAGCAGCGCCACAGCAACTCGATCCTGGGCCGTGATTCACATCTTGCACACCTTCCCCCTCTGATCGATGGCTGCATGCTGGAAGCGGACGCTGAAACAAATTGTTCATCCGGCCGGCCACATTCACCATTGACCCGGAGTCCTGACCCCAGTCAACAGAGCCCGATCCAATCCGTGACACGGACGACCCTCCGGCGATCCACGGCTATACATCACCGATCAGCGGCGCACAGCACAATTCGGCAATTTTAAAGCACCCGGGCCGGACCCGGGCCAGACCCGAGCCAGCAAAAGAGGCCAACAAGATGTACGGGGTCATATCTACATCGTCACTTACCGAAATTAGTTTTAAGAGATATGTGGGATCATAATCGAAAAAGAGCCACCGCCGATGCCGTCGCCGGCCGGATGTGTAGCCTACACGCCGCCCTGCATGTAGGCCTATACCGGTGGCGCACAAGATGGCGGTCGCCGTGCGTGTGCGCGTGCGCAGACGAAATCGCTACCAATTTCGAGTATGAACTGTCGAGTATTTATGGCCGCGGTCGGGTTATGGTCTATTGCTATTCATGAAAGCACTCCTGTATTCAACTCGAGATCTATCATTATTTCGCGGGAGATCTAACCTCCTCCCCATCCCCCTCCTCCCACCGGCAGCTATGGACTGGCGCTCCAATCAATCAGACGAAAGGGACACATCTCTGTATAGCGTAAAAACGGATTAGCGGCCGCCGTGTTTCGCTGCTACCCCCCCCCCCCCCAACCCCCACCACCTCGACCGAAGGACAAAATGCAGAACCTTCCAGAATTACCAACGACCGACCGACGGATAAAAAGCGCGGGAGCGGAGCAGACGATAATCTCGACAAAGGATTGCGACCTATATAATATACTAAGCAACAATTCTTTTTAAAAGCGTCTTAATATAATATGATCGGAAACAATCTTTCATCGAAAGAAGAAGTGAGAAAGTTGGTCGCGGGGCGAGAAACACGCATTGAAGAAAATGGATGAAACTGTTATTATAACTTCTTATTATTTGAGGCAATCTTAGAAATCGGATTGAGCCGATGAAACAACGACAGTAAAACAGAAACCAGTGGCACAAGAAGTGTACACTGTACAAAGACAGCAAAAAGATACACGGCCTTGCGTTTCATATCTAATCTGGTAGACCATGTAGGCCTAATCTATCGCTTTAGCGTTCAAATTCTTTGCGGATGCAGGGATTTTTAGCGCGCAGTTGTAGGCCTACACTCTTAATAATATCCGTACTAGAAGAAACTAAATAGTTAGTTAGGATACTAAATAGTTACATAGCATACTAAGTCCTTATTTAACTTACTATGTGGTAGCCATGTTACTCCAAACCTCCGAAGTAACCTAAAGCTTAATACAGAAATTTGAGCTTACTCCAACCATCTGAGGTATCCTGGAGAAACCTGAAGTAAGGTCAGGCTGCTCTGCACACTTAATCACTGTACCGCCGCCATAGGAGGAAATTTCCATTCGAACTATTTGGTGATGATGATGAGAATGATGATGAAGACGACGACGATGTTGATGACGACGACGACCACATATCTGATGCTGATGGTAATACTTGCAGCTGTGGGGATGATTATAGTAGCGATGATGATGATTACGATGATGATTATGATGATGGTGATTATGATGATGATAGCTATGACGATTGTAGCCCAATGACGATTATGACGACGATGACAACTAAGATATAAACGAAGATGAGGATGAAGAGAGTGAAGACGACGACGACGATGATGACGATAATGACGACCACGAGTATGAAGACAAGAATGATGATGACGACGACGTCCAGATAAATGATTATGAGTATGACGATGATTTTGTTGATGACGACGACCAAATAAATGATGAAGATGACGAGGATGAATAAGATGAAGACGACGCCACATTGGCTTAAAGAAAAAAAATTGAAGAAAAAAATATTTGTCTAAAACGGGACTTGAACCACAACTACTGGTGTGAAGTGATAACGCCGTAACCAACTCGTCCACACACCATCGACGGTAAATGAATAAAAAGTGTCTATTAAGCTCTATTCAAACCGAAACAAGGATATTCGTAATCGTAATCGTAAATTCGTAACCTCCAAATTTCTAGAGCGCCACTCGAAAGCCAAGCGCCGGGCACCAGCTTATTCACGAGCGCAGCGTCGAGTGAAATGGGTTATCTTTATGATTTTCCGGTAAAATTCCATTAGGATACTGTTGCCTAATGGTCATAGGCTGTGGCCTGCCATAATAAGTCAACGATACGAATCGCTGTAATGCCATATTCAAATTGTGAAATAAATTACATTAAAAATATGTTATTTAATCTTGAATTTGAAACACATTGGCTTACAGAAAAAATTTGAAGAAAAAAATATTTGTCTAACACGGGACTCGAACCACAACTTCTTGTGTGAAGTGATAACGCCGCAACCAACTCGTCCATACAGCATCAACGTTATATGAAAAAAAATTGCGTATTAAACTCTATTCAAACCGAAACAAGGATATTCTTAATCGTAATCGTAAATTCGTAACCTCCAAATTTCTAGAGCGCCACTCGAAAGCCAAGCGCCGGGCACCAGCTTATTCACGAGCGCTGCGTTGAGTGAAATGGGTTATCTTCATGATTTCCCGGTAAAATTCCATTACTGTTGCCTAATGGTCATAGGCTGTGGCGTGCCATAATAGGTCAACGATACGAATCGCTGTAATGCCATGTTCAAATTGTGAAATAAATTACATTAAAAATATGTTATTTAATCTTGAATTTGAAACACATTGGCTTACAGAAAGAATTTGAAGAAAAAAATATTTGTCTAACACGGGACTCGAACCACAACTTCTTGTGTGAAGTGATAACGCCGCAACCAACTCGTCCATACAGCATCAACGGTATATGAAAAAAAATTGCGTATTAAACTCTATTCAAACCGAAACAAGGATATTCTTAATCGTAATCGTAAATTCGTAACCTCCAAATTTCTAGAGCGCCACTCGAAAGCCAAGCGCCGGGCACCAGCTTATTCACGAGCGCTGCGTTGAGTGAAATGGGTTATCTTCATGATTTCCCGGTAAAATTCCATTACTGTTGCCTAATGGTCATAGGCTGTGGCGTGCCATAATAGGTCAACGATACGAATCGCTGTAATGCCATGTTCAAATTGTGAAATAAATTACATTAAAAATATGTTATTTAATCTTGAATTTGAAACACATTGGCTTAAAGAAAAAATTTGAAAAAAAAATTAGTCTAACACGGGACTCGAACCACAACTTCTTGTGTGAAGTGATAACGCCGCAACCAACTCGTCCATACAGCATCAACGGTATATGAAAAAAAATTGCGTATTAAACTCTATTCAAACCGAAACAAGGATATTCTTAATCGTAATCGTAAATTCGTAACCTCCAAATTTCTAGAGCGCCACTCGAAAGCCAAGCGCCGGGCACCAGCTTATTCACGAGCGCTGCGTTGAGTGAAATGGGTTATCTTCATGATTTCCCGGTAAAATTCCATTACTGTTGCCTAATGGTCATAGGCTGTGGCGTGCCATAATAGGTCAACGATACGAATCGCTGTAATGCCATGTTCAAATTGTGAAATAAATTACAATAAAAATATGTTATTTAATCTTGAATTTGAAACACATTGGCTTAAAGAAAAAATTTGAAGAAAAAAAATTAGTCTAACACGGGACTCGAACCACAACTTCTTGTGTGAAGTGATAACGCCGCAACCAACTCGTCCATACAGCATCAACGGTATATGAATAAAAAAAATTGCGTATTAAACTCTATTCAAACCGAAACAAGGATATTCTTAATCGTAATCGTAAATTCGTAACCTTCAAATTTCTAGAGCGCCACTCGAAAGCCAAGCGCCGGGCACCAGCTTATTCACGAGCGCTGCGTTGAGTGAAATGGGTTATCTTCATGATTTCCCGGTAAAATTCCATTACTGTTGCCTAATGGTCATAGGCTGTGGCCTGCCATAATAGGTCAACGATACGAATCGCTGTAATGCCATATTCAAAATGTGAAATAAATTACATTAAAAATATGTTATTTAATCTTGAATTTGAAACACATCGGCTTACAGAAAAAATTTGAAGAAAAAAATATTTGGCTAACACGGGACTCGAACCACAACTTCTTGTGTGAAGTGATAAAGCCGCAACCAACTCTTTATGATTTCCCGGTAAAATTCCATTACTGTTGCCTAATGGTCATAGGCTGTGGCCTGCCATAATAGGTCAACGATACGAATCGCTGTAATGCCATATTCAAATTGTGAAATAAATTACATTAAAAATATGTTATTTAATCTTGAATTTGAAACACATCGGCTTACAGAAAAAATTTGAAGAAAAAAATATTTGGCTAACACGGGACTCGAACCACAACTTCTTGTGTGAAGTGATAAAGCCGCAACCAACTCTTTATGATTTCCCGGTAAAATTCCATTACTGTTGCCTAATGGTCATAGGCTGTGGCCTGCCATAATAAGTCAACGATACGAATCGCTGTAATGGCATATTCAAATTGTAAAATAAATTACATTTAAAATATGTCATTTAATCGTGAATATGAAACACATTGTCCGTAAGAATAGTCCATGGTGTGCTGGTCGCCATAGAACTGTCATTAATTGTTGGGCCTATTATTATTATTATTATTTTTATTATTATTATTATTATTATTATTATTATTATTATTATTATTATTATTATTATTATAACACCATCATTTATTTCCGTTTCAAGCTGTGCAAACGCCAACCGGCTGTGCCTGATAGGCTAAACACTGAACCGCTGTCAAAACAACAGCATAGGCTTTTAGCCTATAATTATTATTATTATTAGGCCTATTAATTTTATTATTATTATCACCATCAGCATTTTCATAATTATTAATAATAAATCCATCTCCTAAATCTTGTTTACGATAAGCCTAATCTTATTAGACTTCGTTTGACCTAACGAGAAAAGCCAAGTGAGCTAGATAGAAGGCAGAATGGGTCTCCTTGCAATTGTAGATTCAGAGGTAGAAACAGGACTGAATGCCATATCAACTAGGCCTAATAATACGAAGTCGTTATGTCATTGACAAGAATATAATATTATACAAAAGATATGCTTATTCAATAGCCTAGATCCACTGCAGTCAGTAGAATTGATCTTGGCTATGGGTAATTTTGATGGCAGGTCTTTTTGATAAAAATGTTTAGGCCTACCCGAACACATAGAACAATAATGGTTAAATGTTGCCTAGGCCTAGGCCTAAATGACGGATGACGAATACATCCCAACATGCAAAGCGCAGTGCAGAGAATGCGTCATATTTTTTTACAACACGACAATCTGACATTCATGCACTTTGTTACTAAAATTAAACAATAATAGGCCTAGCCTACTGTGAAAGCGCCATCGAGTAAGCTAACATGTGGACTGAGAATATAGGCCCACATGCTTACTTCGCCATATAGGGTAAGCAAAGATATTAGAGTCCAATAAAAGACTCTAGGCCTAATATATTTGATATAAGAGCCTTTCTGCATAGTGCTGTAATATGCCGAAGAAATTTTTGTCGAGGCAACGGCCTCTGTTAATGCTGGATCCTCCTTCTGCTGCTTACAGCTACTAAGCGGTAAAACAGAGTACCAGCCTTGAACGGAAGATGAAGCAGGGCGCCAGCGTTACACGATCGGTGCGGGCAGCCTTTGTGTCTCAAGTTTGGCGACCGCGTGGTTCAATTTGATGGAGGAAATTTGTAAGTAGACTATTTGAGTAAATATTGGAATTTCTGTGCCATAATTTGATTTAACTGTAATTTGGCATAACTATAATATCGGGGACATAAAGACAGTACTGCGTTAATTTACTGGTGTACCGTGTAGTGATGATCTGTTCGGATCAGGTTAGGCGGGGGTCGGCCTAAAGCCCGAAAACGAAAAAAACTACACAAAAAGCCCAATTTACCGATAACAGTTATATAAAAAGCCGCCGAACTCCCGAAAAATTATCCAGAGCTGCATTAATTTCATGTCATAATGATCCTGTTGATGTTGTTGATAACAACTTTTAAGTCTGAAACTCGGCAATCCCGAGGACTGCATGCCCATACTCCAAACAATATGCTTGCCAACGATTGCAATAAAATAGAGCGCAGCGACCTATCAACTGCATCCCACCATGCAAAGCGCTCAGTAAGTAAGTAACCGGCTCATTGCCCACATGCACGATAAGTAAGTATTGTTTGTATGTGCACTTATTATAGCGCCCCTTCAAGCTCTCTCTACTCAGAGGCGCTCCCGAATGCAGAGCGTACACTGCATCGGAGTTTCACGCCGAAACGCTGAGCAATTGTGAGTGAAGGACTTGCCGAGGGTCTTTACGCGGCGAGGTGGATTTGAACCTTCCGGCTCCAAGGCAATAACGCCACCACTACACCACCGCGCCCCACAAGTAGTCAAGGTAGGTAAGCAACAATAAAAATTAAAGCGACTTGGATAAGAAACGTTTCACATGATCTAACAATAACGCTACATACGCAAATTGGCGTCTTGAATTGTCACGTTTAATATGTTCTTACGATAAAGCTACCGAATTAATAGAAACATTATGGGCCTCTACCTAAGTGTTCAAAATAATAGCGAAAATGGTCGTACCCAGCTGATAGCTTCATAGGCGCCAGGCGGAACATCAGCTAAATTATAGTTTCTAAAGTTCCGAATTCTTTGACAAAGTGCAGGATTATTTACTTTAAAACTGTAATATACTGCATATCTAACCATAAATCACCCTTTCTATTAATTCGCTTTCCAGATATCAATGATTTGCAGCAACAGTCTTTTACAGTAAAGTCCCCATATAGTGATTTTTCATTTTACTGCTGTGACTTTTATTATAAAACTGAACTAGTGATTTTTCTTTTGCATGTTTTGGTCATCAAAGAAGAAGATGCTTTGGTCATCGAAGTGACAGTGAATGTCACTTGAAGCTGTTCCTGATGGCTCTTTTGTCAGGTTGAGGTTGGTTTAAATTTTCATCTTATTTTTCAGTGAAATTCCTTTTAACTTCTCCAACTTCAGAGGATATTCAAGATCCATCAATCTACATGTATAAGTGTGATATTTTTCAGATAAAAACGCTGAAAGGGTCAAGGTCAAGATTAGAGTGTTAAATAGTCAAATATGGTCTTCATGTTCAACTTTTAAACAGTTATAAATAATCTACTCTAATAGGTCAACAAAAGAGCTGAATATTGACACCAAGAACACCTAGGTCTCGTGCAAGCTGAGATACAGGCATTCACTCATGCGAGGTTGAGCGGCTCGGGTTTTACGCTTCATGTATATTGGCATGTAATTGGCACAAAAAGATTTTTTTTTTGAGTTTACACTTGTCTCCTGTAACCCAACAAATGTGATAGATTTCAAGTAAATCCAAGTCTCTGATGTCAATTTTGATTGTAAATTTGGTAGAATTGACACGGAATCACCTGTATGTTTAAAAATGTTTCGTTTCATATGTCTATTCTGTTAAATCAGCTTGTATTTTAAAAAGCGTTTTGTCTACGTTGTGCAGGTCGACCAGTATTCAAAACGTTTCTGCCGGATTCATCTGAAGTTCTGGACGTGTTATCCATGATGGTAGTAGTACCAGCAGCCCATCCGAGAATTCGGTACACAGTATCTTTCTTGGTATGTACAGAGTGGTCCAAAAGTAAGCTAAAGTATTAATGTTTAAGTCAAGTTTTACAGGCTTAAATGTATCTTATTGTATACTAGCTGGGGTACCCGACGTTGCCGGGAATTTTAGGATTCGCAAATCCTCTACTTCCCCACCCTCACTTCGCCCCATTCTCTCCCTCCCACCATCCATCCATACCTCCTCCCTGCTTCTCATTCACTCCCTCGGTGCCCTCACCTTCCCTCCCTCACCTCCCGTCCCCTCTTTATCTCACTCCCTCCCGTCCCCCTTCCCTCACCTCCCGTCCACTCACTTTCTCCCTTCCTTACTCCCTCCATCCCCATTAACTTCTGTTCCCTCCCTTCCTCCTTCCCTGTATGAGAATTAAAAAATTTAATACATGGGTCATTCCACGCCATTTCAACAAATGGCTGCAGGTTGACCATCTTGGATTTTAATGAAAATTGTACAGAATGTTCATTATGGTATTAGAGGAAACTATTCCAAATTTTAGATCAATATCTTCAGTAGTTTTAAAGAAATTAAATTTTAAAGACATATGGGGTAACCTCGTTTTTGACGTTTTGGAACTCACGTCTAAATTTGTAGCGACGTTCAGTAGCTCATAACTTCATTAATATAGCAGATAATTTTATGAAATTTTCAGGATGTTTAGTCTTTGTGGTTGAGATGACATGCTGAAGAAATGAAAGATCAGTGTTGAAAATTCTGATGTTAGGACCCAACTGAAAATGGGGGAAAACTTGCGATTGTCTGACGATCACACTTTGCTGCCGTGGTGTGGCCAAATTGAATTTTTTAAAAAGAATATTTTAACAACTCCTGATACTAATGTACTTTCTCTACAAAAATATGCAACATTTTTGAATTTCTGATGCATGCCTACTACCATATGGCCTTCTAAACATGGAAAATTGTATTCGGAAGACCATTTTCAAGGTCAAAGATCATCATGTTTGATAGGTCAGTGAGCAATGAAATTTACATAATTGGAAAGAGCAGCTCAGATACTCTAAGTTCACCAAAAATTGTGATGATGTCTCTTCTTGTTCGTGTAATATTTTAATTTCAATTGTGGCAGTTTTCTGCATTCGCGAGTTTATAATGGGGTCAATATCAAGCCATTATATTGTGAAAACATATCTGTAATAAGTTAATTTTCACAGATTTCAGTCTACTCATCTTCCTCAGTTCTTGAATTTATATGGTAGATGTCTATCTTTATGAGTCCTTATCATATGAGGGATATATCTAAGAGATACACATGCCCGAGAAAATGTAAATTGGCATTTGTGCAACATTTAAAAATTTATAAATTAAAAATCACGTGGACTACCACCCAGATATTTGCATATTTGGAAAGAACACAAAATGCTGATTGGATGAAAAAATCAATCCTCTGGTTAATTTGTTGGCTGTGATATGACAGTTCAAACTTGGTTGATCATGCCGTTTTTCGTGGGAGATGGCATTTGTACAACATCTGCAGATTTATTAATTGAAAATCACAAGGACTACCACCCACATTCTTGCTTCCCTGGAAAGAGCATAAAAAACAGATTAGAAGAAAAAATATCAGCCCCCTGGTTAATTTCCTGGTCGTGATATGACAGCCCAAAGTTGCGGGATCATGCTGTTTTTCGAGATTAGCTTTTAATTCAAGTTGCACAAAGTAATCACGAGATCCAGCAACTTTGGGCTGTCATATCATGACTAGAAAATTAACCAGAGGGCTGATATTTTTTTCATCTAATCTGTTTTTTATGCTCTTTCCAAGGAATGCTCAAGAATATGGGTGGTGACCTTGAAAATTGTCTTCCGAATACAATTTTTCATGTTTAGAAGGCTATATGGTAGTAGGGCCCAAAAAATATGTTGTGTTTTCGGTAACAGAGCTAAAAAAAATTGGGTAGGTAGGTCGGAAAATATTTTTATTTTGTAAAATATTTTTATGCAATGACTATCCGAAAAAGTATACCCCACTAGTCTTTTTTGCACGCTGAAACAAAGTACGTGTTCTAAGCAAGTATAAACTGCCTATTTCCCGACTATCTGCACCTAAAACTGCTCTAGAAACAGTCCTATTAATTTCATTTTGTTGACGTCTCTTATGTTATGTCAATACAAATGTTTTTTTTTTAAATTTGAAAAAAAATTAAATTTTTTTTTGAAAAAAAAATTTTTTTTGAAAAAAAATTTTTGAAAAAAATATTTGGGTCGCGGCCATAAAAATGGGTCGGTCGCGTTACCGGAAACACAACACTTTTTTTTACGCCTAGGCATGCATCAGAAATTCAAACTTTTTGCATAATTTTGTAGTGAAAGTACATTAGTATCAGGAGTTGTTAAAATATTTTTAAAAAAACTTTATTTTGGCCACACCAGGGCAGCAAGACTATCGCAAGTTTTTTTCTCCTTATTTTCAGTTGGGTCCTAACATCAGAATTTTCAACACTGATCTTTCATTTCTTCAGCATGTCATCTCAACCACAAAGACTAAACATCCTGAAAATTTCATAAAATTATTTCCTATATTAATGAAGTTATGAGCTACTGAACGTCGCTACAAATTTAGACGTACGTGATTTCCAAAACGTCAAAAACGAGGTCACCCCAAACGTATTTAAAATTTAATTTCTTTAAAACTACTGAAGATATTGATCTAAAATTGGTGTAGTTTCCTCTAATACCATAATAAACATTCATTAAAAGTTTCATTAAAATCCTAGATGGTCGAGCTGGAACTTTCTGAAAAATTTGTTGATTTGGCATGGAATGATCCACATGCTAAAGGGGTTAAGCCAGCCATCATTGGCAACGACATTGTTTTGAAGACGGGCACGCTGAAAAGTAATGTTTCTATGTCATGCATTTAAAATAACGGTAAACATGTTGAGACCAGCCCAAATCACCCAAATAGATTTTCAAAATACACAACAGCCAGATTTCCCGTAAAAAGTGTCATAATAGAAAGTGGCCTAATTTCCAAAACTGTTGAGACTTTAATTGATTGCGTGGCATTTTGAACTTGTTAAGTGTTGTTGATGACCTGATTTTATATGCTAACTGGTATAGGTAGGTTTCTACTGATTAGGGCATTCGTGTTGTCACAGCGCAAGAAAAGTTGATAAAATAGAACTAAGTTATGGCAATACGCTAATGATGAAGTCAGAAATATAATCAAATTGGAATTTCACCTTTGCTACTGATTGACTGGCATTCTGTAGCAGCATAAATAAATTTTTACTGGATTTTTCTTAAACAATCAGTGTTCTGGTGTGCAATTCTGCGTGCATTTCTGAGCTCTGGAAATTTTGCAATACCAAATACACTTGTATTTTATTGTATTCTGCTCTAAGTGCAGTCTTAGTATGAATAGTGTATTTTCACATGCAATCTTGTAATTATAAATGTACTGCAGCTTTTGTTCATGCTTTTGAAACTAGTAGATGTGATTACAGCTGATCGTGCTTGGTTTGATCGGAAAATTCGAATTAGCCTCCTAGTTAATCTCTTGAATGCTTGCTATATAAATTTTTGGAATGAATATTTGATGATTATATTATCCAAAGTGTGCTGTTGATAATAATTTCAGCATCTTGATAATGAGTCCTGGCTTTTTTTTAAAAATTAATTTCCAAGGTCTGGCTGGTGAGTGGCTGCACCTTTCCTCACAGATTGCACAAACTGTGTTGTAGCTGGCTTCGCTAGGTCCTGCTGGGCCTCTGACCCTTTGGGATCTGTTTACATTCTATGCACATCTTATCTTACCTCCCCGCTGTTGTTATGTGTACTCTTCTAGTGGTCAGCTATATGCTAATGCTATTCAAGCATACGTCCAGTTTACTGCCGTGCAGCTGATGCAGTGGAATCTGTTGGGCTGTTGGGCTCAGCAATTGATGCCTATGGCTGGATGACATGAAATCGCTTGCTTTTGAACCCATGCAAAACCATTCATTTGGTTTGACAGCTGGCTTGTCTAGACCCACACCTTTGGGCTTAGACCTTCCCGATATTGCTTTCTCTCATACGGTCACCGACCTTGGGGTGACCTTGACCTATAAATTTATGACATGTCTTTCACAGCACATCAATTTGGTCACATGATGCTTTTACTACCAGCTCCATCAACTGCATGTTGACTTGTAGTCCCTATCTTAGTAGGCTATCGACCTGTCTCCGACCTTGCAGCCCGTCGAGCTCTTCGCTCCACGACAACGGGGACCTTTTGGTTCCTCGAGCTCGCACTTCTACAAGACAGCCCCGAGCCTTTTCTACTGTGGGTCCCACTATCTGGAATGGCCTCCTACTAAACTTGCGACTTATGCCTAGACTAAATTCACCTGCTTTTTATAAGTCGCTCAAAACCTATTATTTTAGCTGTGGCTGGACTAGGAGCGCCTCTGAGTAGGTTTCCTGAAGAAGCGCTATATAAATTCACGAAATGAATGAATGAATGAATGAATCCCGTGATGCTGCTGTGGTCCTTGTCCACGTCTTGTTACCAGCAGAGTTGGTCATTGCTGCTCGTTCCTTGCTGGTCACGCATCTGGCTAAATAGGGCGTCTTCACCGGGTCCTTGGCTCTGCTGCTTTGCTTGTTGGTCATATTTCAAAATATGTCTCGACTTCTGCTTACATAAATACCATGCATGTTTGAAACAATTTAGGACTGCATTGAAGCAAATATTGGTGCATGTTCAACTATTCATGCTGTGTATGTTGAATTGGTATGAAATGGTGAACCTGCTTGTTTAATTTTGTAAATTGAATCTCTTCAGTTATGAACATATTAAGTTTTTTCTCATATTTCTTACTTGTCATTCAGGCGTAAAAAAATTTGTGTTTCCGGTAACAGAGCTAAAAAAATTGGGTAGGTAGGTCGGAAAATATTTTTATTTTGGTAAAATATTTTTATGCAGTGACTATCCGAAAAAGTATACCTTACTAGTCTTTTTTGCACAAAGGTACACGCTGCAACAAAGTACGTGTTCTAAACAAGTATAAACTGCTTATTTCCCGACTGTCTGCACCTAAAACTGCTCTAGAAAACAGTCCTATTAATTTCATTTTGTTGACGTCTTTTCTGTTATGTCAATACAAATGTAAAAAAAATATTTTTTGAAAAAAACTTTTTAATATTTTTTTTAAATAAAAATTTTTACAAAATTATTTGGGTCGCGGCTATAAAAGAGGGTCGGTCGGGTTACCGGAAACACGACATTTTTTTGTTAGGCCTTATAGAAATGTCGTTAGGCCATCCGAAATTATTCCAATGGAAGGAAGACAACCCTTGACGTAGCAGATTTATTAGCCTTTTAGGGTTGTCCCTTTGATATATACAGCAGATAACTCTTAGAATGCTGCGTCATATTTTGTTGCTTGTGGTGTGATTCTATAAGTGACTTAAACAGTCAATATATACTATGAAGAATTCTGAGGATTGCAAATTTCAGGGGTAATTTTAGCACGATTCAGCGGCACTTTTGTCAAGCACCCTCAAACTGGGTTGCCAAGTACACTATGTGTGAGGTCTAATATCGTATTTTAATTAAAAACTGTATTAATTTTTTGCTGTGATTCTGTTAATAAAATTTTGGGATTATGTTTTCAGATGTTCCTGCGTTCATCGATCCATAACAAAGTAACGGGCCTCATGAAAAGCAAGTCCGCAGCTTTCCCCAAAAATTCTCCATCAATGGACATTGTAATCTAGCAGGAACTTGATAGAAGATTATAATTTTGCATCAGAGACATCGCCGACTGGATGAAATGCAATCGATTGCAGCTCAATTCATCGAAGTCGGAATTTCTCTGGTGCTCGTCTTCGCGCAGAGTGGAAAAACTAGACCGCAGCCCATTCGTCATTGGCGGGGATGCTGCCGTGCCAAAGAATGAGGTCCGCAATCTCGGTCTCTTACTCGACACCGACCTTTCAATGACATCAATGCAGCGTGCGAGACCGCTGACGTGTCCAATCCTGCGACGAAAACTAAAATGGGTGATTGTGCCTTTCGGGTCGCAGGCCCAATCGCCTGGAACAGTCTTCCAGGAAATAAAAACTCAATCAACCTTTAAAAAACAATTGAAGCTGCACTTGCTCTCGAGCTCATAACATTTACTCTGACAGTTGACATTATACGTGTAAAGTGCTCATTCTATAAGTAGCTTGCTGCTGACGATGTTCTGCAAATTGTCTGATTTACAATTTTAAGTTTTGTATTGAGCACAGATTGAGAGAGTGGGAAAATATGATTATAAATTATGATTAATTGTTATGTCCTATTTGAAACAATATAAAAGTTGCTTCATAACTTTTAGGATTTTTGTGCTAACAGGTGATTTTAGTGTAATTGGTACTGACCATTTTGCTCGGTTAAAGACTATTGTTGCTGTTATTGTGTTATTACTACTGATAATGCTAATGGTATGACTTGACATAATGCTGAAGATTATACTAGTATCATTATTATTAGGATTATGATTACTAATCATCACTAAATAAGTATTCTTATTACCAATACTAGAATAACTTATTTTTTTTAGTTCTATTGATTTTACTGCTACTGCCATTAGCATCAGTGCTGGTTTCTTTATGATGCTAGTATAAAATGCATTCCTAATGTGTAAAAACATTGCTGACTTTCAATTTAATGGTTTTATTAGTACTGATTCATCATATTCAGTCATAACATTGTTGGGTGATTCCAGTTCAATTCAACCAACATGATTGACATGACCGACTCAAGATTTAAATGAAATTTTGCACACTTGTTGGTCTAGGTGAGATATGTAAAAACCTGCAAGCAATTTTTGGAGGTCAACTACTTCCTGAGATACGAGTCGACAAACTTTTACCCGAAACGCTCGACCACGTTCCTTTGGACGTATATATCTCAGCTTGTATAAGAGATAGAATGTTGTTCTTGGTGTCATTATTTAGCTCTTTCGATGACCTTTTGAGTGCATTATTTATGACTGTTTAAGTTAAACATAGTGACCATATTTGACAATTTAGCACCTTGACCCTTTCGTGGGATTTTTAAATCTGAAAAATCACACCTATAACTTGAAGGGTCTTGAACATCCCTTGAAAAATATCAGAATGGGATCTCTAATGGTTCTTTCGCTATAATTTTTTGGTCGCTAATTCCACTCAAAATTCGAGTTCAACATATGGGCGATTCCAGTTTCAGATGACTGCATATTGAAATTCGCGGAGAATTATAGACAAAATAATTATAGCGAAAGAAGCAAAAGAGATCCCATTCTGATTTTTTCAGGGGATGTTCAAAACCCTTCAAGCTATACGTGTGATTTTCAGATTTTAAGAATCCTCAAAAGGTCTAGGTCAAAGAGCTAAATTGTCAATATGGTCACTATGTCTAATTTTTAAACAGTCATAAATAATCTACTCAAAATAGTTCAGCAAAAGAGCTAAATAATGACACCAAGAACACCATTCTCTTATACAAGCTGAAATACATATGTCCAAAAGAACGTGGTCGAGCATTTCGGATCAAAGTTTGACGACTCGTGTCTCCAGAAGTAGTTGACCCAAAAAAGTGTTCTTGGGTTTACACATGTCTCATGTGACCCCACAATTGTGCGTAATTTCAAGTAAATCTGAGTCAGTCATGTCAATTTTGGTTGTAAATTGGGTTGAATGACAAGGAATCGCCCTGTTTACTATTTTGGTTCTCTACTATAATCATCTTGCTTGACATTTTAGCGAGATTGTTGGACTGATACCGAACTTAATGGTTTGCTGTACTAATATGCTCTCATTACGTGTTTTATCTAATAATTTGTAATCTTAAATCTCGGCAATTGTGATCATCCAATATCTTAAAGCAGTTGCATACTGGAAATGAAGGCGCATCGCTGTTTAAATTATTGCTTGTGTAGGACTTCGTTTATAAGCTTACTTGATGATTGCTTCTTTGATTGGTAATGTTTAAATGTAATTAAGTCATTGACTTTAACAAATTATAATGCTTAAGATTGCATTAATAAAAATTAACACTGCCGTTTTCTTGTTCTAGCGTAATACTGTATTGAATGGTTCACTTTAATTACTACTTCTGATGGCAATGTCAAGGTTCATTGTATAGAATCTCCAAAAGAATCCATGGAAGTAGCACTGAAGGTCATAGTAACCTAGGCAGCTTTTTCCTTTCCAGGTAGAAACCTCGAGAACTAACTTTGTCAAGCCTTCCATTTAGACACCTCAGGGACTAACTTGGTCAAGTAGGGTTGCCTTCCATTTAGACACCTCAGGAACTAACTTGGTCAAGTAGGGTTGCCCTCCATTTAGACACCTCAGGAACTAACTTGGTCAAGTAGGGTTGCCCTCCATTTAGATGCCTCAGGAACTAACTTGGTCAAGTAGGGTTGCCCTCCATTTAGACACCTCAGGAACTAACTTGGTCAAGTAGGGTTGCCCTCCATTTAGACACCTCAGGAACTAACTTGGTCAAGTAGGGTTGCCTTCCATTTAGATGCCTCAGGAACTAACTTGGTCAAGTAGGGTTGCCCTCCATTTAGACACCTCAGGAACTAACTTGGTCAAGTAGGGTTGCCCTCCATTTAGACACCTCAGGAACTAACTTGGTCAAGTAGGGTTGCCCTCCATTTAGACACCTCAGGAACTAACTTGGTCAAGTAGGGTTGCCTTCCATTTAGATGCCTCAGGAACTAACTTGGTCAAGTAGGGTTGCCCTCCATTTAGACACCTCAGGAACTAACTTGGTCAAGTAGGGTTGCCCTCCATTTAGACACCTCAGGAACTAACTTGGTCAAGTAGGGTTGCCCTCCATTTAGACACCTCAGGAACTAACTTGGTCAAGTAGGGTTGCCCTCCATTTAGACACCTCAGGAACTAACTTGGTCAAGTATCCTCTGGAAGTTGCCTTATAGTTACCTTAACTATCCACCTGACGGACAAAACCGAAGTAACCTTGACCTTACTTTGTGGCAACATAGAGAACGTACCTCCCAAGTAAGCTATGGAGGATATTTTAAAGCATGGCTGAGGTATCCACCTGACGGACAAGCCGAAGTAAGCTTAACCTTACTTCAAGGTATGGTTTGTATTTAGTGTGTATACACAAAATGTGCAGGTCTAAATGGATTTGTGCGGCTGTAGAAGCACTTCAGTGCCGTTAAAACTAGTTTTAAAAGCTTAAATTGCTCCTGCGTCTCGGTGTGAAACTCCGATTCAGTGTCCGCGCTGCAGTCGGGAACGCCTCCGAGTAGTAGCCTGCAAAGGGGCGCTGTAACAAGTGCTCATACAATGACATATACAATACTAAACATTCCTATAGCGGCGCCATTGTTCAGGGTATCAGTCGTCGGCAACTATAGACTAATAATAAAAACCCTTGTGCATTGCAAATTCCAGTCCGAGTCCTGTTCTGGGATGGCGTCCGCGGGATCATGAAAACAACCAATGTATATATATATATATATATATATATATTATGCTGTTTTCATGAAACAATATATATATGCTGTTTTCATGTGTTATATATATATATATATATATATATATATATATATACACACACTGAGGAAACGAGTCCAGAAACCGATTTGTTGCTCAGATATTTTGCGGAACAGAGGATAATAAAAACTGAACCCATGTTATTTAGCAAATACGCAGAAAAACACAGACAAATAAGCAGATTCGTGCAGTGCACACGAAAACATTTCCACGTGTGTAGCGAATAAAAGCCGATACCAGAAAACTAACTCTCACTTCCTGCCTTCCGCTAACTACTTGTACTTGGCTGGGAGTGAATAGAGATTTTCCACCTATACGCGTTACATAATATTGTCATGAACAGCGCAAAAGTGTAAAAAATGAAGTGCCTGGACGCTCCTTAACTTTCCGGTAGGCCTATGTGCTGGCGAAATAAGTGGCAGGGCAGTGTTCAGGTTTTGATATAAGTGCATGGACGCCGTCCATAACCGTCCAGCCACACTTTAAGCCCTGGCCAGTAATGCATTAATAAATGAATTGCTCCAATCGCGTCATAAGGCTCAGTCATAAGTCATAAGTCATAACCCGCGTTCGCATATTAAGTCCTACAAACGCTGTTCTACTGTCCCCCACCAAAAATCATCGCTCTTCTTTCCTATTCTCTTTTAGTCTGGTGCCCTCTTTCAGAATCGATCAGTCTGGTTTCACGTCCCATTTGTCTTATAATATCGCAGCCAATCATTAGCCGGATGGTCCTCTCTCATACCCCCACACCTTCCCCCTCCACTCCCCTCCCCCTCCGTCACAGTATCTCCTGCTCCTTCAATTCCGCTGCTGCGTTTAGCCAACCACCGTCTGCTTCTCCTAAATCTGATTAACCGTTCGAACCATCCATCCATCCTCCCCTCAGCCATCTCTTCCCATTCCGCTGTCGACCTCCACCACATCCACCCTCCCTTCCCCTTCAGCCGTCCATCCTTCCTACTCCGCTAAATTCCCTATCAGTGCTTACCACCAAACGCCGCTGCCGTCCCCGCGCAGGACGGGGGGCAAGCCACGCTTCGCCCTAGCTCGCCCGATAGAGGAACGTGAGGCGAATTGAAAGACGCAAACGATGTTGGTTTCTGGTCACCGATCCTCTCCTTCTCGTCTCCCAAACCTCCCTACCCTTTCCCGGCTTTCCAAAGACCTTACCCGGAGTCCACGGCCTGCGCAACCCTTTATATCCGCTAGCCGGGTATAAGGGGTTGGGGAGGCAACCAGCATATAAGGGGTTCACCCACTGGCCGACCTTCCCCAACCTCTTACCCACTGGCCGAACTCCCCAACCTCCTACCCACTGATCGGCCTCCGACATTCCTCCAACTCCCTTACTCGCTGACCGACCTTCCCCCAACTCCATGCCCGCTGGCCGGCCTCCCCAACCCTTTACCCACTGGCCGGCCTTCCCCAATTCTTCACCCATGCACTGGCCGGCCTTCCCCAATCCTTCACCCACTGGCCGGCCTTCCAAACCCTTTGCCCACTGGCCGGCCTCCCTCAGTCCTTCACCCTCCGACTAACTGATCGGTTGGCGACTCTGATCAGGAGCAGAGACCGCAGACCGCAGCTCGACGAATATTTGTCTTCATGAAACAAAACACAACTGAAAGTCCGATTATAAGCGTCTTTTGGGGCAGAGAATGAACGGGCAAGACAGTTACTACGCACCCCTCGCAACTGCCAACAATGGCGGCACAAGAACACCATCCTGCCCACTCCACTCCACTCCGGCCCACGCCGCCACACTCTCCCCCACCCGGTGGTAATTATTCCGCCGGTGCGGTACCGTCGTAGGCGCCCCGACATTTAACGAAATTAAAGGGTTAATTCGACGTCTCTACGACTCTCTGTCTCCGACGATGGTTGGACGAAGTAAGTGGAAGTGGTGGTGGAGGTGGAGGAGGTGGAGACGGATGCAGAGCTGGATTGATGGAAAGATCATCCATCTGGTATTCAATGCGTTCAGTCTCTAAACGGGTTAGCAGATGCTCAGTCTCTCTATTGCATTAGCATTCGAGGACTCGTCTTGGCAGACTACAAATATATATATATATATATGATATTTATATGGCATACATATATATATATATATACATATATGCATAGGCATTATATATATATATATATATATATCGGAATAAATTGAAGGCAATATTAAACGCACTCTCTGTGACTCTCTGAGGTGGTTTTTCATAATCACCGAGGAAAGGGGGTGGGGTGGAGGGGGGGGGGGGGTTAAAGGGGAGGATGCAGTTCAGTTCAGATTCAATCCATTAGCAAAGTCGTTTAAGATGATCTGAAGCCAGCATGAAAATGAAAGATTAGATTGGCAATAATGATTAATAGGATGATGGCTCATGTGAAAGGATTTGATCAATCGAGGATTGTGGCTAATTAATCATGGCTAATTAATCATGGCTAATTAATCATGGCTAATTAATCATGGCTAATTAATCATGGCTAATTAATCATGGCATGTTGAGATGGATTCAATCAGATGGATTAGGATTGGGATTGGATGGCGCAAACCACGGATTGCTCTACCAAACCTTAATGGGTGAACGGTGACAGTCCTCTCCCTCACCGTCTCGTCTTTCAACCGACAAAAGTGTATATATATATATATACAGACAGTGTATATAATACTCGTTTAATAACCGCGATAGCTAACAGGGATGCAGATGTAGGCTACTCCTTCCCTGTCTAGATCGCTAACCAGTATACCGGCGAGAAGGAAGCTTATTCTTCCAGTGGGACGAGGAGAGTGAACGGGATTCGAACCGTCGTGGCAGTGGTGAACGAGTCGTGAGTCAAATCACCAGTGGACGAATGGTGGACGACCGCAAAATGGAAATTGGACAAGAAGGAGATTAAGTAAAACACCGATGAACCGCTGGGATAAGGTGGTGGTGGTGGTGGTGGTGGTGGTGGTGGTGGTGGTGGTGGTGGTGGTGGAGGACAACGACGAAGAGGAAAAGGAGAAAGAGGAGGAGGAGGTGGAGGCTAAAAAGGAGGAGGAAGTGGTGGAAAAAACAGGAGGAGGAATGGGGAGATAAGAAGTAGGAGGAGGAAGAGGAGGAGGAGAAGGAGGAGGAGGAGAAAGAGGAGATGGTGGTGGTGGTGTAAACAGAGGAGGAGGAGGTGGAAAGGAACAGAAGAGGACTGCGGATGAGCAATAGAAGGAGGAAGAGGAGGTAGTGGAAAAGGAGGACGAAGAGGAGGAGGAGGAGGAATGTGAGAAAAATTCACTTCCTGACGGTGTGGTGGGGGGGGGGGAGCTAGGGATGTATGCGATTCGAGGCAAAAGCAAGGACGAGGAAAGGTTAAACATGGCGTCGGCGGATGGGGCCAACAGGGGCTCTGGTGGTACAGCAGGGTGATTGGCGGTTGGGGCTTCGGCCGCAGCAGCGGACCCCGTGGGCTTTTCCGACAATGACATGTAAATTCAGAAACAATAACAGTGCGGGATTCGGCTTAAGCGCCCGGCTTATAGCTTATACAGCTGCCTATGTCTGTGTCCCTTCTGCCTCTGTCTCTATCTCTGCCCATCTGCCTCTGTCTATCTGACTATCTGCCTCTGTCTCTACCTATGTCTCTGTCTGTGTCTCTGCCTCTGTCTCTACCTCTGTCTCTGCCTCTGTCTTTGTCTATGCCTCTGTCTCTTCCTCTGTGCCCCACTGTCTCTGCCTCTCAATCTGAATATGCCTCTGTCTCTGTCTCTGCCCCTGCCTATGCCTCTGTTTCTGCCCCTCTGCCTATGCCTCTGCCACTGCCTCTTCCCCGTGCCCCTTTTGCCTCTACTTCTGTCTCTGTCTCTGTCTCTGCCCCTGTCTCTGTCTGTGCCTCTGCCTCTGTCTCTGTCTCTTCCCCTGCCTCTGTCTCTGTCTCTGCCTCTGCCTCTGCCTCTGTCTCTTCCCCTGTCTCTGCCCCATTGCCTCTGCCTCTAAATCTGCCTATATGACTCTGCTTCACCGCTCCCTACTTCGTCTCATTCTGACAATGTCTCCTCCACCTCTTTGTTCATCTCTCTAAGTCAGCGGTTCTCAACCTTTTCAGACTCACGGACCCCTTTTTAATGTTTGGTCCCAGTCACGGACCCCCACTGAAATTTGGCGCATTTGAAGCATTATCGTGACTGTGCTACTCTAATAGTAGGCCTGCATGTATGTCATAAATATTTCCTTATTTTTTATGTGAATTCATGCAATTGATCAAATGTGTCAAAGTTACTTAACCACTTTTTGTTTTGCACTAGAGATTATCTTTTGTAAAAGCAGACACTTTATCACTAAGGGTGATTAGATTTGTCTGCATCACTTGCATATAGGAATTCAGTTTAGGCCTATTTAGCTGTTGAAAAATGCCAGCCAGGTAAGCCGGTGTTGAAACCCAGGAGTTGTTATTCAGATGTCTTTTTTTCTAACAAACCCTCTCAAAGGCAGCCCGAAATCTGGAGAGTCTGTTACAGACTTTCCCCCTTGATTACCAATGAAAATGAGTAAAATTGAAAAATTGACAAACATTTATCTGCTTCTATGTTTTTAACTAATAAATATATAATTTTCAGGACTTGCTCGCGGACCCCCAGGCAGATCGCCGCGGACCCCCAGGGGTCCGCGGACCCCCGGTTGAGAACCACTGCTCTAAGTCACTCTTCACCTTTCGATAACTCTCTTCATATTTCACTATGGTCTATCTCTCTCTGTGTCTGTCGGTTTGTCTGTCTATCTGTCTCTATATCCGTGCACGTTATGTCTCTCAGTGTGTCTACTCTCCCACTGTTCTCTCTCGATTTGTCTGCCTCTCTGTCTCTGTCTCTCTCTCTCTCTCCCATCCTTATCCGTGCCCTCACACTGGTGTCTCTACTTCAGCCTCCTCCTTCTCCTTCTCCTTCTCCTCCTACTCCTCCTCCTCATAGTCATCACCCTCATCTTTTCTGGCTGCGTCGGAATAACAATTGTGATTGGATGTGAGTGCCAGCGGACAACTGACAGACCAACGCAAGACAAGCAGCACTGACCACAAAGAGACGGAATGATGGATGAATGGATGGGTTATGGGTGGAGGGATGGGTGGATGGGTGGATGGAGGAATGGATGGGTGGATGGATGGGTGGAGGAATGGGTGGATGGGTTGATGGATGAATGGGTGGGTGGATGGGCGGAGGAATGGGTGGGTGGATGGGTGGAAGGATGGATGGATGGGTGGGTGGATGGATGAGTGGATGGATGGATGGATGGATGGATGATGGATAGATGGATGGATGGATGGATGAAATGGATGGATGAACGGACGGTTGGATGGAAGAATGGATGAATGAATGAACGAGGAATGAAATTAAGGGCGGAGGGATGCACAGAAGGATGGATGAATGGATGGATGGACCAAAAATGGATAGATGTGAGGACGGAAGTTCTTATAGACGAACGAACAGACGGCCGGTCAGACAGACTGGCGCCGGACCTCAGCCGACTGCAGACATTCAGTGCATCTGCCTTCCTTCAGTCTCGTCGTCGTCGTCGTCTTAGCGACAGCAGCAAATGCCACAGCAGCCGCATCACCAGACCCACAGCAGCAGCAGCAGCAGCAGCATCAGCAGCAGCAGCAGCAGCAGAGGCATGAGAAGACAGCAGCAGCAGCACCTGCATCAGTCGGATGGTGATGAGTCGAAGAATAAGACCAACAGCAGCAGTAGCAGCAGCAGCAGCAGAGGCAGAGGCTGATGCAGAGTCATTGTACGTGCCAAAGTGATGACGGAAGCAGAGTAAGTCGTCTGATGGTCAAAGGGAGATGACACACGCAGACACGGATGAGCGGAGGAGAGAAAGGTGGAATGAAGGATGGATTGATGGATGGATTGATGGATTGATGGATCGGAGGGAGGGAGGGATAGATGGATGTAAGGATAGATAAAAGGAGACAGAGATGAAAGGATGGATACTTTGGATAGGTGGAAAAGTAGCATGGATGCATGGTTGGAAGGAGGATAGATGGAGAAAGAGAGAGAGAGAGAGAGATGGAAAGAAGGATAGATGGAGAGGATGGATGGAAGGATATACATGTATATACGAAGATTGGAATGGTTGGATGGATGGATGGATGGATGGATGGATGGATGGATGGATGGATGGATGGATGGAGGGACGGAGGGAGGGAGGGAAGATGGATGGACAGATGGATCACTGAACTACATGGAGCGGAAGTCAGTCAGATAAAAAAGGTTTATAAATCATTAAAATGTATCGACATATTATTATCAGTGCTACAAAATGGATCCTAAAGGGATTTTTCAAAAGATGCGGAACATAGGTTTCAGAATCCGATCATTCGAGTCGGCCGATGAAAGTAGCGCCAGAGTTTTCCGTTTCGACCAATGGACAACTGGAAGAATATTCATCCGCAGTCCATTAGCAACCGAAAACCAGTTAATATTCTACACCCATCCCTCTCCCCTCCCCTCCACGGGGCAACTCAACACGTTGGCCTTTTCACCTAGGCCCTATAGCGTATATACCCAGACGAAGAAACCACCATCACTCTCCTAAATCCACCAAGGTCTTTACTTCGGCAGCTCACGGTAATTAGATCGCAAAGTTTCTATAATTAGCCTCATGACTTCCGCCGGAAACACCAAAATCTGTCTGGGCTCCGTGCAGATTTCACTGATAAGAAACTGAACGTGCATGAACAAATGTGGACCAGAAAATACGGTGCGCAAAACGTAAACAGTTATACACGGTCAAACGGACTGAAAAAAGTAGCCCAGAAAAGTAGTCCAGAAGCTACCGCCTACACATGCTATCCACAAAAATCCATTAACAAAATGTAAGTCACAAAATGTAGTCCACAAGTACAGTTCACAGAAAGTAGTCCGCGTGCACGCAGTTCACAAATATCGACCAATCAGTGCAGCATAAAACGTCCGCAAATAAAATAATCAACAAAGTAGTCCGCAAAAAGTAGTCCTTGATGACGTGGCGTTGAAACGGTCTATTAATAGATTCATTCTAAATTACGCTTAGTCTTCTCAAGAATTCAGTAATTTAATTATTTCTGGGTAAAATTAATATGAAGAAAAGCCAATTTAAGAAGCACTCACCCAAAGTTTAACAAGTCGCGGCCGATTAATTGTGTGGTGTTTACGAATCATACACGTTTTCTAAAACATACAACAGATGAAAACATTCAATTATTCATTCGATTAGCCTATTGGAAAATTAATCATCAAAAATCGACCAGTGTCTCGTTATAGGCCACAGTAGACTTACAGGCTATAGCACACACTCTTACTGTCAGAAGGTAAATATTGTTGCACTTATTAAGAACTTCTATTGCGCCGGAGGTTAAATCAAAAGACGGGCTTTGGGTTGGGAAAGAAATGATAGAACGAGCAGAATGGACAGACACAGAGGAAGGTTTCAACAGATAGGTCTACACACACCGACAAACAGACAGATTGACAGATACATAGCCTACATACAGAGATAGATAGACAGAGATACAGAGACAGAGTGAGAGAGGCAGACAGACTGATAGATGGGCAGAGATAGACAGACTGATAGATGGGCAGAGATAGACAGACAGATAGATGCAGACAAAAACAGATAGGGAAAAATACATACAGAGAGATAGAGAGAAATAGACAAACAGACAGACAGACAGACAGAGAAAGAGACAGAGTTCCACACATACAGACAGGCAGACAGACAGACAGACAGACAGACAAAGAAAGAGACAAACAGAGTTCCACATGAACAGACAGACAGACAGATAGACATAGAAAGAGACAAACAGAGTTCCACATAAACAGACAGACAGACAGACAGACAGACATAGAAAGAGAGCGGATGAACAGGCCTGGAAAGTGGAAAGCGTTGACTTGGAACGACGCAGGTGTTTTCTTTGTACCATGGCCCTCGGCTGCAGATCAGGTGGTGATGGCAGTGGTGATGGCAGTGGCAGTGGGGGTGGTAGGCACTGGTAGCAATGCTGCTGGAGGGCGTTGATTGTATCGGCGAAAGTGGATAGCAACTAACAGTAGCATATATTCTCACTGTTGTTCTTCATCTAAGTGTCTATATTATGACCTGACGTTTCCAGAAGGAGGAAGGAAGGGAGGGAGGGAAGTGAGAGGGAGGGATGGAGGGAGACAGACAGACACAGACAGACAGGGATAGAGTGAGTTAGACAGACAGAAAGAGACAGACAGACCTCGAGACTCAGACAGAGACAGGGACTCAGACAGACACCGAGAGAGAGAGAGAGAGAGAGAGAGAGAGAGAGAGAGAGAGAGAGAGAGAGAGAGAGAGAGAGAGAGAGAGAGAGAGAGAGAGAGAGAGAGAGAGAGAGAGAGAGAGAGAGAGAGAGAGAGAGAGAGAGAGAGAGAGACACAGAGATAGACAGAGAGGGAGAGACGTGGATACACGGCAGAGAGTGAGAAATGTGGGTCCGACTTTCTGCCTTGTAGGCCATAAAATCCAAATAAACGAAATGCATTGGCGTCCTCCTCGAAAAGGCGTTCGGTTATAAAACGACGTCCGCCTCCGCCGTCGAAGCCCAGACGACGGATCTGAGAAGAGGTTACAGGAGCCACAGCCGCCGACCACTGGCGCCACCTGCTGTCTGCAGGAAAACTCACTATCAACACAAAGATGAAAAAGAGGCGGGGATGAGGAAGAGGGGTAACCGGGGGGAAGGAGGAGGAGGCAGAGGTGGGGGAGAATCAGATTGAGATGGAGGAGGGATATGAGGAGGAGTAATGGCGGAAGAATAAGGAGTGAAGAGAAACAGGAAACTAAGATTATATAGAAGATGTGGAAGAGTCATCACAAAGAAAAGAAACACTAATCTAATCTAATCTAATGACTTCTATGGCGCCATTATCCTTATGCAGTCTCCAAACAAAACAACACATACATACATACATACATACATACATACATGCATGCATGCATGCATGCATGCATACATACATACATACATACATACATACATACATACATGTACATACATACATACATACATACATACATGTACATACATACATACACACACACATACATACATACATACGTACATACATACATACATACATACATACATACATACATACATACATACATACATACATACATACATACATACATACATACATACATACATACATACATCTACATACATACATACATACACACACATACATACAAATAACAATATGTACATATTTATAAATACATAGGCCTACAAATACATGTATACACACATACATAAAATCAAAGTGAGTGAAGAAGAAAGAGCTCCCACAATATAAAGAGGTCCTTGGGTGAAACCCCACCCCCTAAAACAGGGCTTTCCAACGTTACCAACAAAACAAACGGGTTTCAAGGGTAACTGTATACTAAGTAAGTAAGTAAGTAAGTTTATTCTTTATTTCTTAACCAGCTGCCAAACAGCACTCTGGTGAACAAGTATCACATACAGATTTAACATAAAAACATAAAAATTATTAAAACTAAACAAACTAATTAATTAATATGTAAATAACATTCTAGTTATAAATGTCTTCCTCATTTGATTGTCTGCTCGTGGAAGTACCCGATCATGGTGTCTGGGGCGCAGGTTATAACCCGTTTGTTTCGCTGGTGGAAGCAACTCGTGTATAGTATAGTTTCCATTCAGCTGCCCCCTTCGCTGCAATCTAAAAAGGCTGTTTTTCAATTCAAACCCTGGGGACCAGGACCACTTAAACAACCCCACTCCCTTCCCCCAATTGCCAGCCGTCCAGGACCTTAGAGTCATGGAAGCCAATTGACCCCAGTGGAGATTATATAAGGACATCCGCTAGTAGTGGTGGTGGTAGTGGTGGTGGTGGTGGTGGTGGTGGTGGTGGTGGTGGTGGTGGTGGTGGTGGTGGTGGTAAAGACCCTGGCAACGTTCCAGGGCAGCCACTTCCGGTATATCCATGTGGATATCTTTTGCTAACAACTGAGTTTTTTATATACTAAAGTCAGACATATGTAGAGATAGGCAGAAGGAGGCACGCATGCAGAGAGACAGGCGGACACAAAGGCAGACAGGTATAGGGAGAGAGACAATACATATATACAGGCAGAAAGGCACTCAGACAGACAGACGGACAGACAGACGGACGGACAAACAGGCAGACAGGCATATAGGCGGACAAGCAGGCTGCAGGCAGCTTGGAGCCAGACTGCAGAGATACACAGACACACGATGAGACAGGTATAGACAGATAGACAGACACGCAAAAACGTAAGCAGACAGACAGACAGACAGACAGATATACAGACAAGCAGCAAGATAACAAAAGCACTAACAAATAGAATTTGTTGGAGTGTTTAAAGTGTAAAAAAGAAGTGCCTGGACGCTCCTTACCTTTCCAGGCTACGCTGGCCTATATTAAGTGACAGGACGGCGTTCAGATTTGAAAATAAGTGTCTGGACGCCTTCCATGACCGACGACCGTCCAGGCATACTTTAAGTTTAAGCCCTGCCTGCTATAACTATATATATAAGCATCGGAAATTGGCTTCTTATAACTTGTATGAATTCAAAAACCTATTATAATATTATATGCGATAACGGTCAAAGAGAGACAATCGTAAGTTGGGTGGTGTTTAGAATATGGGAGAGAGAAAGAAAGACAGACAGACAAACAGACAGAGACATGGGTTTATATGGTGGCTTAATGTTCCTTGGATGGATAGGGGGCAATTGTAAATTCTAGCCTGCAGGGTTCATTCCACAGAAGTTGAAACTTCAAGAACAGTTGTAGAATGATCTCCAGATTTGGAATGGAACTTACTTGGAATGACCAATTGCATAATATTTTACAATTATTATGTCACCACAGTCAATCAATATATCAATCACTGTCTAGACCAATCAAATCTTTGGACGCCCTGCATAAATATATCTAGGCTACACATATAATATATATAAATGTATAATATATATATATACCAGAGACTGGTTCCATGTCCACTCCACACCATCCGCTGGTTCCGTGTCCTGCTCACTCCTGCAGGCAAAAAAACCCAGTCATACGACTCCACTCGGAAATGAACCTCCACTCCAATGTCCTCCATGCATATACTCATGCATCTGCCATTTTGCCATTTGCCGGTCATGACTGTATACATGTAGGACAGCTGCAGTGCCGACCATCCACAACTCTTTCGAGTGGTACTTTAGGGCGCTACATAAATGTGCATATAATACCCTATACTATTATTATACCATCAAAGCATGTATGTTTGTATGTATGTATGGCCTGCAGCCGGTCTTGTCGTTGTGAAGTGGCGCTAGATGAATTTACGACTATAGTTACACCATCAACATTTACTGATGCGTGCGTGCGAGGATTGATACACTATCTGTTTACGAACTGAAGTGTATTATACACGGTAAACTAATGCCACTGTTTAGAGTGGTCCTGTAGTCATGCACTCACAAAGAGACCTTTGTAATGTAATGTGATGTGATATGTTGTGATGTGATGTAATGTAATGTAATCTGTCGTAAAATTGTTTCTCGTCAATTGATCTCGCCTATACTTTGCTTAAACTGCCTGAAAAACATAATACATGTATATATACACACAACGGCTATTCGCTATTCCTAGCTATCTTTGTCAATTCTTCGCTATTCTTTGCTATCCTTCGATATCCTTCACTATATTCTTCGCTATTCTTTACTATCCTTTCATATAATATGCTCTCCTATCATTCGCTCGATATACTACTCACTTCTCTAGCTTTTTTGTTCGTTTATACTTCACTTCGCTATATAGATCTATTCTTTGTCACCACTTGCTATTCCTCGCTATTCTTTGCGATCCTTCGATACCGATTACTGCAACGAGTAACATTCGCAAATAGGTGTACATATATAATTACATATAAACATATACATAAACACACTAATATATAATGTTATATAATATTATATAATATATAAATATATAATAACATGTCATTCACTGTGTCAGTATTCCTGGTTATCTCTCACTCTCTATATATACCTTTCTGTCTTTCTATCTCGCTGCCTCTGTGCTTCTCTGATGCTCTTTAATTTACCGGCAGCTCTGGGCTATCTCTTTCGAATGACAGAATGGCCTTCTGGGTTGGATGATCGGGTAGAGTGGGGTGGAGTGAGGGTGGGCAAGTGGTGGGGTGGGGAGCGGTTGTGTCGTACTGGGTTTGGAGACAGGATTTCTCTCTGCCACTCGTCACTGCCCACTAATATTAATTGTTTTAACCATGCAGTTTGTTTTAAAGGTCGTTATAATTATTATTATTATGTCATTAAGTCAGTTTTCAACTACAATAAATAATAACTTTCAGCTTAATCATTCTTTGCCCTACGTGTGAAACCAAGTACATCATTTGCAAAGCGTCATCATTGTCATCATGCATCATCATCGTCGTCGTCGTCATCATCATCGTCGTCGTCGTCGTCATCATTATCATCATCATCATCCACATCATCATCAGTTCCTAAAGACAGCAGCAATTTGGCGTCGATGGCCGACGATGGGTACAAATAAGTGATCTCGAATATATCCTCGGACATTATTTTCTCAGTCAACTGCATGTTTGTTTGTTTGTTTGTATGCGCACTTGTTATAGCGCCCCTTCAAGCTCCGTACTCAGAGGCGCTCCCGACTGCAGAGCGGACACTGAATCGGAGTTTCACGCCGAAGCGCTGAGCAATTGCGAGTGAAGGACTTGCCCAAGGTCTCTACGCGGCCACTTGAGGTGGATTCAAACCTGCAACCCTTCGGCTGCAGGCAACGAACATACCCATTACACCACCGCGCCCCACATGTATGCATATATACATATATAATATATAATATGTATAGTATGCATATAATTATAGGGTTCTATGTCCAATTATACTTATTGACATATAGTCTAGGCTTGGAATCTGAAAATTACACTGTTAGAAGCAAATCATGTAACAATTTGCTAACCGGTGTTTCTAGACTAATTCGACCCTCCTGAAAACGAAAATCGCGGTTAGCAAGCTGAACTTTTGGCGGTTCAATGGGAAAACAAGATGGCGGACAAAATGGCTTCCAATTGCTTAAAATGACTAAAAGTAAAGTATTGTATGTGATAGGAACACGGTTTTAGACTCTAAATTAAGACTATAGAGTTCAAGGAATGCAATGAAATCAAATACATATATGTAGCACTGCAAAAAACAAAATGGCGGACAAAATGGCGGCTAGGATGTTAAATGGCCATAAATGAAGTTATGTATGCAATAGAAACATGATTTCAGAGTCTAAATCAAAATTTTCGAGGTCAAGGAATGCGATGAAACCAAGGTCACATATGTAGCACTGCACAAAAACAAAAATGGCGGACAAAATGGCGGCCAGAATCTTAAAATGGCTGTAGGTGAAGTCAAGTATGCAATAGAATCATGATTTCAGGGGCTGCTAAGTCAACATTTTCGAGGTCAAGGAATATGATGGAACCAATGCCACATATGTAGCTCTGCACGAAGACTAAAATGGAGGACAAAATGGCGGCCAGTATCCTAAAATGGCTCCAAGTGAAGCCATGTTTGCAATCGGAATTTGATTTCAATTTTGTTGTTAGGTCTTTGCGAGATGGCTTCTGGGGCCTGTGCTGTGGAATTTATCTACAATGTTCCTTTATTTGGCCAGATATGATCATTCGAATTATCACAGGATCATTAATTCCCTCAGCAAGTCTTAAACCAAGGAGCGTTCTGCAAAAGAACACCGACGAAGTTATCATGCAGCACCTTATCATACCGTATCAAGCTGACTATCCCATGGACCTGGCATCAATATCGTGCCATGAGGCGGTATTACTCCCGACCTAACCACGACTAAATAGCACAGTTTTTAGAGTGACCCATGGACAATAAGCGCTGTGAAAAGGTGTGGATCAACGCTGGACACCCGAGTTGGAAAGTAGAGTTCGTGCAGATATAGTGGGCTAGTCCCTCAAAGCACCGCCTAGCCAACACAGAGACAATACGCTGCGGGAAACGGAACCATCTGCATAGGCCACCATATAATATGAGACATGACCAAATTTTTCGATATGCCCAATAAATCGCAATTCACAGGACCCGTTCAAGGTAAATTATTGATGGATGAGCAATGGTACAAGGAATAGGGACCCTTCAAAGGTGAAGACATTTGGTGATCTGGCAGATACAATGGTTGCCCGTGGAAAGGTACTTTCGGTTGACTACAAGACGGTCAATAATTATTGTCTTGGATAGGCACTGGACCTGGACATTGCTTATAAGAAAAGTGGAAGTGGAACCATAAAAAATGGTGACTATGACCACAACTTCGTCGCTGTATAGAGTCTTGAAATAGCGGTACTCAGTTGTTGGATAATTCACTGAATGTTCTTGGCATGCCTGAAAGCAAAGCTGATCATTTGGACATTTAGAGATATAGCCTAGTATATAGATGTAGCTGTTGCTGGTGGTTCCGTGAAAGAAGAAAAGGTGTTGCCTACTACCGGGTCAGATGTGTATGCCTTATATTTAACAATGTTGCTATCGAAGTGTGATCTTGCCATGTACACTTAGGTGCAACTGCATGAGCAGCAACAATGCCTGAATTAACTGTGCCGTACATGTACTGTATAGCAGTCAAGTCATGAAACATTGGATCAATTGATAAGGCAAGTCACGAAAGCATTAATATTGTGCCAGCAATAGTTAAACTTCAGTGCAATCATAAGCTACTAAAATATTTCCACTAGATAATCTCACTGCATTGAGCTCAATGGATATAGAATATGACTTTCTTGGCGTTGTTCAACCAAGAATACACTAGTCCAATCTGAAATCATCTCTCTAACACATACATTCAATACATTATAGCCCGTCAAAGATTTTGCCCACCATTTTGGTTTTTGGTTTCTGGCAGTGTCACATAATATATTATGTTCCATTAATAAAATAACATTCCTTGACTCTGGAAATTTTCATTTACATTCTGGAATCATATTTCCATCAGATACAGAATTTCACTAATAGCCAATTCCAGAATTTTGTCCGCCATTTTGGTTTCCTTGCAGTGCTACATATGTGACATTGGCTCCATCGCATTCTTTGACCTCGAAAATGTTGACTTAGACCCTGAAATCATGATTCCATTCCACCACTTACTTCACCCGTAGCCATTTTAAGATCCTGGCCGCCATTTTGTCCGCCATTTTGGTTTTCGTGCAGTGCTACATATGTGACCTTGGTTCCATCGCAGTCCTTGACCTCGAAAATGTTGATTTAGACTCTGAAATCATGTTTCTATTGCATACATAACTTCATTTATGGTAATTTAAGATTCTAGCCGCCATTTCGTCCGCCATTTTGATTTTTTGCAGTGCTACATATATGTCTTTGATTTCATTGCATTCCTTGAACCCTATAGTCTTAATTTAGAATCTAAAACCGTGTTCCTATCACATACAATACTTTACTTTTAGTAATCTTAAGCAATTGGAAGCCATTTTGTCCGCCATCTTGTTTTCCCATGGAACGGCCAAAAATCCAGCTTGCTAACCGCGATTTTCGTTTTCAGGAGGGTCGAATTAGTCTAGAAACACCGGTTAGCAAATTGTTACATGATTTGCTTCTAACAGTGATTTCTAGAGCTCTTTTGAGATTCCAAGCCTAGACTAATAATTATACGAACAATGTATTTCTGAATAGTCATTGTATAGTACATTGTACAACTATATTCATGTATGTATAAATGTATATGGGGATTGACCCGATGGGGTGAAAAGGTCACGACCCCGTGACAGGTGTTTCTCGTGTCGTATCACTTTCGCTATTTTCTTCCCAGCACCCCGGTTGGGATCCGGGGTCGGTGGGGGGGGGGAGTAGGGGAGGGAGAATGCGAGAGAGGTCATCCGCGCGGCGTGACCTCTACTTGGTAGACCTTCTTTTACGGAATCATTCAATCGTCGTAATTGACGTCTCCGTGGGGCGATTAATATTCCCTAACCCTGGACAGAGGGGGGTGGGTGGGTGGTGATGGGGTTCAGCTCTTCCATTGGCGGCAGGGTTATCGGCATCGACAAACGACCCTCGAGGGAATGGTCGGTGGGTCGGTGGGTCGGTTGGAGGGTTTCTTTTAGCTTCGGTCGTCACAGGGTTTTATATAGCTCCTGCAGTAGAACTGTGAAACGTTTTTTGTGCACTATAGTGGGAGGAAATGTTCCTGAACTGAATGGGGATTTATGATGTGATTAAAAAAAAAGTTTGGTTGTGATGGTGGTGGTGGTGGTGGTGAGGAGGAGGAGGAGGAGGAGGAGGGGGAGAAGAAGAGGAGGAGGAAGAGGAGGAAGCGGAGAAGGAAGAAGGAGGAGGAGAAGGAGGAAGAGGAGAATGAAGAAGAGGTGGCGGAAGAAGTAGTAGTACGATGGTGATGGTGTTGTTGATGATTTGACTATGATGAAACACAATGAAGATAATAATGATAATGATAGCATGGTGCTAATTTCAGTCATAGTAGTATAATAATTAGGCCTATGTATAATAATGATGCGATATAATTATGTAATTAAATATTGATATAATTATATGATCGTTATTGGGATAGGAGTGAATGAAAGAGCGAGAGAGTGCAAAACAGACAGACAGACATACGGAGAGTCAGAGATATGCACTGAGACAGAGAGGAACAGAGAGAGACACGCACACACACACGCACACACACAGGAGAACGAGAAAACCGACATAATATAGCGACCACGGATGCAGAAGCAAAGAAACAAGCAGACAAAATGGCGACATTTGTGTAGTGTCTTGCTCAATGTCCCTTCTACACAGTCATCGTCTGGTGGTGTGGGGTGGGGGGGGGGGTGGGGGGGGGGGGTGAAACATGGGGTTGGGGGACTGGGGCGCAGGAGGGAGGGCCATGCACCTGCAGGACGTAATTATTATGCTCAACAAATCCGAAACTGTATCCGACAACAATAAAACATGTAATCGGTTAAAATGAAATCAAGTCCAGACCTTTCTGCGTCTAAAATTGACATCTATAAAAGGCGCCCAGGCCTAATATATTAAATTTTACATCTTATTAAATAACCAGATGACTGGCGCCAGAAACTGATGTTGATGATAGTGTTGATGATGATGATGACGGCGCGACGACGATGACGATGATGATGAATGATGATGACGACTGTTAGAAAATGATCGTTATTATTATTAGGCCTATGTTATTATAATATAATACACCCAAATGGAAGAAACTCAAATATTATTTAGGCTGCTGCTACTACTATAGTTTACTATTATTACTTCGCCCCCTGCCTTTGTATATTTCTTTTTCGATATCTTAGTTTCTCTGCCTGCCGCCTGCCTGCCTGCATGCCCACCTGTCTGCCTGTCTGTCAGACAGACAGACAGGCAGACAGACAGACAGGCAGACAGGTGGACAGACAGACAGACATACAGACAGGCAGACAGACAGTCTGTCTGTCTGCCTGTCTGTCTGCCTGTCTGTATGTCTGTCTGTCTGCCCACCTGTCTGCCTGCCTGTCTGTCTGTCTGTCTGTCTGCCTGCCTGCCTGTCTGTCTGCCTGTCTGTCTGTCTGTCTGTCTGTCTGTCTGTCTGTCTGTCTGTCTGTCTGTCTGTCTGTCTGTCTGTCTCCGTCTGACCGATCGGCTTACAACTTCACATTCATCAACAATCATTTCAGTCAGCATATAAGCGACGACAACGACGAGCGAATCAAAGCGACTAAGTTGAATCCGGGTTTTTTAAGGTCAGTTTTAGACTCATGAAACGATTTAGAAGACCACCCAAGCAGCGCCACAGACCACCCATAGACCACCAACACCGTACACCACATAAAACATATTACGCACCATATATGGCTGCGGGTGCTATAGGTCAACGTGTGGGGTGATTCTCAAAAGCAGCACTAGTTAAATAGACCATCTCGGACCATATCAGACCCTTCGGTGTTCTGCGTACAAAAGACTTTATAATACGGTATACATCGGCTACATATTAGCATGGGTTGTTGTTCAAAAATAATAAATAAATAAAATAATAATAAATAAATTTCGAGTTTCATACATTTGGGTATTTCCAATGGACATGAACGCGAAATACGTACATTAAACCATAATTATTTTTAGTGGTGAACACTTTGAAAAGTAGCCCAACTCCCGCCTCGAAAAGTAGCCCAACTCGCTGTTTTTGCAACGATCTGACAACCCTGCCTGAACCCAATGACAGTAGACCGACCACCCAAGTCCGTCGTATGACTCAGATCTCCACCACCACCACCACCACCACCACCACCACCACCACCACCACCACCACCACCACCACCACCACCACCACCACCACCACCACCACCACCAGCAACAACAGCTACAACACAGTATAAGTCAGAGGTCACTGGTCGGAAGCTTAGCGGCTCATTAACGCCTCGGCTAAATGCCGCCGCCGACCGAAGGAACAAAAGGGCCATTCTCTGCCCATCTGACACCTGCCTGCCACGGCTGACAGCCTGACACCACACTACCACCGTGGCTGCCGTGGCAGTGTCAGGCACGGAATGCAGAGCCGTCAGAAGCTGTCAATTATACATGACGCTGTCAACACCACTAAGTCTTCAGTCTATTAGGTCGTAATAAATCAGTCATTAACACTGCCATTGATCGTACTATTGCAGTGCCAGTCCCAAGCGGGGAAGAATGAGGAGGGCGACAGTAATCATCGTTTTGATATGATATATTGTCGTTAAACAGCAACAAGAAAGATTCGGTCATCACCAAAACAACAAACAAAATAATTAACCCAGTTGATGCAAAGACGATTTCATATTATTTATAGTTGACGATGAACTGACCCAATTAATAACAAAAAATCAGGTCAATATGTACATAATTAAAGACCCAAGAAGAAACACGAAATTCTTAAATAGGATCGAGATAATCTCTCTATATATAGAGACGAATTAAAGATACTCTGTTGAAATAATCTAGTCAATATCAAAATAACCTGGTCATTCTAGGTCAAAATCGAAATAACCAGGTCAACATCTACCAAGTCAACATCAAATCAATGCTCTAATGCTCTAATCAATCAATCAATCAATCAATCAATCAATCAATCAATCAATCAATCAATCAATCAATCAATCAATCAATCAATCAATCAATCAATCAATCAATCAATCAATCAATCAATCAATCAATCAATCAATCAATCAAAATTTATATAGCGCCCCTTCAAGGTACTTACTCAGAGGCGCTCCCAGCCGAGATCAAGCGGAAAAACCCCAGTAAATACTAAACACATGTACATACAAATACATAACTCAACTGTAAACAAGCACACAAGCTGATGGAATTAATGCAATGACAAAGTGGTTTGCACCAGGCAGCAGCAGTAGCATCATCACCATCAGCATCATCAGCAGCATCATCAGCAGCAGCAGCATCAACATCAGCATCAGCAGCAATGTATTTACTGCGTGTTTACAGAAACAGTGTTTCTCGCTTCCAACCAAAAAAACCACCACGTTCATCCATCCATCCATCCAGTCTGCTTCACTACCTTCTCCACTCCCATGCATGCATATCCAGGGCAGCCACGTAATACTCCATTTCTCATCCCCAGCCTCCTCCTCCTCCTCCTCCTCCTCCTCACCTCCATCTTTCCTATTTTTCTCCGCCTCCACCTGCATCATCGCCACTCCCTGTCGTGCATATTATACTCCCTCCATCATTCCACTTGCCTTCTTACCCAATTTCCTCTCCAATTCCACTTCCCTCTCCTCCTTCTCCTCCTCCTCCTCCTCCCGGATCTCCATCGCTCCACTTATCCTTATCATACCTGCTTCCCGCTTCCACAAACACAAACCCCCTTCTCCTATCCTCCTCCATGATACTCCTCCAGCTCCACCGCTTCCTCGCAGATAATCTCCTATTCTATATTGCCCTCTCTCCCCTCTCTCTCTCCCACGTTTTCCCCTTCCCTATGCCTTCTGATTCCTGCCTTCTTCTACTTCCGACTCCACCTCTTATATAACCTCATCTTTCCGTCATCAAGAAAGACCTGGATTATGATTTGAAAACATATTGTATACCAAGAGAAACAAGACATGACCTCTCCGCATCATCGGCTATATCAGCAGCAGCAGCAGCAGCAGCAGTAACATCATCACCCACCTCCTCCTCCTCCCCGGCAAAGCGTTCTCCTCTTTCTCCTCCAGCATCCGCGGCTTCTATAGTTTTCCATCCAACCATTTCTGTTCTCATGCTGGCTCCTCTCTCCTCTTTCTATTTCTTCTCGTGGTTCTCTCACCCACCATTAATTCCCTCATTCCAACCTAGCCCTCCACAGTACCTCTTCTTAAAATCCTCCTTCGATTTCTCCATGCATCCTCCTACTCCTCCCTCTCTTCCCTCTCCTCAAAATTCTCCTCCAATTTCTCACATCCTCATATTTATCTCTTAGTGCCTCAGTGCCTTCTCCTTCATATATCCACCAATTTTCTCCATCCCAATTCTCTCCTCCTCCTCCTCCTCCTCCTCCGCTTTTCCAATTTCTTCCATCCTCTTTTTCCTCGTTCAGCTTCTTTCCTTCAGATTCTACTCCAATTTGTCTCCTCCCATCCTCCTATTCCTCGCCTATTCCTCCTCCTCTATAGTCTCCTATACTATACCTCCTCCATCTCGTCCCATCCCATTCACCCATTATCCTCCTGTCCTCCTTTCCATTTCCGCCGAATGATCAAGCGACGACACCTAATGCGACCAAGAAGTGAACTCTCACATTGGCACTTTCACGGACGATTGATGGACGGACGGACGGAAGGATGGATGGATGACTAGATGAATGACTATATGGATGAATGGATGGATGGATGGATGAATGCATAGATGGATGGATGGATGAATGCATAGATGGATGAGTGGATGAATGCATAGATGGATGAGTGGATGAATGCATAGATGGATGAGTGGATGAATGCATAGATGGATGAGTGGATGAATGCATAGATGGATGAGTGGATGGATTGAAGTACGGATACATAAGTGGATGGATGAATTGGGATATGCATGGATAGATGAATGAATGAATGGATGGAAGAACGGATGGATGAGTGTACGGACGGATCAATGGATGGATGAATGACTAGATGGATGGGTGGATGGACGAGAGGTTAGAATTGATGAGTAAGTAAGTATGAGCATATAGATGGATAAATGGATAGGTGGATGGATGCATAGATGTATGGATGAACTGCCGTATATAGACGAGTGAATGAACATATGGATGGATGTACGGATGGGTAGATGAGTGGGCGGAATAGTGGATGAATGGACAGATGAATGGATGGATGGGTGGAAGGACGGATACGTAATTGGATGGATGAATTGGGGTATGCATGGATAGGTGACTGAATGAATGGATGAATGAATGAATGGGTGATTGGGCGATTGCATGAGTGGAAGGACAAACGGACGGACGGATGGATTAATGAATGGATGGACGGACGGGTGGGATGGATTGATGATGGAGAAGGGAATGATCGGAATGAGTGTGTGGCGTGCATGACGTGTAGGCAGCGAATGATGGATGGAAGAAATGTTGGACGAAAAGTGGATCGATGGACAAATAGTCTGCAAGACATTGAACAGAAACCGGACAACCCCCTCTCACCCCACCCCACACCCCTACCCAATCCTTCCCCATTCCCCATCACCCTACCCAATCCCTCCCTACAACCCCCTCCCCATCACCCACTGCGCTTCGCATGGACACAACGAACGTGACGAGGCAGGGGCCTATAACCCGAGACCGGTGGGGTTAAAGCAAAGACAATCTTCCACTTGAATGACGTTGTTATGACGAGAAACAAGACACGAAAGGAAGTCAAGGGATTCGGAGAATATGATGTCATGCGCAGTGACGTAATTGCATAAATGTATACAAACACACACACAAACACAATACACACATATATGCATACATACACATACATATACAATAACACACATACACAATTACACATACATACATACATAAATGAGCACCACTTGTATATATGCATGAACAAATCATTGAGCATTGAGCACATACACAAGCATGTTTACAGGTATGCGGACATGCATACACAGTATACATTCACGTGCAAACATACTTCAATATTTGCATTTTTGCATATATTTGCATATTTGCACATTTTCATATTTGCATAGTTAACACTTCATTATTCTGGTTGCCTCTCAGGGAAAGTATGCTCTTCCATCTCGGCTTCACCTTGTCTTCGTCCTACTTCTCCAGATCCAGCTCCTCCTCTTCTTTCACCTTCTCCTTCTCCTTCTCCTTCTCCACCTCCTTCTCCATCTTCACCATCCTCCACCTCCTCCTTCTGCATCTTCTCCTCCTCCGACTCCACAACCCTCTTCCTCCTCTTCTTTCTTCTCCACCTCCTGCTTCATCATCTCCAACGTCAGTCACTCCCTTATCACCCGTACATGTCACCATCCCAATGCAACAGCAACAGACAACAGACATAACAACAACAAACAACAATGTCACCAAAGAAACTTCATCTCACCTGCATTTTGTAGAAGTCCAGACTCGGTCTGTGGCGAGAACCAACCCCAGCAGAGGACGACGATGACGAGGAGGAGGCAGGGGCGGTGGCCACACCCCAGGGGCAGTCACGGCGATACCTCTTCCTCGGCGACACCCATCGACCCCCACCACCACCCCCAACACCAACACCACCAGGACCCCCAGCCTCCGACAACGTTCCACCGGGTAGTCGGACAGATATACCACCTCGCAACAAAAGCTCATCCTTTTCCCTCTTTCGTCCAAACAATTCATTCACCTCATCATCGTCATCATCATCGTCATCATCTGAGAAAACGGAACTGTCGTCACTCATCCGTGACCGTTTCCGCTTCTCCTCACGGTGGTTGATCGCCGCCAGTTCCTCCTCCTCGGATAAGGAGCTTTGGAACAGCTCGAGCTGCTCTGAGGATGATGAGGAGCAGCGGGACGCCGCTTCGAAGTGGTCAAGGCTGCACCGCTCGTAGTCAGAGTTCGACACGGAGGAGGAGTGGCGCCCGTCCCGCGGCGGTGGGGGGTCGCCGGTTATTGATGATGACGTCATCATCGGGAAGGCGTCCGCGGGGCGACGACCGAAGCTGGAGAATGGCGATGATGATGTTGATGATGATGACGACGACAGGAAGTTGTCTGACGTCATCGTGAGGAGGGGACTGCGTTGAGCTGAGGTAGGAAGGGGGTTCCAGGCGATGCCACCGTTGCAGGGGAGGAGGTTCGAATCCCGGTTGAGAACAGGAACTGAAAGAGAACGGATAGCAAACAATAGGGTGAAATGAAAGAAGGATAAAAAAGATTGATATACATATATATATATATATGGGTAGAAATGATATATGGGTAAAAAATAATATATGGGTAAAAAATAATATATTCGTAGAAATGATATATGGGTGGAAGTGATATTATGGGTAAAAAAATGATATATTCGTAGAAATGATATATGGGTGGAAATGATATTATGGGTAAAAAAATGATATATTCGTAGAAATGATATATGGGTGGAAATGACATATGGGTAGATAATGATATATGGGTAGAAATGATCGATGGGAACAGAAATGATAATGTAAGAGAGAATGATAGAAGGAAAAATGATATAATGGTGTAATAGACAGAAGGGTAGAAATGATAGCATGGAATTTTTTTACAAGGGTAGACATGATAGAATTATTGTAGAAATAATAAAAGGTTAGAAGAGAAAGAACGGTAGAAATGTCAGAATAATAGATACGAGAGAAAAACAGAAATGACAGAAAATAGAGATGATATAGAATTGTAGGAGTGATACATTTGCAGAAATAACAGAATGGCATAAATACTAAAATGATAGAATTATAGAAATGATAATAATATTATAACTAACAGAGTAATGATACTGGTAGATGCGATAGATAGGAAGAAGTGATAGAATAAAAGAAGTGCTAGAAATGATAGAATGGCCAAAATGATATATTAGATGCCAGAGTGAAGTTAAAAGATGAGAGCCGCTAAGAAAAAAGGAATAAGTCGGAGCGTCGAATAGAGGATAAAGAGGAGAGAGGGAGTTTTGTTGAAGATGAAAAGAATGATGGATCATCATGATGCAGGTGAAGATGATGAAGAGAGTTGAACACTGATGAGATGCAGGTGAAAGAAAGAAACCACACGGAAACAGGTGAACACAGGAATGACAGGATGAGGTGGAGGAGATGGAGAAGAAGGAGGAGGAGGAGGAAAAGGAGGCCTATAGGAAGAGAAGATAGAGAAAGGATGTGGAGTAGAGGGAGAATGCAGTGCGAAGGAGAAGAAACAGGGGTGGATGAGGTAGAGAGGAGGAGGAGAAGGAGGAGGAGGAATATGATAAGGAGGAGGAAGAGAATTAGGAAAGTAGGCGGAATGTTTTGCCCCGAGGTGGAGGGAGAATAGGAGGAGGAGGAGGAGGAGGAGGAGGAGGAGGAGGAGAAGCAGGAGGAGACGCAAGGAACGTCAATGTTGACCTGGGATAAATCACAACCTCCAGTGGATTCTTTTGATAAGAGACCACATTAAATTAATTATCAAGCTAATCGTTTTGTACCCGTCAACCTCTTTACGTGCATGGATATTATAAGGAACTGCCTTACATGATGCATGGCCTCCTATGCAATATACATAATGCCAATGAGTTGTAAGGACTTTATAATTTACTAGAGGATATATTACTCATGAAAATAATGCATACACCATTAACACCAATTTCACTTTCAGCCATAGCCCCACTTAAAATTTTGTTTCTCATTTTAAATATAATATACGGCTTGTAGCGTTTTCAATATTGGCAAATGCAATTTCTCACTTGGCAAACATAATTATTCGTCAATCAGATTCTGTTTTCATAAATGTAAATAATTTTTACTGTTTTTATTGTGCAAGCAACATGTGAAATTTTCGGAAACACCAATTATCGTCCAAAAACTATAGGGACATAACTATAATGTATTGAATTTATAGTCCTGTGTGTAAACGGTCATTAACGTTATACTGCCAAAGAACCTACATTTCGCCTGCTCGTTTATACAATACAATACAATACACTACAATACAATACAATACAATAAATACAATACAATACAATAAATAGGCTACAATACAAAACAATAAATACAAGTTGCAGCGCATCGATGACCTCCCACATGCCATTGACCTCTGACCTGACCCTTGACCTCTGACTCCCTCACTTCCTGACCTCTGAACCGACACCTAAAAAGACTGACCTTCATTGTTGAGGTCATCCGTTGAAATGTTCAACTCAGAAGCAGCAGCAGCAGCGTGTCCTGCTCCAGTCGTTGAGTCTGGCAAGAAGATTCCAGCCACCTCCTCTTCCTCATCATCTTCCTCTTCTTCTTCTTCCTCCTCATCGGAGGCTGTTCCGGAGTCGACGATATAGTCGCCCTGTCATTGGAAACCACAAACACACACACACACACTCATTATTCATTCGTTTTCAGAATATGAAAATTTATATAGCGCCTCAATATACGAGACCTACATGCTTCTGCTCAGTCAAACAAGAACTCAGACACTTAAGAACTTCACAAATTGCCTAGGTAACCAGCAGGTATGTATGCATGGCATTGTATGTATGTATGTATGTATGTATGTATGTATGTATGTATGTATGTATGTATGTATGTATGTATGTGTGTGTATGTATGTATGTATGTATGTATGGGTGTGTGTGTGTATGTATGTATGTATGTATGTATGTATGTATGTATGTGTGTGTATGTATGTATGTATGTATGTATGTATGCATGGCATTGTATGTATGTATGTATGTATGTATGTATGTATGTATGTATGTATGTATGTATGTATGTATGTATGTATGTATGTATGTATGTATGTATGTGTGTGTATGTATGTATGTATGTATGTATGTATGTATGGGTGTGTGTGTGTATGTATGTATGTATGTATGTATGTATGTATGTATGTATGTATGTATGTATGTATGTATGTATGTATGTATGTATGTATGCATGCATGTATGTATGTATGTATGTATGTATGTATGTATGTATGTATGTACGTACGTGTGAATGTATGCATGAATGTACGCTTGTGTGTGCTCATGTCAATGCATGCATGTACGCGTATACATGCACACCACAGATTAAACAGCACAGGGAGCAAAACAACAAAACAGTACAATTCTGCTAAAATTGCAAAAGATTTTCCGAAAGCAAAAAACCTCGATTTTCGGCTAACCGATGTCGTCTCCAGCGGCCGTAAACCAGCAAACACCCTCAAGAACCCCTTTCCAACTCCACGCCCCCGTTAAGTGGAATCAGAAGCAGACCCTATACACTGCAGCCACCGTGAGCCACGTTTCGATGGCCCTGGAAAATGTCTTCCATATAAAGCATCGCCACGAAACACCAGTGACCCTAAATCGTCGCCTCAAAGCCGAGATCGGGCGTGACGCCAAATCGGGACCTACAGAAAAATTGGTCCGGCCGGTCCAATTTCTGCACAGCACAGTGATGCAAATTTGTCACGGTATCCAAGCACTGCATTGGAAACGACAGCCATCCTATGAAACCTATCCACGAGTTTATAAAAATTTCCATGAATCATCTGCACTTCAGGCACAAAAATAAAAAAATTATAATAAGATTTATATAGCGTCGTAGCACGGTCGACGTCTAGAATCTAGAGTGCTGAACAATACGAGCTCACAAATCAGTGTGACTTTAAACAAGATAGATTTTGAACCATGATTTGAAATGTTTATTCCAACGATAGTAGCCTACAATATTCAGAAACATAGTCTTGAAGATCCTGGCCAATGATTGTTTTTCCATAACCAATGGAAATTTCCTCATGGTTACCACAACCTCGTTATGAAACGATTGTTTACTTGACTCCGTGGCTCGCTTCATAGCTATAGGTTGTCCTTTACAACATTAACCGGAAGTGTATTTGTACGCTACAGGTTCAAGACTCATTATGAGCCAATAGGAAAACGAGATATAAATAGTGTTACATAGTCCAGTAGGCCTACTGCTGCATAGTCCGCATAAATTTCAAATTAGGCAAAGAATTAGTCTAAACTTCGCCACTATTTGCACTCTGACAGTGCCAGCCCCAAGCCTGAATAAAGGAGGAGGGCGACGCTAATCAATCAAGAAACCTGCGTTTATTTAACAGGCAATAGTATATTATTTAAGCCTTTTAAGGGTTTACAAAAGTGTTGGCTTAAGCTATTCACAAAGCTTATTAATAGGAGCCAATAGGAGAAGGAGATATAAATAGCGTGACCAAGTCTAATGCTGCTACATAATTCCATTAAATTCATATTTATATTTATCTGGGTCAAGCTATTTGCATTTATCTGGGTTAACCATTAGTATTTATCTGGGTCAAACTATTTATATCTCTTTTTTATTGGTTCCTCGCAGGCAATGTATCCGTATCGATGTACGGTCTACGAAAACACGCTAACAGGAACCGCTAACGTCGGGGGACCTGATTTGGCATCACACCGTCAACATCATCGGCAGCCTTTATCGTTAAACACTGGACAGTGGAAGAGGAGTGCGCCGACTGGCGACTGTTAGCGGAACAACTGTCTTTATGCGCCATCGTGGAACAACAAAAGACGGAAGAATATGGCGGCAATGCTTCCGCATTTATCGCTCATATGGCAGCCGGCGAAGAAAACATAAACCAACAGTAGATAATAAATGTAGGCCTATATATTTATATGTACATTAAACACATAAAGATTATATATATATATATATACTCATATATTATATATAATTATGTACATATACACAATATATACATATGCATCGTGTTCAAAGCCTTATAAATACATTATATATATATGTGTATGTATATATATATATATATATATATTACTTATAAAAAAAGATTACCGAGAATAAGATAATCACATAATTATATACATGTATATATACACCTATATAATTATGAACATATATATATTACATTTGATTGTGTATATAATTATACATAAATGTTGTACACACACACACACACACACACACACACACATATATATATATATATATGGGTGCTTATAATACGTATATAATTATGTATATAGTATGCATACAGTATGTATGTATATAATTATGTATATTGCGGCGGTCGCCTTTGAAGAACGGACGACGCCGTAAGACAGTGTTAAGATTATCGTTCGAGTTTAATGGTTCATCTCAAGCATCGCATACTGCTGCTGCTGCTGCTGCTGCTGTTGTTACAGAGGCTGAAGAGCGAGACAAACAGACAGACAGACAGACAGACAGATAAAGACAGATTCAACGGTAGAAGGAAACAAAGACACAGACAGATAGATAGTATGAGAAAGAGAAAGACAGACAGTGACAGAGAAAGGGACACAAACCACGACATAGATTAGAGAGACATCATACTGAGACAGACTGTCACAGACACATACATAAACACACACATAAACATACACATAAACATACACAGACAGACGACGGGACAGAGCGACATAAACAGAAACTCACACGTGTATAAATGGAACAAAGACATACAACAAACGAGACAGACACAAAAGCATAGAAATACATACAGATCAACAAAGGTAGAGACAAAGACAGAGAGAGACAGACAAACAGAAACAGACACAAACAGACAGATACAGACAGACAGACAGAAACAGACACAAACATAGAGATACATACAGACAAACAAAGGGAGAGACAAAGACAGATACAGACAGATGGATAGGAACAGACACAAACATAGATACATACAGACAAACAAAGGGAGAGACAAAGACAGATACAGACAGACACAGACAGACAAAAAACAGACACAGACAGACATATACAGACAGACAGATCTGATACCGGCAACACATGAATCACCTTCCGCTACAATACTCCCGTCAACATCCCGTTCTCGCGCATTCTTCTCGCTGACTATGGTAGACCATTAAAGTCATTATTGTCTTTATCGTTCGTCCGACTACGGAAGGCCATTCAAGTCATAGCATTAAGACCGAGACAGACCGCGCGATCAATACGCTAAATGGAAAACGTCACGAGTTATTTATCGCCGTGCGGTTTACACCTTGATAGTCGCCACCGCAGCATCAAATGAATTGAATCGAAAAGATTTATCGCACGGATTCCAGATAGAGACAGGGCGCGTCGGCGTATTAATACCGCAATGCCCCGGATGTGTGTGTGTGTGTGAGTGTGTGTGTGTGTATGTATGTGTGTATGTGTGTGTTAAAGAACGGGAAAAATCAACACGACTACTATAATAATACTACCCGAGCCGATAGATTGCCAGCGCACTTGGCCCACCGCTGACTCGAATAAGTAAATGTTATTATTGTAGCTATTATTGTTACCAACAGAAAGTGAAATTTACTAGGGGAGAGTTGCTATGAATGGACCACTTAAGGCAAACTTATGTGTGCTGCATAAATGCTACTGAATTTCGAAAGGGAAAATGTGCCATATGCTTGGTTGATTATTCATCTATGTAATTAATAAGAAAAGGATTGAAAATATTTGTGGATTTATGAGAAATAACTAAACAAAGCAACAGCTCTAAAAAGTCCAATCAAGGCAACCTCTTTCCTTGAATGGACCGCATGGTATCCTTGATTGGACCAGTTGCCCTGAATGGAACACATTCATTTAAAGTCGTTTTTAAAAGGTAATCTTACCCAAAAAGCAAGGGAATCGCTTTTAAAACACTTAGTGTCTAGCCATACAGTTAAAAATATCATACACAATTGGAGTAGGCCTTGATGAAATCAATTAAATACATGAGTGGCATAACCTCTGCCTGCAGACTAATTAGAGTAGTCTACTTTGTCACAATGACCAGTGCAAGTCTAAATATAGACTATAGTGGAATAAATGATTGTGAAGTCTTACATTAGTACTCAGTTGAATCTATTTGAGAAGAATTGCGCGCAGTTCGCACAGAGGAACACACCTCATGTAGCAGTGTAAAGTTGGCCACACCCAATAACATTGCAAGTACTGGTGTCCTTAAATGGACCACACTCAAATAATCGGCCCAATTAAGGAGACTTTATGTGGTCCATTTCAGGCAACACGGACTACTTCTACTCACACCGTTATAGTTTAACAGGACTGGTGTCAGTCTTAGCGCAAAATCGAGTATTGTTGCTTAAACATGAAACCTAGCTATGATTAAAACAAACGTGACTGCAATTTTTAAACCTTGCCTAAATTGTGTACACTTGTTGTCAGGTAGGTAAAAAATTAGATCAAAACTACGTGAAATAGAGTTTTTACCACAACTAAATAAATGTTTAGAATTCCGTAAAACTGATTGCACCGATATGATCAATATTCAATCGCGCACGATTACAACATTTGAAAACGAGGCAAAATATGCATCTAGGGTGTTAAATGGCTGCGGTCCAATTAAGGCAACGGTCCATTCAAGGCAACTCTCCCCTACCTGATCGTCCAAGTATAATAGACATAGTATATGCATGAATATACACCTATGCACGACGTTGTACGTAGGTCTATATAGATCTATACAATTTTTTATAGTGTTTAATCTAATTCCCCGTTTTATTTGGGAAGGGAGCGGCAATTCAGGTTTCGGGGTGGGGGTGGGACAAACGTTCGGGTGGGTGGCAACCGCAGGGGCGAAACCATTTTCCCGGGAAAAATTCCAACCCGCTTTTTTCTGATCACCTTTTTGCTTAGTTATTAATTAAATGTCTTTATCCTAACACTATAATTATCAGTGGATAACATTTTCATCTACGTCCCTATTTATCAGTAATAATTATGTCATACAAACCTACACAGACTGCAGGCATATACCCATAGGCGCCGAGTAGAGCCGAAAAGTGGGGGTGCCCAAACGAATGTAAAAATACGCGCGCGTGAGCGCGCGAAAATTTTTTTGACCCTTTTTTATAGGAGACTTATTGAATCACCACTGTTCACATAGGCAAAGACTTGGTCCTGGTTTGAAGGGACGAACTCGCGGCCAAAGGATGATCGCCGAAAAATTTTTTGACCCTTTTTTATAGGAGACTTATTGAATCACCACTGTTCACATAGGCAAAGACTTGGTCCTGGTTTGAAGGGACGAACTCGCGGCCAAAGGATGATCGCCGAAAAATTTTTTGACCCTTTTTTATAGGAGACTTATTGAATCACCACTGTTCACATAGGCAAAGACTTGGTCCTGGTTTGAAGGGACGAACTCGCGGCCAAAGGATGATCGCCGAAAAATTTTTTGACCCTTTTTTATAGGAGACTTATTGAATCACCACTGTTCACATAGGCAAAGACTTGGTCCTGGTTTGAAGGGACGAACTCGCGGCCAAAGGATGATCGCCGAAAAATTTTTTGACCCTTTTTTATAGGAGACTTATTGAATCACCACTGTTCACATAGGCAAAGACTTGGTCCTGGTTTGAAGGGACGAACTCGCGGCCAAAGGATGATCGCCGAGAAGCACAGTGCCAAGCAGGGAAGGGATTTGGGAACGGGATGTGCTCCTCCCCATTTTCGATTTTTTTTGGTCACACTGCGATGGTAGAACCTTATGCTATCATTTTGATGCCATGACATTCTTGTCAAAAATTCCTGTTATCTCATTGCATAAAGACATGATTTAAAACTTCAATAAAATAATGTTCTTCCAAACTTACATTTTTTGATCATCCTTTGTGTTTGATGTAGCCTATTTCTCTTGGAATCCACACAGAAGAAAAGCACAATCTTCGTTTTCATGGGCGTCTTGGAGTACTCTCCCTCAACTAGGTCAACATACTCAAATTTTGCACAAGAAATCAGACAATTAGCCACTGTTTAGTGAGCCAATATTAACACTGTGGAATAGTTTTTCAAATAGTATTTCAAGTAGCTTTTAAAGACAAAACAATACCCCGCTTTTATGATGCTGGGAGGTGACTCTCGAGCACTGAAGAACACTATTGAGCATGTATACAAATACAATATAGGCCTAAAGAAACAATGTCATTCAAATCGTCGCCTTCGTCCGTAATAAAAAAAAATGACGGAAGCGGATCGAATATTAACAGGATATCGGGGTTTCCTCGCATTAGCTCATCGACTTGGGACCAATGGAGTTCAGACTACCAGATGGGATAAAACTGGAGAAATTGTAAGGTAAACGAACTGAGATTTTAAAAAGTATACTAAAGATGGAATGATATTTTTATAGATAAGCAATCCCAACAGAGAAAAAATATCTTAAAAGCACATCTTGCCGGCTGATTTGAGGTGGTGCCCATGCATGGGAGGGCCTCGCATGGCCAATTTCTGGTGGTGCTGAGCACTCACGGGCCTCGCAGAGTCGGCGCCCATGCATATACCCACATACAAACTCCAGTATATACAGACATACAATATACAGAGGATGATACAGAACTGTATTAATAATTGGACACAAATGAGGCAGCAGTATTTATAGATCAAGACTAGTGAGTACACTGAGTATAGTGAGTCAGATGATAGATATTTATAAAAAGGCGTTTGTGCGTGTTTCTCGCTGTCTCTGTCTGTCTGTCTCTGTCTGTTTTACTGCCTGTCCCTCCCTCCCTGTCTTTGTCTGTCTGTTGGTTTGTGCGTCTGTCTGTTCGTCTGTCCGTCCGTCTGTGCGTTTGCCTGCCTGTGCGTCTGTCTACCCCTCTGTCTGTCTCCCTCTCCCTCTCTCTCTAGTCTCCAGATCTTAATTACCTAATGCAACCAGAATAGCCGAGCGAACATAAAGTATCTGACCGGATAGAGATCAACCAAAATGTCTCCTGTAATTACAAATATTAATCTAGGCGCATACATGGTGCAGCGCAGCCTACAACCAGACACTAATAATATTGTCTAATCAAGTAATGTAACCTTCGCAGTGTCTGGCCCAACTTAAGTAGATCTATTGCATAACTTGCATTAACTTTTGCATTACATTTACTTGGTATTACCTTCACTTTGCATTACCTTCACTTTGCATTACCTTTACGCTGGCTTACTTTCACATTGAATTACAGTTACTTTGCATTACCCTTACATTTCCGATAAAGTTGCAATGTGAATCATATTCTATCTCGACCGAGATTTCTACGCTACGTTTCTGGCAAAGATTATTAAGAGAAGACACATGTCACGTAAGACAGTCACGCTGGGAACCTGGGAACCATCAGAAAGAGACCATACTTCAAAGCATGCAGGCCAAACAAAGAATGGACCAGGGCACTCCTCCAGGGGTCGCTGTGCCCACACCCCCCCCGGTCGGGGTCACAGGGCACTACACCGGGGGGTCACGTAAACAATGTTTATCAGCATTAGCCTTTGTCTCTACCGCTATTCTTTCAATCATCCCCACGACCCAAGGGAGGGGGCTTGGACAGGAAAGGAAGACCACCGCAGCCGTCGCCATGTTTATGGCTGGCCAAAGACAGGAGGCCAGTGGAGGAACAGCTGTATGTGTGTGTATGTGTGTGTGTGTGTGTGTGTGCGCGTATGCCTGTGCGTATGCCTGTGGGTATGCGTGCGTATGCGCGTGCGTATTTGTACATGTGTCTGTGTGTGTGTTTGTATGTATGTTTGTGTGTGTTTGTGTGTGTGCGCGCGTGTGTGTGCGTATGCCTGTTTGTCTGTGTGCGTATGCGTGCATGTGTACATGTGTTTGTGTTTGTGTGAATGTGTGTGTGTTTGGATCGAGTGGACTCTAACCTGCTTTCCAGCATTATACTGGAGCTACATAAATCTGCTGCTGCTACAAACACAATCGATGCAAACAAGCAAGTATTACAATTACAATTACGATTACAGCTACAATTAAAGTTACATTTACAAGAACAGCTGTGTGTACAATCACAATTCCAATTACATTAACAATTACATTTATAGTTACATTTGCAATTTCACCTGCAGCTGCAATTATAGCTACAATTACAATTACAGTGCAATTACATATGCCATTGCGATTGCATTTACAGTTACAATTAAGTCTAGAATTACGTTTAGAATTACGTTTAGAATTACGTTTACAATTCCACTTGCAATCACACTTGCAATTATAATTACAGTTACAATTACAATTACATTCACAATTATAATTGCAATTACAATAACATTTACAATTACACTTTAGAATACTGTTACATTTACAGTTTCGCCTGCAATAACAGTAATATTTATTCACTTTTACAATTACGGTTACGACTACAGCTACACAATTATATTTGCTTTTACATCAATTTTAGGATTACAATTACATTTGCGATTACATTTAGGATTACAATTGCATTTGCGATTACATTTGGGATTATAATTACATTTGCGATTACATTTAGGATTACAATTACATTTACGACAACGATTACACAGTGTATACACCCACCTTCATCCGGAGAATGGTTTCCGAAGAATTGGAAAAGGAAGAATTGGCGGATGAATTGGAGTGTCTGTTGGATAATGATGATGACGACGACGATGATGACGACGACGATGATGATGATGATCTGCAGTCGTTGATGTCCTGTGCTCGGAATTGACGAGTCAGTTGTCTCAGGATGTCCATCCCACTTCGAGGATGATGCGGCGGAGGCAACGGAGGGGCGGGGGGACGCCACTCAGGCGCTGAATCCCTGTGTTACCATGGCAACGACGACGACGACGGCGGCTGTCCTTAGAACTGACCAAATGAAAACAAAGATATCGTGCGATCATGACATGCAGTCTTGTAATTGTAAATGTACATGTAAATGTAGTTTTTGTGTTTTTCATGTGTGCACTTGTTATAGCGCCCCTTCAGTGTTTTTCCTACTCAGAGGTGCTCCTGACTACAGCGCGGACACTGCATCGGAGTTTGACGCTGAAGTGCTGAACAATTGCGAGTGAGGGACTTGTCCAAGGTCCCTACGCGGCGACTTGAGGTGGATTCGAACCTGCAACCTTCCGGCTGCAAGGCAACGAACATACCCACTACACCACCGCACACGTCGTTGTAGGCCCTAATTGTAATTGGTATAATGCAATAATAATTGTATAGATCTACATTGTACATTAATCTTGCTGCTATTTATCTGTGCATGTGTGCTCAATCTATCATATGTACATTGTACAACATTGTATGTAGACAAAGACGTACATATGTATAATTATAATTATATACACTGTGTCCGAAAAAAAAGCGAACCATTTTGTAAATATGAAAATAAATAGTAAATATTCACCGATTTTTACAATTCAAACACCATTTTAATCCTGACATATTTTGTTTAACATTGGTGAAAATATAAAAGTTCCAGTCACAATAATGACGTCACGATGACGTCCGTTGCATCAAAATGCATATAGCCGGCCATTCATGCATGGTTCGGTTGGTATTATTGGCTTTTGGTAAAACGGAAATCCATTTAATAGAACCAGAAGTGAAAATAAATGCAGCTTATTAGAGGGATTGTCTGCTCTATAAAAAAGTGGTGCCTGATATCCGGGAATATTCGGAACAATAGCCTACACATTTAAACAAAGTAGCGCTTCAGCTCACTGAGTTCGTTAATCTGTTGAATTGTTGACTAAGGAGACTCAGATTTCATCCCTCTTAATTAATCTTTGGCCGCCCGCTTAAATCCCGCTGATAATAAGAGTTGGAGACTGATGGAGGATAAGGTGCAGGCTACAAGACAAGGATAAGAGACATTGAAGAACTCCGTAAGCGAATTGTTAACGCCTGGGAGGATTTTGATAAGCTGGTTATCGACGCTGCTGTTGGCTATTAGAGCGACCCTTTTGACGCTTACGTTGAGGCCAAAGGTGTACTCTTTGACCACAAATTGCAGACTGACATAATTCAGATATAAAAATAAAATTAAACTTACATTTATTATTGATAAATGACATCATAAATATTGAAATTTTGGATAATTTTGCGCAATTATTTCTTAAATTTGACTTTTTGTGCAAATGACGTCATTATGACGTCATTATTTGAACTTGAACTTTTATATTTTCACAATTGTTAGAGAAATATGTTAGGATAAGAACGGTCTTTGAATTGTGAAAATCGATTAATATTTACTATTTATTTTCATATTTACAAAATGGTTCGCTTTTTTCCCGGACACAGTGTATATTGTATTCATGCATTTATTCATTCATTCAGTCATTTATTCAGTCATTCGTTCGTTACGACGATAATAATGTGTGCACGTATAATATAGCCTACGTATTATGTCTGGTCGTTTGCGAAGCGCCTTTTAATAACCACACAAAGTCGTAGAACCTGGAAATGAAGCTGGGCTTATATAGGCATATATAGATCTAAGGCGTTTAAAAGGCATCGACAGATATATTGCATTGTATTGTATTGTGTCATGCATTGTATTATGTATTGCATTGTACTATGTATTGGATTTTAATGTGCATTGTATTATGTACTGTATTGTATTATGTATTGTATTATATTATGTATTGTATTGCATTGCATTGTGATGATGGTTGGTTCTCTGCCCGAAGGCAGTTTCATTGGCTTTGCGCCCCTGGGGATGAGATGAGTGAGGTGGTTTCCGTTGCCTTCCCCACGGACAATGATGGGTAAGCAACTTGCCCAAGGTCGCTCCGCAGCAGCTTGCTCCACCGCATCCCACACGTGCTAGCCCGAGATATCTAAATCTCTGAATGTCAACTCCCAGCCCGGGGCTTGCACCGCAGTCCGTTGGAACCAACAGACGTATGCCGCTTTCGTTTACCGGTGTATAGCTAACTAGGCCAGTTAATAATAATAATAATAATAATAATAATAATAATAATAATAATAATAATAATAATAATAATAATAATAATAATAACATTTTTGTTCCAGCGTATCTCGCTGACGATACAACGCTACAACGCAGTTGCGTTTAGGGGCACTTTCGCTGATCAGGACACAGAGTATGAATAGGGCCGTTCCAGACTGTGATTTTATATTAGGCGGTAGATAAGTCCCCGCGGGATCCTGTATACCTCGGGGCAAAAAAATTTAAAAAAAAAAAAAAAATAATAATAATAATAATAATAAATATTAATAAGTGAGGTGACCTTTCTCTTCCAGTGCCTTTCTGTATACAGCGCTACAACGCCATAGCATTTCGCGGCACTGTTAGGTCTTCTGGGCCTTCTCCTTTAGTCTTTGGTATCCGATCCTCGTCATCAACGTGTCCAGCAACATTTGTCGTGGTCTTCCTCTTGTTCGTTTCCCCTCCATTTTTTCTTCTATCACCGTTTTTACCAGACTGTCTCCTCTTAGCGTATGTCCTATCCGTTTCTTATGTCTTTTTTAGGTCCTACATAATATAGGTTTTGGAGGTTGAGGCCTGGATTTCCAGACATTCAGCTGTCTGGTTACTGTTACAGCTCCTATAGCTATAGCATAAGTTTGTTAGATTCCTGAGGGATCATTTAATTTTCGAAATCAATCACATGTAGGCCTACATGTACCTCGGGAAACTAAATTAGAGGATTTAAAAAGCGCCTCTGCCATAGCACACAAACCAGAGCTTCCAGTCGAGATGCTTCTGGAATTCACAGTCTGACAGTCAGAGACCTTAAACTTTATGAATGTAAACCCGGTTGCCATGCGAGCCATAATCGTATAAATAAACACTAAATTTCTACAGCACCACTCTAACTCAAAAATGAAAAGCTTATTGAAGAGCACAGTGCGTCAAGTCAGAAGGGTTGTCGAGCGAAAATAGTCAGCCATATAATTAATGATTAATTATTAGTTATAGGGAAAGTGCATGCATGACATTGCATGTGGAAGACAATAACGTGGGACACGTGCTGCGTGACAACTCTGCGATCCGACACGAAACAAAGGAAAGTTAGGAAACGTTGAACCAACTTAAAGACTAATTAATGATCGCTCGACAAAAGGTAAATACGACGATAGTTGAATGAATTCGCTAATGAAACGAAACAACAATGGGATCCGCATGACAAAGACGCGCTGGAAAACAACGAACTACATGAATGATTAATGTAAACAGAATCCAGCTCGTATATAAAAACAACAAACTACATCACGCAAAGCTATAGGGGAGCTACAGAAATACTGTACATACGAGGTAAACAATCGGTTCGGTCTATTATTATACAACAGACTGTTGTTGTGTCATGAAATGCATGCCCTGTGTGTGTGTGTGTGTGTGTATGTGTGTATGTGTGTGTGTGTATGTGCGTGTGTGCGTGCGTGTGTGTGTGTGTGTGTATGTGGGTGTGTGTGCATGTGTGTGTGTATGTGTGTGTGTGTGTGTGCGTGTGTGTGTGTATGTGGGTGTGTGTGCATGTGTGTGTGTATGTGTGTGTGTGTGTGTGTGTGTGTGTGTGTGTGTGTGTGTGTGTGTGTTGTTAAAACAGCGCTACATAATAGTGGTAGGCTAACACGACATGAACGCATAAAACAGACGAAAACGTTCGACGAAAACAAACGCACGGTGAATCCATCCATGTAGGGACACGCCCCTGCGGAGTTTGACTTGAAGTGGCGCTATATAAATTTCAGAAGACCATTATCATGTCTACCATTTAAAACCATGGTTGCAGGTAATCTATAGTGACTACCATAACTGATCCAATTATCATATTAATTGTTCATGCAAACAATGTTCATGCAAACAATGCTCAGGCAAGCAAAGTTCAGGCAAACAATAATATTAATGTCCAGGTACCAACTTCGCACGCTCATACTACACCACAACCCCAGACTCCTGTAATGAAAATATGCAGGGCGAGAATTGCCGGAGAGGGCTATGTGGTTCAACCCCCAGTCTTTCTTAGAACGCCATGCATAGTAAAGTCTTCAATGCACACCCAAACTTTACATAAATCAACGTCTGACTCGGCTTATACTCCAAGAATAATGAATTTCTTAACACCTCACTGCTCCTGATGAGAGATATAGCCTATAAATGGGACTGCTCTCCTTCTCTTACTCCTTCTCCTTCTCTTCCTTTTCCTCATCCTCTTCTCTTTCTCCTTCTCCTCTTCCTACCCTTCCTCCTATTTTTCTTCTTCGTCCTCTTCTTCCTCTCCCTCTTCCTCTCCCTATCCATCTCCCTCTCCGTCTTCGTCTCAGTCTTCGTCTTTTTTTCCTAAACTCGTGTTTAAACTCACCCCCCCTGCACCCCACCAGCAGCTGTGCCATTTCGCTTGTTTGACATCTGGAACGGTAACATTGAAAACACGACTGCGGCTGTTTTCCACCGAATGTAACATTTAACCACTTCAACCAGATCTAATGTCTGCCGTAATAAACCAACACCAACCAACCTCCAACACCTTCTCTACTTCAAAACGCAACGCCCCCCCTTCGTCCCCCCCCCCCCCCATCAGACCCAGCCTCCCAGCGGCAGAAAGCCCGCCTGACGAAACAGCAAACACACATCATAACTTCATAAGATCTTCACAGCCTAAATTAAACAAAGAATTCCTTTCAAAACGGATGATCAGGCGAAGATACATTGTATATCGAGATATATTTATATTTATATGTGTAGCTTCTCTCCCGTCAAATCTGCACATGTTATCCGCCAGTTCTGGTTAGCCTTTTTAGATGTCTCAGCTTATTATTGGTGTTATATTATTGTTAACCGTGTCGTAAATTGTAAACAATCAACATCATCATCGTCGTCGTCGTCAGGATCAACAGCTCCGTCGTCGTCGTCATCATCATCATTTTTATTTAGTCATTTATTTATCGCATTTGCTATAACGCCCCTTCAAGCTCACTGCTCAGAGGCGCTCCTGACTACAGCGCGGACACTATTATATATGGCCGGTGGCGGCCATATTGGATTTTGCAATTGCGCCATTCGTGACGTCATGGCGGACAAGCACCTCGGTGATTTTTCATGTCCAGGGACCCACCGACTGATTGGAAGTGAGAAACTCCCCCAACACCAAAGTGCGTATACACGGGACCTCATGGAAGGCCAAGGACTATATTATACATCACCGGTAAATTAAAATTCGTACAAATTTAAAGGAAACTCGAAATAATTAATCAATCGTAATCGTAGTCTCTATAGATTTCTAAAGCGCCACTCGACAGCTGCAGCTAAGCAGCGCGGGGCACCAGGTTATTCACGAGCGCTACTCAATCGGTTGGCAACGGGAATGTTTACTTTGGCGTGCAGACTGCAGAGCTGCTCTCCGTAGTATAACTGAGTCTGGAAATGATTGCGGTCTTAAGAAAGAGAATCGGTGGAAGACCAGGAGAGGCAGCATGCAGCGGAGAGGCATTAAGCAATAGCGAATAATGCCTGACCTCACCTCGGCTCTCTTTCTCCTCTCTCTTCCACTCTCTTCCACTCTCTTCCACTCTCTAGCTCACTTGCCGTCTCTCTTTCTTCTGCGCTCGCACGGCTTCTTCGGCCAGTCGCTCCTTCCTTCTGGCTTCTTCTTCTTCTTCCCAAGTGTTTATCCAAGATAAAATTCAGATCAAACATCTATTTCCTAGCTCTATCTCGCTCTCTTTCTTTCTTCTCCGCCCCTCCTTCCCCTCCCTCCCTCTCTAACTCCCTACATCACCCTTCGTGACCTATCTATCTTTCTCTCATGCCTGTCTGTCGGTCTGTCTGTCGGTCTGTCTGTCTGTCTGTCTCTTTCTGTCTCTGTCTGTCTGTCTGTCTGTCTGTCTGTCTGTCTGTCTGTCTGTCTGTCTCCCTCCCCTTTCCTTTTTGTGTCTATTTCAGCCTATATCTCTGCACATGTATGCCATTCTCTGTCCCTCTCTAATCTTCTCTCGCTTCTGCATCTCCAGGATAGAAACGGAACAAAAAATCTCACAATCTACCGTGGTATCTTTTCCATGTTCTGCCTCCAGCTGTCTCCCCCTCTCACCCCCCCACCACCCAGTCAAACAACAATCCTACTTCCTCCTCCTTCTCCGACGGTGCTGTAGCCTTTGAGGCGAGACACCTTCGAGAGAGAAAGAGAGAGAGAGAGAGGGAGAAACATTCCATCTTTATACGCCATCACGGGGCGGTTTTCAATGCCCCGGTCTTGGGAAATATTCTCGGTCATTCCATCAGCTTTAAGTAAAGTACAGGGTGGACCAGCGCTGCGTCCTTCCCCCCCCCCCACTCCTCCCCACTCACCCCTCCCCCCCCCTCCACAAGAACTCCAATACGTCCCACGACGCAATAAAACGGATGTCAATTTAATTTAGCAACTCCAGAGGGAACGAGATCGTCACGCGCACGCACACGCACACCCAACCCAACCTCATTTACTTTCCAAAAATCGTGCCTGGGCCATAAAAACCACTGGGGCGACAGTGACGAATGATTATTACGAATAACGGGACCGTAGCCATAAACCCAGGCCGCCATTGCCGAGCAGGCGGTAAATTTCGCAGCGTGAGCGATTCAAGATGAATGAACAACTATTCCGGAAACGCTGCTTTATTGTACGTGTATACCGCGGGCGCGTTCGATATATTCGCAGGGATACGCAATGAGTTTACTAGGAATGCCCGCTTGTGCACTATGGAACTTCGTCGATCGTCGTCGTCGGAGCGGGTAATTTATACTCGGGGCATAAAAGGATCGCACTTGGTGAGCACTCAGCGTCGACATTGAATACATTCTATTAATTTCTATACTCTAGATCTGGATCTGGACTCAGATGCACTATCTTACCCTCACTGCTGCTGCATGGCGATTGCATTCTAGCAGCATTAGCAAAAGCAATTATTATTATTATAATGATGATGATGATGATGATGATGATGACGATGATGATGATGATGGTTATGATGATGAATGGTGATGCTGTCGATGATGATGATAATGATGATAATCCTTCTCAGTGTTAGGAGCAGCTACATGATGTTAACAGAACGCTTCCTGACACTTCAATAAGCTAATTAATGTTTCTTTTGGCCGTGCTGCATGGAGTCGGGAGTACCTACGAGTTGTTGCTTTGAAGAGACGCTATATAAATCTACGAACGAATGAACTCATAAATATGTATGAGGATAAAGTTACGCTGATGATGATGATGACAATTAAAATGATAACGATAATGATAATAATAATGATAATATAACAAAATAATAACGATTATAGCAATAATAATAACAATAATAATAACAACAATAGTCCTGACTACGACGATGATGATAATACCCAAAGGGCCTAATAATAATAATGCATCGAACAATAATATTATTTTTATAATTGATACCACACTATAACATTTAGACTAAAACCAATAGATAATTATATTAGCCGGTACCGTAGCCTAATACTTGGCACTGGCACACAATATATATTTATCCAGCGCTACAAAAGCACTACATCTCCAATCGACGGATAGTGACAGAGACCATAATTATATGCATAGTGACTTAAGTCATCATCATTGTCGTCGTCGTCGTCGTCTTCATCATCATCGTCGTCGTCGTCGTCGTTCCTGACCTCAGTCATTTTGCGGTGATGGGTACGAATAAACGATAGAGACGTTTGATTCAACTTCATTCAAGTTTAGAAAGATAACCGGGTGGAAGTACATTTATACCCATGCAAAAAATCCAGCAAATGACTAATTAATAATTATTAATCAATTAATGTCCATAGAAACTCAGGTGATATACAGGTCGTGAATTCCACAATCATCTTAAAATCCTAATTAGCTCTGTGCCAATAATAATTAATTACCTTTAATAACTTGAGCGTCACACATCATTCTGACCCAATTCTGGCGTTTCAAGTTTTCAACACGCCTGTTGTCCTTCTCGTATATTGGCCTACCAGATGACGCGAGCACTTCAAAAAATTACCAGGGCGTCTTATAATTATACACACACACACGCGCACGGCCAAGCAAATCCCAGGCACACGAAAACACCCACTAACCTCTTTATACGCACTCACCTCTTTATCTGCCCTGCTTCCTTTAATTAATTTTATCGCCGACTGACACACAAGGACGCCGACGCCGCTCAATACTACGAGTAGGCTAGATGATGATATCATCAGCAATACTTTTCTCCAAGTCAAACATCTTTCAGTGCAATGTCACATCCAGCGTGGAAAAATATGTCAACAGCAAAAGAGAGAAGCTAGTTCAGCCTATAATAGCCATGCACCTGTGTACCGTCCAACTCACAGTGCGAGTACTACAACGACTAACTGTGCGTAGAACTGGAATGGCACAGAAAACCGGGTAACGTCAAACGAAAAGTGGACTCGTCCAACGGGTAGAACAGGGTTGCCCTAATCACGAATGGCCCATCTTTATCGCCGATTAATTGCCGCAGTTGGTAGCGATTTCAATGAACAAGATTCGAAAGATAATTTCCAATTTGGGCAGTAAACTGTGCGCTGAAGAAAACTGAAGCTGATAGCATCTTTCGCCATCCTTTATAGCCCGAAGTGGAATAGATTCCGCCGAGCCCCGATTGGCCGAAGAAGACATCAATCGCATGACGTAATGTTTGGCACGGTGCCAAGACCCGCCCACTGAGTTCGGCGATCATTTGTCAGCTGCTGCTGCAGTGTTCAGTACGTTTGCAAAAATGCTCAGCCGATGTGGCGCCAGAATCGCTTACGCGCCAGCCGACGACTGGACAGACCGGGTGGAAAATGATGGCGCCGATTTGAAGGGGGGGGGGGGGGGGAGAGCGGACACAGGATAACAAAATAAAGACATTATTCTAGTTAGGCTAATGATTACTGATGTTTTGGACTTGACCAGAAGTTTTAGCCGCCCAGACACGTTAGTTACGGTCATTTCAACTATATCGTGGCGCTACGTCCGTATGTTCCCGCGCCACTCTGGGCGCAAATCAATTATGATGGGCGTCGAATAATAAGCTTCCTTTTACTCGGTGACAGCGCAAACGTAAGACGAATAACAGACTGGCCGTCGTCACTGGTGACAGGCAAATGTCGAGCATAAAAGTAATGGATAGCGATACGAGTAACAGAAGCAGGATTTGGAGTTTCGTAGGAAGAAATGCGCTATAAAAGCCAGCAGATGACACGATTTTAACGTGCGACGCCATTTTGGAGGAACGCATATCATCAAACGCATAATAGGCCTAGCGTTTGGTAAAGGCTGTTATTATCCAGGCCCTGTGCATAAATGCCGACCCTGCAGTCTGCGGTCCAGGGATATTATCGCTTTTGATCGGCCGCACAGTATACGCTGAGGCAAATATTTGAAGCTCATAAATTGCAGACTTTGTCGGAAAATTGTCGGATTGTTTTCAGCATCTCATCGACTCTAGTGGGTTCGTCTTTCATCATCAATCTACGCCCACGTAGTGACAGCAGCATCAAATGATTTATTGAAATCTAAGATCGCTGCTGGCTAGACTCTAGACAAGCCCACACATGCCTCGGCCTTAAACGCGTAACACTGTACGAAAGAAAAGTGAAGTGATGAAAATGAATTAGAGTGTAAATAACGTTTTAACAAGGGCCTATAGGTTTTGACAAACGCGATAGACCTATAGGCCTGCATGCAATTGAACACCAGCAGTTATAACAACCTTTAGCCTATTGCTTTTCTGTAGCCTAGAGATATAGGCTATATGCATGTTTCTCACTTTTCTGTTTCTGCTTGTTTATCGTTTTGCTATACACTTTTTGAACACTTTCTGTCTTGTATAGGCATCTTAATTAGCAATTATTTTGCCAACGTCCTAGTAGGCCTATTCTCATTTCTTCGTTAATTTGTCTGTCTGGTTTAACATTTTTAAACATTTTTGAACAGCAGTCGTGTCATAAAGTTCTTATTGTTCTTATTGGTAAGTTCAAATGGCGCAGATTGTATTTGCAAGTGTATTGGCCTGTGCCTATATCAGAGAAGAAGTTGCGGAGAACATGACCATTGTGATTCATTGTCCTTTTAACTAGGCCTTCAGCTGCGAAGAGGGCAGCAGCATCGGCGGAAGCCTCAGCCATACTGCTTGTGATAATGAATGCAGGAGACGTCTGGCGATAATACGAGTCGCTATCTGGCGATTACTTATAACAAAAAGCTGTATAGAATTTTAAAAACTGAAACAGAGACAGGCACACAGACAGACAGACAAACAGACAGACAGACAGACAGGCACGCGGGGAAATGTCTTCCGAAGCGGTCTCTGTACTTCCTGCCTTCAGTTGAAGGATGTTTGAGCTGAATTGCACACACGACCGCCACAATTTAACAGCAGGAAGCCTTTCTATATATATATATATATATATATATATATATATATATATATATATATATATACACGCTGTAAATGTAAATATATGTCTGGAAGCATTTCTCTACGTGTCTTTCCTCTGTTCATCCCTCCGTCCATTTCAGTCATTTCTTACGCTGCTTAGCTCCGGACCGCCAGCCAGCCAGCCAGCCGCGGTCGTCGAGTTCGAAAGCCGCTCGCATCTTAAAGATTGGCTTGGCGTGCGCGCTGCATCTGCCACTGCGCATCGCAGACCATTCCATCCGGAAGTACTGGTCCGTGCCGTGCCGCGCCTCGAACGACGACAACGGTCATTAAGAAACCTCCAAAGGTTTAACTCGCGCTCCGACCGAACAAACCCCGCGGACTCTCTCTCTCCCGGAGTCACGGCGGACGGGGACGACTGCGCGATGCGGCAGCCGCGTCGCGCGTAATGATCACCGCGGGAGTCGAGCAGACGACAGCGCGCTCGCTGTTTCGCCATTGCCATTCGCCAGCCATAGTATGTTAACCCAATAACACTTAATAACAAAGAAGGCCTTTCTGTTCTTCGCCTACTAGGCCTACTACTACTACCACGCCCCAGTCAGCAGCGCCAGTTCTCTCTAATCAAGTACTCCATTATGACTGCATATTTTATTCATAACATTATTAAATCGTTTTCCCTCGGTGGGCGCACGCAGCAACGCCGTGCGCAGTAGGCGTGCGCTACAAAAGTCGACCACCGTTATTATCGTCTGCTGACCGACGTGGATTTTATTCCGGAACATAACGCATGTATAGTTCGTCTTGTTACCGCAGGGCGGCGCCACTACTCAGCAGTAATTATATGTAGAAAATCGGGGCAGGGACGCAGCTCATTTAAATGTATGGAACGCCGGGGGCTTGTAAATAATACGAAAACTGGAGGCGTATAAATATAATAGGAAGATCCGAGCAGACGGGCAGATAGCACGATCTGGACGCACGGAATACACCCAGAGGATGGAGAACTGGCCAGTTTATTGCGATCTTTTTCGGTAGCCTCCGAAATAAAAGGACAATAGAGATGATTATAGGCAAAAGTGGAGCATGTATTGTATATCATGAGTGCATCGTCCGGTTATAGTTATACCATCTCGTGTAAGATAATCCGAGACCTGGAGACGTGGTGGTGCGATTTCCATCTGCATTGTAGAGTTGGTCGGTCTCCCAGAACTGATGATAGAAACATGGTGCTTCTTCGTCTTCGTAAATCGAAATATGCTCCTCGTTCACACCGCCACCGACAAGCACCTCTTCGGGGGGCGAATAGTTATTTGCCTGCCCGGGGTCATTTCGTGGCTTCCCAGTGAAGCCGTAAACAGCCAGCTGTCGATGAGCAGCTCCTCACGCCTGCATGCAGACGCCGCCGCTGTATACCTCGAAGTACCTCTAAAGCCAAAGTTTATGTGGCAACTGCAGCGTTTCCAGTATCGTGCAGTACTGATCATTAATGTCGACAACTTCCGAAGTGATCAATCGAACAGGCTTCGAACCGCCCCCCACATTTGCCTCTACCGTCATATATAGGCCAAGATCAGTGGCTTTTAAACGGTGGTACGCGAATCACTATTAGTGTGCCATATGTCGTTAAATGGTGTGCGAAAATCATGGACACCAGCACATAGAGGCACTTGCCCCCATCCTTGGCACTTGCCCCACCCTTGGAAAATTGACACCTATCATTTTAACAACTTTCGTTTTTTGACAGATTATGTGGACCCTAAATCAGTTCCACTTTGTTGTAGGACTATAGTAGGCCTATCATCAGTGCTTTAGTAGCCTAAGTGCGAAGGAATTTGTTAAAAACCAAAAAGTAGTATAATAGCCTATAGTTGAAAGAACTTGAAAAACAGGTGTCAATTTTCCAGGAGAAGTGCCTCCTCTTGATCTTATGTGCTGGCGTCCATGGTGTGGAGTGCTTCAAAATGCAGCTAATAAAGCGCATATATACAGTATAAGCCTACATAATAGCATATACATAATTATGTATAAATAATGTATGCTGCAGACACAAGAATGAATCACCATGGGAGAATGAATGATCCCTCCTCTTCCTTTCTTTGTCCAGCAGCTGTTGATGCCACCATAATAATAATTTCGGTTCTTTTATTGCCCACTGCTTCCTTCTTCCGATCGCTGCAATTGTTCGCGTTCTCACATCCGATACGATTGCTTCGTGATGCTGGTCATGACTATAGCTCTCTGCCTCTCTGCTGCTGCTGCTGTTGCTGATGATGCTGCTGATGATGATGATGCTGCTGCTGCTCTGCGTTTTTTTATATTTTCGTCGGAAGTTGCCCAGCCGACAGATTCTCGTGAACAGATTTTTTGTTCGCATGATACGACCATGCAGCAGCGCAGATGAAATCAGCTTCCGGGCAAAAAATTGTGCCACTCAAAAGAGCAGATAATCAAGCCGCTGAATCAGCAGAGCTGCCATATAGCATATAGCGCGTTTCTGTCTTCTGCGCTTCTTTATATGTTCGCTATTATCACAAGAAGCGATACAAATCCAGGTGCCTCCTTTTCACAGCCGACGTGATATCTCTTCTTCGGTATTAGATGGATAAAAACATATGTTTTCGGATGTTTGACATTATAGTGGCAATTATTTCTCAAAGTCTGCAGCGCGTTGCTATGTAGGTTTGTGTGTTGCGTGTGCCTCGGAGGCAAGATCAGGCAATCGTGGCAAGTTATATTACACGCTGGAATCGTTAGAAGTGTCAATCGTCGATCTGACTGGTACGAAGATGATTGTCTCACCGGCTGTCAGTCAGTGACTCAGTAGGTCAGAATTCTCCCTCCGGCAATTTTAAATGACGGATAGATCATCGCAGACTCTTCGCCGTCTGCGGCACCCTTCCAGGGGCGCCATCTTGGCATGGGTACCTCTGCAGACGAGTTTTATTTACTTTTGATGTTACCCGTCGATGCGAAAAGCCTTTCGTATAGCGGGCGCCAATGTAGGACCCATACAGTTAGGGCGTATACACCATAACGTCAGCACACCGGCCTGCTCTCAAAAGTGCGATATAGACCTATTCTTGCGTTCAATCCACTCCGTTTATCTTTCATATTTTCGAAATAATATTATGGGGTCATTAAGTCCCTCGACGCTGCGATATGTCCCGAAGTAATTGCGCCACATCTGGCTTTGTCGCTCTATCTTTCAGACCTTCTGGTCGATGAAGTTTTGTGTGCACTGACCGCCACTTCAAAGCGATATGAAATTATTGATATCGCTGAGAACGCATGACTTCTTGCAGATTAATAAGCCGTAAATAAAATTTTGCGGACGGTTGAGAACCGGTTCCGGAATTAAAAGGGTTAATGCGAACTCTGGGAGTTTGAAACACGTAGTCTACCTAATCCTTCAGAACACCGTTTAAAAAGATCTGTATCTTTACAGCATTCAAGATGAAAGGCTTGTAGACCGCCGATTAGGCTCTTATTGCTCTCATTGCTCACCGCTGTAAAGACTGCCATATTCGACCTGGGTTGAACTGGAAGTGCTCCTGAGTATAGGCAACCTTGAAGTGGCGCTAGCCTATATAAAATTGCTGTAGGCCTAATAAATAAAAAATAAAATAAACGGAGCAATGGAAAAGCAATGGTGCATGCGTTCCAAGTCGTGTTGTGAATGCAATAATTCTAGCCTACATTAGGCCAACTCTAGGCGACAGTCATTAAAATAGGACCACGTTTGGTAACCGCAAACCCGTTTCGGTTAAACACATGGGCGGAGACCTAGGGGGACAGAAGGACGGTCACCACCAATGGAGGTGTTGGGGACGTTTGTTCCCCCCCCCCCCCAATCGTTGAGCGTCAGGACTAAAAAAAGTCATCAACTTTTTCGGCGGTGAAAATAGAAAATTTTCTTGACTTTTCGGCCCGATGACTAAATTTTTTGCCACACTCAGCCATTCGTCCGTCAAAAGATCTCGCGTCTTTCCTTCGGCCACTCGTTCGTCCCCCCTCCCCACACCCCCTCTCCGTCCAGGTTGGTTTCCGCCCATGATTAAACACCGAAGACCTATCAAAAGAATTTTTATTCATAGCGTGGAAACGGACTTACCTATTCGTTCCTGCTCGGTGTAGACCATAATACAGTTGGTCCTAAGAAATATGCATTCTTTGTAAAATACAGAGTCCTTGGTTGCCTATTGGGTATACAGCCCTGACACCATGGAGTAAGAAGTAACGGTCCTTGGAAGGAACTTAAGGAAGGCGAGCGGAACCGTATACCATGCAAGCGGACACGGTGTAAAAGGAGTGATGCGTGTTATCGCCAACGCCAGCCATGCCTGTCGATTCCGTCAACGAGGGGCGCCATGAGAACTGACTTATTTCGCCTTCGAGACAGCGCCGCATCGCCGATAAATCGCCTGAGGGCGCTCAACGGGTCCGCAACGTTATCTGCCAGCGGGGAGTTGTAAAGCGAGCCTAACTATTCGCAGATAAGTTATCTAGCGGCCGACAGGAACGGCTTATTTCTAAGCCGTTCGGTCGGACTTCGAGGATTGACCGATTCTGTTAATTTGATCGTAACCGCTTCGCGAATGTCGATAAACTGGCCAATATTCTTGCGGAGAACGACCGCACCAACAACAAAAGTAATAACAACACAAGACGTTGTTGTTGGCGGACGCCATGTTTCGCAGCAGCAGCGTCGTCCGTCTGGGCTCGTTGCGAAAGTAAGCGCCGCCGTTCTAAAAGAGATTGATCGCCGGCAGTTTATATAGCGCAGATTTAAAGGTAATAAAACGTCGACGATGCGGATCTAGTTTATGGTGCGGCGCAGACGTGTGGTAAAACCACCGACCAGTTGGCTGTGTGTTCCGATTGACCCGAATGTGCACGGAGAATCTGGAACTGCGAATTGACCCGACGACTCGCAAATGTTTCTCGAACATTTTGCGATGATGACAGCCAAGGAAAGCGCGTCAATTTCGATTGCAAATTGGCAAAGATTGCGAGCAACGATAAGAGACATGCCAATTTCAATGCAAATAAGGCGTTAAACCGCTAAACAACCGATTGTCAGTGTTGATATATAGGCTGAAAGGTTGAAAGGTGTGGGCTAACAACACTGGAGAGAAGAAGGGAAGGGGCAGAGATCTAATTGGAGCATACAAGATCATCACTGGAACGGAAGCACTATTTGGGAGAGGTAGGCTACTTTGAATTAGTAGCCTACCACACATAGCTAATCAGGGTCACAGGTACAAATTGTTTTAGGAAACCAAAGGGCTGTATAGGACAGAAGTTCTTCAGTGCTAGAGTTGTAGACTTGTGGAACAGCTAGGACGACAGCACGCGCAGTCTCAGTGGGCATAGTAGCAACATTGAAGAAGATGCTACTGTGATGTATCATGTAACATATCACGTGGATATATCAAGGATCTTGACCATATATGGATACATACACGTATCACCAGTTCACACATACACACACCCACATGCTCACATACACAGACGATACATATAAATATATACCAAATACAATGCTGAAAAATTCAAAGCAATTTATTTTTATGTTCAGAGCCAGTAAAATTGAATAAAAATCGATTACAGTCAGTTAGGTTTTTTATATACAGCAGCAGTGATGGCAAACAATGCGAATATGAATATGAGCTATATAAACTCAGAGCGAATAATATGAGCTATATAAACTCAGAATTAATATATGAGCTACATAAACCTCTGTACATATGGCACATGCATACTGCTAGAAGCATACAACAAAAGAAATTCCAATTCACAGCTGGTTTTAATTACACAAGAAATAACAATTCAAGAGTCTTTCAATCGATGAAACGAGAAGATTAAACTATATGCATCGCTCCACCGATATGGAACACCAGTTCGTTCATAATTCAACCACTTATAATAAATATACTATTATGTCATGGAAGTTCAAAAACACATTCGTCCACGTCATCAAGTGCAAAAACACAACGCACATTCTTCTGGCAATTTCAAGTTTAAAACATCACCCACCACAAATATTAATTAATGAACGTAACACAAGCCTGTGACCCACCCAGCAAAGTGTATGCATCATCTTCCTCACAGCTGGAAGCATCCAAAGCATTTACGCCAATCTTCTAGTCACCCGGATATTGCAGACCCCTCTTGACAGAAGATCTCGGTCAAGTTACATTGCTGATCCACATGTAGTAACCATAGCCTACCGATTCAATACGGACAGTGGTTAGAGTGGCTCGAGTGAGCAGTGGGTACGCCGAAGGAGAGCTCTATTGGAACGCACATATTTCCAGGGTTCCATGCATGGTGAGCAGTGGGAACTTAAGCGAAGAATTTTGCGAGCAGTGGGAACGCCATTCCTGCCGTGAATATGGTTCAAGTAAACATTGTGCAATAATCTTGTTACATTATGCGCCAGTACATCATTTTACCGTGAAAGCCGACATCATGGTATTAATTTTAAACCCGCAGTAGCTCTATGTTGCAGTTTGCCATAACATGGTATTATGCCGTTCATTTTTGTGAGGCTAGACACGCATGCATACATGCAGGTACGCATGAATACTATGCGATCATGCATGGCTACTATGCGATCATGCATGTATACTATGCGATCATGCATGTATACTATGCGATCATGATGCATGCTTAATTTACTTGACATGGATTTCAAAGGCACAATTATTATAAGCAGGTTTCCAGAGTCTTTGCTTTGATGAAGAAGCAGTTGTCATTTCAGCACAAGCCAAACAAAAAACATGTACTAACAAACTCAACCATAAGTAGCCATATGTTCAATTTCATAATATATACACATAGGTATGTATGTATGTATGTATGTATGTATGTATGTATGTATGTATGTGCACTTGTAGCGCCCCTTCAAGCTCATTTGTACGTATATACGCATGCACTAGCCTGTATATACTTCATCAAATTCACACGCCTACGCTTAAACTTTTTGATCTTTCACTGCAACTTTTCCACAAGCGTTTGAAAAACCATTCTCTTTGATTTTGGTCTCGCGTGTCAGGTCGGGAGCGCCTCTAAGGAGTTTCTCTTGAAATGGCACTATATAAAATCACAATCATGATTACACATACTCTAAGGCAAAATCCTCTAACAAAGCTCAACAACAATTCCACGATTGAGTATTAAACGACGGTGACAGAAAAACCCAGATCTTTACGCGTACAACGAAATACCGGTTACACCAAAAAAATTATCGTTTACGCCAAGCTGTCCATAGGACTGATTTGACTCAACGCCAATATCAGAATATCGCGCTTCTCCTTCGGAAAACGGAGCTCGCGGCCGGCGAGTCGAGCGATGGTGAGCTCGCCACCGGCCTGCTCCAGCTCAAGCTGTATGATTCCGGGCGACTCCTGCTCGCGAGCGATCCAGTCGAGTGCCATCTGTGAGCGCATGTCATCGTCGAGCGCTCGGTGCGAGTAGTGAGCGAGCACCTCCTGGCGCGTGCAGTTGCGCTCGCGCATCGCTCGGAGGCTCCCGTTCCAGTGGAGCAGCTGGAAGACGGTCATCAGCTCCTGGAACTCGAGCATCGTGCGAGCCTTGTTGCTCTCGAGCATGAAACGGAACGCCCCGATTCCCGTGTTCGGGTTTTCCGCATCGGACGGTTGGCCCTGTCGGAAGAAACGGTTTATCTATGATGTTGTATTTATCAATGCATTTGTTTATGTATAGGTAATTGTAATCAAACATTTATATAGCGCCACTTCAAGAGAACTCCTCAGAGGCGCTCCAGACCTGTGGAAGATCCAAGTGCTTGGTAAGTAAGTAAGTAATTTGACTTTAAAGACTGTCTTAATTTTGATCTTCATGATCAGCCACACCACATCAAAATAATTAAGCCATAACTTGAACTTCTATTCTCAAATTGTTTGTGTAGTCTTTAGTCAAGGCTCATCCAGCCATAATTTTTTTGGGTGGGCCTGCTCCTTAACAACCACTGCCTTAATGCTATTTATGCATTACATATGCGAACAATCTTACTTTCGAGTCACTTCTGTCGCAACTCGTACATTTTGTGGAATCCCACATGCGCATGTACATTGTACAAATAAACTTCTCTGCTACTTACCATTAAATTTTAAGTCATTCAGCTAAAGTCATCTATAAAACATTTATTTTACTACTAATTTTTTTGTTAAACATCATATTAGCAAGCAAAAGTTACTAACTCGTATGATTTACTGGTTAGATATGAACAGAATTTAATTATAAATTATATAATCAAATGCTATGGGATGACTATAGGATCACATAGAGTTAAAAAAATAGGCTAATTTGGACATCATAATCAGAAATTATGTATTTTCCGCACATACACTTTGTCAAGACCCCTCCTCCACCATACGCAAACGTACACAAATCGCCTAAATATAGAGTGACCCCCTTCCCCTCCCTGCATTGCGTAATATATGGACAGCCCCTCACCTTAAAAGAAATGATCGCATCAGACACGGCTTTCTCGATGAATGAATCTGTGATTCTGCGTGATGGATGCTCGTTGAAAACAGAATTCATGAGTGCGATCTTAGCTGCGCTGCGGCGGGCGTCTGCTTTCGTAGTACATTCCTAAAGAGACAGGAAAAGAAAAGGCATAAGAGAATTCAAGACAATGCATGGAACACAAAAGAAACTGAACACTCTCCAAAAAGACATATCCTAATTTTATTAAAACTGCTTCCTGTGCTCCACCTTTCCACTAAGATTCCACTAAACTCTACTCAAATGAAAACAATGTGTCCCACCAGTCCACTAAGCCAGCGGCGCCCCAGGATTTTTTCCATGTATGCACAGCTTACACAAATATGAAGCGAACGGCGATCGAAGTGAGCTTTATAAGCCTGCTGGCGATTGTGAGGTATCGCCAAAATAAGCTTTTTGCTGCATTTTGGGTATATGCATAGGCCTAGAGCTAATTTCTGATGTTGTTTGAAACGATAGATTATTATATAGATTTAATAAGATAAGAATTACACAGCTTATAATATTTTACACTTTAATTTGTAATTTATGTTTTATTTTTTAGCCTTCAGCGCTGTACGCACTTGCGTAAGTGCGTACGCCTGCGGGCGCCGCTGCACTAAGCCCCTGCTCGCCTTGAAGCATCGTGCTCTACCTTTCCCAGGGCTGAAAGTGGTTTGGAAAAGTTGCCGGGTCTCACTTTGGCGGACGAGCACGCCTTTGGCCCACAAATTTTTCTGACGATGTTTTTCCTGTAGTCATTGCCCAAATTTACCGAAAATCCTACCATTTTTACCTACTTTTGGCACCTGACGGCCTGTTTTGCGACCCGGCTGAGACCCGGCAACAGCAGGTCTCCAAAATCGATGCCGGGTCTCAGACCCGGAGCGACCCGGCTCACTTTCAGCCCTGACCTTTCCACTAAACCCTACTCCCCTTGAAATATCGTGTTCTACCCTTCTAAACCCCGCTCACTTTGAATCATTGTGCTCCACCTTTCCCCTAAACCCTGCTCACCTGGAAACTGCCGAAGCAGCTGCCGCCTGGAAGAGTGACGTAGCAGACGTAGGGAGGAACTGTTGATTGGTCCGTCTCGTACACGACCAGCGCTCCGTTCTTCAGCTCCGCTCCTTTCGATTGTTTCATCTGCCAGAACTCTTGCAGTGCTTCCACTACGTTTACTAAAATTCAGTTATATTCAGAGTAACGTAAGAGAACATTTACATAGCTCCATCAAGTGTTGAAATATTTTGATAGTATCGTCAAAAACCTTGTTAACAGACATAAACAGAAAAACTTTGGAGCCACACAGAAGAACTTGATAGTCTTTTGGCATGTTTTAGATTCGTTAGTTTTCAATATTTTATACAATCATCTCTACCTTTTCATTCATTTATGAAGTTCATATAGTGATCCTTCAACAAGTCTGCTCAGATGTGCTCCCAGCCAAGCCACGGCTTAAACGAATGAACTCTGAATAGGAATGTTTAAAGGGCGCTGTATAAATTTTATAGATAGAAAAGCCGAACCCACAGCCCACCTCTTCCGTATCCATGGGTGTGTTTCGCGAAGCTGTTAACCACGGTTTCAACTGCTTCGTTTAGCACTGCCGATATGCTGCTGTTGGGTTTTGCGAAGTCGGAGGCTGTCGGTTTGCTTTGCCCTCTCTGTGAATACAAAGCAGCCTGTTCCCGAGGCATAATATTATGTCCCGCCCGCTCGTCGAAGGGACCAGTCCGTGTGCCATGGTTAGATGAAGAAGCGGAAAACGCCATTGTATTCTATGACCGTTCCTTCCACGTCTAATTCAGTAGTTGATGCACCTCAGATAATTTATTACTTATAAATATCGCTGTTTTATCGTCAAAAACAGTAGTTTCTTTTCGTTTTCACGTCTCCAATTAGCACCATAGATCTACAAACTTACAGATTCTTAGGTGCACTAAACTTATAGCGCTACACCTGATACAATACTATTTGTTAATCAAATGCCGGGTCATAATCGGTTTAAAGTAATCGTATTCGCAATCGTCGTAGTAAACTAAACTTCTCCAGCATTATTCCAAAGCCACGCGCAGAGCACCAACTTATTCACGAGCGCTGCGTCGCGTCAGAGGGACCAATGCCATTGCTTCATGCACTTATTTCTGACCAATCCGATTGACCGCGATTCGTCTGCCTCATTTGACCAACAGGTAGACGCAGTCCTCTAGATAATTACTCTTTACATTACGATAGGTGTTTAATGTGAATAGTAACTGTTCTACATTAATTTTGGCAAACTCCGAAGCAATTCCGAACCAGTGTCTGAATCATCCGCAGATAAATCCCAGCAGCAGGCTTCAATATTCAATGTAAATAACAATGGCCGACGTATGTTTGCGAGACAAATTCAGCTACGTTTATAGTTGCGACCTAGACACCAGCGTCCAGATTAAAATGTGAGAATTATGTTTAATTACCACTACTACTACTTATAATGATAATAAACACGAATGTTGTTTCTAAGTATGTAATGTAAAGAATTTAGCGTAAATGTTGACCCGGTTAAGGTGCCATATTCAAAAACCCCGAATCATAAGACCCCACGTACAAACTTATTAATTAGTGTGTAGCGAGAGAAAGACAGAATAATTATAGAAAGACATGTTTTGCCATGAAAAACTGTTCGGTGCTTGAGTCCTTCTTTAGAATTTGTCAGCGTAATTTTTAACGTCTTTTATATGTGATACTTGTTCACCAGAGTGCTGTTTTGCAGCTGGTTAAATTAAAGAATATACTTACTTCTTTCGCAGAGGTACACTCGAAGGCCATCGGGAGCGACCAAGTTTCAAAGAGCTGATAGACGATCCACTCCTTCGTTTCTCCGGCATCTGTCAAGATCAGTTTTCAGATCTATTCGTCTCCTGTCAAGTGTTCGCTGATAGTCGTCCACTTGCTCTGCCAGTTCAAACTGCTTACAAGGCATTCACTACACGATGGAAGTAAGACTTCGACATTTGGTTTTTATTATTTTTAATTGAAAAGTACGTTAATGAATCGCTTATTTTGTAAATGTTTAATTTAGGCTTCAGGTAAAGTAGTGTGATAGCAGTATGTGAAAATATTTGTTATATTAAGAATATATTTTTCACTGCCTTTTTTATCCATGTCTGGTACTGCTTAGTTATTTCATTTTTTTTCGCTTGCAGCTGGAACGAGTGGCTTACTCTGCCGTTGAAGTACAGCGATCTGCCACGAAATGCGCTCGTGGCATTCACGATCTGGGATATATACGGCCCAAATAAAGAGATTCCGGTTGGTGGTACAACCATCTCGCTGTTTGGGAAGCATGGGTGAGTGGCCTGCACTGTCTCCATTTTTGGTATTTTGTGAACAGTTATAACATGCAACCATGCCCCCATGATTTTTGCTTTGCTGGCCAAGAACTTTACAAATTTCATGCCAAGGTTGCTTTATGTTGTCTTTAACTGAGCATTCATTTTATATTCTTAAGATTCAAACCTCAGCCTCTTATCGACGATTATTTTTTATTATCCTAACTCTAAACTGCAGCTTTTATAGCTGTTGCTCTTTTGTCAACAAGACTTCAGAGCAATACAGGAATATTAGTGGTTAATTAAATCAAATTCTGCTTATCAAAATCAAATTAAATTTTTCCTGTTGGTCGTAGTACTTTTCGACAAGGCATGCACGACCTGAAGGTCTGGGCAAACGTTGAGGCAGACGGCAGTGAAGACAGTACAACGTTGGGAAAGAGAAGTGGACTGGAGGACGAGATGAGCCGCATTGCTAAGGTAGAACGACTGAAATTCAATCCATTTTGATTTTAATATATTTCTTAACAATTCGATATTAATAATTCTATTTCGTTTGCACCGACTTTTAACATGCACTGTGAAAATACACCCCTGGAAAATCACAGTAGAGTTGTAAACCCAATAGGTGATTATCAATATTCGACCGTATAACGGTGTAATCGGCGTATACGAATAATTGGACCAGCTATTCGGCCGATTACGAATATGAATAGTGTTCAAACTAGGTCTACCAACAACATTAAAGGTTTTAAATGTAAATAAAAGTTTCAGTTCAGTAAATTTAATGCATAGACTATTTAACTATTAACAGTTGGCTAAATGTAATTTTTGCATCCTTCTGCCAATCTGTGTCAACTAGGAATGGAACTTATTTAACTAAGCTTTAAAATCATCACTAACAACTCTGTTAATGCATGAATTCTGCGTTAGCTTTTGACCACTATTCGTATTCAGTTTCACCACTACTATTCAGCTGAATACCAAATAGCTTTCTGGCCCGCTATTCAACCCTGAAGCGAATATGATGCGAATGTTCGGTACAGCCTTAGCTTCAAGTCTGAGTTGCATTGCACTACCATCTGTGGGGCGCGGTGGTGTAGTGGTGCAGTTTGATGCCTTGGGGCCAGAGGGTTCCAGATTCGAATCCACCTCAAGCCGCCGCTGCGCAGGGACCTTTAGCAAGTCCTTCACTCGCAATTGCTCATGCACTTTGGCATGAAACTCCGATGCAGTGTCCACGCTGTAGTCGGGAGCGCTTCCGAGTAGCAAACTCGAAGGGGCGCCATAGCAAATGCGATGAATAAAAACATAGAGATAAACGAAATAGATCTGTTGATTGTAGTTGACGAAACGACACCGCAACAGTCACATGCTGAAGGTCGACTGGCTCGATCGTCTGACGTTTCGTGAGATCGAAGTGATCAACGAACAGCAGAAGAGGGAATCGAACTTTCTCTATCTCATGATCGAATTTCCTCGCATCGTCTGCGATAACGTAGATTATACGGTCGTCTATTTCGAAAAGGTACATCGTGTCCGCTTTAGCGTTTCCTAAGATCGTTTTAACTATGATACAGATTTATAAGTGAGTTTGTATTGTATTGTGCTGTATTGCACTTTATTGTTGTATTGTGCTGAAGTGTACTTTATTGTTGTATTTAAACTTGCCTCTAGTTGGGTGAACCATTCAGAAGCGCTTACAGTGTGCAATGGCCCACGAGACAAAGCAGGTTTTGAGAGGAGAGAAGGAAGAAGAGAGACTGTCAGACAGAATTTTAAAGTGAACAGATGGGGAATTCATTGATTATATATTAATCCCAGAATTTATGTGAATTTTTAATTAAATCTTTGTGAAATTGTTCTTCCAGTATGCCGACGAAGATCTGTACTTTCCACTTCAGGGTGACATCGTTCATATTCCAGATCCAGAGATGAATCTGGTGAGATGGTTTCTATTTTGTTTTCATGATTACCATGAAACCTAATTAATTAATTAATTAATTATTATTATCACATACGTTTTGGTCAGTTTAAATGAAGCTGTGTCATAAAAAAGATAATTACTGTTGCCCTCCTCCTGTCTCCTGGCTTTTGACTGGCTCCATGAGAGTATGGACAGTGCAGGGGGTTCTTGTTATGACATGGATCTATAATAGTTAAGATGTTCACGGATCTATTGCTATTACACGAATCCCCCGTGGGAATTATATGAAGCCGTTGCTATGACAACAGAGTTTACAGGTAACACACATAGACACACACATGCACACAGACACACACCCACACACGCACACAAACATAACCCACACAGACATACATACGCACACAGACATACATTGTACATACACGCTCAAACACACACATACACACCCATATACACACACAAACATACCCACACAGACATACATACACGCTCAAACACACACATACACACTCATATACACACACAAACATAACCCACACAGACATACATACGCGCACAAACACACACACAGGCACACACACAACGTTATTAAAAGGACAAACTTGATATTGCTGCTAAACGTAGTTCATCATAATTTCTAAACAGCTCTGCGATCATCATATCAAGGTTTTGTTGTCTTCTACAGGAAAACCTTCTTGAGACGAAGCATCATAAACTGGTTCGTAGTCTGCGCACCGGCCCTACGGATCGTGACCTCAAACCAAACGCCGCTACGAGAGACCAGCTTAACGTCAGCAGCTTTTCTCAATTTTTTTATATTCTTCTTAGGAACATTTTTATATAGTGCCGATTCAAGGTAAACTACTCAGAAGTGCTCCAAGTTCAACTACAGCTGAATGAGGCAGTTTTTAAGTGCGAAAGAAACTTAATATTGTGGCCTTTAGGCACTAGGCGGAGCGCAACAGGAGACCATTCCAGGTTCTATGGCCAGCTACCAAGACCATAGCGCCAAGGCATTATATAGTAGTCCGTAAGCGAGGGACCAACAGTTCAGCCAATCAGAGAGTTGAGGCAGGCAATGGGGGGGGGGGGGGAGGAGACCCTAATTCTATAATGGATGTGCTGCTGAAAGGAATCTAGATATGCTGTGGATGTGTTGTAAGACGTTGGTAAACTTAGAATTGGTTGCTGTCATTGAAGGGGCGCTATATAAATTTTGATTGATTGAATGATTGAATGAATGATTGAATGAATGATTGAATGAATGATTGATTGAATGATTGATTGAATGAATGATTGATTGAATGATTGATTGAATGATTGATTGAATGATTGATTGAATGATTGAATGATTGATTGAATGATTGATTGATTGATTGATTGATTGATCGATTGATTGAATGAATGAATGATTGATTGATTGAATGATTGATTGATTGAATGATTGATTGATTGATTGATTGATTGATTGGACGTGCCTTTCCAGGTTATCGTCGGCTATCCTCAGACCGTCACGCTTACGTCCGAGGAAAAAGATCTCGTGTGGAAATTCCGATTCTATCTGTCGAGCAATAAGAAGGTCTTCATAATACTTTTCATCGGTTTAACTCTTTTCACAAACGCATTGATTCATTCATTCGATGAATTTGTATAGCGACTCTTCTCAGAGGTGCTCCCAACTTCAGCGCGGCCAAATAAAACGTTCGTAAGATGAATGCCTGCGAAAGAGTTCCAGAAAGGGAATGACGCATCAAGGGGGAGGCCATTCCAGGTTGAGATTCCTACCATCGAGAAGGCTACAGTGCCCGCTCCATCTTTTTACAAAGGCAGACCACGACAACACTGAGAGACAGACAAACATTGAGCCTCTCATGAATAAACTAAATACTTAAATAAATAAACAGATGAATAAATTTAAGGTATTACCGGTAATCTGAAATCATGTGAGAATTTATAAAATGTCTCTTTCAGTATTAACTGTTCAGAGGCGTTCTCAGCGTGATTGTGCCAAGCAGATAAGAAAGTCTTCACATGTGTATAGTGTATACATCGGTACAACGCGAATTTATTTACTAGCAATTTGATATAGCGCCCCTTCAAGGTAACTACTCAGGAGTGCTCCCAGTCCAAATAGGACACATCTACTTGCAACCGTGATTAGACGACGCCTGTCAGGTCATCTCGTCAAAAATGGTTGCGTTTTTTGCGCAGGCTCTGACGAAGTTTCTGAAGTCCGTGCACTGGGTTCCGCAGGAGGAGAAGCAGGCGCTGGAGTTGCTCAACAAATGGAGTCCAATGGATGTGGAGGACGCGCTGGAGCTGCTCTCAGAGACGTTCAACCATCGGACTGTGCGGAAGTACGCAGTGGCCCGGCTGCAACAGGCGGACGATGAGGTCTGAGGAATTTTTCGTTGCCCAGATTTACAGCACTATATATATATATATTTATATACGATTATACATATTCAAATAAATATAATATTATATTTATATTATAATATATTTGACTTGACTTACTTTTGACTTATGGCCGTCCGGCGATGCCTTCAGCACGCGTCAGCCGCTTTCCCATGGTAGCTCTCCACTCTTTTCTATACATGGTTAAGTTTCATGATCACTTAGGAAAGAAGGGCGACTGATCAGGTCTCTCCCCCACCCTCAGTTCAGATTTAGCCAAGGTTGTTCCCTGTTGCCCGGGAGAGACATCGAGGACGTAATGAACCCCCCCATTTTTAATATATATTTAGATGTATATATAATATATATTTTTATATAATATTATATATATATATTATAAGACATTATTTTGTGAGGTAAATAATCAGTTGATCATTAAAATATTAAAAATGATTATTCAATTAATGAAGAATTTTTTTATTCTACTATCAGTGAATTTCAATGTTGAGCGGCCTATTTCTGGAGTAATAAATAAGGTGGTGATCAATTTCATCATTATCGTGTCGTCATAAACATGGCCAACCAAAATTTACATCGTTCGTCTATTTTGCGCGTTGCAGGATCTCTTGCTCTACATTCTTCAACTCGTTCAAGCGTTGAAATACGAGGACTTTGACGAGATTGCGATCGCCTATCAATCGGAGCAATCGCATCTCTCGTCGCAATACGTTCTCAACATGCCGACGCCAGCGAGGGTGGACACTCCAGGGGCTCTGTCACCGTCCAGTGAAGACTTAGACCGGTCAGTATTGTGCAGGACGATGGTTGAATGGTTAAGTGATTGTCTTGTAATATGTGATGTTAAGTAGGTAAGAGGTAAGGGCAAGTAGGGGGAGGTAAGGGCAAGTAGAGGGGGAGGTAAGGGCAAGTAGAGGGGAGGTAAGGGCAAGTGTGCAGGAGGTAAGGGCAAGTAGGCAGGAGGTAAGGGCAAGAGGTAAGGGCAAGTGGGCAAGAGGTAAGGGCAAGTGTGCAGGAGGTAAGGGCAAGTGTGCAGGAGGTAAGGGCAAGTAGGCAAGAGGTAAGGGCAAGTGTGCAGGAGGTAAGATCAAGTAGGCAAGAGGTAAGGGCAAGTAGGGGGGAGGTAAGGGCAAGTAGGGGGGAGGTAAGGGCAAGTAGGCAGGAGGTAAGGGCAAGAGGTAAGGGCAAGTGGGCAAGAGGTAAGGGCAAGAGGTAAGGGCAGGTGGGCAACAGGTAAGGGCAAGTGTGCAGGAGGTAAGGGCAAGTAGGCAAGAGGTAAGGGCAAGTGTGCAGGAGGTAAGGGCAAGTAGGCAGGAGGTAAGGGCAAGAGGTAAGGGCAAGTGGGCAAAAGGTAAGGGCAAGTGTGCAGGAGGTAAGGGCAAGTAGGCAGGAGGTAAGGGCAAGAGGTAAGGGCAAGTGGGCAAAAGGTAAGGGCAAGTGTGCAGGAGGTAAGGGCAAGTAGGCAGGAGGTAAGGGCAAGAGGAAAGGGCAAGTGGGCAAAAGGTAAGGGCAAGTGTGCAGGAGGTAAGGGCAAGAGGAAAGGGCAAGTGGGCAAGAGGTAAGGGCAAGTGTGCAGGAGGTAAGGGCAAGTGTGCAGGAGGTAAGGGCAAGTAGGCAGGAGGTAAGGGCAAGAGGAAAGGGCAAGTGGGCAAGAGGTAAGGGCAAGTGTGCAGGAGGTAAGGGCAAGTGTGCAGGAGGTAAGGGCAAGTAGGCAGGAGGTAAGGGCAAGTGTGCAGGAGGTAAAGGCAAGTAGGCAAGAGGTAAGGGCAAGTGTGCAGGAGGTAAGGGCAAGTAGGCAAGAGGTAAGGGCAAGAGGTAAGGGCAAGTGGGCATTGAGGTAAGGGCAAGTAGGCAGAAGGTAAGGGCAAGTAGGCAAAAGGTAAGGGCATGAAGTAAGGGCAAGAGGTAAGGGCAATTAGGCAGGAGGTAAGGTAAGGGCCAGTTAGCGGTAAATGTAACAAGAAGATAAGTGCTAAGAGTATGGGATAGGAGGTAAGGACTAGAAAGTGGCAACAGCAAGTTGGTAAGAGGTAATGGTAAGAAGGTAAGTGTTAAAAGAAGGTCGTTAAGAGGTAAGTCAGATGCTATGGTTTCCTTAGACTGCCACATGTGGATGAATTTTAATCGGAGGTAAAGATATTTGTCTGGATTTGTCTGTGTGTGTGTGTAGGATTGGGGATGTCGTGGATCCACCTCTCGAGGAGTCCATCTCCGACAAGCAGGCACTTCTCGATGCGCTCATCGAAAATCCCGACGAACAGAATCGGGATCTCAACTTCAAGGACGTAAGCAGTTTGTCCAGTTGCTTGATTAGTTAATTAATTAATTAATTTATCAATAATTAATTTTAAAGATTATTTTCAGTATTATGCGTTGATATTGGAATCTCTGAGGCGGAGTCGTGAATGCTTGATTTCATATCCTGAAAATGGTTGCATGGTTTTCAAGCACTTATATACTTTTTGTGAACAGTTCTTCTCAAAAGTGAAACTGACAAAGTATAAAAATGAATTGCTACTTCGAATTTTTTAAGCAAACATTCGGGATTTCAGATGCGAAGAGAATTGAAATGTCTCACGTTAAATATGGCACATCAAGCAAATGGACACATTTTGCAGACCAACAGTTTATGCATTATTAAAATCAAATAACCTTTAAAAAAATTTCTTAAAACATATTTTTTTTATTGTAGTGTCAGATTTTAACAACATATTTTGTTTTATTGTAGTGTAAGATTGGGGCAATAGGACAATTATAATTAGTTTTCATCGTAAAAATTATCTTGAAATTTACTGTAACGGTTGTTTTGTTTGAAAAAATTGGCGTTGTCTGATTACCGGTATTATTGGTGCAAATGAATCTGCAAAAATTGGCTTGCTATTGGCAGACGACCCATAAGGTGCCTTTAGTATCATAGACTTGAGTGATGCTGTATTAAAAAGAAGTTTTCCATGCCTGATGTACTTGTTTTAGGTCGATCTGGCAACCTTTCTCATCTTCAGGGCATGCAATAATTCCAAGTTGGCGAACTACTTGTGCTGGTAAGTTTTACGCTCAATGCCATTGTTTCTTCAATGCTTTTTATCATCTGGCGTAAAAACATGATATTACCACTGTACTTACTACTATTATTTATTATGTTTTAACACGAGTTACTTATTATCCCTCAGGTGCTCCAAACTATATTCGGAGATAGGAATAGTGTTACTCTGGTACGTCAAGATTTAGATGTGTGGTTATGTTATTATTATTATTTATATTTATTTATTTACTATTAATTATTGCTTTGCATTTATTTATGCGTACACTGTCGGTGGGAAGATGTAACGGCAAGGGAGAGGACTGGCCACACACCCTCATATGCTGAGGCTAAGAAAAAGAAGTCGCTAGCACTTCATACCCATGGCTGCCTCGGGACTTGCCTAAGAAACTGCTCTTCTTAATACATTGCTATAGCAGGCAATTTTCCTTATTTTGTATAATAGGTATCTGAAAGTTGAGTGCGATAATCAAGATGGTGCGACAAAGGTACCCGCTGAACAGGAGATGTACGCAAACGTGCTGAAGAGATTCAGTCTCGCTTTGGCGCGAGTGAGTGAACTACACTTTACCTCTAATAATAATAATAATAGTAATTGCACACAGCGTTTCAACGCCGTTGCTTTCAGAGGAACCTTTGCATCACACCCCGGGGACGAGAACAATGCGCTCTATGCTTGAACACAATCTTTTCTGTTTTTAGTTTTATTTTCGGCTTGAGTGTTTTTTTAAATAAATGTTGAAATGGTAATAGTAATAATAATAATAATAATAATAATTATTAGTGTTAATAATTTTAACACTGTTGCGGAGGACGAGGCCTGATCTTCTAAACACACACAAAACAGCTCCAAGCATAATTTCTGTAAATCCCGAGGCATCCTAGGTACCTCGGGTTAAAAAAAAATAAAATAAAAAAAAATAAAATAATAATAATTCTTTAATTCAAATTGTGTTGACAATAGCATGTTGCTTTGCTGCAACAGTGGAATTTGCCACGTGTGTATAGGAAGAACGAATAATACGATAATTAATTAATTGCTTGGCAGCAGATGAAAAAAAAGAAATAATTGGGTTCAGTGTTTTTATATGATTTTTTCCAGTAAAGGTTTTTGAAAATGCTGGATTTTTAGACTTCCATGATGAATAATTGCTTCGGACTTTTTAGGGAAGTCGTGAATGGCGACTTCGGCGAGCTTCGATTGCGGGCCAGCAAGTCTTCATGGATCACCTTGTTCAGCTCGTCAAGCAGGTGGCCAGGGAGGGTACAAACCGCAAGAAAAAGGTGAACTTACCTCACATGGGCGTATTTGGGGGGGGGGAAGTTCATGGGTTCAATTTCGAAATTTATAATTCTCTATTTTTCATAAAACTCATTCGGTGTATTTTTTGTGACATGTCCATAGGAGACCCCCCCAAGGGCGGATACAGAAACTTTGGACGGGGGGGGGGCCAAAAATTCTTGGTCTCGGGTCCGGGAAAAATTTTAGGCCTTGGGTCTGGAAAATTTTTCTTTCATATCCGCCGAAAAAGTTGATGACCTTTTTTTTTTAGTCATCCGGCCAAATTTTCGGGAAAATAATACCATTTTATCCGCCAAAAAAGTTGATGACCTTTTTTTAGTCCTCAGATTCATTCTGACTTCTAGAAAACATGCCATTTCCAAATAGGGGGGGCCGCAATGCATGGGCATTTCTTAATGGGGAGGGGGGCCAAATTGTACAATATATACATTGTTCCACAGCATGTTCAATCCAAATCGGGGGAGGCCACGATACATGGGAATTCTAAATGGGGGGGGCCATGGCCGGATAAGCCCCCTCCTGGATCCGCCCCTGAAGCCCCCCCAAATGGAACCCCTCAAATTTTTCATGGCTTTCTTCCTGTTTTCTCAGAAGGAAAAGTGCTTTTTGTACGTGTCATTTAGTTTTAGCAAATGAGCACACAGTCTTATAGATCTGAGCATGGAAACTGTAGGTGAAAAGAAATACCTTTAAATAAATAGAGAGATAGAGAGATGATGTAAAACTTGTTATTAGTTTGGCCTTTAGTTAGGGAGCGACGTCATTCAAAGTCAAATTGGAGGAACCAGCCAACGAGGCACAGCAAAAGGGTCAACACGATCAGCAGAATGCGCTGATTGAGATGACTGGTGAAGATGCGGATAGCAATTTGAATTGCATTGAGCAGAGAGGTATTTAGGGGCATTTGTCAACTGTGCTTTGGAGACTAGAAAGCGACCTAGCCCATCAATAATAAGGAAAGTGAAGTCATCAGATGCAGCGGTCTGTACAGTGAGAACGATTGAGCGTTGGACTCGGCGTTTGTGCGTCTAAATCTATCGTTTCCGTCGATGTTTCTTCTGTGTTGTTGTGTCAGATTGAAAAGCTGCAGGCGCTGTTGGTTGAACCGGAGGGAATTCGATTCACGTTCACCAACTTCGATCCGATTCCACTTCCGCTCGATCCGGAAATCCGGATCAAAGGCATCATCCCCGAAAGTGCGACGCTCTTCAAGGTTGGTTTGACTACGTTGACCTTAATCTGGTTCCACGCATAGGCGATGTCAGCCGCTTCCAGCATCTTGATGTCTCTCGTGGATGATGTCACCATTTTCAGTTACTGTGTGCATATATTAACCCTTTGAACCTTGAGCTCCCGTAACTCTATGGATAACATCCCACTAAAGCGGTCAGCCATGTTCAAAGGGTTAAGTGTTACTTTCCTTAACTGGTGGAAGTAATTTCCTAAGGGGGGCTATCCATATATTAGGTATGAAGGGAGGGATGAGGTCTCCGGACTTCGGCAGTTTTTTATGCACGTGCATGCGGGATGGGGGGTATTTTAGTGGTGTTTAATGTGACAATGGATTTTAATTTATTTAGCGAGATAAATTTCTTCTTGTAGAGGTTTAATCCTTTGAACGTTGTAGGGTTCGTATGCTTTTCGCTTTAACTGCGATTGAATGATGATTTCAGAGCGCGCTGACTCCCTGTCGCTTTACATTCCTCACCGAAACTAATCAGGAGTACGTTGCGATCTTTAAGCACGGTGACGACCTACGTCAGGATCAGCTCGTACTACAGATCATCAGTCTCATGGATCGGGTACGGTTGATCTCACGGAAGAAAGTTCTCTCTTACAGCTGAATGTAACTGGTAGAGGAATGTAATTTTGAATTAATATTTCAAAGCATTCGAATGTAATGTAGTGATGTAAACTAAAATGAATTACACTTAAGTAAATTTATATTGATAGATATAAAGATTTATAATAGTAGTAGTAATAATAACAATAGTTAGAATGATAATAGTAATTATAATGACAACAAATATGGCTGCCTAGCTAAAATTAGTTAAAATCATCTTTCAAAGATCAGTTATTTTCAGCGTATGGCCGATTGTTATGTATCTTACTTAGACTTAGACTTAGTTCCTCCAGTTCCGATCGGAACATTGGTCGACAAGTCCTCGCCACTCCGCACGTTCTCCAGCCACCACCTCCGCCTCGTCCCAGCCTAGTCCCATCCGCTCCAGGTCCTTCCTGAAAGCGTGTCTCCAGGTGTTTCTTGGCCTGCCTCTTTTTCGTTTCCCACCCTCCGGCACCCAGTTCAATGCCGTCCTCGCAATCCTCTCCTGTGGTAGCCTCAGGATGTGCCCAGCCAACCTTCCTCTTCTTCCCATGATGATGTACTCAAGGTCCCTCGTCCCTGCCATTTTTAACACCTCTTCGTTTCTGATGTGGTCCCTCCATGTGATGCCAAGGATAGATAGTTATGTATCTATAATCATTATTTTGTTTAAATTATTATAAAATTGTAATGTTTAACAATGATAATGCCTGCTAACTGTCAGCATAGTCACTGCTTCTGTAAGTGTTGGAAAATTGGACGGAGCAACTGGCTGAGATGCCCATCCCGGACAACGTCTATAATTGGATTATTGCTTTCCTAGAAGATCGGAGTCATGCAACCAATTTTAATGGAAACATTTCCTTCACCATAAAAATAAACTGTAGCATTGTACAGGGTTCGGGGTTAGGACCAATTGACTTTATAATAACAATATCCAAGTTTAGGCCATGCCATTCAGGAAACAGAATACAAAAATATGCGGATGATACTTATCTGTTGATTCCAGCATCAAATAGTGCTACTATCCCAGCTGAACTGGATAATGTTACGCAATGGTCGGTTACATGTAACCTTAAGATAAACTGCAATAAGACATATGAAATGATTGTCAGAAGACCTAGGGGGTGTGCAGGTGGAGGGACCGATCCAACAGAAACACCAGGTTTAACTAGGGTTCGAAACTTAAAGGTTCTTGGTGTGATGTTGTCTGATGATCTTAGTTTTGACATGCACATTGATAAGATATGTTGCAGGGCCAGGCAGTCTCTTTATGCCTTACGTGTGCTCGCTGCTCATGGTCTAGCTGGCCTTAAGCTCCATGATGTGGTACGGGCTACTACGCTGTCTCGTCTGCTTTATGCAGCTCCTGCATGGTGGGGGTATGCTAGGCAGCATGAAAGGGGCAGGCTCCAAGCCATAATGAATAGACTTCTTCGCCAGCATTATATTTCGGGTGATACTCCAACATTTGAAGAACTCTGTCGCCATGCTGATAACAGTTTGTTTTCGGCGGTTCTGACAAGACCAGGCCATGTCCTCCACGAGTTGCTTCCACCAGCGAAACAAACGGGTTATAACCTGCGCCCCAGACACCATGATCGGGTACTTCCACGAGCAGACAATCAAATGAGGAAGACATTTATAACTAGAATGTTATTTACATATTAATTAATTAGTTTGTTTAGTTTTAATAATTTTTATGTTAAATCTGTATGTGATACTTGTTCACCAGAGTGCTGTTTGGCAGCTGGTTAAGAAATAAAGAATATACTTACTTACTTAGTAATTGCGTTGATTATATTTGTGTTTGTTGCCTTCTGCAGCTTCTACGGAAGGAGAATTTGGATCTGAAGCTGACGCCCTACAAAGTTCTTGCAACCAGCAGTAAACATGGTATGATGAGAAAAAAACACTTTCTCTTTCTATCCTCATTGTCTGGTTCTGGATTGATACCAATTTATTTAATTAATTTCTTACTCTATTCCCAGTTAACGGAGCGTCATGTGGGCGGCCATTCCTAGTCAAGGGTCTTACCCACCGAGAAGGCGCATTTGAGGTACGAGCAAAAAGGGACTGAGAGCAGACTTTGCTCTGCCGAACGAAGGAAGTGGGTGTGGCGAGCGCCTTAACTCTTTAACCACCAGCGTGTACTAAAGTGCATTGGAAACATGTGGCTGGTCGTTAAAGGGTTAATAGTGTGCATGTTGTTCTGTTGTTCTTTGTCCATCGTGTAAGGTTCGTTCTGTTTTTCTTTGTTTAGGTTTTGTTCAGTTCATTGAGTCTGTATCTGTGGCCGAAGTGTTGGCAACAGATGGTTCATTGATCGCGTACTTTCGTAAGGTGGCGCCATCTGAGACAGGTCCGTACGGAATCGTGCCAGAAGTCATCGATAACTACGTCAAAAGTTGCGGTAAAACATTCTCGCAAACATTCTAAAGAGAAATGATTTTGAAATGGATGAAAGGCTGAATGCGTGGCGTATCAGAATCTTCCATGCGTTAGAAATTCTGGAGAGCGAAAGTTTCTGATGCGCTAGTGCTCGGAAATGCTCCAAATAGGGCTAAACTGTTTTTCCTCTTCAGTCTTTTATTCTTTAAAGGCATTTCTTTTCCTCTGGAGCTTCCGTGCTGAGAGCGCCTCTGAATAGTCATTCTGAAAGAGGATTAGCCACCACATTGGATCTGAAATTAACCTTAAATTACGACTTAGTTTGGTGCACTGTCCGGTTGATGCTTTGTGCGCTAGATATTGATTTACAATGCTGTTCAATGTTTGTTTTAGCCGGCTACTGTGTGATAACTTATCTGCTGGGAGTTGGAGATCGGCATCTCGACAATCTGCTCATAACGAAATCAGGTGACGATGAGGAGAATTTATTCTTAAGTTCTTCTATGAAAAAACTAAATTAATGAATGAAGAGATGAATGAAAAAATGAATGAAGAATTGAATGAAGAAATGGATGAATAGGTGAAAAGAAGGAGAGAGATTAATGTGGAGTTGAATGAAGAGATGTGTGAAGAAATAGAGAAGGTTGTGAGATGTTAAGAGATGAAGAAATGATTGAATAGATCAATGAAGAAATTATTTGAGAAATGAAGAGACAGAGTTGAATGAGCGGATGAATGAAGAAACGAAGTGATGAGTGAAGAAATTAATGAAAAAATTATAGAGAAATGTAGAGTTAAAGAGATGAATGAAGAAATGGATGAAGATTTCAATTTAGAAATACACATGTCACATTAGAAATGCATGCGGAGATAAAGAAATTAATGAACTTTGAATTACACATAACTACATATCAGTCAATCCTTTATATCCAAAACAACAAGTCAACCGTACTTAACATAAAACACGCAACTGATTGAGTTTTCTCTCTTCTACGGGACTTACTTTTCTTAATTAAGACATCCGTTGGATTTGTTTTGCAGGAAAACTTTTCCACATTGACTTTGGTTTCATCCTCGGTCGAGATCCGAAGCCACTTCCTCCTCCGATGAAGCTGAGCAAAGAAATGGTGGACGCGATGGGTGGCGCCACCAGCGAACACTTTGCCGACTTCAAACAACTCTGCTATACGGCATTCCTGCATCTTCGAAGGTAATTTATGATAATTTATGCTTTCGGGTCGACCAATCTGATCTCAGATCTGTAATTTATGTTTCTAGGTCAGCCAATCCAGTCTCAAAGCCGGTAATTCATGATTTTTTGGTTAGGAAAATCTAATCTTGGATTTTTAATTTATGCTTTTAGGTCCTCCAGCACAATCTGAAATCTAGTAATTTATGCTTTTTAGACTAGGCCAATCTAATCTTGAATTTGGTAATTTATGCTTTTAGGTCAGCCAGTGCAATCTGAAATCTGACAATTTTATTGTTTTAGATCGGCCAATCTGATCTTGAATCTGTTTTCACTGATGGTTGATGCCAACGTTCCAGATATTGCTTTAGAACCTGACAAGACGGTGAAGAAGGTGAGTCAAAGTTTAACTGCGATATAAGAGTATGGTCAAAGTTAAAATGACACAGAGCAGGGTCAAAGTTAAAATGATACAGAGTATGGTCAAAGTTAAAATGACACAGAGCAGGGTCAAAGTTCAACTGGAATTCATTCAAGTATTTATATAGCGCCTCTTCAAGGAAACTACTCAGAGGCGCAATATATATTAGACCCAGTTGGGAACAGTTTATATCGACCTTAAGCAAGGATTTGCAAATTTTAATGAGTTGAAAGAAGGGTGGAGATGTGAGTCACTGCATAGGGAACTTGAGACTCAAAGTTATTCACGTAAAATTGCTCATCATCGTCTATGTTATGTCGCATATGCACTTCCAAGATTTTGAAATGAGGGCAATATCATTGTATTGTATTGCATCGAATACAATTGTATTGTATGAAAGACAATTGCATTGTATTGTATGAAAGGCAATTGTATTCTATTGTATGAAAGACAATTGCATTGTATTGTATAGACACAATGGCATTGTATTGTGTAGGTTCAGGACAAGTTTCGATTAGATTTAACGGACGAACAAGCGGTGCAGTACATGCAGAGTTTAATTGATGCGAGCATCTCAGCTACGGTGGCTGCACTTATGGAACAGATGCACAAGATTGCACAGGTGAGTGATGATCGTGATTGGCACTCAGGTGTGCTGTGGTTCTGGCGAGAAGGTAAGATAAGATTTTTCTTTATGCTATCCACATTTTGGTGTACAGACACGGTAACAGACGTACAGCAGAGCCGGATTAAGAAATGTGGGGACTCTGTTCAAAATTTTGGGGGGAATCTTCGATCGAAAAATCTTATGCCTTTTTTAGTCGTTTGGTCGAAATTTCTTTACGATATACATGTAGGCCTACCGATTTTCCCCGTCCAAAACAGCTAACGACCTTTTTTTAGTCGTTTGGTCAAAAATTGTCAAAATTTTAAAAAATCTTAAACATTTTTATGTTCTCGTATGTGGGGGCCCCATAAAGTGTGAGGGCCCCTGTTCGGTCGAACATGTTGAACATGCCTTAATCCGGCCCTGACATACAGAATCCATTGTGCTGATCAAGACAGCAATATATTCCAAAATCACACAGCTCTGCAAAACGTATTTTACAGTCATGGGCCCATGGGAAGGAATTGAAGAATGGTTTTTTCAGTAATTGTTCCTCTGGGATGTGGCTCCAGGACTGGATTACAACTTAGTGAAATCAATAAATTTATCTTTTTTATTTGCAAATATTTATTGTGTCCATTCAAATTGTTGAATGCAAGAGACAATGTTTATTTTGCAGTATTGGAGGAAGTAATTGTCGTCGATCCAGAATGTAGAACCGAAACATCGTCGTGGAACCATTGTTCCTCCTTCAAACAATGCACAGGAAGACGGTTGCCAGGATGGCACCGAGAACCTCCACCCACCCTCAAAGATTCCAAAGAGGCAGACTGAAAAGCAGAGACAAGCAGACGGTTGTGCAGACAGACAGACAGACAGTCATGCGAACTAGCACTATAGAAAAGTCTTGATATTAGCATTATACCTTTAGTCCAGAAATCTTAGTGGAAACTATCCTCGTGTGTTCAGGGTAAATTTCCGACACTTTTTCTGTAAATTTTCACAAGAAACTTTGTTGGTATTGTTGAATTAATGTAATATGTAATTAGTAATTTCCATAGAGCCGCTCACAGCCATGACTACTCAGTAGCTCTCCCAGTGTGAGAACTCTGAGAGAAGAAATAGGTCTTAAGAAGAGAGAGAAGACATGTAGATAGCGATCCAGAAAGAAGAGTCCCATGCAGAGTGGAGGGAAGAGAATTCCACAAGGAAAGCCCAATGATGGTAATTGGTAAAGGATCGAGTTTGAGCAATAGTGGTCCTAGCTTGTGGTGTGCAAACAAGTCGGACCTGTCCAGAGAACGGAGAGGTCGATGAGAAGATGCAGGAGAACAAATGAGATCCCCCCCAGATATTAATTATCAAATAATTGACGCAAATTGCTTGTCTCGTGTGCAGTTCACGAGTTATTCCTGCACTTGTTTTTGAGGAAGCACATTTTAAAAATTGTATTGAAGATTGATTTGCTGGTGTCGTATTACCCTCGAGTCTAAAATGTCGCTTGTTTTCGATATAATTCATGTGCTGGTTGTTTTGTTTAATTTTTCACAAAGGGATAGTTCCAATTGCAAAGAAGATTCTGTATGTATAGTGAGGTTTGATATTCTAAAGCAGCATTAAATTCGGGATTCATATCCAAAAAATGCAATCATGTTTTATTAATGCGTGCTATAAAGGTGCTAGATAAATGGCTCAATCCAGCTGATGTTTTGTCTGCGCAGGTCCCTCTCTATGGCATGGACATGTTCAAATAACTCGATAGTTCCAGATTTTCTATTTCCTCATGGTGTCCCTGGGCTACACTTACCCCAAACTCGATTTTCTAAATGCAATGGCATCTCCAGACAATGCCCATTGTTCCTATAAATGCCAACACAAAACAATCAACACACCAATCTGTTAATCACATATTTGGCGTCCAGGTACATACTCAGAACAGCGTAATATTCCAGGTAAGAACGATTACATCATCTCGTATAAATTACATTACTTGTTATTCATGTTACTCCTTGCTACAGTTCAATCTATAACAGCTTTCACAGACCTCAACTGTGCAAACAGTCTGGTCCGACAATACGCGTTAATTAATTAATTATTCTGTCATGTAATCATTTAACAAATATCAACGTCTGCAGAAAAAATGTACAAATCACAATTCGAAACTACGTGGATTCATTTGAAAACAACAGCTTACCCTTAAGTAATTAGCTAATTATCGCAAACCAATAACGAGAGAAAAAAATCAATGCAAACCATCGGCGGTGCCAAATTATTGTCTTGGAGTCATTCTAGGCAGCTTTCGTAAATCACAGTAAAAGATCGGGGCTTGATTTCAACGCCAACGTGATGACGGTTCTGCGCATAGCAACCGTTGTCATGGCAACGGTCGTCGTGACTACCGCTGCTGTGGCAACGGTCGTCATAGCAACCGACTATGAGATCCTCCCAGTAGTTAGGAGCGGCGGTCGCTCCAGCAGCAGGCCAATTACGTTACAGTGAAAACCATCATCATTTACAAATTATTCTTATTACGATTACACAATTGCTAACAGTTACAGATTATTATTAGCTTACTGGGGAAAAAATAATGAGCAGAACTATTTACTAGAACTATGTACATAAATTGTGCAACAGTCAGTAACATAAGAATCTACACTGCTAAAGACCAAACATGTTGTAATAGTTTATATATATATATATAAATATAAAATATTTACAATATATATTGTCCATGATTTATTTCTGTATCCAATATATTATACTGTATATACATATATATATATATATATACATATATATATATATATAATTTATTGCTACCTTTTGAGCAAAAGCTGCCACCATGTTATAAATGAGCTTTCACTTATAACAAGCTGAATCAATTCTCACCCAACTGCGCCTAATACAAGAATTTCTGTCGTACAGAAATACACCACAAGGTAGCTCCAATGTACAAATACTCATACACGAATATGCTTTCAGCCGCTTGTCGCAAACGAATTTCTAAATTCAGGTCAAGTGCTTGGTAGCTAGCCTACAGTAGTAAAACGTGTAAGTGATGGGAACAAGTAGAGTCTAACAGCAAGAACAACAATAGAAAAATATCGCTGCAATTGTGATGCAATTTACTGCATTTTCTGGAGGCACTCGCAACAGATAAAGTTAACGACCACATGAGACCGTCTTTTTTGTAACACACCTCGTATACAAACCTCGTCATGCAATTGAAATAATACGACCCCATATACAATACAATTGCATTTGATACAATACAATGCAGCTGCATCTAATACAATGCAACTGTATTTGATACAATACAATGCAACTGCATTTAATATAATACAATGCAACTGTATTTTCTATTGCCTTCCTGCCAAAAGTTAAGAAACGCACACCCATGACCCTACAACAGAAAATTGATGTTGTCGAGTGAAGGACTTGCTCAAGGTCCCTTGTAGACTCCAGAAAGAGCATCAGTACATTTATATATATATATATATATATATTATGTATAAAATATGTACATATATATTACACACACACACAAACGGACCAACAACAAATACAAGTTTTTCATGAACCAACTTCCTACGAGTTTTCAGATTGACTCCTAATCTGAAGTTGGAGGCAATCAATCTGAAACGATCTGGGTTAACAGTTCACCCACCATGAAGGGTCAACTTCGATATGCATTCCTAACGTAAAAATCTGCAGCGGTAATTCCATATCAGCCGTGCCGGACGAAGAGTCCTGAGACTTAAACACAAACCCCCGTCTTCTCCCCTTATACAGAAACTAGGAGCACAACTAACGGCCTACTGGAAAAAACACACGTAAAAAATTCAGCACTAAATCATTTATTCAAAACCTGTGAAGAGGAGAAATATCAGGTTCATTCATTCATTCAGAGAATTTATATAGCGCATCCACTTCGTTCATCCAACAGACTTTGACCTTTTGGTACCTCACTCTAGAACTGCTATGGCTCAGTCTCGATCATTTGTTTCAATTGGTCTTTCTCTTTGGAATGCACTTTCTCCTTCTGTTCGCTCTACCATTCTGTCTGGCAGTCTCTCTTCTTCCTTCTCTCTTTTCAAAACCTGCTACTTAACGTGGGGCCTTGTGCACCGGGAGCGCCTCTGAACGGTTCACCCTACTGAGGCACTTTATATATGCTTAAATACAATATAATTCAATCATCCATTAAGTTGCTATTGCAGCATAGAATAATGCTCAGCTAAAATTCACTGTAATCTTCACACTGCTTTCTAGTCTAATAAAATCATGGGCCATAATACATTTCTTGTACCATACCAAACTTTACTGGTGCAATAAAAAAATCTTTTAGATTCAATAAGCACGCCTAGTTCAAAGATTACTAATTCTATCGCACACAGGCATTTGGAATCAAACTCGCAACAGTGAGACTAAACCATTTCGGCCAGAATCATTGTGCTCTTGTTTCTTATTCTACACGTTTCATCGCAGCTTTTCTCCGCAAACACCGACAACACATTTCATTAACATCAACAAAACATTTAAACGTCTTGAAATCCTTAAAAAATTACCCTGACACCCGACAACGGTTGTTACTTCATCTGTCAATTGAAAGGCACAAACAATAGAGGGCACCAACTGAAGTGCCAAATTAACCAGACACTTTGTGCCCCGTTAGAAGATAACCAACACAAAAATAACTGCCGCAAGCAGAGATTGTCTATATGGTAAGTTTGGAAAAAACAGTCTGAAAACCGGTTACGTTTGGCTTTCAGAATTCGTGCGATTGGTTGAGAGAAGTTGTTAAGCGTCACCCAGTATAAATAAAACTGTGCCATCCATTTGTAATCTAAAAGGCACAGGTATCTGTCCATAACTAATAAGAGAGCTTCGTACATGGGAAGCAAAGTTAGTATTAAGAATAATCACTGATTTACGGCAACCAATCAAAAGCATAAAACAAAAAAGTGTGGCACAGACTTCAACGAACATAGAATGATGATAACAAAGGCAAAATAAATCTGCCAGATCTGAAATCAGATAAATTCAGCAAGAAATTCCTCCCAGCTTTGACAGCGAAGCGGGAGCAGCAAAAAAAAGGAACCGACAAACTCCAGTCCTGGACGGATAATGATAACTGCGGGGGAAAGACCGCACAGCCGCACCCCGCGGTTTGACCTCAAACACGAGTCTCGCTAAACGTCAGAAAAAGATGTTGCCCCAAGTCACGTTTTCGCAAAATAGCGTTCGCCGCAGAAGCCGCGATTCTAAACTCGTGACTTCGTGTCATGTCAAAAATTCGGCTGTGGAATAATAATCGGTGCAAAATTCTGGAACGTTCCACCCACCAGGCCCGCCGAACTTCTTTGCTGCTGCAGTGGTCCCCTGCGTCGCCGCCGCTGCCGCCTGTGTCATGTGTTCGGGTGAATGTTGTGCTTCTGTTGCATGTGGAACTTCAGATGTTTCTTGTAGTAATAAGTTAGGTTGCACAGCTGGCAGCGAAAGCGTTTTTCCGTCGACTCGCGCGGTCGACGCGGCAAACGAGATTCTTGCTTCGGCTTCTTCATCGCAGTAACCTGGAGAGAAAACAAGTCCATGTTACGTTATTTAACCATGATGAACTCGTGCAAGGTAAATGGTCAATTGAATTAGTGGTCACCGTTAGCAATTTGTTAGTGCTCAGTCTTGAAATGTTAGCTACAGACATTCAGTAAGTTGATAGTACAGGAGATTAAAGTAATGTGAGCAATTGTCAGGTTCATGTAAATAAATGGCTATTTAAGATGAAGTAAATGCAAAGTTCCAGTTGATGGTAAGGTATGATGATGTAAATCAAAATATGCTAAGATAAGAGTATGCAAGTTAAAGGCATGCTAGGTTAATGTTAAGCTAAGGTAGTGAATTACTGCATTATTTCAGATAAATAATGTTATGCGATGAAAGCATTCGTTAATGTCAATGATTTAAAGTAATGCAACCATTCATTGCCTTACCACATAGTTACACGTGAAAGCACGTTACACATTCTCACATTCCAACTGATCCTCTGGCGTCAGGATGTTACAAAAACAGAGAAAGTTATCAGACAAAATAACTATCCATACCCATAAAACGACTAAGTAATAGTGGCAATTCGTTTCTGACATTACATTACATTACATAAGAAGTCTAAGCCTATTCCTTCACCTGTCCCTGTCCCACAAAGGACGCAAAGTGTCCGGTCGCCTGCGGCAGAATCCTCTTCCCACCGCCCGCCATATCCATCTTCGACACAACCTGTGGCGTCGAAATCATACTGCTGAACTGCTGGTAGCTCTGCGCGGATCCAATATTCGAGGGAAACTCCGGCTGACCGTGAACGGAACCGGCGGAGACCGCCTGGCACGCGAGCCGCCCCCCGGGATCGCCCGCCATGGCCGTCGTCGGCGCCGGAAAATCCGGAAAGACGTAATCGATCTGGTCGGCGTTAGGATCGCGGTAGCATTCGGCGCCGGGGAATGTTTTCATCGACGGATAGTTTACTGTCATTGGAATGCTGAACGACGGCAGAAGCATCGACGATGCGTTGTCTGCCGCTGCTGTCGAATCCTTCTCGACGAGCGCCGAGCCGAACTCGATGTTGTGCTGCTCGTGCTCAGCCAACTTGCTGCGGTCTCCGTCGCGACCGTATGGTTCCCGAGCGGACTTTGCGATAAAGGAAGGCAGCGACTTGGCGGCTTTGCAGTTTGCCGCATCCAAGTCGATCTGACCGTCGCACCTCAGCGCGAGATCGCTGGTACCTTGGGAAGTGTTCTGCATGTCGCACGGCCTGATGGGAACGGGGAAATCCTTCGATGTCGTCGGCATGTCAACGCTGCTGCCGGACGACGTGTCAACGTCGGCGTCGATGGTTTCGTTGACCTGGACGAGGAGGATGTCGCTGTCGTCGATGGTGATCGCCAGCAGACCCTGGACTCGCAGGTCCTTCTTGTAGATCAGACCGTTCTGGCAGAGCTGTGTGATCGTGCTGAGCAGAAGCGTTCGCACTCTCTCCTGTTCCGTCTTCATCGTTTGCGGTGTTTCGCAGAATACTCGGAGAAAATTCGATCAAGAGCTGTGAAAGCGAACATCAATTTAACCAATAAACAAATTTCAAGAAAACTAAAAAGAAATTTAATATCATTCAAATGAAACCTGCAAAACATTGTTAGTCCAAACTTCTAGAGTTTGCACATTATCTTATGGCCTATGACTTTGGTAACAGCTTTCACTTGATGTAGCCATCAACTAATGCCTTGCAGATTATGATACACTGGCTTGATATTGAAGTGCACAGTAATAATGGATATCAAAAACAGAACTATCAATTTCCAGAGCTCACAATCACATGGCGGCATATAACTTCAAAGTCAACCAAAGAGAATACAGATGACCGTAGGTAAGTAAGTAACAGCGCATGGATAGGAGTCCAATATGATCTCACTTTTCTGGCCTTGTACAAAAGTGCAGAAGACTGCCAGAAGTACATTGTACGAAATACCTGTGAAAATGGCAAGCAGACAGCCCGCGTCAGTGCCGATTGATGCTTCTTTCGAATATCAACGCATACAAAATATGCAACTACTGCGATTCAGAAGAAAAAACACCGCCTCGCCGGTATTTAGTTTCTACTCATTCTGGCGAATGTGTTTACTTTTGTTTTACTTACCTTGCATGGGGGTGCGGCCAAAACTGGGCGTAAGTCAAACGCGATTGAAAGTAATCTGCTATCACAACAACAGGCCATTGGTTTGCTTATGCTAAATTCATGTAATAAAAGTCGCATGCTACCCAATAAACGAAAGTTCTATTAATTTTACCTGAGATGAATTTCTGGCGACATTTAATTCGACTTTCTGTAGAACTGTTTGATCACTTCCTCCAAGGATCTTAAAAAGTGAAAGCTAGAGACGACAGCAAATAATTTTTTTTTATTGGAACGCGTTCACAGCAACGCAAGAGTGAAGAATAAATTTACATTTAAATTTACATGGAATAAGTCCGGTCAATTTGATGATATTTTTTAAATTTCACATTGAAATATTTAGTTTGCTCCTATTGAGTAACGCGAAAGTTAGCCTAATGGCCAAAATTAAAAAGCTTCTGGGTCAATTTTTCTGGAGGCTTTTCAGGTTTCAAAGCTAGAAATTGATTCCCTCTTATTGTAGCAGGGCTTAAAGTGTGGCTGGACGGTCATGGACGGCGTCCAAGCACTTATTCTCAAATCTCAACACCGTTCTGCAACCTATTTTGGACAGCAGAGCCTGGAGAAGTGATGAGCGTCCAGGCACTTCTTTTTCTACACTTTAAGAAACTGCTCATACGGAACTCAAGTTACCGATGGAAACTATGTAAACACACCAAAAAATAGCTTGCTATTGGGACATTTTCGTCTTCAAATATGACTTTGCAATGTGATATCATATTGCTGTATCGTACTATTTCCATAAAATTTCACTTTTTGGGTGTCTGAAGTCAGCGTCGTTCCGTCAAACTAGTAAGTAAGAAGCCAAGTTGAAAATGGCTAAGTTTGGAAATTGGCAAATGTTTTTGGACACATGCGTGCAAAGTCTTGAAAATGATTCAGAAGGCTTCGATAGTTTTAGAAAATTGCAAAACAACGAAGAAAGAATTTCGTTTGTTCTAAGAAATGGTATTTTAAAGTGAGTCGAGGTGAAACAGTAATAAATATGTTTATTCCATTCTTCTAACCCCTATTATCGGCTATGTAATCAACGTGTACCTCGTAATATAATGTGAAACGTTAGTGTATTATTGGCGATCGCCATTTCAGTCAATTGTTTAAACTCATAACCGAACGATAATCGATCAAGTGCCCCGGCAAAACTAGATATTACCAGCGTTGGGTATGGGATGAAGTAAAGTTGGCATAATTGCAGTATCGGGGACCGCAGCATAGGCAGTATCTTTGGACAGTATCTAATGACGGCACTAACCCTAACCGACACTCACGACGCCTAACGTTACATAACCTACCCTCATGATGCTCAACATTATCTTAAACGACACGGTCCCACGATATTGTAGTTATGCTGTAAAGTTCAGTCAATCCTTTCTTGCTATTTTCTTCCATTGCGTCCTCACTCACCGTTTAAATTCTAAACATGACCATTGACCACCTTAGTCGTCTCACCTTTTTGGATCTTGACCTGGAACCTATTTTATCTTGCCACCTATCAATTTTGTTTTGGTACACTGATTGAATTTATTTGACCGCAGACGAATATTTTGCACGAATTTAAATGCAGTGAAAGATATCACGATGCAATGAATTTCTGTTTAAGAACACATTGGATTGAAGATTTCTTCAAAGTTGCCCAGAGCACTTCAAACTTGAAATCGACGTCAGTTGCGTCTCGATTCAGAGAGGACGGTAACAGTCACTTTCAGAAGAAGCGGTTCAGTGCGGCCCTGCAATGCTACAATCAGGTATTTGCAAATTTATTTGATTTAATAATTTAGCAAAGTCTTTCAACTCTTTCTTGGCTGTGGATCAGGAAATTATTGGGCGCCCATTTCCTCGCACTCTTTCAGTTCTTTAGTATAATTTTTTAATTTGTAAATTTTCTTTACTGCATAATTGCAGAGTGTTTCTGATTGTGGCCTACCAGATTATCGAATGGGCGAAAATTATGATTTTATTCTTTCAAAAAAGACAATTTAAATACACACATGAGGTTTTACATTGATTTTATCTTATGTTTAATATGAATTATGCAAACTCCACCAGATTAAGAAACAAACAAAAATCACGATTACCAAACTGAATAACCATTGTCTTTAATAATTAATGGTTTGTGAATTTCTTAACCATTCAGTCCGTTTGTCACGCTCCGTGGAACGACGACAGTCAGCCCGAACTTTCACTTGGCTTTGCAAACCGATCAGCCGTCTTTTATCACCTCGAGAATTATGAAGTAAGTCTGCCCATCATTGATGGATGGCCGTTTGATTGGAGAGTACTTAGCCTGTAAGGGTACTGTACTAATTTATGTCCAAATATTACATATGCAGGGAGGAGAGGAAGGTCTCTTGATTTAGGCAACTCTGCATATAGCAGACATAATGCATGTGCACAGAATAGAGTTCTAATTATGATGTCAACATTAATTAGCCTATTTATGACTGATTATATTATAAATAAATTTTGTTTTGATCTAAACAGCAGACCACAGCAGTTCACAAATTTTGCTCTGAAAAATATTGTTAGCAATGATAAATAGTAGTCGTCTACGGTAAAATAAATGTTTTGTATTATTACGTCTTTAGCTAATCAACTTTTGTAAAAAAAAGGGTGGGTTGAGAAGGTTATTTGTATGTACGCATGGTGTGGAGTTCAACTTGCCTGAACATTATGATGTTAGATATCATGAAGAACTGGAATGTCATCAGTAAACACAACAGTATTAAATAAGGCATAATAATTACAGTAAATAAGTTATTACCGTACTTTACTGTACTTTCTCAAATAAATACCTTTATTAGATAAATAGCAATAACTGCATTGTGTGAATTTTTTACAGCTCTGTCTGAATGATATCGAGTCAGCTTTCGATGCAGGCTACCCATCTGACCTGACCTATAAACTAGTTCTGCGAAAGGGTCACTGTCTTGCAAACGTTGGCCAATGGGAGGAAGCTAAAACAGGTCAAGGCTCTCTCTTTGTTGTCTTTTCATGATCATAAAAACAAATTTATGTGTTACCACTTTGAAGAGATACTTATCGTGGTGTCCGGACAATTCGGAGCCGGACAATTCGGAACGGACAATTCGGACCGGACAATTGGGAGCGGACAATTCGGAACCGGACAATTCGGAACCGGACAATTCGGACCGGACAATTCGGACCGGACAATTCGGACCCGGACAATTCGGACCCGGACAATTCGGACCGGACAATTCGGAACGGACAATTCGGATCGGACAATTCGGAACCGGACAATTCGGACCGGACAATTCGGATCCAGACAATTCGGACCCGGACAATTCGGACCCGGACAATTCGGAGTGCAAATACAAATTGTGAGCCACTAACAGGCACTAACGGCGATCAAGCTTTTATTTATTTAAGCCTATTATTTCTTGAGTTGTAAACAATCGTGTGAAGTAAAATCATCAGAAAAATCAAAGGCCTACGGCGATTAAAAAGCAGTGTGGCATTACAGTTCTCTGATCTTGAAGACCGTAAATTAGAAAACTTAAATTAAGAAACTGTGTTTAGAAGTTATTGGCCTATGCACTAAATTGCAAACTTAGAAGCAGCTCATTGAAATCAGTCAGTCAAGGTTTCAGATTGCAGGCTGTCTGTTCAGTTTGATGTTAATTAAGATTACTGCATCACTTGTACATGTAGCATACAAACACAGCGCGTTTGAATTAAAAATTTTTATCATTATTATTATTATCATTATTATTACTTTTTATATTATAAACAAATATTTATTCTCTTCAACAAAAATTCCAAACAAAACAAATCAATTTCAGCGAGATCAACCACCCTCATCTAGGCTATGTCAATTTTGGACTTAGGCTAATAAAGGAACCTGTGAAATCCACAGCGTTAAAGCGTTGTATTATAGTCATTATTAGGCCTACTATTGCTATTATTATTATTATTATTATTATTATTATTGTTATTATTATTATTATTATTATTATTATTATTATTATTATTATTATTATTATTATTATTATTATTACTTTGTACTTGGATTCCCTTTTCTTGCAAATACCATAAAATAGGCCTATAATTATAGCCTCATACTATGCGTGACTTGTCCATTTTGAAGTGCCTATGTGAGGCTATGTCTTTCCAAATCTTCCTTTAATGTCATTGCCAAGTGAGGTAACGTAATGTAGCCTAATAGGCTACTCATCACTTGCGTAATATTATGTTTAGGTCTACGGTTGCTTTGAGAACAAAAAATAATTTTCACTTTTTTTTATTGAATTTGAATGCGCAGTAGGCTCTCCGGTCGACATCTGTATACGGGGATGGTGATGAGTATGAAAATATGGTCTAAAAGTTGGAGTTCCATCATTAATTTTGGCTGTTACGAATTGTCCGGTCCGAATTGTCCGGTCCAAATTGTCCGGTCCGAATTGTCCGGTCCGAAATGTCCGGTTCCGAATTGTCCGGTCCAAATTGTCCGGTCCGAATTGTCCGGTCCGAATTGTCTGGGTTCGAATTGTCCGTGCCAGAATTTATTCCGAATTGTCCGTCTCCGAATTGTCCGGTCCGAATTGTCCGGTCCGAATTGTCCGGTTTCGAATTGTCCGCTCCCAATTGTCCGGTCCGAATTGTCCGTTCCGAATTGTCCGGCTCCGAATTGTCCGGGAACCACTTATCGTTGTTGATGCACAGAATTGCAAATTTATATAGTGCCACTTCAATTTATATAGCACTACTTGTTGACGGCATAGCATCATTGGTTTTGGAAGAAATGGCTACGGTACTGTTATTCCTGAGAGAAATGATTTTTGAAAATTTTTGGGCCACCCTTTTGTTTACTAAAATGCTTTAAACTATATTTATAGCTGTTTTACTCGCGAGAGAAAAGCTATTGGAACAGCCATGCTCCGATGCCAAAAAGAGAGGTCAGTAATTGCTTTGTTTTCTTTGCTTTTGTTTCTGTTTGTATTATTATGTTTGTCTTTGTATTACTATGTTTGTCTTTGTATTGCTGTGTGTGTGTGTGTTTGTATTGTTACGTTTGTCTTTGTATTACTATGTTTGTCTCTGTATTACTATGTTTGGATGTCTTTTTTTATACAGCTATGTTTGTCCATGGATGTGTTTCAGTAGGATTTCCATGAAACCAGCCAGCTCTGTTTATTTTTTGACAGATGTAATATAAAATTGTAATAATAATAAATTAGTAATATTGCGGTATATTAGTTAATAATACATGCATATGTATGTATGTATGTATGTATGTATGTATGTATGTATGTATGTATGTATGTATGTATGTATGTATGTATGTATGTACATGTATGTATGTATGTATGTATGTATGAAACTATGTATGTATGCGTACATAAAACAAATGGCTTAAGTAAGTAAATCTTTTAAGTATTAATGTAATCATTCAAGCAAAGTACATTGTTTAAATAATGTAAATCTGTCTTGCTTTTCCAACGAAGTGCAAGCCGATACAAGATGATGACCTCAGGGTCATGCTTTCGAAGACTATTTGTAGCTTATTTTCAGTCTATATTGGAATATCTGCTATAATAAATTAATAATAAATTAATCAATTGATTTATTTGTCAGAGTTGCAACACACTTGCTTTCTGTTTGCTGTTGTACTTAGCATCTGTTCTGAAGGAGACGGAAGATTTGCTGACGAAAATAGACGAGAAGTCAGTCGGAAAAACCCAGAGGTAGCATCTTTAGTTTGACCATTTGACTCACATCGAATTGCTTATCCTGCTATGTCTCTTGACTTCTGTTCATATCTGACTTATTGGATTTCGACCTTTCTTTTTTCGCAAACTGAAACTTTGACTTCTGTTACGATTTAGGCTTAAGTGATCACTCTTTGTTCTTTCGGGGTATCTCTGTTGAGTCCCAACATCTTAAAGTCTGTTCATTTATACCAGGGTTGGGTGAGGACTCAGGAACCTCTCTGAGTAGAAGCATGAAGGGTGCTTTAAAAACTTCTGGATGAATGAAGGAATTACTGGTACATTGTGTTCATTGTTATACACGGCTATTTGTACTGTGAATAGCTGTGGTTATGTACAGGCAAGTTCATAAGATTTTACAGCTTCGGGTCGATTCATTTGCCCCTCAAAATGAGACAACATTAAGTTTATTTAAGCTAAATATTTTAGAGAAACCATTATGTAAATGAATATTGATTTTTATGATGAAGTCCAATTCTCATAATACCTGAAGTATTTCGCTTTTCTGCTCGTGCGGTAGATACCACCAAGTTGAGGATAGGAAAAGCAAAATACCAGTGCCCGTCTATGGTTGCAGCTCGACTGTAAAGCAGGCAACCAGTGCCGTGGATTTCCGATGCAGTCCAGAGAAAGGACGCCATCTCGTGGTGAGATTTTAAATCTCTTGTTAGCTCTTGCTTTCATGCATTTATCTGCAGTTTGAAATTTTGTGGTATGTTTTCACACCTGCCATATTTTGTGGGTAAATGTAAATGTTGTCGGATTTTCTATAGTGACCGTTTATGGCCTTGACCTTGCTCATTTTTTCAATGAATTGATCGTGTGAGATCCTTCAACACTGCTCTTTGTTTACAGGCGAACCGGAAATTAAACGCAGGTGACGTTCTACTAGTGGAACAGCCGTATGCTGCTGTTCTATTACCCTCCCACTACACGACCAACTGTCAGCACTGTTTCGCCAAGGTTCAGGCCGCTGTTCCGTACGTATGTGGCAGTCTGTTTTTCAAGTTGTTCTCAGCTTATTTATGAGGATTTAACTATTTATGCATAGTTGTAAAAAAACTTTTTTGATTTTATTCTTAGAAAATGTCTTTTAAAAATTGTTTATTTACTGTTTTTTTAAATGACCTTATTTATTTATTTTACTGTCTGTAATTTTCTTTCGTTTTATTTTTATTCAATTTATATTCTTTACGCTGTCTCCGTATTTTTTAAAGATTCTGCTAATTTACTTCGCTATTTGACTGTTTTAGCATCATGACATGGTTTCTCTTCCCTTCAGGAGTATATTCATTTTCCACGGGCACTACTTTTATCAATGATCAGTTTATTTGATTGCATTTGTTGTTTTCAACTGTTTAGAAATTAACATGTGTTTGATTATCTGGGAGCAGTAAATAAAAATAAATAAATAAATAATTTAATGGAAGTCAATCCATTGATGTGAAATTGTTAATTTTCTTACCGTCTTTTATTAGAGTGGGGTATAATTGAATCTGTTGTTTTTTCAAAGGTGCTGCAACTGCGCTTCGGTCGTGTACTGTTCTCGAGCGTGTCAGGTGGAGTCGTGGAATCAGTATCACAGCGTGGAATGCATGATCCTTGATCTGCTGAATTCAGTTAGTGATCTTTCAAATTTTAAACTTTCATTCTTTTAAAGAATGTGTAAATGGCGTATTATATTTGAGAGAGGTTTTAACTGCACTGTGTAAAAGCCCTGATATGTGCATGCTTATGTATGCTTCTGGTCAGTTCCGAGTTTTCTCTGTTTCCTGATGGTGATCCTAAAGTCACAAATTTATGTAGCCCCACTCTAAGATACTGAGCCAGGATCGAATGGAGTGGGTCTTACACACTTATAGGAGCAATGGCACTATATAAATTTGTGGTTACAATTACACAATAACAATTGTTTGCGAATGTTTTAGGTCGGAATTGCTCACCTCAGTCTGCGTATCATTCTCATCGCTCGGCTTCAACCTCTGCTAGGTATGTTTGAGATCAACTGTGTTTTGTATGTCATCCGCCTGCTACTCTCATCTTCAGTATATGCTTAATGTTTTCAGGATATTTGTTGGGGTGTTCCATGCTTTCTTGAATGAGCTTGATGCAGTTTGAGTGGACAGTAAATTTGCACTAGTTTAGTGACTTTTAAAAAAGAGCAATGCTACAGACATTGTGTTTTCCTCTGAATAAAACATGTGCGTAAATTTGTACGTGACAAATTTATGAAATTACTGTGTGAGCTGAATTTGCACTCAAACGCTAAACATTCTAGAAATTCTGTGCAAAATTGTTTTAGATTTTCGGGATGAGTTCCTCAACGAACCGAGTGACCCGAGTAAACTCGCTCTCGGTCTTACCCCAGATGGTTCATATGAACGCAATTACCTCTCTGTCTACAGCCTTATGCCGCATACTGACGATATGGTTATTGAGGATCTGTATCAATACACCCTGGTAAGATATTGACAACAAAAACTTTGTTAAAACAGTTCAGAATTAATGTCAACTCAAAACACACCTAAGTTTAAATAAAAAATAACAAAGTTATAAAAATTCCTGAAAATATTATATTGTTGTTTTTATTAAACTATGCAAATGCTAAAGTATGCAGAATTAATTTAACTCTAAACTCCTAAGTTTATTAGTACTGCACAAAATGCTGAAAGTTCCGGAAAATATTATGCACACAATGTTTTGTGAAAATGTTAATATCTTTTATTTGTAAATATTGTCAAAATGTTGTATTATTTCTTGCACAGGCAAGTTTGCGAAGACTATCCAAATGGTGCTGGGAAATGTTGTAATTTTAATTGCATTTTCTATTCTTTCGTACGACATTTTAAAAATCTATCTCGACATGTTGCTATTTCTTGTTTGAAATCTGTTTACTTTTTGTAGACTGCGGCTTTGTTGCTTACCGTTCTTGAGAAAAGCCATTTCTTTGACTCACTCTGTTCTCCTCAGAAGGTTACTGTAACAGGTAAGCTCAAGTCTTTTATAGCTTTTTATTTATTGATTTTAATTAAAATTTTTATAATTCGCACGGTCAAACTGTTCATGAATATTCATAATCTGTTTCCCTAAAACACTTTTCAGTATTTCTGTACAGAGTCCGTCATGGTTAGATATTCATTAAGCTTTCAAGACTGATGACCATGATTTAATGGTGAATTTAGACTGCAGTGTGGGACGTGGTAGGCAATTGGTTAGACCTTTGTTACACTGATTGTACGGGGGTTTAAATCTCGTGGTGGTGGTCGCGATAGTTGTGACAGTGGTGTTAGTGGTCATGGTGTTAGTAGTGGTTGTTGGTGGTGGTGGTGATGATGATTGTGATTAGGATGATGATGATAATATCTTGGGCTGGGAGCGGCTCTGAGTAGTTTCTTGAAGGGGCATTATATAAATGCTCTGAATGAATGAATGAATTAATCTTGTTGTTTAGAAGACAACGTGACAGACCAACAGCCACCGTCAACGACTCGTCTCTTCGTTGGCGCTCTCCTCCTCCGACACATCTGTCAGCTCGTCTGCAATGCTCACGCCATCACCGACCTTCAACTGACCCACTTCTCTGAGTCGTCATTGGTCGACACGCAGAGCCAGGTTCGCGTCGCAACCGCCATCTATCCAACCACGAGTCTCCTCAATCACTCGTGCGATCCAACAATCATCTCAAGGTCTTTGCTCGAGTTAAACTTAAACTGTCTTTCTTTTGTTATTTATATTTAAAAGTCAGCATCCAAGACTGTTAGCCAAGAGATCAGGGTTCAAATCCTCGCTAGTTCAGAAATTGTGTGTTAAGATTTCTGCTCCACCAGCGCCCCCTAGCCAACTCGGCTGTGATGAGTGCACTGGTCGTATGCTGTGGTTGGGAGGATGAGATGGCGAGGGAGAGGATTGGATTTTTGTATGATCATGTTTGTGTTTTAGTTTCCATAACGAAACGCTGATAGTGCGAGCCGTGAGAGACGTAGATGCTGGCGAAGAAATATTCAACTGCTATGGTGAGTGAAATTCCAGGTCTCTTGGGAAGAACAGTCACAAGCCACAATTATCTTTAGGCTTTATGGAAGAATTTAGGAGAAATCAAATTGAAATAACAAAAATGTGGATGTGAATTTTACGGCCTTACGATATTATATTTATATATACGACTATGATTTTTAAAATTCAGAAAAGTATTATATTTAGAAACTCTGTATAACTACCAGGCCCCTATAAGTCGCCGGGCCCCTGGCATTTGCTCCTCCTCCCCTCCCCACCCATTCTCGGCAGACCTGTTTGTGTAAGCCATCAGATGCATACATGTATGTGCAAAGAGCTATGAGTATACGAGCTCCTTACGTTTTCTCTTGTAATGGTTTGAGTTTCTCTGTTTTATTCTCAGGACCACACTGTAAGCGAATGGCACGTTCAGATCGCCTTCAGCATCTGCGTGAACAGTATTTCTTTGATTGCGATTGTGAAGCGTGTCGAAAGGAACAGAAACAGGAACTTTACTTTAAGGTGAGACTTCTGGTTGGAAGAAATAACATACAACAATAATTTTAAAAATAACAATAATCAGTCACAATACAGCGCTTCAACGCAGTGGTATTTAGAGGCTCCTTCGTAAGACCCGCGCCCGACGTGGATGCGGCATAGCTGCTCCAGATATGTTGCTTTTACGATTTCTAAGTCCTTTTGGAATGAAGGGCATAAAAACAACAATAATTATAAGAAGTTATCTGATAGCTATTGTTGCCTGTTTTTTAGGCACTGAGGTGTCAACATTGTAAGGGACCAGTGATAGAGGTGATTGAGCAAAGTTACTCATGTGTGACCTGCAGTCAGTCATGCGATGTCGTTCCGTTGAGTGACCTTCGCAGAGCAGACGATCTCTTCGCACAAGGCGTGAAGTTGCTCGATCAACATAAGATCAATGGTAAGTTCAGCCTGAATTAAATGCTTTATTTCAGAAATCAACACTGACGATTCGTGATGCGGCACTGATGCCTGCCCTCTCTCTAGCAGTGATTCAGGGCTGTTTGTAAGGAATTTTTAGAACTGCACAACTCCTTCTTTCCTTTCCCATCATCCATGGTTTTAAAGTACTTCCAATCGGTAGTCAGGAGGGTGTAAGGAGTTAGTAGTGATTGAAAGAAGGGAAATTTTTGCTGGGGCTGAGCAATTTTTATTCAGCAAATGCATATCATAATATAATGTAAGTGTAATGTGAATTGTCAGCAGTCTGTTCATTAACCCTTAACCGACCAAACTGTTCCAAATGGTATGGGGAAATCCTATGTTTTCAGTTGGCAAGGGTTAAGAGGAGAGATCATGTGATCAAATAAGAATGATGGTCTCTGTTGTCATTTTCAGATGCTCTTGCGGCTTTCAAATCCTGTCTTAAAATCCGCAAGTCCCATCTGCATGCGATGAACAAGGATCTGTCCGAAGTCCAGGATGCCGTTGCTCAATGCTACGCAGTTAAAGGTGCAGTTAGTTTTCTTTTAGCGTGCTAACTTCATTTGGTTAATTGTCGAGTTTTTAATTGCTTGCTCTCAGTAGAACTCCTTTTCTATGTTGTTATGCTTGGCGTATGATTTTGGATAGTATATGTGTGATGCCTGCTAAATGGCTGATTTGAGCCAGGCCAATAATAGGCGAATTATTATCTTGGGCATGGTGGTGTAGAGGTAAGTTCGGTGCCTTGGAGCTGGAAGGTTGCGGGTTCGAATCGAACCTCAAGCACAAGGGTCTTAAGCAAGTCCTTCACTCGCAGCTGCTCGTACTCTTCAGTATGAAACTCCGATTCAGTGTCTGTGCTGTAGTGAGGAGCACCTCTGAGTAGTTAGCTTGAAGGGACGCTATTACAAGTGCTCATGCATACATTATCGAGGTATCGTTATTTCATTCCTGTTTTCTATGCATGCATAGATTATCGACCCCCCTCGCATGCACATTCATGTACATTAGGTATATGACTATTTTTAAAACCCTTTCCCCATGTCATTTGTTGTGGAGTTTTTATGCAAAGATCAAGAAAACACCAGTGGCAAGTGTCAACTCTTAAAAAATGTCACCCACCAAATAGAAAAACAATTTACATTGTATAATGTATATAAACACTGGCACAGCTGTGCCGCACATCGGAAAATAGTATTAAACGTTTTAAAGTACAGATTTTTTAGTGTTCGTTTGACAAAAGAAATTTAATACTCAGTTTGTCAATGCTTTTACACAGTGGAAGTAAGTCCTGCATAACTTTAATTGCTCTTTCAGCACATATATTTGACCGTTGTGTTGGAATCGGTGTTGGCTCCACAGACCAAAAGTTCCTCAATGACTTTAATGCCTTTGAATGATTTTGACACACTTCTGCTAGATTATCAAAGTTGTCAGGATTATAGTACTGGCCAGAAAACCAGATGTCATTCCAAGTACCACAAATAAAGTCACATGCTGACTGACCTTCAGGTGACTGCTGGAATTGCGGAATTAAAATGTGAGCTAGCAAGGCAAAAATTGCTCTGCTATTCCATCTTGCATTGCTTATATTTGGCAGTGTTTTAAATTCTACCATAGGAAAGCTTCCTGTACTCTTAAAATCCTTGTAACAAGCAATCAAATGGTGAAGGAAAGCCATGTCATCTCGCCAGTCAATTTGTTCTACTTTCTTCAGAGCATTTCCAGAATTGTCAAACGATGCTTTCAATTGCTCGTACTCTTCTGTTACTTTCGTAATGAACCAATAACTGAGGTTTGGTGAGGTGGTTGCTCCATCAAAACAATCATCCATAACATGTTTCAGTATTGTGTCGAGAACATGATGTTGGCATCCAATATAAAGAGGTTTCTGTAATCCAAGCCGAACAAAATGATTCTGTAGCCGTGTGACTGCACCAATAGATTTTCCTGTATTTGCAGAGGTTGTATCAGAAATAATTATCTTAATTGCAGGCCATAGCTCATATTCATCAAGCACAGTCTTTATTCCATTAAATATAGTCTCACCTTTTCCATTGATTAGTTCAAGAACCGATAGTTTAACTTCTCTATTTTCATTTTTCAGAACTACAACTTGATACTCTCTCTTCTTTATGCGCTTCCCATCAAAGTGCAAGCTCCAATTCTCGTTCCTTAAAGTTTCCTTATAGTGTTGCTTTAATTGTTCTCCTGCTTTCATTGTCGCTTTGTAAACACCACTTTGACTCGGAGTTGGAAGAGAAATTCCACTCTTTGCAAGAGTTTTGCAGACTGTGTGCGCCTTTCTTGTACTAAGTTTTGCTGATGTCACTAACTTTACTGCTGAATCAGTTCTTTGTCTTTTAGATGTTGTTGGAGCATCCAAATCTTCATAGGCACTGCTGGAATCCTGTTTTTCTTCTTCAGTACCACAACTTTCTTCTTCTTCTTCACTGCTTAATTCAACATTGGTGTCTTGACTAACTTTTAACTTAATCAACTGTAGCTTTCTAGGGTGAAGTCCTTTTGTATCTGTCTTTAAGGTACAATAACCAACTTTTCCTTTAGTCTACGTCTGAAGGTCATAGAATTCTCTGTCTTCTCGGCAAAGCCATTCTCCATTCTCATCTGTCACATTGAACAAACTGGTAAAGACTTGATTACCAGGTCTTCGACAATGTTTTTCGTATTTCTTAATTACATTTTCGATTTTTCTTTCAACTGAAGATTTGCCTTGCTGGATTGGAAAGTTAAGCTTTCTCCATAAGTTTTTGACCTCTTCAGCAATTATCAGAACTCTTTCTTTTTTGCCTTTCAGTGTTGAAGCCAAAGTCTTGAATCTATTCAAGATATGCAGTTCCATAGGCATTTTTGACATCGTGTCAAGACTGCTAACAGTGTTATGTTTCCTTGAATTCTTAGCTTTTTGAAACTGTACCAAATTTGAAGACCAAACTTTCTTGTTTCTTTCTGTAGCAGAAGGTGCCTTTTTAGACATCTTGAAAGTGTCTGTAAAGTTCAGTTGATTTTTTTATTCCAACTGCAATTGCAAGAAATCTGGTGTAAGACCTTTAAATAGTTTTCAACTTCCAATCTATATACAATTATACATCAAGAAAAGATTCAAGAAGCAAGATAGCAATAAAACAATTTTTTGGCGGGTGGGTGACATTTTTTAAGAGTTGACACTAACCACTATTCTTTTTCTTTTAGAAAAGCAAAAGCTCCACTCATGATACTATGGGGAATTTGAAATTCTGAAAAAAAATTTTTTGTCATATCCCTAATGTACATTTTGGTTGACCGGTAAAACCACTGGGAAAACCAAAGGAGCTTGTCATTAAAGGGTTAAAATCTATTGTGGTTAGTCCATTTGTTTGTTCGGCCGAGTTAGCATTTGCGAATTGTTGCTAAATTTGTAATGCTCAGTTTGTTCGTTTATGTTTCAGGTGATTTTCTTTCGGCTCACGGCTACCTCTCGAAGAGCGTCCGAACCACAGAGCAGTTGTACGGCAGTTCGAGCATAGAGCTCGCCAACGACCTCCAGAAATTCAGCGAGGTCTGTCTTCACGCGGGAAGGACCAAGGAAGCCGTGTCCGCCGCAAAAAGGGCGACCGCTCTATTTGCCCTGAATTACGGACCTGACTGTGATGCGGTCTTAGAGTTAAGGAACATCGCAAACTTAACCGTAGAGTCAGATGGATTCATGGGCGCCCGCAGAAATTTTAGCAGGGGGGGGCAAAAATTTTTCGACAAAATATTTTCACAGTTACCGTAAATATTTTAGTAGCAAGAGCTTGAAAAATGCAAAGCTGGAAATTAAAAACACGAGTATTTTTCAAAGAGGTTTCTTAATGCAAATAATTTGTCAGTTTCATTTTGTGTCTATCAGCTTTAATATGAATAGTTTCTTTAGTGCGAAGAAATTTGTTAAAAATAAAAAGTACCCCGGTAGATGTTAAAAGTGGGTTCCTGAAGCGGCGCTGTAATATTATAAGTGCATTGAATGAATACATGGGAAAAAATTCGGTGCACTGTAGAGAAATTTCAAATTATGGCATTGGTAGGCTATTGATACTTAATTTTTGTGCAGTTGTGAAAGGTTGCATGACAGCGAGATTCCAATCAAGTAGGCCATAATCGATAGAAATATACTATTTGCAAGGGCGCCTGCCGGAGGGTTAACAGCCAGTCACTGTGGTCATTGTTCCAGCTTTAACAAGATGTTGATAATGCAAGTCAGAAAATTAAGAGCATGTTTATTTCAACAGAGATTTATAATCATAGATTTCTGACTTTCATTGTGTGTATCGTTCATATTATTAGTGATTTAATGCGAAAAAGTTGTTTAAAAACCCAAAAGTAGTAGTTAGAAAAATAAGTTTCAATTTTCCAGGGGGGGGGGCAAGTGCCCCCCCTTGCCCCTATGTGCGGGCGCCCATGGATGGATTGGTTTGATGTTCAAGGATTGACAACAGTGTGTTATGGAATTATTTTTTAATGTGATGTTTTGACCTGTGTTGACCAACCAATGTGGTCAGTCGGTCAAGATGGAATGTCCGAACACTGGCTTTAAGCATACAACAGAAAATTAATTGTTGCTGATTTTGTTGTGGACATCGATTGTTTCGTCTTGCTATGCAGAGTGTGCAGGATTGAACATCCCATAGAAAGTTATTATTACTGTTATTATTAGTATTATTGTTATTATTTTCTTTTACCTGAGGTAAGAATGATTCCTAAGGAACCCCAGAAATTTATTTTAAGATTTAAAGGTATTTTCCGAGAAATCAGGCTTCGTAACAGTCCGGAAATGTGCCTCTGAATACAATGGAAAGATGTTGGAATATGAAATTAGTTTCACGATGATCTCTGGAGACTGCTGAAATGCATGGGCGTCCGCAGGAATTTTTCTAGGGGGGCGCAAGCTTTTAAATAATTGTCACATGATGTCATGGTCTAAATTTAATGGGTGACAGTTTGAATTTCCATATTACCACGAGAGAATCCTATAACCTTTACCTATATCTTATGCACCCAAAGAAAGATACATGGGTTCAACTTGTAGAACGAATCGATAATCACATTGAAAATCGCGTTGTAACAATCACAATCAAAATAATCTAAATTTATGTGCAACTATGCAAAAAATCCAGGGGGGGCGCACTTTTGCCCCGCTGCGGACGCCCATGCTGAAATGGGACATCCCATCTCTCAGAGAAATTCTGCATTTTTTCTATTTATTATTATTCTTATTATTTAATATTAATCGTATACGTCGTACTAATTAGTTCATTCCAAGTTTCTGCCTTCGTAAGAGATGGAGGATGCGAGCAGGCTGGTGGTAGTGAATTCCATCAATGATTGGGAAGACAAAAGGGTGGAACATATTTATATTACTGTATAGCAGCTACTGGATGGATACTCTGTAAGGACTGTAGAGAAAGGGCTTTATGCATAAATTAATTATTTCTCAGCATGAACATTGAACAGTCATGATTGTCTAGTTGAAGTTTAATAGTAGTTTAGATGCATTCTGAGATGCAGGACTAATATCTTATATTATGGGTGGGTGGTGGGCCCGGTGAAGTTGGCTGCCAATTCTTCACATGATTAATAAATAATGCATTGAAGTTATATGTGCACCAAAGTGCATCTATGCAACTGGTTCTGAAAGGGATATACATTATCAAAAACTACATGGCATCCTAACAATAAATGTTTTGTACATCATGCTGGGGGACGACAGGTCTTCTATTAAGGAATTTTTAAAACCGTACAACCCCCCATTCTCTCCCTTACCATTCTCCATGGTAAATTATTCCCAATCGGATGACAATGAACAATTTTAACTGCACAAAAATGCCTTTAAAACTGCACAAATCCAATTAGAACTGCACTTCCTGTGTAGAAATTCATCCTAAAAGCCCTGCTGAAGGATTTAATATAGGCCTACGGTCATGGGTGCGAGACTGAAGGGGTAGTGGGTGGTTTTGTTGAGTAAAAGTCGGTGCACTTCGTTCGAATAAATTATCCTATAATTTACAACGATGGATTAAGACCAGACAACGAAACTGAACGCTAAAAGTTACGAAGTTTCAGCACCGTAGGAGGCAGTTACATTCTACAGAACATCCTAACAGTACTTGTAAGTGGGGGCACGCCCGTTGATAGTCAATAAAACAAGTTTAAAGTTACGGTGGGAGTCGATTTTCTTATGCAATCCATGGCGACGCTCTAATGCATTATAGGTCGGTGGTCGGCCCTGCATGGTGAAACGGTAGTTAAAAATTACAACCCATTGGGAAATGGGATCCGAAGCCTTTAGGCCTACCTCGGAATAATAGCCTATTAGTCCCAGTTTTTACCATGGAACAGGATTAAGATTTTAACGACATCTTATAGCAATAAAGGCCGTTGACGGACGTCGACAAGTAACACTCTTCATTCACGACTTTAAGCTGGGGGTGGGGGTGGTACGGTGGGGAAAACGCCGTCTGCCACGTTTAGGGGAGTAGGCCTGATACGCCCTCTGACGCAGCCACTGGAAGGAATTGCACTGAATGACCTGAAATTGGCAACTCCTGATATCAGAAAGAACACTACAGTATAATGTGGGAACAAGCACCGCTATCTGTATTGCTCTATATAAACGCATGATTAAAATGCATCTCTCCCTCGTTTTCCTGGCAGGTCACTGTGTACACTTTTTGGCGACGCGGGTCGATCAGAACACGCGGAAACTATTAAGCAAAAACAAAACCTTAAACGCAACTTGTTTAAGTAAACATTGACGTCGGTCTTTATAATAAAAAGCCAGAATATGATTAAGTTTAGTTATATCCCATTATTTGCGACGAAATCTGTGCGATTTTGCATCGGAACTCATTTCGATAGCTTGCCTAATCACGGAACTATGGTGAATTCGACCCGGCGCAGGGATACGTGAACTCTGTCTACATAAGCAGCTAATCGCGCGGACGGCGCGCTAATACGAGACAATCTTTGGGAGAGACGTGTTTCGCTAAGGATGTACAGAACTTGTCATTTCTTGTTGAAAATATGATTTAATTTCAATTTAAAAGTTAAAAAATGATGAGTATCGTGTCAACATCGAACTGTGCATAACTGTAAGGATTTCGTGATGGATTTAATGCGTTCGCTTGTGTTCACATTGGTTTTGATCGTCCGATCAGATGGTAAGTGAAGGATTTTAAAGTGAACTGTAAGCAGCATGTGCATTGTGTAATCTGAATCATGTATAATTAGTATATATAATTACTGTAATTTATTTGTTTGTACTTCAATGTTTTATTGTTTGTGTGATTCAGCTGCAGAGCTGAATAGCAGAATATCGGGTAGCTGAAGTTACACAATTTTATACAGTATGAGAATTGTGGAAAAATAACTGGGGGGGTTGGCCTATGATAAACTTGAAATTGGGGTATGAAAAACATACTTTAACATGGGGTTCTAAAAATGACTGGGGGGTTGAACCCCTCCAACCCCCCCGGCAATTCTCACCCTGATTTTATAGCTTAATTTGAGCAAATTAATGTTTGACGTTGGCTTTTCAAGTTAAGTGGGTTGCCCAGTTTTGTTTCTGCAGTTTATAGACCGCCCCCCCCCCATGCTGAGATAAGTATCGATTTGTAACGATAAGGAAAGTTATGTTAATTTAACTGAGCGAAAATAGGCGCATTATTAATGAGGGTAAATTATAACAATATAATTAGTAATGTTTATTCATGTACATTTTTGGGGCGGACATAACTGCAGAGGCTCAAGAAGTGGGAGGGTTGCGATAAATATGGGGCAAGATTAGAACACAGTTTAGGGATACGCTGAGAAATAGATCATTGCTCTACCTTCCCCTAACTCATTTACTCTACATTACTTGAGTTGCATAGAGTTTTTGTGGGTTAGATTGCATTTCATTAATTGATCAATGTTACTGGGTTCATTTTTTATTGGCCCACATTTACAACCGTTGTCACCTTCCGCACGATCCGTATACACAACCGGATGGAACCGTTTCAAGTGCAGTTCTTGTGACATCTTCTCGTTGCTATGACACTTTGAAATTAGTACTGTCAATGGCAGACACTAAGTGTACCAGATACACATTTTGTCTGCAGATGAACCACGCATGTATACTATACAGTAGAACTATCTGTAGTAATTCTAATGTAGGAAATGATGTTCTGAACCACATTAAACTCTTTTTATGTTATGTTAATAGTGTAGTGGTTGCCAGAGATAGGCTATGTAGTTGGTTATAAATAAACACCTGCAAATTGTGTGGTTAACTTCAGGCCACAGTTGATGCTTAGTGTCAGTATTCTACCATTATAGTATAGCCATTCATTCATCTAAGGAGTGGATTTAACATTATGCCCAGGCCCAACTTTTCCTGCCCCGGTTTTATTTACATGAATTCTCAAGTTTAGTTTTAGGCACTGTTAGTTTTAATATTGTTGTGATTCCATTTTATTCATCTGGCTCACAGTTTGTATTAGAATGATTTTGCATTATATAAATTTCTACACATAATATCAGCCACCACATGATTGAAGATTACAGTAGGCCTACATAGCAAGGGCTTCAAGGGGGTTAAGAAGATGTGTATTGTGTATAGGTGTGTTAGATAATTCCACAGTTGTACATTGTAATATTGTGGTTCTTTTAATAATAATAATAATAATAATAAGACAATTTATTTAGCGCCTTAGCTCAGCCGAGGCCGAAGGAAAGGGCGCTGTACATGAGATCACAGGCAATTATACGCTATATGTCTCACAGTCACAGGCACATTTAGTGTCTGCTATTGTTGCCATGGCAGCAATATAATATGATTGAGTTTAGTGTTCAGTTTTTATTTTATTTTTATCAGTTTTTTGCCGTCCGCTGTAATGTGCCACCGTGGGTCACGACCTAATCAGTTCGTGTCGTAAACCGAGTCCTAAAAATACGTAGCCACATTTATGTTAGCACCTCTATTATAAGCACGGGAGAGAGAGAGAGCTCTAGTATTCCAGTTTTATTGGTGTCCGTATATTCCAGCCACTTTATGATGACAGTTCCACTCTTCCACGTAAATGTCAGTATACTCTCGAGCGTAATATCATCGGTGCCCGCGTGCAGACACTTATTTATGTCCGTTCTTCAACAGCTTTAGTCGCTACCGTTGTCAGACATGAAGTGCTAAGGAGTGAGTGAGTGGCTGGGCGGTGCCAGGCCTTGCTTGGAAAGAGTCCTTGAGGCTTTTCTCGCGATTGGTGTAGCACTTCTCTGCGGGTCTCTCGTGTAATTTCTCATGTTCGTCGTTACGAGTGTATTCGGTAAAAGTGATTGTATACGTCACGTGTTACTGTGTTTGTCGTTTCTGGGTCGGAGGATGATTTTGAGTCGAGGGGTAGTTTTTTGCGGTCAAGCACGCGTCCCTGTGGTCTGTCTTAAATCTTTTTTGTTATGAAAGAACAACAGAATTCGGTGTGATCTAGTACTGTACACACATACGTACATCCATGCATACTTGTATGCATGTATGCATGCAGGTATACATAAATACGTACATACATACCCACTTACATGAGGTTGTTGTAAGACGCCATATAAATGTACATATACATGCATACTTTGTGATATTGTACACACTACATACATACATACTGTACACACATACTTTCATACATGCATAAACGGATACATATATGCATACATATGCATTCATACATACATGCATACATACAATACATACATACATGTATTGTATGTGCATACTTGCATACATGTGTGTATACATGCATACATGCACACACATACATGCATTCATGCATACATGCACACACATACATGCATTCATGCATACATAGTTGCATGCATGCATGCATACATATGCACATGCATACATACATACATACACATGCATGCATGCATACATAGTCACATATATACATACATGCCTATACATGCATGCATACATAGTTACATACGCACAAACAATTGGTGGGAATATGAGATGGAAAGTGTGAGGACTTGCCACCCGTCCTCATATGCTGAGACTAAGAAAATGAAGTCGCTAACAATTCATACCCATGCCCACCCCTTCCCTCATGCATTTGTAGCGATCTGCTCTTCTTTGCTTCTTTAATAGCTGTGAAAAGGTGATACATGTTTGAATTTGCAGTTACTTTATGTTACATAAGTCGGGTAGTAGTAGTAGTAGAACTTGCAGTTTAACGTCACTGTGTGGTGACAAAGACCATTAGCGACGCCCTCCTCCTTTATCCAGGCCTGGGACTGGCAATGGCAGAGTGCAACCAGCGGCGGCGTTGAGATTTATTGGTTCATCACATTCTGTAAGCTTAGTGTCTTGAGGTTTATCTCGACAAACGCGTTGCATATAATGTTGTGAAAATGTTGTGAGAATGTTCGCGTATATACAACGGTTGTCTCCTAATAAAGCAGATCTGCGTTGTTGCTGCTGCTGTTGTCGTTGCCTGGAGCAACGAGAGTGTGCAACTGTATATATGGGAGCTGTATGAGCAGATCGTTGTTGTACGCATGGATGAATGGATGGATGTGTTAATGTGGCTCTTGTGGAGGTAACGACAGGTGAAGTGTCTGATTGCGATGCACATATACGAACTGTTCTAATCTGACTGATGTACATGTGTGGAAACTCTTCAGCAGCTCTCTGATCTAATAATATATAGCCATAGTACACATGATGTCAATGTATCTGACTGCTGAGTCGTTGAGAGATTCCACATTTATAGTTTACTTTAATTTGACATCGTTTCACTTGGATTCGATATTAAATGTTTCCCTTGGGTTTTACATCGTTTCACTAGAATTTGACATAGTTTCACTTGGACTTGACATCGTTTCACTGAATTTGATTTTCGATTGGATTTGACATCATTTCAGTTGAATCTGACATAGTTTCACTGAATTTTACATCCTTTCACTTGGATTTGACATCGTTTCACTTGAATTTGACATCGTTTCACCTTAATTTAACATCGTTTCACTTGTATTTGACATCGTTTCACTTGGATTTGACATTGTTTCAGTTTAATCTGACATCGTTTCACTTGGATTTGACATCGTTTCACTAGAATTTGACATTGTTCCACTTGGATTTACATCGTTTTAGTTTAATGTGACATCGTTTCACATGGATTTGACATCGTTTCACTTGAATCTGACATTGTTTCACTTTGATTTGACATTGTTTCACCGGAATTTGACATCGTTTCGATCGGATTTGACACCATTTCACTTGGATTTGACATCGTTTCACTTTGATTTGACATCTTTTCACTTTGATTTGACATTGTTTCTCCGGAATTTGACGCGTTGACCATAAATGGATGATTGTTGACGTCAGACAGTTTTGACGTCATTCTGGCGCTAACTACTATAATAGTGCCTGGTCTGACGAGACATGACCTTTGAAAGAATGTAGACAATGAGAAGTGTAAACAAGATGCTGTTCTCGTTGGGAAGTGCCGGGCACCGTCCCGTGCCAAACACGCAGCAGATAAGCGCTTCAGTTCCTCCGTCGTCGTTGTGCCCGCCGTGCAAACGTTTCACTCGCCGATGGTCAGACGGAGATGGGACCGGTTGGAGAGATCCAGGCTGCTGATGCTGATGATGCTGATGGTGCTGCTGATGCTGATGCTTGCACGTGGGAGCGTCTCCGTTCGCACAGCACTTCTGTGTAATATCTGGCAATGGCAGGCACTGACCACATTCCAAGACTGTATACGGTATACCTACCCCGAGTGTACTTGTAGTATGCTGAGTGATGCTTAGTATGCCTAGTGTACTTCTAGTATGCCGAGTGATGTAGCACAGTGTACTTTTAGTATGCCGAGTTATGTACTCCTAGTGTACTTGGTTAGACGAAAATCAAATTGACTTAATTAACATACCCGGTTATAACTTCGTCCACAAATCAAGAGGTTCTTCTACGGGGGGTGGAGGGGTGGGCTTCCTGATTAAAGAGGGAATTTCCTACGAAATTATAGAAGATTCATGTCAGGGCCCCATGATCCTGCCCCCATCCTTTGAAGGATATTTCCTGAAAATTCATCTAAAAGTAGGATCTATTGCAGCAGGAATTATTTACAGGCCACCTGACCATAACCTTGATGATTTCGTAAATGATTTAGATTGCTTAATAACAAAACTTTATAAAAAGTCAAAAGATCTACTATTGATGGGAGACTTTAATGCGGACTTGTTAAAAATCACAGAACATAGGAGTACTGCAGAGTTCTACAGTTGCATGACCTCCCATCATTTGTTACCTGCCATCACCAGACCAACGAGAATCACTTGTACCTCTTCCACACTTATAGATAATATATTCACCAATACTTGGCCAAGGCTAACTAAGTCAGTCATCCTAGCAATGGACATCTCTGACCACCTACCTATCCTAGCTCAGTTTGGCTATGGTCCTCTACCTTGCAACAAACCTTCTGTTGGTACTCATCGACTAATCACGGAGCCAAAGAAAACTGCTTTTAATGAAGCCCTTGCCCTGATTGACTGGTCTCCTGTTTTGGAAGCCTGTGCCAACCAAAATGCTAATGAGGCATATGACTTATTCCAATCCAAATACATGGAGTCCTACAATGAATTCTTTCCTCTCACTCTAAATAATTGCGGGCGAAATTCCACCCCCAAAAAACCTTGGATGACAAAGGGTCTCCTCAAATCCTGTAGAAAAAAATCTGCGCTATATCTGAAGTTTATAAAAAACCCAAACGATAGCAATAAGCTTAAATTTGTTTCTTATAGAAACAAATTTAAATCATTGAGAATTCAGGCCGAAAAAAATTATTATGCTTCAGAATTTTGTAAATATAGCAACAACTTGAAGAAAACCTGGAACCTCTTGCGTACTCTTATGGGGACTAACGATAATGTAAATAACAATGCCTTATCCTTAACAGTCGACGGAGTGAAGGTTTCTGATCCCGAGACTGTAGCAAACAATTTTAATACTTATTTCACGGAGATAGCCCAGTCACTTGCAGCCAAACTTCCCACTGCCACGAGTTCCTTTGAAAAATTCATGCCTTCGTCACTTATCGAATCTTTTGGACTTAGTGAAACCTCCCCAGAGGAAATTATTCGACTTGGGCAATCCATAAATTGTTCACATGGCAGAGGAGTTGATGACATTGATCCAAGCATTGCACTTCTAACCCTACCCTCTATTGCTCACTTATTATCTGATATAATAAACTGTTCTTTTAACAGTGGGGTTTTTCCACAATCATTAAAAACTGCAAAAGTGGTTCCAGTTTATAAAAAGGGGGTTAAAGACGATGTAACAAATTACAGACCTATTTCAGTACTTCCATTTTTCTCAAAATTTTTTGAAAAAGCCATGTTTGAACGTCTTAATAATTTTTTTTCTAAAGGAAATGTCCTCTTCCCTTCGCAACATGGATTCCAATCTGGACACTCTACCTATATGCCCTTGATGAGTATGCAAGACAAAATTTCCAATGCAATCGAAAATAAGCAGTATGCAATAGGTATTTTTTTCGACCTGGCAAAGGCCTTCGATACCGTTAATCATGACATCCTATTAAAGAAATTAAGCACTTATGGAATCCGGGGTACCCAGTTAAATTGGTTTTCAAGTTATTTTACAAATCGATCCCAGTTGGTTTCCTGCAATGGTGCTCTGTCTAATTTACGGCAAATTAACTTTGGAGTTCCCCAGGGGTCTATTCTCGGTCCTTTATTATTTCTTATTTATGTGAATGATCTCCCAAATGCATCTCCTTTATTGTACTTTATACTCTTCGCTGATGACACCAATGTATTTTACTCCAACTCATCTCTTGAAACCCTATTTAATGATGTTAACTTTGAATTGAAAAATGTAGCCGAATGGTTCCAAGCAAATAAACTGTCATTAAATCTTGATAAAACCAATTATATAATCTTTAAATCACATAGAAAGAGTTATGATGCAGGAAACATGGGGGTGTGCATTGATGGGGTTCCACTCACTCAGGTAATATCAACCAAATTCCTAGGAGTATATATAGATCAGCACCTAACCTGGAAAGACCACATAAAAATTGTATCTAATAAAATTGCTAAAAACCTTGGAATATTATCCCGTACCTCCCAGTTAGTACCTCCTCAAATTCGTCTCACCTTGTATTATTCACTCATTTACCCATACCTCACTTACTGTAACATAATATGGGCCTCCACCTATAAATCTAGTCTTCTGAATTTAATGAAGCTCCAAAAGCGAGCTATTAGATATATAGGAAATCTGCCCTATGGGACCACGACTGAATCTAAATTCCGGGAATATAGCCTTCTAAATGTTTATCAAATTAGGCAGGTGCAGTTAGGCGAATTTATGTTTAGATACTTTCATGACCTATTACCTTCCGTGTTTAAGAATTTCTTCCTCCATACTACTAAGGTGCACTCATATCATACTAGACACGCTGACTCTTACCATTTGCCTCACGCCCGCACCAATATCCGACGCTTCTCTGTTAAATACAGTGGGGCTCAAACATGGAATAAGATTCCCCTCTCCATCAGGCAGCTGCCTAGCCTTCGAATCTTTAAGTCAAAATTGCGTGCCCTGATTCTTGACAATAAATAATAATTTATTCTGGTGCATTATGACTATTATTGATTCTCATTACAGAGTGAACAAATCGTCAAACTTTTAAATATCTTCTCCTACTCTGAATAAATTATATCTAAATCCTTACTACCCATGCAGCATCCCGACCATCCAGCGACCTCTGTGCCTTAACTTCATCTAGATCTACTAGAGGCCCTATGATCATCGAATTAATGTGTATTTGTGCTATTAGTTAAGTTAGTTAAGGTGTTTGCTGTTTGTTTTCTTAAATTAGTTTTTTTTCACTTATACTTTATGTTAGGACCACGGTACGGCAACCTATTGGCCATCATCATCTTGGTATAGTCGCCCAGGGGACTCACCTAGCGGGGTTGTAAGACCCCTTCCGAGTCCCCTGTGCAACCAAATAGAAACCTTTGGCATCGTTATTTAAGTAATGTTTTATTATACTTATTAACCTTGAGTTTATGATGCTTTATTTGATTTGTTCCTGTTGTTTTTGGTTGCCAAATAAATGATTTGATTTTTGATTTGATTTTTACTTATAGAGGGAATGGGGAGGGGGAGGGCGATGGAGGTATGGAGGGACAGAGGAAGGGAGGGTGGGAGACAGGGGACGGTCTTTTTCTGCCACAGTATAACGCGTGGCCGAGTGCAGCTTGTTTATCTATATGAATGTTTTGTTACATTGCATTATGCATGTCTGAATTTCTCAGTGTTTCAAAGGTGCTGTCAGGGTGTATCCTATGTTGTAGAAGATTGCTCCATATAATTATCAAGGTGTATCTGCTGTTGTATAAGGTTTCAAGGGTATTACCATATTTATTATTGACAGTGTTTAGGGTCTGTATATAATTATGCAGACTTTGTGAATGGTTTTCGAGAGTATTTCATGCATGTAAACATCTAGAAATCATCGACTCTAAATTTGTCATTCTGTCGTTTTCAATTGCTTTCGTGTTGCATGGCCCTCGCGATTCATCCTCGCACTGCTTATCATGCACTTCAGATTTGCAAATCTGCTTTCTCATCGGGCGTACCTGGCTGCTTTCAGGGTCGTGGCAACAAAGAGCGTGTTCCCTCCCGGGGCCGCGGGGCCCCTTACACGCAGAAACTGGAATGCGGTAAATTTATTTTATACGACATACAGGGTTCATAAATATTAATATGTATACATAGCACTAAGCACAGGCCTGAAATATGTATTCCGTATTTACTTCACGGTTTTGCCTGTAAAATCGAAATGGATTACAGTGCAATTTAGCGTAAATAAAAACTTGCCTTTTTTCTCGGGTTTGAACGCACTGGGAGTGCTTCTGAAAGACTCTTGCTGCGAGAGGCGCTTTATAAATTGTCAGATACAATACAATAAATGTTACTTAACTAGTTATGCCTTACATTTTTTGCAACTTTTAGAGGGGGCTTTTTTGTGGGACCCCCTTCGGGCAGATGGTACGGGTGGAGGGGTGGGGCTCGCTAAGTGACAACTGCTCTGTTAACTTGTCTCTGACCCTGGGAATATAGTTCAATTACTCTATTTAGGACAAAATAGATCGGATAGTGACACTCCACCACTGCCCGTACTATGGCAGTGCCAGTCCCGAGTCTGGATAAAGGAGGAGGGCGGCGCTAATCATCTTTGATATATATATATGATATATATACATATATATACATATGTATATATATACATATATACATATATAGGTCACAGTGTTGATAATACACAGCAAGTTCAGCAGAGGGCTAGGGGTAGAAGGATTTGGGATTCCCACGCCGGGCGGCGGATGCGGTGAACCCAATAATTACCCCATTAGGGTAGTAGTCCGATACGGGCGCCCGGGTGCGTTTTAATTGAACTTTCACAATAAATTCGGGTCTTTTATGCGGCGGCGGTCGGCGTCGGATTGAATAACGGACGCCTTACTTCGAGTAGTTTATTGGTCGGTAATTAGCAAGTGAAGTGCTGACAGCGGTTAGGAGACGACTATAGAGACGGGTCTCTCTTCTCGTTCTCAGCCTTTCACTGGTAAGTGGGGAGGATCAGCCCCGTGTCTATTAATTGTAGGGCTGGATGGTTGGCTGGCTGGCTGGCTGGCTGGCATGCCGAGATCAAGTGCCGTATAGTAGTACACGTGCAGCTTGTATCCCACAGCCTGCCCTGTAACATTTGTTAGGCACACTGCAGTGCAAAGTAATGTAAAGTAATCATTAATGGCTGGAATGCCGACATCAAGTAAACGGTAAGAATATATGAGGTAAACTGGTAAAGGCGAAGTGCACGTTGTGTCCCATGGTACACATACCAATGATAACTCGTATAGTACTCAAACGTGAAGTAGCTGTACTTAGTAGTAACGTATTAAAATGTAATGTAGTTGTTGGTTAAGTATATGCAGGATTTTTACTTATTAGGAGCATATATATAATTATATATATATATGCCCTTCAAGACTAGCTACTCAGAAGCGCTCCCGACCCAACCTCGGCTAAATAAGAGTCTTACAACTAGAGAAGAACATCGTGGAGTGGTCCTGGTCACTGGGTGAAGTACCACAGGAAATTCATTCCAGGTGGCAGGGCCAGCGACCAAGAAATCATCCTTCCATCCATCCACCGTCCTTGCTTCCTTGCTTCCTTCCTTCATTCCATGCTTAATTCCTGCTTGGTTATGTCTCAAGTCTCAACTGTCCAAAGTGTCCTTCTGATCACGTGATGACGAAATTACGTCTGCTCAATAATAATCTGTTGACCTCTGATCTCTCTCTTGAGATGTAGGCTATGACGGCCTTAAGCCCAGCTGATGCTAATTGACAGCATATTCCACCATGCTACCATTAAACAATTTGTGTGTGTGTGTGTACGTTTGTGTGCATGTGTGTGTACGTTTGTGTGCATGTGTGTGTGTGTGTGTGTGTAGACCTACTGTGTTGTGTGCGCATGTGTGGGTGTGCATGTGTGTGTGCATGTGCGTATGTTTGTGTTTGTGTGTGTGTGTTTGTGTATGTGCGTACGTTAGCTATGTTTATGCTTTTTTATAAGTGTGTGCATGTGTGTTTGTGCTGATTTGAAGAGATCTTCATCATATTCATATAATATATTGCAAATGAGGTACATACACAAAAACATATTATGTCTTACTTCGAATGACACGAATCCTATAAATTCACTTACCATAATTTCAACTCGGTCACAGTGACAGATATGAGGAGGGGGTGATAAAGGGGGGGCCCTCACCCACTTCGAACACGATCTCCCAGTTACTTGCCTTCACGCAATTGGTCGTGATTACGTGCCTGCGTGTGTGTGTGTGTGTGTGTGCGTGTGTGTGTTTACTTATAAGTAGGCTACCACCTTGCTTGCTTTCTCGCATTGCTGCTTGCCTACTCAAACGTGCCTTCTTGCTTACTTACTTACTTGCTGAACTCGTAGATTGGTAAGCCGTGCTGCCATCTGTTCGGTGCAAATGGCACGGTTGTTTTAAGGTAACCCGATGATCTTCGGCAAACTGGAGCGCCCCCTATACACCGGCGGCGGCGGCGGTGGCGCTATCGATCTCCTTTTCGTCTGTTGACGGACTCCAATTTGATAAATAGTCATTGCCCGTGTTTAAGTCATCGGATACGTGGACTCCTTGATTAGGGTGAGGTCACGTGAAACCCAAACGACTATGGTGCAGGGGGATGGGGTCCTGCGACGGCAGAGGAGGGGGCCTGCTCCTCCTCACCCTGGCTGGGCTTCGCGAGTAGATAGTGCTGGAAGGCAGCGTTGCCACTCCAAAAAATGGAAAAACCCAAGTTGGAGGGTCGAAAAAACCCAAGAAAACCCAAGTTGCGCAAATCTTCAAACATTTCGACAATTTTCCGTCAAAAAATCTGACGACTTTTTTTAGTCACCCGGACCAAAATAAATCTATAAATCTTTCAATTTTCAGTCCGAAAATTCTGATGACCCTTTCTTTTTTTAGTCATCCGGCCCAAATCTTTCCAAAATGTCCACAATTTCCAGATTTTCTTAGTCGAAACAGAAAACCCAAGCAAAAAACCCAAGTTCTTTCCGAAAAAAACCATTTCCCAAGTTCGGATCGAAAAACCCAAGATCTTGTGAAAAAATCCAAGGAGTGGCAACGCTGCTGGAAGGGAGTCTGTGGTGTGTGCTGCGAGGTCCGTCCGTTCGCCGCCGTCGGGATCTCTGTTGATGTTGTGTTAGCGTATAGGGTTCCATTTGCCGTGCGGCGGTGGAGGCGCGCGGTGGTTTGTGGGGCTTTGTGATGGTTCGCCGTGTTTATGCCGTCGGCGCCTAACAATGGCCGCCCCATTTCATGACTTGCCTCGCTATCATCCATCCCTTGCTGGTTGCCTACCTATATAATATATATATGTACACATGCATATGTGTATATATATAAAATACATATAATACATATATATATATAAAAAATACATATAATACATACATGTATATATGTACAACATAATATATATATTTATATTTATATATATATATATATATATATCATGCAGAAAACAAAGATATGTTATGCAATATGCAGACATATGTATATATGTACGTGCATATATGTATATACATATAATATATATATATATATATATATATATATATATATATATATATATATATATATATATATATATATATATATGCATACCATACCTTTATGTTTTCGGCATGCTGCTAATACGCCGAACGCTTTGTTGGGGTTTCGTCTGTCCTCCTCCTCCTTCCGTTCATCGAGTTTGAGTTTGTTCTTGTCTGCTTTTGCTGCGGCGGGAGCATTGAGGCAATTAGGCAGATGCCGGTGGCAAAGTGGTTTAGCGCCGGTCTTCTCTGATTGCCCCCATTTGCCCTCAGAGCGTAGGGGCGGGGTGGGGTAGGGTGGGGTTAGTACGTATAAACGCCTGAATGGACGACAGACCGCTGTTAAGCAAACGTCGGGTGGCGCACCTTGCTTTAACTGTATAGTTGGTCGTCCATGTTTGCTTGCTTGCTCAAATTTGCCCTTAAAACTGTTGTGCTTTGAGATGGATGTGTGCGTGTCTTCATGTATAGACCTGTGCTTGTTCGAGTTCACCTTCAATATCCAGCTGTATTTCGGAAGTTCTGTGAAATTCTATCGCTGATGGGGTTACGGTCACAGGTTTCTACCACAGTTTATGTGGACTTTATACAGTACCCAGGAATGATCGCAGAATTTTATTATTATTGAATTTTTATATAGCGCACCTTCAAGGTAATTCACTCATAAGCGCTCCCAGTCCAACTAAGGCTAAATAAGGCAGTGCTTTTAAGCTTGAAAGGATCATAGTGGTGTGATCTCTAGGCACCAGCCAGAGTGCAACAGGGAGCCCATTCCATGTTCTACCTTCTGCTTCTTCGGATTTTGACAAGTTTCAGCCGTCCCAGAATGAATTTTTATTTCTCCTGATAATTTAAAAAAATCCTGAATGCGCTGAGGTACCTTGGGTGAGAATAATAGCAATAATAACAGCAACGACAACAACATTATTACTAATCACAATAAATAAATAATCGCAGACTTTCTAAGTAATAAAAGATAGTCTGAGTGTATACTGTAGCATTATATACGACATGCATGCACGCAAGGCTAAAGAGGAGCAATAAAGAGTTCAGATGAGATAATATAGTATATACTCTAAATGAGTTACAGTTGCTTATTTCGATTGTGCATTTCGTCAAGTGCTTGCCTTGTTTTGCCACTGCATGGAGAAGTAGGGGAAGGAGGAGAAGGGGAAGGAGGAGAGGGAGTAGGGGAGAGAGGGAGTAGGGGAGTGTGGGTCACGACTCCCTTTAGGTGGTCGTGGTCTTGGTCGTCGTGTAATAACCTTGAGCAAGTCCTTCAGGCACAGCAGCTGCTTAGTGCCATCCACTATTGTTTCTGTACAGCAGGATAATTAATGGTGCTGTATAAAACAGACAATGTATATAATGTATATAAAAATATATATATATGTGTGTGTATATATGCATATGCCATTCATATATATAAATTATATATATGTGTGTGTTTGTGAGTGTGTTTGTATGTATGCACCCACATGTATGTGTGTATGTGTGCGTGTGCATGCGTGTGTCCGTGCGCGTGTATGTGTGTGTCAGTCCTACACTTGGAGATGTTCATGCCTAGTCCTTTTATATTATTTATAATGGTGCTGTATTTTAGAGGTTCTTACGAGTCTCTTATCTGGACGTCAAGATACATGCAAGCATACACAGATGGAATATACATCATACCGATTCATACGCAGGTGGAGATATGGGTTAAAAACTACACAACTTTGCAGGGGCTGAGCTTCAAGTTGTATGGAATATTATACATGTATAGCTGCCTCCATTCTGATTGGATAAATAATGTAGATCTATGTACAAGTTTTGTGCAGTGACCGTGTATTATATATAAAAATATAACTAATTATAATATTCAGTATATATTATACTATATGTATATAATTGTATCCATAAATTTATATAGCGCCTCTGACAGTGTACACCAATCACACACATAACTCCTCGGAGGAGTTCTCTTGAAGTGGCGCTATATAAATGTTCGATTACAATTACAAAAATATAATATAACAATAATATCTCCTTTCCCTTTCTTTAAACGGTTTTCGTTTACTGTAATAGTCTTCTGGGAGCAAATACCTTCGCGGCTTGTCGAGCCAATGATGCCGAGAAGGCGCTTCTGGAAGCAGGTGGGAAAACGCGGCCGAACGGATGGATGGTGCCAATTCTCCTGGTGCCGAGAAATGACGCCGCTGCCGCCACAGATGCCTATAATTATTACCAGGGAACATGGCGAGGGAGACGGAAAGAAGGAGAGGCTGCAGAATTGGAATCGGGTTCCACCCCACCCCCATTTCCCCCACTGGACTCACCTGATGCTGTATATTATACTGTAAGGACCAGGTGTTCATATATACTTGATCGAGATAAGCTGATCGAGGTAGGCGCCTCCCGTCCGCCATTCCTCCCCCACTCACTCCCACCTTGCCCCCTCTTCCCCCAGGAAACTGGATACAAAGAGTTGTAGCGACCACGTTGGCCTCTTAATGACCCATGCATCTGCGGTCGGAGGAGTTTACTATCGCTTTCCTCCACCGACCTGATTATATGGAATGCTTGCTTGCTTGTATCTTGTAAGCAAACAGATGGATAGGAAATCTTTCATTTGCTAGTATATTATATTATTATACGCTCAACAGGAATGTGTGTGTGTGTGTATTTTTGTGTGTGTGTGTATATATATATATATATATGCATATATAATGTATACATGTAAAGTTATATACATAATGCATCAACATGTGTACCTATTACATATACCTGATACATTTACGTGTATTAGTATAATACATCTACGGTTATATGTATTATATAATATATGTATATTATATATATATTATATATGTATATATATATTATGTATATGTGTATATATATACATGCACAGGCACGCACCCACGTGTGTGTAATATACAGACAAGTGTGTTTAAAGTGTGTAATCCTCTTGTTACAGTGTATTTATTATTCGCTGATTTATGCTCAGCAAATAATGATGAGGCTTTATGTTTTCGATGAACATTATACTTTGTCTACTTTGTTTTGCTCCTTCTTTCTAAGTAGACTACTCACCTGTCAGTGTGTGTCGGTGTGTGTACATGTTTGTGTGTGTGTGTCAGTGTATGTTGGTGTGTGTGTCGGTGTGTGTACATGTGTGTGTGTGTACATGTGTGTGTGTGTGTCGGTGTGTGTACAACTGTACATACATGTGTGTGTGTGTACATGTGTGTCAGTGTGTGTGTACATGTGTGTACGTGTGTGTGTGTGTGTACGTGTGTGTGTCGGTGTGTGTTGGTCGGTGTGTGTCGGTGTGAGTACGTGAATTTATATAGCACCCTTCATGAAGGCCACTCAAAGGCGCTCCCAGTACAACCACGGTGATACAAATAATCGTATACGGAGTCTATATAAAACAATAGCGAGTCAACCCTAGGCAACAGTTATACTTCCAACGGGGAAACTAATCCAGATAAAATGACCTACAACCGAGAAAGCACGACGCTGACAGGTTAAGGTTCCAAAAAGTGGTACCAAAAGTTCCCCTTTCTTCCCGATTGTGTACCGGGTGCGTGGGCAGGTGTGCATGGGCCCTTTGAATTTTTTTCGTCCGTCATTGCTGTGCGGAGAAGCCTGTACTCGTATGGCAGTTGCCGGTAACCATGACGACAGCAGCAGCGCCCCTGCCGACGACTTCTGTGATTTGCGTCAGAGCGAGGGAGAGTGACCCGTCGCCGCATTGGACGATTCATATGAGATCGGAATCAAACAGTTTTTGTTGGCGACCTACAATAGGAATATATTGACGATGACGATGGTGGTGGTCAGGGATCTTTGAGCTTCTTCTTATTTGTACAAGCACCTGCACCCGAGGCGGACACACACGCACATATACACGCACATACATACGTACATACATACACACACACACACATACACACACTTGCACACACATATACACACACACACATATACACACATACATAAACTCACATACGCGCACACACGCACACACACACACACATACATGCGCACACACACACATGCGCAGCAACCAACTTACCGCTAATATATGGCGCGTTAAAGTGTTTGAGGGTGTGTGTGTGTGTGTGCGCGCGCGTGTGTATGAACGTCTGTATATTTTCTTGACAATGTGTAGATGTCTGTCTTTGAATCTGCATGCGTGTGTACTTTTCTGCCTGCATTTTTCTTCCTTCCTTCCAGCCTTCCTGCTTGCACGCCTGCCCGCCTCCGTGCCTGCCTGTCCGTCTGCCTGCCTGCCTGCCATCCCGACCGCCTCAACACAACGTCTGTATGTCTGTATGATGATGGCCTGTGCTAAATACCTGCCTTCTTGGTGATCACACGTGACGGTTTTTCTCCTTTGATCTGCTGAATGGGTTATGTATGTACTTATGAGAGCAGCGCCGCCGTAGCTTTGGCTGAGTATTATACCTCCCACCACTTTTATAATTCGGTCTACAATCCTCCCCCCCCCCCCCCCCACTCCCAGCCCGCCCCCTCCTCCCAGCCCGCCCCATCCCCGTCGGCTTTTGATTGCACCGCGCAGGCGCGCTGGTGTATAATTTACGAACTGGTTTGTAGGAAGCGTATACATAGGTCAACACACAGCGGCCCTCTTTATACTAATCTGCAGGCAATTATACCTGTGTCTATAATTATTATAGTCCTTGGCTATAATTCCCGCCGTCCGGCCAGGCGTAGTGTTTCTATCATTCCGTTGTTTCTTGATGAGCCCACCGCCACGGCCTCTCAAATTAACCTTCGTTTTATCTCGAGGTACGGATCTTTAGATCGCGATAACTTATCGTGTGCTCTACAAAAGTCAACGGCGGCCGACCCGAGATATTGGCCCCAACGGTCGGTGTGTGTACGCGTGAGCTTATCTGCCACGCCTGTAACTGCTCCGATAGCCACGCTCGGCAGCCAGGCCTGACCGACCGGCCGTCCTACTTGTCAATTAGCACAGATACGTCTATTGTTAGCGGTTTTAGGTTGGCATAGGTGTTGTGAAGTAAGAGTAGTTCTAAGGGATATGAAAAATGTGCTTTTATTGATAAGCTGAGAGGCAGCCCAATTGGTTTGAAGTGCTGGCAATTTCAATATCTTCACATAATTATGAGGCTGGTGGCCAGTCCATGTCCATGGGGTCTAATCTATCTACTGATATCTACTAATCGAATTATAAATAATATAAGACGACAATTGGAAAGGAAGCGCTAGGTTGGGGAGAAGTTATTTGAATTAGCAACGAACAAAGGAGCTTGCCATGGGATGGGGTCACTTGTACATTGTACAAACAGTGCTAACAGTGTAGAAAAAAAGTTCCTAGACACTCATTTTAAACTTTCCAGTCTGTGCTAGTGAAGTAAGTGGCAGGACCTCACAATTGAGCTGGGCCTATTCCGACTTTAGGTCACTGTCGAACACATTCGATAAGCATCGAAAACTGTTCTTTTTGGAATGAATGAATGCATGGATCTGATTAAAACGTTTTCACTAAATATTTAACTCGATGTGTGTGCTTTAATGGGCAAGCTCAGTTAGTGTCTAATCTTCGTGGACATGAGTTTTAAAGTGTGGATTGATAAGAATGTCTATCAAGTGGCTTCGTTAGTTGCACTAATTAACATAAAGCAAAGGACATCAGTGGTTGGCTCAAGTAGAATTCCGGTTGAACTTTGTAATCCTCTTCTAGGGGGAAAACCCAATGAGTCGGGAAACTAGAGATGGAAATGGAGGCATGTGAGAAAAAGGGAGATAGGAAATGAGTAAAGATTGTGTATGTGCATTGTGCCATTGTATGAATTTCCTACTTAGGTTTTATATGTATTCATAAAGGTTTTTATAAGCACGCATGCTTGGACTATTAATTAATAATTAATTAACAGTACATTTAAATAATAAAAATAAGTAATTCTCGTTCACCACAGATCAAATGGCTGCCACTGTTGGTACCCTGGCAGTGCCAGTCCCAAGCCTGGAGAAAGGAGGAGGGGCACTGACCATATTTATTGCATTTACTGATCATTCGTGATGTAACAAAGTGTCGTTAAACAGCAATGTTGCAAGATAGTAAATTAAGGATTCAAAGCTATTAATTTATATATATATATATATATGTTACGGTATATATTAAAGTATATATTGCATTTTTGATTTGCATATATATATTATATATATATATATATATATATTAAAGTACATATTGCATTTACAAGTGATACATTTTAGCAAGTAAGTAAGTATATATAATAATAATATTTTATATATTTTATATCTATAAAATTTTATATTATATACAGTGTTTATACACACACACACACACATACATCTATATATATATATTATATACAGTACATAGAAATTTATGTATACGTTGTCCGTCTTGAGTGACTACCCATATAGTAAACTGGGACCTGATCTCCCTGGCATGGCCTTTTCCTTTGCATCTCTTCCTCCACCGCTTGAAACCCATTCCGTGCTCCATCCTGGTTTCTCCATGTCGCCATCGGATCGCAAGTTTCTTTTAGAGTGGCGCCATAAAAATTTACGCTTACCACAGATTGCAGTGCATATACTCATGCTGCAGCATCTAGAGTATTGTATATACCTGCCGCATCCGCAGGTGCGTTGAACTTGAAATCCGACACCACTATGTGTATGTACTATGTATGTGTATGTGTGTGTTATGTGTATGTATGTGTGTATGTATGCATGTGTGTTTGTGTGTGTGTTATGTGTGTGTGCGGTATGTGTTTGTGTGTGTATGTGTGTGTTTGTGTGGGTGTGTGTATGTGTGTGTGTGCGAGTGTATGTGTTTGTGTGTGTATGTTTGTGTGGGTGTGTGTATGTGTGTGTTTGTGTGGGTGTGTGTATGTGTGTGTATGTACGGTATGTGTGCGTGTGTATGTATGTGTGTATTTATGTGTATGTATTGTATGTATGTGCTATGTATGTATGTGTGTTTGTGTGCTGTGCTTTCAGGTCTACCGCGTCTACTGTTTGCCAACCGCTACAACATCTGTATGGTCGACGTCGTACCCAACAACCGCAGCAACCTGACGCTCGTCGTGAGCGGACTCGTCGACGCCGCCGCCTTGGACTTCCTCTTCGACGACCAGCTCATCTACTGGACGGATGTGACTCAGGAGCGCATCAAGAGCGCTCGATTGATCGGATCCGTGAGCGCGACGGATGTCGTCTCGACTGGACTTGTGTCGCCCGACGGACTCGCGTGCGACTGGATCACGCGTAAGCTCTACTGGGTCGACTCGGAGACGAACCGGATCGAGGCTTGCAACCTCGACGGATCGATGCGCAAGGTCCTCTTCTGGAAGGACCTCGATCAGCCGCGGGCGATCGTGCTTGATCCTATCAGAGGGTGAGTCGTTTGGTTGGTGTGTGTGTGTGTTGGTTGAGCGAGGGTGTTGGTGGTGTGGTGGTTGGCGCACTGGACTGTCCTGCAAGAGGTTGGGGGTTCATTTACATTTACACTCGCATTTACAAGGGATGCCAAGTTACACGTTTATTTACAAGTAATACATTTATAATTTTACTTGTGCAAATAATACACTTTCACTTTTATTTACAATTAATACATTTACACTGGCATGTACAAGTAATACATTTACACTGGCATGTATACAAGTAATACATTTGCAAGTGATACATTTACAAGTAATACATTTACACTTGCATTCACAAGTGATACTTCTACACGGGCATTTACAAATAATGCATTTACACTTACAAATAAATATCCGCATTTACGGAACTTTGTGTAGCATGCCAGTGGCTACCCATATGAACTCTGTGGTCCCATGTAATATGGACTCCATGTTATGTTGCCGGCAGGGGTAGTATACACCTAGGCAGGAAAATGAAGTACCATGGTAGCTAACACTTCATGTTCCTGCATGGCCTTAGTCCTATCACTTTTAGCTGATAATGGCTGGTGCCCAAGAGTCTAAAGGTCCTCTTTGTTAGTACATAATTAATTACAATTTATACTTATCAAATACTTATATGTATAATTGTATATTGTATAAATCTTATTATATATGCACATTAGACATACAGTGTACATATAATTAATTATATGTGTATATAATAATACATATGTATTATATATACATTATACAGTGCATATATTCATATATATTATATACAAATTATACATATGTGCATATCATATAATTATATTATATACATAATGTATGATTTTATATGTATAGACGTACATGCATAATTCATATATATATATATATATATATATTACATATAATATATATGAATATATATATATATGAATATATATATATATATATATATATATATATATATAATTATATATAATAATGTTGGTCCTGCATGCATGGCCAAGGTGCAATAATTATTGTGAGCTCTTAATTGTTGTTGAGCACACTTCATCAATGTTGTCATCGTAATCATCTTGAGGAAATGACTTTATGTCTCGGGTCAATTGACGCAAACGATTCTGACACTGACGTCCTGTCGGAGGAGGAGGAGGAGGGAGGAGGAAGAGGAGAGGGAGGAGGAGGATGGGGAGGAGGAGGAGTAGGAGGTGGAGGAGGGGAGGTAGAGGAGGAGGATGGGGAGGAGGAGGAAGAGGAGGAGGATCAAGAAGTTCGCCGAGGTAGTTTTGGCGACGCTTTGAGGCAATTCCTATATGGTTAGGGCAAATAGGTGATGCGAGTCCGTGCTCACTAAAGCGTAACGACACGGCTGGTTTAACTTGGCATTTCGTGGTAGCACCGTGCGTTAGCTGGTTGGATGCCTTCCAGAGAACTCTCACGGTTCTGTAAACGGAATTGTTTTAGTTCCCGAGAATAAAAATCTAGGAATAATAATTATTTTAAATTAATTGCAAGGAATTAAAAATTAAACTGGAAAATTAAAGTGGAAAAAAATTGTGAAACGAGATTAGAATAGGAATACACAATTTCATTTCAATGTTTTTTCTGGGGCACCAGCGTGATCATGAGCGCTGCGACATATCAGGATTATTCAAAAGATTGATATCCAGTGGAGGCCCGAGTTCGGTTGTTAGATCGACTGGAGGGTGGTGAGATCGGGGTGATATCATTCACCACTGTGCAAGATTTAAGGGTGCACGCAGCTGCAGGTCATTTGAGGTTCTCGTATACGGACCGTTCTATCCCGAGGTTCGCATCTCTGAAATAAGCCACCGTTGGGGGAGGGTGGGGCGAAGTGGGATTCATGCGCTCATTGGGACATAGGACGTACACATACAGATGTATTCATGCAAGATCAATCCACACAAAGACCCTTGGTATTCATGTGTGTGTGTGTGTGTATATATATATATATATATATATATATATATATATTACTGGGTCAGCAGAAATCAATAATTATCGTCGTTGTTATCGTTATTCGCCATCTTTACTTGCCACTGTCCTTAATTTGTCGGATTAATTGAGCACCGTTTTGAGTACATGAGATTTTGTTTTTATGGCCCACCCTGTATATCTCATTAAACACAACAACTGTAGGTCCATAAACAGTCTAATGTGTGTGTGTGTGTGTGCGTGTGCGCGTGTGTGTGCATACACTAGTAAAATAACTGAGGGATAAGACTATGATCCACGTGAAGTTGGGGTGCATGTGCAAAGAGGACTTCACTAAGAAAGATTGAACCCTTCAAATCTGAGCGCCATATACAGTGTTATACACATTGATTAGCTGGACTGGGCGCTATAGAAATGGAGAAATAAATAACTAAGTAATGAACTATGGTCTGTTTTGAAGGCACAAATGACTAGGATAGGCGATCACAAGATAGACCGACACACACACACACACACACACACACACACACACACACACACACACACAGACAGACAGACAGACAGACAGGTATACAGGCACAGACAGGCAGACAAACAGACAGACCGATCGACACAGATAAACAGACAGACAATCAAGCAACAGACAGACACTGTCTTTAGCCGTGGTTGGGTCGGGAGCGCTTCTGAGTAGATATTCTTGAAGAGGCGCTATATAAATGTCTGAAATGAATGAATGAATGAACTCAGACATATATTGCCGGTACACAGGCACAGGCAGACAAAAACACAGACAAGCAGACGGACGGGCGAAGAGTTATTGGTGTTGCTGTCAGTATTTGATGGCATAAACATTTCGTTAAGTTGATTTGAGTTGTTCCGTGGCTCCAGGTCCTCCACCTCCTCCTCCTCATCCTCATCCTCCTCTTCCTATGTCCTATATGTCCATCCATCTTTTCCAGCTTACATCTGCCTCTCAGTGGAGGCTTGTACAGCCTGGCCGCCCTGGGTTCTTGACCCATCGAAGAAGAGCCCTCCGCTGCCTTCTCCTCTCCTCTCCTCCTCTTCGTCCTCCTCCCTCCTCCTTTCCTCTGCAGGCTGAGGGTAAACAGACGGGGCACTTGAACCCCGATGACAAGCAGCCAGGCATCTGTCCGTACGAGCTGACTCCTCCTCCTCCTCCTCCTCCTCTTCGTCTTATCTCCCTTACGGCACTCTCCAGTCTCATCTCTCTCTGTCTGTTTGTGTGTCTGTATGTCTGTGTCTGTGTGTCTGTCTGTCTCTGTGTGTCTGTATGTCTCTGTATGTCTGTCTCTTTGTCTGTCCGTGTCTGTCTGTTTGTTTGTGTCTGTTTGTCTGTCTGTTTGTGTCTGTCTGTCTGTTTGTCTGTATGTCTGTCTCTTTCTGTTTGTGTCTGTCTGTTTGTCTGTCTGTCTTTGTCTGTATGTCTGTCTCTTTCTGTTTGTGTCTGTCTGTTTGTCTGTCTGTCTTTGTCTGTATGTCTGTCTCTTTCTGTTTGTGTCTGTCTGTTTGTCTGTCTGTCTTTGTCTGTATATCTGTCTGCATTATGTTTGTCTGTTTGTGCTCTTCCCCTTCACTCTATCGTTTTCCTTTCTGGTTCTTCCCGTCTCTGTACATCTTTCTAAAAATGTTGGACAATTTTTCTGTTTCGCCCCTTTCTCTCTCTCTCTCTCTCTCTCTCTCTGTTTCTCTTCGTCTAAACTGGTTCCTGTCCATGCCCTGTGCTTTGCTATTTGCTAATAATATTATGGATCACTAAATCTACCATACACTGCCCTGCTTTCACCTTTCCCACCCAATTTCAACTTTCACTTTCCTACTCATTTCTTCTTTGTTCAATACGCTTTTTGCCGTGCTGCATGGAGTTGATCGGTAGCACACCTCATGTCCGATTGAAGAGGCGCTATAGAAATTGATGAATTAGCGAATGAATAACAAATTGCGCTATATCGCGCTCCCTTGTCGTATCCTATTGTACACGTGATGTGCTAGACAGCTAGAGGTGGTTATGGACCCCCCAGGAATCCTTCAAACATGAGCAGGGGTGGCTTAGGCCATCGGAGTCCATGAGAAAAAGTGTGCATTGACAGTACTCTGCCTTCCCTGACGCTACAGCTTTTGGCTCTAAAACGCAATTCATGAATCATAATGAGACAGAGTTTGGCAAAGTATTATCATCATCCGTATAAATGAGATTCTGACCACCTTTTAGTTGATGCCAATTCGCTCTCGGGCTTCACCGTCTCTATCAAGGATTGCCCAGCATCGCCACGAGCAACGGTGAGCAATGGTGAGCACGAGGAGTTGCAGGACTCGCCAGTAACACGACTTGCCAGATTTTCCCGCCCCTTCGACTGGCATGAGTAATTCCCGTTCTGTCAGAGTTTCTGCGGGTCGAGGACTGCTGCTTAATAGCAAGTGGACTGAAAGACTACACACGCACGCAGACACATGCACGCATACGCACGCATGCACACATACACGCACTCACTTGCGCACACACACACGTATCATATGACTGTTCTTGATTTCTTTATTCATCTACGGCGCTCTTCATTCATTCAATCATTCTTTCATTCATTCTTTCATTCATATATTTATTTATTTATTCATTCATTTATTTATGTATTTATCTATTCATTCATTTACCTATTCAATCATTTACCTATTCATTCATTCTTTCTTTCTTTCTTTCTTTAATTTACCTATTTATTTATTCATTCATTTATTCATTCATTCTTTCTTTCATTCATTTACCTATTCATTTATTTATGTATTTATTCATTTACCTATTCATTTATTTATGTATTTATTCATTTACCTATTCATTTTTTCATTCATTTATTCATTTCGAGGATGTTATATAGCGCTTTTAAATAAGCCTACTCAGTCCCGTTTGCTCGTATACCTCCATCTGATGCAAAGCCGTGCGTTTTCTGCGTTTGGCCCGGCGATATAACTTCTTGAGCTGCGTCTATTCCTGGGTTACTCTCTGACAATTCCATAAAAGTACTTGAAAACTGTTTCTTTTTGGCCGTATTGGAGTCGGGGCCATCTCTGAGTAGTTCCCTTGAAGATGTGCTATATTAATACTTGGATGGATGGATGGATGGATGGATGGACGGATGCATGCGATAGCGTTCGGGATATAGTCAAGTCTGCACATCCCAGACATCGCTGTGGGGCGCGGTGGTGTAGTGGTTGCGTCGTTGCCCTGAATGAAAGAAAGAATTAATGAATAGGTAAATGAATGAAAGAAAGAATGAATGAATAAATAATCCACCTCGCCGCGTAAGGACCTTGGGCAAGTCCTTCAGTCACAATTGCTCAGCGCTTCGGCGTGAAACTCCGATGCAGTGTCCGCTCTGCATTCGGGAGCGCCTCTGAGTATGGCGAGCTTTAACCCTTTAATGCCGGAGGGCATAGGATTTTCCATACCATTTAATACAATCTCGGCATTAAAGGGTTAAAGGGCGCTATAACAAGTGCACATACAAACATCGTTATTCAAAGGGAAGTCCGGAGCTTTGCAGTCAATGCTGTTTGAAAGAAATCCATGACTGCAGTGAACCTCGGCTTCGTTTCTGGCGCAGTGTCAGGACGGCTAATGATGCGGGCCTTGATGCGCATCAACGGTGTATGGGGGTGTGTGTGGTGGGAAGGGAGGGGGTCTGGGGCAGGGTGAGGAACCGAATTAGTATCCTCCTCTAACGACTGGCATGGCTAAAATTGTTTTGTTAAATTACTCCATTTATGCTGTCAACTTAATTCTCATTCGGATATTATTGTCAGAAATTCTAAATTATGAATGCGACATTGTACTTGATTTTCGATGGGAACTACTGCCTCACATCCTCCTATCTTTAGCAGCTTCCATTAGTATCAACTGATTGATGGGGGAGGGAGGGGAGGGGAGGGGAAGGGGGAGCAAATGATTGACTGAATGATTGATTGATTGACCGAGTGGGTTGTGGACGGTGCGGGACGGGATGGTGCTCGAGGTGTAATGTCTCACTCAGTTAGTCACTTTGTCACGTCGTTCAGCCACATTCATCACCTCTGCTGCTGCTTGTTCACTTGCTTTCTTTCTCGTCTGCTTATTCACTAACTCGATCGTTCACTCAACTTACACTCACTCGCTCATTGTGTGTGCTCAACTCGCCTGCTTAATCGTTTTGCTCAATATGCTCACTCGACTGCTCACTAACATCGACTGCTCACTCTCCTGCTTACTCACTTGCACTGTGTTCTTTTGCTTACTCACTCATTCACCGTGTGCTCAACTCGCCTGCTCACTCATTCACTCAAACTGCTCACTCTCCTGTTATCTTCTTCACTCACTCACTCACTCCCTCACTCACTCATGCACTCCATGATTCACTTAACTGCTCACTCACACTGTGCTCACTCACATCAATTGCTCGGTGGGTCACTAACGCTCTTGCTCAATTTCTCACTTGTAGGTATCTCAGTGTATCTAACTGATTGACTAATGATGTCACTTGCTATTAAATGGCTGGTCTAAGAAATTCAATATGAATGTGGTCAGAAGGTGCATGTCAGTAGTTACATGCTGACCAAAGACTATAGAGTTGCATGGTTTGCATTGGTCCATGCACATGGGTGTGTGCGTGCGTGTGTGTAGCCTATATCTATGTGCATATGAGTGAGTGCATGTGTGTGAGTGTACGTGCATGTGTGTGGTCGTGTATGCATGTGTGAGTGTTTGTATGTATTTGTATGAGTGTGTGTGCATGTAAAACTATGCTTGGGTGTACTGTATACATACATATATATATATATATATATATGCATGTATTTGGCCTTTTATAATTATAGTGCCTTTAAGAGCCTTATAGATCTATACATGGGTGCTAAAACGTGGCCGTCCGCCAGACAAGACCAGCGAAGGTGGGATTGTCCGTGCCGTATAGCATGTCTGGTGCGACGAGACATCATCGTTTCAAGTAGTATTATAGAAGAGATGTGCGCAAACACGTGAGAGCGACGACGACAAGTATAGAAGTATGGCTTTTTCCAAATCCGCATCGATTGTTGCAGCTCCTTTTTCTCTCCAGCAGCAGCAGCAGCTGTGCCTTGTTTCATCCGATTCCTTCTCTCCATCCATCCACCGTTGTCTCTCGCTATTTCCAACGGGGCCTTCTTCCCTCCTCCCACCCACCCCCCTTCGCCTCCTCGCTCCCTCATCCTCTTTCATCCCGTCCCGTCGTCTTCCCTTTCAGCTCTTCCCTTTCCTTCCACCGGGGGGGGGGGGTATGTGGGGGTGGGGGTAGCTTCTTCTTCCAGTAATCCAGCCGCCATTGTTATCGAACAATAGTCGATAGAAATATTAATTACGCTCTCGGCTATCGACAATTCTAGTACAAGCGGCTACGTCTGCTACGTCTGCTGCTGTAGGGATGGACCTCGGTGCACCGGGTCCTCCCGCCGTTGAGAGGGTCTTAGAGAAGAGGAGGAGGAGGAGGAGGGAGGAGGAGGAGGAGAGGGGAGAAGAGGCGGTCCATGTGGGTGTCCACGTACATATACAAAGTTGCAGATGTGCGTTATTTGATACTATACGTGAATGTTTGCATGCATGCATGCATTGCCTGTATTATGCATTGCATTGATACATGTTCGTACGCTTACATGCATTTGCTATATGCATTGATACATGTTCGTACGCTTACATGCATGTGGTAACATTGAGCTATGTTTAGATGTGATGTGTGTCCCATGCGAGATTGGGACCATGGAGAGTCAGTCTGAAGCTGCATGAGTGAACGAATGAATGAAAAACTGAATCCTCCTTTCACTTACGATTGAATGATTGCTATGTGGTCTGAATGAATGAATGAATGAGTGAATTAACGAATGAATGAGTTATTGAGTGAATGAATTAATCAGCTAGTAATTGAATGAATGAACGATTGAGTGAATGAATATATGAATGATTGGATGACTGATTGAATTGAGTGAATTAACGAATTGAATGATTGATTGAATGAATGATTGAATTGAATGAGTTAACGAATTGAATGATTGATTGAATGAATGATTGAATTGAATGAATTAACGAATTGGATGATTGATTGAATGAATGAATGAATGATTGGATGAATGATTGAATGAATGAACGAATGAATGATTGGATGAATGATTGATTCATTGAATGAATGATTGAACGACTGAATGATTGATTGAATAAATGAATGAATGAGCGAGCAATTGAACCAACGAACGGACAAGTGATCGCACGAAAGAATCAATCTTCCTCTTCCCCCCCAACCCCCAACCCCACTATCCCACCCTGCAGACCCCTCAGCACCCTCCTTAAAAGTCTTCTCTTTTCTTCTTCCATGCAGCTACTTCTACTGGACGGACTGGGGTGAGACGGCAAAGATCGAGCGTGCCTCAATGGACGGCCTTCCCTCTTCCCGCCAAATCCTCATCAAAAGCGACATCTTCTGGCCGAACGGTCTGACGATCGACCAGGACGATGCCCGGATGTACTGGACAGACGCCCGTCTCCACTACATCCACAGCGCCAACCTTGACGGGTCCGACCGACGGGCTGTCGTGTCCAACACCCTTCCACACCCCTTCGCTATCACCCTCTTCGACGGCGCCCTCTACTGGACGGACTGGCAGACGAGGGCCGTCTTCACGTGTAATAAGTCGGATGCACAGGCGAGCGTGAGAGTTGTGACGGACAAACTCTTCTCGCCGATGGGAATTCATGTCTTCAACGCTCAACGACAACCAAAACGTAAGTAGAAAATTGATTGCACAGTTTGGTATTTGCCGTTTCTTGTGTGTGGGGGTGGGGGTCGGGGAAGGGTGGGGGTAGGGGGAGTGGTGGGGGGTGTAGGGTGTAGGTGTGGGTGTGCGCGTGCAACTCATTCACTGTCAACTCATTATATGCTGACCAATTTACTTCCAACCCATTTGCTGCCAACCCGTTCACTGTCAAGCCGTTTGCAGCCACCCATTTGCTGCCACTGTCAACCTATTATAATTATATACTGACCAATTTACTGCCAAACCATTTGCTGCCAACCCATTCACTGACAGCCCATTATATGCTGACCAATTCACTGTCAACCCATTTACTCATTTACTGCCAACCTATTCGCTGCCAACCCAGTATAGGCAGACCAACATGCTGCCAACCCATTTGCTGCCAACACTCACCGCCAACCAATTTGCTGCCAACCCTTTCACCGCCAACCAATTTGCTGCCAACCTATTCGATACGATGCATCATTTATCGACCTCGACTTTAACAGACCGATTGATTGATCACTTGTCTGCCACCCTGCAGTGAGTACGTGCGTGCGTGCGTGCGTGCGTTGGTCCATCCATCCCACAGTCGTATGCATGTACATGTATATAGGGAGCCGGTCACAACAGTGGACGACGCTTTTAACGGTTGATCGGCCAGACCTTGATCGATCCGCGTGGGGTCCCCCCCCCCCCCCCCACTCACCCCTCCCCCTCCATCCCGGCAACTACCTGTCCTCCGCCATTGATCTTTGGCACATCCAAGAACACCTTTAGTGCCACCGATGTTTGCTCAAGCAACGACCGCTTCGTCATCGTCGTCGTCGTCGTTGGCCATTTGCTTGGTCGACGACGTTTATAGATTTTCCATGGGATGGGATGGGGAGGGGGTGTAGGGATGTGGATGGTGGGGGGGGGGGTAGGGCAGAGGGGAATTCGAGTCGATTTGAAAAGCACGACTGTTTGCGTTGGCTTCGTAGGTATACTGCGCTTTCCCTATGTACTTATACTTTCCTGGCTATATACGTATTTACTCTGTGCTATATGGAAAAGCGCTGGTATACGCAATAGAAGGCACCATGCATGTATGCAAGAGCTTACTTACCTACCTTGCTGGAAGCGCCTCTGGGTAGGTACCTTGAAGGGGCACTATATAAATTATGATTGATTGATTGATTGATTTTTACCTAAGTATGTACCTGCTACCTGCTTATACTCTCTTGCTTCTACCTTTCTGGTTACCTTACCACCTATCACAGTATGTGCCTTCTACCTGCTGAATTTCTTCTACCTTTCTATAGTATACTTACCTTTCTTAATTCCTACCTATGTATATGTACCTGCCTACCTTATTACTTGCCTGTTTGCTTGCTTACTTGGTTACTTACTTTCTTCCTTCACTTATGGTTTTTTTTATCACTGAAGTCTTCTGCTGCATTGTTGTGATTGTTGTTCTAGCTGTGTTCGCAGTTGTTGTTGTTGTCGATGATGATGGTGTTATTGCGTTATTGTTTTATGTACCCGTTAAAAGTGCTGCAAGGTTTTTGCAGCCATTAGAGTTGTCTGAGAGAGGAAGGAGCAGGGAGAGAGGGAGGAAGGGGAGGCAATCGGTAAATGCATATTGCTGTTTTTTCAGCTGATTTTCCATCCATATGCTGATTATCCCAAGGTAGGGAAACTAAGGTATACGGTACGGTATAATCTGCCGTAATGCATTTAAGATTCTGCCTTACCGTTCATAAGTACTGTATGGGTTTACCAACCATGTTCAGAGCTGGTGGCCCTCCTATGTAGCTGCATTCGATGAATTGGACTGGCATTGCTAAACTGCAAGCAGTGGTGGAGTTTGTCGACTCTGGTTTCTTTCTGAGACTTTTGTGCATGGGGTTAATGGGTTAATGTGCCCGTGGACTTTAAATAACTTGCAAGCAGGGCTTAAAGTGTGGCAGGACGGTCATGGACGGCGTCCTGGCACTTATTTTCAAATGTCTATGCCGTCCTGCCACTTATTTGTAAGAATGGTAAGATCTGATGGGTCCGGGCACAATGTTTGGTATTAGGTAGCCTGGTCATGTGTATAGTAAGAATTTGCATAAGGCATGATTGTGCAACTTCCTCCCACCGTCCACTTCGTTCATCCAACAGATTTGACATATTGGTTCTTCGATCTAGAACTGCTCTTGCTTAGACTCGATCATTCGCCTCAATTGGTCCTTCTCTTTGGAATGCACTTTCTTCTTCTGTTCGCTGTACAATTCTGTCTGGCAGTCTCTCTTCTTCCTTCTCTCTTTTCAAAAGCTGGTTCTGACGGGGCCTTTCACACTGGGAGCGCTTCTGAACAGTTCGCCATATACTTGAAGCACTTTATAAATGCTTAAAATAAGCCTTAAATACAATACAATGCAATACATGGTTTAATGTGAGCTAAAATGATGGCATTGCTAAGCGAGCGTTGAGTGGATCAATAATACGAAAATAAAAATTAAAGTGGAGCGATATATTTTTATAGCCCGGTATTTAGCTGTGCAAATCTTTCACATGTGTGTGTTGTATGCTCTGAGCAGACAGAGCGGGTTTGTAATTTTCATCTGAGCACACGTACTGAGTGAGCATTTAAATGGGCAGGAAAGTGTTTCATGCAAATATATTCTGAAATGACGGTCTATACGACGTATGTCAATATAAATATGTTTGATGTGGACATTTGACAGACACGGCCATACCTGTGCACTGTGTGCAGTGTGTGTGTGGTGGTAGTCGGTTGCTACCTGTGCATCTGTGTGTATCTGTGTGTGTGTGTGTGTGTGTGTACCTGTGCATATGTCTGTCTGTGTACCTGTACATCTGTGTGTGTCTGTCTGTGTACCTGTGCATCTGTCTGTCTGTGTCTTTGTACCTGTGCATCTGTGTCTGCCTGTCTGTCTGTGTACATATGCATCTGTCTATGTTTGTGTGTGTACCAGGTGTACCTGTGCATTTGTTTATGTTTGTGTGTGTACCTGTGCATCTGTCTGTGTCTGTCTTTGTATCTGTACATCTGTGTATGTTTGTCTTTATACCTAAGTGTATGTGTGTATATATGTTTGAGTGTATGTGTGCATGTGCCTATGGGCACATGTGTGTGTGTATGTGTGTGCACATGATTGTGTGCGTGTGTGTGTCTGTCTGCATGTAGCCATCTGTTCTTGTCTGAGCATGTATCACTACGCCCGTGACATGTATGTGTATATTTATATTTTTTATGTAAGTGTGTGCGTGTATACGTGCGTGTGTGTTTGTGTTTGTACGTAGTTTCGCATTTGTGTATGTCTGCCCCTTTGCTGTTTACGTGTCTGTGTGTCTACCTGTGTGTTCTACCGTCTAAACACACGTCTGCTTCTGTGCGTGTCTTCTTCCTATATATAGGCGCTGATAATCCGTGCTCTGGTGGCGATGATGGTAACAACAGCAACGGAGGCTGTTCGCATCTCTGCTTCCTGTCTCCATCGTCTCCCTTCTTCAGCTGTCAATGTCCCACTGGAGTCCGGCTGCTCGAAGACAACAGAACCTGCGATAACGGTACGTCACGCTCGCCACCCCCACTCCCCGATGGACCACGTGCGGGACACATGGCAGGTCGCGGGGGGGGGGTTTGGTAGGACAAGGATTATGGTTCAGTACTTTTTAGCAAGAACTTACAAATTAGACATTCAGTGATGGAAATGTAAGAATATGGGTGAAACTTAAATGTAGGTTTTCGATATGTAGAGTTTGAAAATTTAAAGCAAATATCCAGAGTCATAAAAGATGAGGCACCACTATGAAATAACATTATTATTATAGAAAATGGCAAAACAATTATAATTCTTACAGTAATAGATTTCTCAGTACTATCACTCAGTGTTTTAGTGCAAAGAAATTTGTTAAAGCCCAAAAAGTAGTGGTTAAAAAACAGGTGGAGTGGATAACACGGAGAGAATAGAATCATCCTTCTGCAATATATGCCAGCGGTTTTAAACGGCGGTGTTCGACCCGTTGGATGATAGTTCAGAATGCTAAGTAGACCTACTGCGATAGGCCGACATTGCGTAAGTGTGCCTTCCGGGTATAGTTGTTGGAAACTTGTGTAATAACTGTTTGGCTGCAGGCCGCGGTGATTTTAGCAAAGGGGGAGGAGCAGGCGGCGGAGGAATTCCTTGAACTCTAGCCCTGAGGTAGCCATGGGTATGGCCTCGGCTGAGCTACGGCGCTATATAAATCGTCTTATTATTATTATTATTATTATTTTTATTATTATTTATTATGAAGTGTTTGTGACTTCATTTTCTTGACCTCGGCATATGATTTTTGTTAGGGCGCTATATAAATGTTCATATACATGCATACATACATACATACATACATACATACATACATACATACATACATACATACATACATACATACATACATACATACACACACACATACATTACATACATACATACGTACGTACGTACGTACATACATACATACATACATACATACATACATACATACATACATACATACACACACACACACATACATACATACATACATACATACATACATACATACATACATACATGAGGCTGGTAAGCCAGTCCTCTCCCTCACGGTCTCAGCTTTCACACTGCCCGTGTACACTGTACACTGTACAGCAGTGATTTTCAACCGGGGTTCCGCGGAACCCTAGGGTTCCGCGGGCGTCGGCCAGGGGTTCCGCGGCAGTTTGGTAGAAATTTTAGTGCACCGACTGAAATCCTAAAAGTATCGGCAATGAGTAAATACCTTCCCAACTTCAGTCATTCTTGCCTAAAACCATAATACTTGAATGTAGGCCCTAATGCTGTTTCTACAGGCTAATTAATTATTAGGCCCTATATGTCGTGCAATACTTGTTTTACGGAAGGCACGTGCATCAAATGGGAATCTATAAGCTTAGGCCCGATAGATTGCCTACGTTTCCAACTGTCCAGTCGGACAAAGCATTTTTATCATGGAGCCTATCTGGACGCTCTCGATCTGTTCTGACTAAACAGAATAAGCTGAGCACTCGGTCAACGACTTGTTTGATTTAGTTAGTTTCTCTTTTGGCCAGTTAAATTTGGTAGATCCAGAGGTAGCGGATATTAAATTGTTTTGCAAATGCAAAGGCTGAGCCTTTCCACATCGTGTGTGGTTATTGTGACAGAAGTAGAGTCTACTTTTCCAGGTGCACGGACGTATACCCAGCAAACGAAGCTGGAATTCTCCAAATAAGCCTCTCGACCTCATTATAGCCTCCTGTCACTGCACCAGGACTCAGGAGTGCAAGTAACTATTATAATTATAGTTTACTACATATTACATACTTTCACAAAAACTATAATTATAATAGTTACTTGCACTCCTAAGTACTGTTACAAAGCTGTAGAGTGTAGACCTATTTCTTGAAATACTGGACGAATGAAACGCGAAGGGTTCCGCGAGCGAATAGGTGCTTTGGAAGGGTTCCGCCACTAGAAAAAGGTTGAAAACCACTGCTGTACAGTCTCTCAGTACGCTCATTGGAGCAGAGTTGTAAGTGTTTGCGACCTCATTGTTATGGCCTCGACATGCGAGGGAAAAGTCAGAAAATTTGGGGGTGTCCATTGAGGAGGGAGACGCCAATGGACATGGTCGCCGATGAGTACAGAGGATTAGTCCAAATATATTTCGTTGGGGTTGGAACCCGTAAATTTATTCATTCATTTTCATTTCAAGAATTTATATAGCGCCCCTTCAAGAAATCTACTCAGAAGCGCTCCCAGTCTAAATTTAAATGCTCTAAATGTAAATGCACTCCCATTTTTTCCCCTGGGGCGGAAATTTCTGCCCCGCCCGTGACCGCTAACGCACTCGGTCGTGATAGATGGCCGAGCGTTGAACTCCCGTTTCAACCAACGCACTCAGGATCTTCAGTCCTTGTTTTGGCAGACGTTCTTTAGTGTCTGTCGTCACTCGACATGACTGTGGTGGTGTGGGTGGGGAACGTGTATTTGTGGTTTGACGATGTTATTAGAAGGGAGGAAGGGAGAGAGGGAGGAAGGAGGGAGGAAGGGGGTCGCGTGCATGCCAAGTTTGTTTTGAATTTGTTCGGACTAAGTGCCTCTGCACATGCGAGGCAGGCAGGCCCATGGTGGCTCCGACAACACTTGTGACTTTCGAGTTCGACATCACATCAGCAGCCATTGGATACAACATACAACACAGTTCGTCTGCTTGTCATTATTCTCCGTCTTAGATGAATCTGCCAGAGGACGATTAGAAGGGTTGGGACAGACAGACAGACAGACACAGACAGACAGACAGACACAGACAGACAGACACAGACAGACAGACAGACACAGACAGACAGACAGTTCTGTTGTTTGTTTTTCCACTGAAGAGAAAAGCAGACAGCATCGTTTTGGAGACTATTGTACTTGGATTTTGTCTGGAGAGTTGGGAGGGGTGGGGCAGGGGAAAGAACTGTTGAAGGCATTTGTGTCCATGAAAGCCAGGATTCGTCAGTAATGAGGGAGAATTTGTTCGTACTGAAAATGTGCCACATATTCATTCATTCATTCATTCATTATGGAGATTTAAAAAGCGTCCCTTCAAGGTTACTACTCAGGAGCGCTCCCAACCCAACCTTGGCTGAAAAATATGGTTTCAAGGCTGTGATAATTAATGCACATCTCAGTAATCTCTAGGCATATGGCGGTATAGACAGTGGAAGCCCATTCCATACCATGGAGCCAGTAGCAGAGAATGCACGGTCATATTTAAGAGCATGAAAATATATTATATGGACTAACGACGCTGGAAAGAAGGAGGAGCCGAGGAGATTAAAAAATTTTGAAGCGTACAAGATCATCACTGGAAAGGAATTGTTACGGAAAGGTTCTTTGAAATTAGCACGGAAGAAAAAGCAACTCGGGGTCATAGGTACAAATTGTTTAAGAAGCCGACCAGAGCACGAGGACTGAAATTCTTCAGTGCTGTAGACTTGTGGAACGGTTTGTATGACAGCGCTGTCTCAGTGGACACAGTCAAAGCGTTTAAGAGGAAGCTAGAAACATTGGGCTATTAAGTGTTTCAGGTTAATTTGCAATGGTTCTAACACAGACCCAGCGTCTCCTGAACTACTTAAAACCCTTGTTATCTTATGTTATAGGCTTACACTATAAATTCATATGCACTTATGTGTGTGTGTACATACCAGAACGTAGCCATTTATTTCTTCCAGTTTCAGTCTGTTTTGAACTATACCGCCGGGCTGATATGAGGGCCAATTTAGTCAAACTCTCTCATATTTCCGAGTGTCTGTCAGAGATCAACGTACTGGCTATTTTCCTAATTAGGAAAGAGTCACAGTAAGATTCTGGGTCCGAATGGGTCGAATCCACCCCTTGTTATTGCCTCCATGGTATGGAATGGGTTCCCACTCTCTTCATGCCTTATGCCTAAAGCTTACTCAGCGTTTTATCGCAGCCTTAAAGCCATCCTTTTTCAGCCGAGTTTGGGTCGGAGAACTCCTGTGTAGTAACATTGATGGGGGCGCTATATAAATCTCCATAATGAATGAATGACTGAATGAAGAGTTGTTTGTGAAAGGATAAAAGATAAGAATATTCTGTAATTGGCCAATTTTGCTATGATCCGCATTTTGGTACATGTGACCTTGGCTGAGATAATGGGCCACTTGTAGCTTTCTAGATTAGCTGGAAAATGGATATAAATACCCAAAACCATGATTAGTGATTTTTGCGTTTATTTAATGCAATTGCGCCTTTGGCTCTCTTTTTACAAACTATCTTATGCAACCTGATGTATTAAGGCCATAAGCATGTGCTGTTTGCATAAGGTAGAGACATATTGAATTCTTCTTTCCTGCCATATGATTTCTTATGTTTTCATTTGCAAAGACCATAATAAACTCTGTATAAAGCGTTCGGAAATTTTTACCACAACTTTCTTATGCTGTCATCGTCTGGAAACTTATGCAAACATGTTTATAAGTCCATTCCCAACAAGTGGTCCCTTCTCTCATTTGAGATCACATATGCAGGCATATTATTATTATTATTTATTTATTTTTTGCCCTGAGGTACTTCATTCCCCCAGGGACTTATGGACTATTATTAATTGAAGAATGTATGTCTGGTGGGTCAGGCCTCGTCTTCAGGGTGTGAGGCAAAAGTACCAAAACTACTGCATTATTATTATTTATTATTATTAATATGATTTTAGTATTAATTTTTTTATTATTGCAATCATTTATTAAACGCAACATAGTTATTATTATTTATTTATTATTATTTAATATTATTATTATTATAGTAATAAACACACACAACATACTTTCCGTTATAATCATTAATTGGATCTATTGTAATTGTCCAGGTCCTTCGGAGATGCTTCTGTTGGCGCGACGCACGGACATCCGTCTCATATCGCTCGACACGCATGACTTCCTCGACGTTGTGCTCAACATCGGCGACATACATCACGCGATCGCTTTGGATTACGATCCGATCGAGAAGAGGATCTACTGGACGGACGATGATCTTCACGTCATACGCCGTGCTTATCTCAACGGTTCTGGTATGTTTTCCTTGAATTTAAATCAAAAGTTTATTTATTAATTAATTTATTTATTTATTTGTTGCATTGGTTCTGGTATGGTCGCATGTACCAGCTTTTCCTTAAATTAAAATAAAAATTTCATTTATTCGTTCATTCTTTCAAGAATTTCTATGTACAGTGCTTGTTCAAGGGTGACTATTCAAAAGCGCTCCCGACCAGGGGCCGAATCCAGGGAGGCCAATCCGGCCATGGCCCCCCATTTAAAACTGCCATGGGACGTGGACCCCCCACCCATCAGGTTTGAAATTAGTAATAGGAATAGTGGTGTCGTGGCATATTGGTCCCCCCCCCCCCCCATAAAGAAAATTGCAAGAGTTCTGGATCCGCCACTGCTCCCGACTCTAGCATGACAAGAGGCACAGTTTTGAGTTGAATTTAAAAAAGAGTTTTGAACAGTAAGAGACACAGGAAGGAGATGTAGCTCGTGTGGGAGCCCACTGAAAAGGCTTTAATAATGGTAGAACCTCACACGCACGTGACATGTACATGTATCTTCAGAGTCTCTGAGCCAAGTTGCATTGATAGAGTTGAGGGTGAATTTTATTGCATTGCATTGCATAGTTTCACATTGTATATTTTTGCATTGCATTGTATTGCATTGTATTGCATTGCATTTTATTCCATTGCATTTTATTTTGTTACATATGATTCTTTGTGCTGCTTTGTATTGCAATGCATTGTATTGCATTGCATATTGCATTACTTTGTATTGTATTGCATTGCATTTTCTAGGTATCGAGACGGTTGTGGATGTTGAGGTGTACAGTCCGGATGGCATTGCAGTCGACTGGTTCTCGCGCAATCTCTACTGGACGGACACTGGTTCCGACCTTATACAAGTCGCACGACTCAACGGGACTTCGAGAAAAGTCATCATATCCGATGGTCTCGATGAGCCAAGGGCGATCGTGCTCGACCCTCTTAAGGGGTAAATATTGATTGTTCCCTGATCTGAATAAAATGTTCCTGATCTGAATAAAATGTCCCTGATCTGAATAAAATGCCCCTGATCTGAATAAAATGTTCCTGATCTGAATAAAATGTTCCTGATCTGAATAAAATGTCTCTGATCTGAATAAAATGTCTCTGATCTGAATAAAATGTCCCTGATCTGAATAAAATGTCCCTGATCTGAATAAAATGTCCCTGATCTGAATTCTCGGTTATTTCTGGGTGGAAAATATTTGCCTAGATGCAGTGATTGGACTAGTTGTGTTGTTTATTGGGTTATTTCTGTCCTTGCTAGTTATTATCTCGAGTACAGCTTTGTAAGGAGGTAGAAATAAAAGGCAAAGAATTGAACTGCTCTCTGTTGGCGGTGCTAGAAGACCATTCCATTTGATCATAGTTTCATTATTTATATATCAAATCCATGTTCTTTGAAGTGACACTGCATAAATCTGCAATCGACAAATCTCCCTTGAAGTGACACTATGCATATTAAATCAATTATCGAATATCGAATCCCCCTTGAAGTGATGGTAAATGCATAGATTTGCTTTTACAACTGCAATACATTAATTTCTGAGCCAAAGTTTACTTCCTGCCAGAAGCAATCCTGCCAGAAATAATTAGCGATCATTTAAAAAAATTCTGGTGATACATACCTAGTACTAGTATTAGATTAATTCATTCAGCTTGAGAATTCTTATTGCGCCTTTTCAAGATATCTACTCCTCAAGCAACTTAGAACCTATAGTATGATGTTGAATGTCATTACAGCAAAAAATTATAATAACATCAGTTAGCAGAATAATCCACAGGATGCTGAAAGAGTCACCTATGGCGGGCTCACTAGGAGCTAATAGAATTCGTTTGAGTACGGTAGTCGCAGTGGGAGTAGTATTTTATTAGTATTCTAACTTGATTGGTCTAGCTGTAACAAGCTTGCTCAGCCTTGTGGATAGAAGCTCACCAGGGCATTGTATTAATTAAAACTAATTATGTGACTGACTCGAATTGATTACAGTTGATTAGCTAATTATTATTGTGATTATATGTTAATAGGCAGATGTATTGGACGGACTGGGGACGGGACAGCAAGATTGAGAAGTCCAGCATGGATGGAACTGCTCGAGTGACCCTGGTCAACGTTTCACTTGGCTGGCCAAACGGTCTGACCATTGACCGCAGCGAAGGAAGGCTCTACTGGGCCGATGCTAAGCTTGACCGGATCGAATATGTCAACCTCGATGGCAGCGGACGGAGGATTCTTGTCGCCGAACATATCCCACACATCTTTGGATTTGCTCTGCTGGGTAGGGGTTTTGTGACTGTTTTGTTTTGAATGTTTTTGTGTCGTTTGTTTTGATTGTTTTATGTGTGTTTTGTTTTAATTGTTTTTTCGTGTTTTGTTTTGACTGTGGTCTGTTTTGTTTAACAGTTGACTGTTTTCATGCGTCTTTTTATATTGCCTGTTGTGCTCTGACCGTTGTGTTTTGCTTTGGTGACTTGTCTGTTTTGTTTTTGGTATTGTCCTTGTTGCAGTTGTTTGTGTGAGATTCTTGCTTTGCGTTGAGTGACTGGATGGATGGATGGATGTATCTGTGTATTGAGTTGTTATCATTGTCATCTGTTTGCATATAATCATCTCTGGGCAAAATTTTCATTTGTCCATGCGCAGCACTCTGCCAGCTGTCTATATATACTCTCTAGGTCTCTAATCGGGATGCTTGTGGCAAATGTTCATTTGAACATGTCTTAAGGTGCATGCTTGACCACACTTGCGGCATTTGCCTGAAGTGCTTCCAGACTTGCTTTAGGCTTAAGTTTATTTATCTCAGACCAATTTAGGGTAGGTAATAAATATGTTCATAGTGGACAGGTGGATTGTCAGAGGGGGTGGGGGGGGGGGGGTAAGCATTGCACCGATACCTGCATCAGCCTTAATGTGGCCTTAGTTTTTTCTATAATTTTTAAATAGCCATGACCACAGTGTTTTTATTAAATTAAAATGAGCCTAAGCCGTTTTGACGGATGCAATATTGGTTGCAATGTCGGCTCAAAGTGAGAGTCCTACAGGTTGTGTTCATCAGCCGTGCTCCGCAATCAAGGATCATCCTAGAATAAGCATCAAGTGCCTTCGTGAGGTTATTGTAAAGTGCTCTATAAATCTGGAGCGCCTCTGAGCAGGTTTTTTACTTGAAGGAGCGCTATATAAATGTCAGAATTAATAAATGTACATGTGTGCATACGTTGGATTGTACGCACTGTGCAGTGATGCATACTCACAGAATACTTGCAGCAACAGATGTTCATTAGTCTCAAGTACTCGCCGCGCATACTTGATGCCAGCGTGTTCATTTGTCTCAAGTACTCTGAATCAGTGTTTACATCTCTCTGGTCATCATCATCTGTCGTCATCGTCTGTCGTTGCAGGTGACTACGTCTACTGGACGGACTGGCAACGTCGTGCGATCGAGCGTGTCAACAAGACGAGTGGAAAACAGCGAATGGTCATCGTTGACCAACTGCCGGACATCATGGGACTGACCGCTGTCTCAACGACCTTCTCCAATGGTCAGTTGACCTGCTTGCTGACCTTATCAGCAACAGTTCAGGATCATATGCATATTGTGTGACCTCGACCAAAAGAAGGGACCACTTGTTGGGAATGGACTTTTTTATTAACAGTTTCCATAGTAATTATTATGCTGATGTCATAAGAAAGTCGTGGTAAAAAAAATTCAGGACGTTTGATACAAAGTTTAGGTCATTTTATAAATGAAAACATAGAAAATCATTTGGCTGGAAATCATGAATAGGAATTATATCTGTCTCTACCTGATGCAAAAATCACATATTTTGGCCCTATTGCATCAAGGGGCGTATGATAGTTTGCAAAACAGTGAACCAAAGGCATAGTTGCATTACAAATAAACGCAAAAATCACTAAAATCATGGTTTTAGGTATTTATATCCATTTACCGGCTAATCTACAAAGCGACAACTTGTCCCTTATTTCGGTCAAAGTACATAACCTGCCCCCAGTTTTCAGCTAATTTCAAAGATGCACCTTTTCGAACCTTCTACACAGCGATGTTCCAGATCCATTGAGAATTTTTAAAGGTGCTGCTACGTTACAAGCGAGTTTTAAGCCCGACACATATCAGTGCATCATGTAATCGTAAATTGTAAATTATATAGCACCATATGTTGTCCGCGTTGTGTCTTCAGGCGATGGCGGTGGTTGTTCTGTTGACAACGATGGTTGTAGCCACCTCTGTCTGACAACGCCCAATGGTTCCGTCTGCGTCTGTCCGTTTGGAATGGAGCTTCTCAAGTCGAATCGCAAGACGTGCATCCAACCAGAGGCGCTCGTTCTTTACACGAAACAAAGCGAGATCCATGTCGCGTCGCTCGACAACATCGACAGCGACATCATCATTCCGCTGCACGACTTAAAGTCGGTGTCCGACATCGACTTCGACTTCGCCAATGGTCAGATCTACTGGGCCGACGCTGGGAATAAGGTAAGAGTATTGTATTGCATTGGGTGAGAGTGTTGTATTGCATTGGGTGAGAGTGTAGTGTTGCATTGTATTGTATCGTATGGTATTGTATCATATTGAATTGCATCATATTATATTGAATTGCATCGTATTGTATTGCATCGCATTGTATCTATTGTATTGAATTGCATCGTATTGAATTGCAACGTATTGTATTGCATCGTATTGTATCATTTTGCATTCCTCTTTCAGTCTGTTTTGGCTCATTCACTCATTTCTTCTTTCATTCCCTCGTTCATTCAGTCTTTCAGTCCCCTCCATTTCTTTCTTCCTTCATCGCATTCTTAGTTTGTGTGTCTTTGTCAGCACTCATTAGGATTCTGCCTCCTATGCATTCCAACAAAGTTCAGGAATTTCCCACCAATCGCTTCAGTTGTCATGTGTTTGTAACTTCACCACAGTAAAGTTTATCCCTCACGGATAGCTAATCTGGCTTCACGATTTTAGTGAAACTTAAAACGAAATTAGCGGAACGATAAATTGATTGTTATTGATAATAATTTCACAGTGCCAGCTGGGTTAATTAACTGCAGCGGGGTTAATTAAATGTCAGATTTTGAGCACAGTCCTGCAAGAGCTGGGTGACTGCAAGATACAGTTACTTAGCTGAAACCCGCGCTATGTTGCAGCATGTGTCACATGGTCTGTTGTTATGGGACTTTGGTTGTTTTGGCAACCGAGCAACATCCTGTGGTTTTGGCACAACAGAGCAATGTCAATGCGAAATGGTTGTCTTGGTTGCAACCGAATGGAGTCCTTAAACTGGAAATTTATATAGAAATTACAAGTAAATTTGTGAACTAATAAAATCAACAAATGTTTAACTTGTTATCATGCGTTGCCAATTCCCACTGCTTCATACGATCATACTGTGATTTGTCGGTTTCAATTAAAATTAACAAATACATCTTGGTAATTCCACGACTTTATTTCTTCGGCAGATGATAAGTCGGGCTTATCTGAACGGAAGTCTCATCCAATCCGTGATCCGCTATGGTCTCGAGTCGCCGGACAACGTAGCTGTCGACTGGTTGGCTCGAAATCTCTACTGGACGGATTCAGGATCGGGAAGGATCGAGATGTCGCGACTCGATGGAAAGTCAAGACGAGTCGTCGTCTGGAAAGATCTGAAGCCAAGATCGCTTGTCTTAGATCCAAATAATGGGTGAGAGATTTTCGATCATTGAGAATGTAGCAATTAGTGTATTGCAAAATGATGAGAAGTTAGTGTATTGCAAAATGACAACCAGTTTGTGTATCGTAAAATGACAACCAGTTTGTGTATTGCAAAATGACAACTGGTTAGTGTTTTGCAAAATGACAACCAGTTAGTGTATTGCAAAATGACAACTGGTTAGTGTATTGCAAAATGACAACTGGTTAGTGTATTGCAAAATGACGACAAGTTTGTGTATTGCAAAATGATGACAAGTTAGTGTATCGTAAAATGACAACCAGTTTGTGTATTGCAGAATGACAACCAGTGCATTAGAGCATTGCAAAATGACAACCAGTTAGTGTATTACAAAATGACAACCAGTTAGTGTATTGCGAAATGACAACTGGTTAGTGTATTGTAAAATGACAACCCTCTAAATCCAGTGTACGATGATTTGGGAGCACTAAATGAATGTTAAGTGAATGTTAATAAACGTACGTTATATTCTCTTTCTTAGCTTCATGTATTGGACGAATGCGTTGACTCCGTCGCGAATCGAGCGTTCCTCCCTCGACGGTGCCCTGCGACGCATCATAGTCACCGACGTTGACCACGTCAACAGTCTCGCCATCGACTATGCCGACCAGCGACTCTACTGGACCAACCTCGACGCAGGTCGAATAGAGTCATCGACGGTTGACGGGAGAAGTCGTCACGACGTCGTCACCGGACTACGTCAACCGTACAGCCTGACGCTCTACGGCAACTTCGTCTACTGGACGGATTGGCAGACGGGCAGCATACACCGCGCCAACAAGGTCAACGGACTCGAATGGCAACAAGTCGTTGGCGAGATTCTTGCGCCGATGATCGTCGCGATATTTCATTCGTCGCGTCAGTTGGGTCGGTGCTCACGTTGTTCAAATGTTACAAATATTTAATTCTTTACACGTTGTAAATGTAATAAATGTAAATGTTTTTCTATTGCAACCGTGTAATTATGGCCTCGACGCTGATTATTTTTCAATGGTGAGATCCTTTACCAGGGCTCGGTCCTTTTTAATGGGCGTCATGCCACTAAGCATTTGCAAATATTCCTTATTTTATGGCAATACAATATTTTAACACTATTTATTTATTTACTTATTTATTTGTTTTTTATGGAAATTTCATTAGCGCCCCTTTAAGGTTGCCTACTCAGTAGCGCTCTAAGTCGAACCCCGATAGAATAGGACAGTCTTAATGAGTCTTAGTGAGAAACTAGACAGAGAGACCAATAGGCACTTCGCGAAGAGTAGTATGGAGCCCATTCCAGGTCGCAAAATTCACGTGGAAGACGCGGTGCTGCCGTATTGCAGTCCGCAAGCAGGGAATAATATTCCTGTAGTTACAAAAATGCAGTACCACAAGACAATAGTTGATTAGTTTTGTATTATTCTGCGAACAGTGATTGGCTGGCCACCGGAGACTATTACCTAACTTGACAAGTTTTATATTTTGACTACTTTGCTTAGATTGTATCATTTTCAATATCGAAGACAAAATTGTTATTGGCCTCATTTATGAAATTTCTTTTAGGTTGGAGTCCATGTAGTATGCCGAACGGCGGTTGTTCCGACCTCTGCATCACGAACAGTCGGTGGACGGAATCGGCGCAATATTCGCACCACTGCGCTTGCACTACGCACCACGTTCTATCCTCGGATAATCGCACGTGCACGTGTTAGTAGCACTCACTGTTTGCACCTGTAGTCATTGAGGTAAAGTAAGGTAAAGTATTGACTGCTTGTAAGGTATTATAGTCGTTATGTGCAGAGGAGGAGAAGGTATGGGAGTTGTAATCTTTGTTTCATTTCAAACTGCTGTTTGATTTGCATTTCGTGTAGTAAAGTGCCCATCGCTTTGTGTGGCACGGTGTGGTGTAGTAGGTATGTTCGTTGCCTTGTAGCCGGAGGGTTGCAGGTTCGAATCTACCTCAAGCTGCCTTGTAGGAGCCTTGGGCAAGTCCTTCACTCACAATTGCTCAGCGCTTCGGTGTGAAACTTCGATTCAGTGTCCGCGCTGAAGTCGGGAGCGCTTCTGAGCAGAAATCTTGAAGGGTGACTCTAACAAGTGCACATACATCACATCCTACTGCTCAGTTTACCAATGCCATCTGCCAGATGGAAGGTTGTAAACACTGTTCTGTTAAGTTACTTTGAGACTATGTATCAGCATAACTAAGTTGTTCAATTATATAATGTTTTTGTAAGTATTCAGCAAGTACTACTTAAACTGAGCTAATCAATAATGAAGTATGTTAAGAATGTTAAGGTCATCTATAAGCTCAGCTACCTACAAAAATGACAACCAGTTAGTGTATTGCGAAATGACAACCAGTTAGTGAGCCCTCGCACACCCGTAGAGCGTGGCCATTGTCTGCTGCCATTGTCTGTAATTATCTGATCCTTTGTTTTCTGTACTTTTCAGCGCCAGATCTCGTCATTCTCCTCAGTCAAAAGAATTCCATTGTCCAGCTGTCGGTAGGTACTGAGGCCGATTCCTCTCCTGACGTCCCACTTGCCTTGCCGCCGCACATCCTGCGGGGAATCAGAGCGTTCGATTTCAATCCATTCGACGAAAACATTTACTGGGTGGACGGCAAAACGAAGACGATCAGAAAGATGAAATCGGACGGAACAAACGTAAGAACACTTCCACTAGAATGTTTTTAGGGATTGCATGCATTGTGTTGCATTGTATTTCTTAAGCATGTGTAAAGCGCCTCTTGTAGAATGAACCGCTCAGAAGCGCTCTTAGTGTGCAAGGCCTCGTGAGAAGAAGCAGGTGTTTGAGCGGGAGAAGGAAGAAAAGAGACTGCTAGATAGAATTGCAGGGCAGACAGAAACAGAAAACCGATTCGAGAGAGAAGAGAGGAACCTATTAAGTCGGAGCCTTAGCAGTTCTGGAGCGAATAACCAAGAGGTCAAGTCAATAATTAATTAATGTGGCAATGCCATGCTATTTAAGGTAATTCATTGCTTCATTGCTGCTTTTACAATGAAGATTTCTATCTGTTTGAGGAATTTATATAGCACTCTTCAAGATAACTATTCAGAGGTGCTCCCATGCCAGACACAGTCAAAGATAAAAGTCTTGAGTAGTATATAACACATTTCAACACAATGTGATAATACTACACATCACAATTTTGTAATCAGTTCCAACCATAATTATTCGCATACTCTTGCATACTTGTTCGCATACTCTTGCATACTTGTTCGCATACTCTTGCATACTTGTTCGCATACTCTTGCAGGTGGTTGTACTCGTGCAAAACACCGGTCAGCCTGGTTCCCTGTTTCCATTTGACATTGCTATCGACTCGGCTGACGGACTCATCTACTGGAGCGACTCGGCACGCAATGTCATCAGCATCTTGCGATTCGACGGAAGCGAGGTCGGGTTGATCGTGAACAATACACAACAACGACCGAGGGCGTTGGCACTCGCAGCAGACAATGGGTATTGTATTATTTGTCTTTTTTATGACAATGAGTTTAGTATTGTACTATTTGTCTTTGACAATGGGTATTGTACTATTTGTCTTTTTACCTCTTTATTACTGGGTTTTCGTGACCTGTGCGTTAGGCAGTAGCGTGATAAAAGTTTACAATTGCAGTAGGATGAGTAGCACCTTGCAGGCTGCCAGACAGTTAAATTTGGTTCCTGTTAAATTTGTTGTCGTCAGTTGGTACTATATCTTTTAGACTTACTTTGTATTCGTCTGTTTTAATTAATAAATTATTTTTTTTGTATGATTATTTTTTATTATTTTATGTATTACTAGCTGAACTCGGCCACGCGTTGCTGTGGCTGAAAAGAGCATTACCCTCCCCCTTCCTCCTTCCCCTTCCCCTCCACCTCCCCCTCCCTCTCCGATAGCGACGCGGATAGCGCCATAAAACTCTTCAGCAATAGGGCCGCAATGGGATGTGTTGAAATGCGCTACATAAACGGAACACATTTGAACAAACGTTTGAAGCGCGCCCGAATTGGAAGGCAAGGCTTATCGACAGGCGTATGTGTTGAAAACGGTAGAATTTGCAAAGTTGCTTTTTTTGTTTAAAAGATTGCGCTTTTCCCAAAAATCATTCTGCAAACCCGGCCGTGTTGGAACTAAACGTTTTGGTGAAGTTTCGAAAGCAATCAATGAAGAAAGTTCGGAGATCTTTGAAGCCGTGCCAAACGCGGTTACATTTTTATTTATATAGATTATTTTATTTATTATTTTTTTTAAATTTATTTTTTTTAAATTTTATTTATTAAATATATTTTTTAAATTATTGTTTTATTTATTACTATTTTATTTATCGTTATTTTATTATTTTTATTTTACTTATCATTATTTTATGTTTTATTATTTTATCTGTGGCCAATTGCAAATCTATCTCCCTTTCTACGATGTCATTCGTAGTCCTTGCAATTATCTGCTCCAGAATTGATTTCTTCCCAATTGCAGTGCATACTTACCTGTAGTTACACCGAAAAAATTTAACTGAACAAGAAATTCAAGAATTTGTTTTTCCTTGTTTTATGTTTCATGGAAATCACGTTCTATAGTTTAATTAATTTAAGAAATAAATAAACGAATAAATTAATTAAACTGTAAAACTATAATTTATTCATTTATTTATTTATTAAATTAATTTAAGTTTGTCTCTTTTTTAAAATTTTAGCTTGATATTCTGGACGAATCTCGGCGTATCATCTCAGAGCATCTCCTGCTCCGAAGTCGACGGATCCGGCGTTCGCACGATCTTCAACGGCGAATTTGGATTCCTCGGTCCCATCGCCGTCGATCCCGACTCACGTCGCATCTTCTGGTCGGACATCGGCGTAGGTCAGATCGAGAGCGGAAGTTTCGACGGCACCAATCGTGAGGTGCTCGTCACATCCGTCGCTCAACCCGTCGGATTGGCAGTGCACGAGCAGACGCTCTTCTGGGCCGATAAAGAGTCGAAGGCGCTCGAGCAGGCGAATAAAAAGACCGGGCGGGACAGACAGGTGATGAAGTCGCGTCTCCCGTTCCTCACCGACCTTGTCTTGGTGAGGGAGCGTCGGGAGAGGAGGCCAGTGGCGAGGGGCGGGTGTCTCCAGAGAAATCTCAAGTGCTCGCATCTGTGCGTGCGGTATTCCGACGGGACCGCTCGCTGTTCGTGCCCCATCGGGCTCATTCTTGATGTGGACGGACAAACGTGCGTTCTGTCGCTCCCGTGCGCCACCAACCAGTTCTCGTGCTCGTCGGGAGCGAACCTGTGCATTCCGCTGGCGTGGAAGTGCGATGGTGAGGTGGACTGCACGGACGGGTCGGACGAGGTGGCGTGCGCGTCGTGCGCCACCGGTTTCTCGTGCGTCAGCGGGGAGTGCGTTGCGCTCGACCTGCACTGCAACGGGCAGAGGGACTGCCGCGACGGCAGCGACGAGAAGGGGTGCGTCGCGTGTCGCGAGAGCGTCGTCGGGGAGTGTCGCGGCGACCGCACGTGCTACACGAAGTCGCAGGTGTGCGACGGCGTCGTCAGCTGCTGGGACGGATTCGACGAGATGACGTGCGCCCAGGTCGCGAGGAACGGGGGAGCAGCGGGGGTCCAGTACACGGTCGTCGTCATTGGCGGTATCTGCGGCGTCCTCCTCATCCTCCTCATCGTCGCGATCGTCTACCTCTGTCGGAACAAAAGTCGTTACTGCGTAAAGGTCTACAGCAAAGGGGGAGGCGGGGGCACGCCAAACCTGACCACGCTTCACAACGACATGAAATGCTCGCAGATCTGCAGCGTCGCGTCCGCCCCCGGTGGTAACAACAATCCCCCGTTGAGCTTCGGTAACAATCGGCGCGACGCGTGCAACGTTCCGCCCGACCTCTTCGGAAACCTCGTCACGGACAACGCGTCGTCAACGTTGACGTCGTTCATCTCGCGCTACCCACGCGAGACCCTCAACCCTCCGCCCACCCCGATCACCTCGGACATCTCCACGCTCAACCTGCACAGCTCCGACAGCGCGTCGGTGCTCCGGTCGACGAAGCGGGGAGCGCGCGGCAGGCTCCCCCGATTCGCCGCTCCCCCGACGACCCCGTGCAGCACGGACGTCTGCGAGGACAGCGAGCTGTACAGCGTCGACGAGCAGCATCGGCCGCTCTACGTCGCCGACGGCGGTTTTGAGACGGACCTTCTCTTTCCGCCCCCTCCGCCGACTCCCTGCAGCCAGTTCTTCTCGGATGGCTACAGCGGGGGCCCGCCGTCTCCCGGGCCATCCAACTTTCGCTCAAGGTCATCGGAATCGTCGCTGAACATGTCCTAGATTTTTTAGTCAGGGAGTCGGAGGGGTGTGCCGGGCGATCGGCGAGGTATTTTGCTCTACTGCAGACGGGTGTCGTGGTGATGATGATGATCATGGTATTTCTTAGATGCTTTCGGACCGTTTCATGTGTGTGTGTGTGTGTGTGTGTGTGTGTGTGTGTGTGTGTGTGTGGTGCCGTTGAAACGAGTCGCCAGACGCGGTTTCTACTTCCAGATTGTTCGAGGTACGACGTTTTGGATGGCATTCGATTTTTTCTGTTACCGTCACTGAGTTTTTTATTATGCAATAACTTATTTAAAGTGGCCAGATAATTCTATGTCTTCTTTTGTTATTATCAGTGGTGGGAATGGCAAACCACAACCTGTTTTTTTGTTTTTGTTTTGGATGATCAGACTATTTGTGAACCATCTGCACAAAACCAGTTGTAAGTCGAAAAATTCAGTTTCAGGAAAAAGAGCGAAAACATGATTTTTTCAATTGTTCGATTATTTCCAATTATAATGCTAAAATTACATTTATGCAGAAATATAAAAAAAGTTTAAGAAAAAGTTGCACTGAAATCATTTTTTTAAGATTTAGTATAAGTTAAGATTTTTAGATATCATGCAGAAGCAGTGAAATTTTGTCATTTTTATCAGTCTTTGTCTGCTGTATTTTTAGCAATGACTAGTCGTTCTTTTATCCTTAAATTCAGTTTCGATTGAGATAGAATATTAATTTTTTGTATTGAGGTAAAGTGCCTCTCTTTAGAATACTAAATATTCTAAAAGTCAGAAATTCGACTTAACCCTTTGAACCCGACTGGCCGGTTTTCCATAGCATTACGGGAGCTCCGGGCTCAAAGGGTTAAGACTGGTTTTATGCTGATGGGTCAAATTTATCACCCGGCCCAGCCACAGCTAAATACATGTAGGACAGTTTTTGAGATTCTTCAGGAACAGAGTGGAGTGGCTGCTTAAGTGAGCCCCCAAGGCAGCCATAGGTACGAACTGTTGGAGGTATTGTGCTTGAGTTGGCTATTTGACATGAACACTAGCTCCATGGATATTA